>CM068547.1:26837796-28037796 GCA_035048495.1 Euptelea pleiosperma
TCCTCCCAAGGAAATACATTTCGTGAAATTATCGAAATATTTCGCGCAATATTTTCATTTTCTAGGTTACCGAAAGGAAAGAATACATACACGAAATGTTTCCATACATGTTGAAATATTTCGCGTGAACAATAAAATTTGATCAATTTCCAGTGTAAATATGTATTATTTTGGTTCGACATCTATGGAAACATTTCGATCGAAGGTAGGAAACATCCCATTTGAGCTCAAAACCACCATGAATCCCATATTTAATCCATTTAACCCTTTTTCATATAATGGTTTGTTATAAAAAAATCAACCATTATAGATTTCTTGGTTTAAGGATTGATCATGAGGACGAATCGAATCTCGTTTTGGAGTTTTTTTAAATTCGAAATGTACATGAGTATAAAATTTCTTGCTACAAATAGATTAGGTGTAAATGCATAAAATCTATGATGCATTTACACTTGATTTGTGCATGGATTGAAGATCATTTGGGTGAAAATTTGAAATTTGGGAAAAACCCCAATTTCATTGGTTTTTACCCTAAACATCCATGATTATGCATAAATTATGCATAAATTGATTATATGTTGCATAACGTAGCCTGTTCTACAAGTTGGGTTAAATTTTGTTCCAAAAACAATATTTAAGTATTCAAAAAATTAAGAATATTGTTATCAGAAACGTATGTCTACGTATTTCCATGTATTAGACGTAGTTCTGTAAATACTCCCTTTGAAGGGTATATTTATCTTTTGTAATGTTTCCCATATCTATTATCTATACTAAAGCTCGGCAATGCTGAGGTGTCGCTCTCACAATCTTTTTTCAACGTTTTTTCTCGAAAATACCCTTCACATGGTAAAGTTGCCAAGACGTTTACTTCAATTCCTTGAATTCCTAAGGCCCAACGTCTCCCACTCCGTCTCTCCCACTCCCCAGGCATCTTTCCAAAATTTCTCTTCCTCTCTCCACAATATTCCTCTCTCCAATCTAAGATTTCCTTGACCATTCTCTTGCAAAACCGAACAAATATTTATGTTCTGCTCTATGGAACCATAACCATAAATCTTCCCTGTTCTTCTTCTTCCAATGAGCGGTATCTCAATCCATCAGTTCGACCTGGCTGAACATCCGATCTTCACCGGATAAACAGATACAGGTCGATCGGGCACCGAGTGGAATCTCATTTCTGACGATTATCATTCCAGAGTCGTTGAATTCGTGGATGAAGTTTATGATCACTGATCTGGCATGATCGTTGAAGAACTTGAACTGAAATTATTCCATTCGGGTAAATGTGGTATCGCTGAATTTTTTCCCCTCCGTTGAGGAAGCTTCCTACTCTCTCTCTCTCTCTGGTTTTCAGGCTTCAAATTTCACCATGGTTCGAGTCACCTTATAACTGCTTTGTTCTCTCATGGAAGACCTACTTGGAGGCTATGTGGATAGCATTCTGATTCTCACAGAACATGTCCATGGGTTCTGTGATCGAAATCTCAATTTGTGGGTTTATGATTTTGGACGGGATATATGATGCTTCCTAGGACCGTTGAGGATTATGCTTCTAAATCCTGAATTATATTTGTTGATAATGTGTTGCATCTATGGTTACAAGTGAGCAAAGGACATGGGGTTTCAAGTTCCTAGAGACTACTAAGGACTTACCCACCATCAGTAAGTGAGGACACCTCTCTTTGCCAAACCCAAAATATATTAAAACCATGATTTTTACCTTTCCCTTAAAATTTTATTCCTTTATTATAGTTGTTGGCACAAATTTATTTTGTAGTTATGGCAATGAGTTCCCTAACTTAGGGTTTTGATTCACTAAACATGCACGTATAAGGTGATTATTCTCATTGTCTTATTAAATTGCATAAAATTTTCAGCTCAATGCAGTTGAGTTCCTTCATAAACCACTATTCGAAGACAAACTGAGGAATATATGGCAGCACGTGCTTCATAAGGTGTGTGTTCATTATGATCTCTTTGTAAATATTGCGTTGGATGGTTTTGGTTCTTCCTCTCCTGTAAAAATATAGTGCTAATGCTTTGAACTAAAAATGAAAAAATTTTGAGTTTATTAGCCCAGCCCTGAACAAGCCTTTAACGTAGGGGGAAGTTCTTTCTCTCTTCAGCTTCCACATTTTTCATCCATGAGATCGTTGGATGAAAGCTTTGGATTCAATCGACTTTCCTTTTCATTTTTCTTTATTGAAGAATGAATTAGTTCTTATTTTGGTTTTTTTCAACTCTTTGCGTTTATGGAATAATCTAGACTTAATTGAAGATGATCTGATTGTCGTACTGAACAATTTGCATGGGAGCTAGAACTCGACTTTCTAATGTAAGACTTTATTCCAATAGGAGGGAAAGGTCTATTCTTTTGCCTAATTATAATATCAAACCAGTGATTGCAAGAACATTTTACCCAGGGTGCCTCTCTTAAAAATAATGTGATTCGTGAACACATAAGTTCTATGACTTTACTCAAATCTTAAAAAATTTGGTAACTGTACTCAAATCTCTAAAGGTTCAATCTTAGCCTGCCGACCAAAATTAATAAAAAAATAAAAGAGATAACGACACACACATCAGAGATGTCAAACAAATTTGAAATGAGAAAACAAGTTTTGGGTATTCCCAATCATGATGAGGCAAGATAAGGACGAATAATAAGAATGAGACATGCTGCCATTGTGTAAAATATGTATCATAGTATTATATTCTTGCTGTTGAGAGCAAAATTTTACTCCTAAAAACATATACTCCCTACAACCCTATTTTTCAAATTTAAAAATTCTAACTCAAAATTGATTTTATTGAATGTTGCTGGGGCAGTCAAGTATTAATTTCATATAAAGCTTTCACCCTTTATATGAAAGAATTTGTTTCTTCCATTGAATTTTTATCCTTTCTGTCAATATCTGATCCAGTGCTTTTATCCTTTGAAAAATAAGTTTTGAAGGACTTAGGAGGAATATTGTAGGGGACCATATGCTTAGAGAGGCAGTAACAAAAAGAAGGCAAGTAGATCATGTTCCTAATTTAATTTTCATTACCTAACGTTGTTTGAAACTACTGCATTCTATGTCAGGAAAAGGCTAAAGCTCAGGCTGCCCAAAACTCAGACAGGACCACTCTTATTTCAGGTACAACAACTCCTGTGAGTTTCGGATATCATAAAAACGCAGCACTTGGCACTTTTTCTATCCCACGCACCCATGAATGATTGGTCCACTACATGATGGACCTCGAGTCCAAAATGATTAATAATGGAGGATATATACTGGATCCAAGGAAATAAATTTCCCGAAATTAACGAAATATTTCGCGAAATATTTCCATTTTCTAGGTTACCGACAGGAAAGAATACATACACGAAATGTTTCCATACATGTCGAAATATTTCGTGTTAACAGTAAATTTCGGTTAATTGACGGTGTAAATATGTATTATTTAAATCGAAATGTTTCGACATCAATAGAAACATTTCGATCGAAGGTAGGAAATATCCCATTTGAGCACCACAAATCTCATATTTGATCATTTAACCCATTTCCAATATAGAAGACCAATCCATTATAGACCGTTATGGTTATTCATTTCCACATTACATATGGTTGCATATTATGGTTTGATAGTTTATGAGTGTTTTTAGGCTTGTTTTTATCATTTCCCATACTTTCCACAAACATTTCTATAATATTTCCATCATTTCCGCATTATTTCCATCATTTCCACGAAAATGTATTATTTCCACACTGGTCGAAATATTTCCATTTCCGGGTTGGTCGAAATAAACCTCGAAACCGAAATTTATTTCCTTGACTGGATCAAACAAAGTTGGCTCTTTGATGCCTTCTTGCGTTCTTCCTATAGGCAAGGAACCAACTGTTTCAATTTATTTTTCTAGTATAGGTTAATCTATATTGCAATTTTTTAAAGCGAGGCTAGATTATTGTTTTCCTTGATCTTTTCTTTTGCCGGTTCAATTAAGAGTGGGTGTGGTGGATTTGCTGTATTAAAACGTTGTTATACATTTGATCTATTCCTATCTATAGCATATATCATGATCTAATTCATGAACATTGGATCTCTTTTGTTATGCTTTCGAATATGGAAATCTTTCCTCCTTACCCTTTCTCTTATATCTTGGAATTTGGGGCAAGTGAAGTGTGTTTCTGTAATGGTCTTTTTTTGCTTGAAGTTACCAAGTGTTGGAATTAATACATAATTGATCCCATTTACACATGTTATGATGGAATCAGACAACTACATATGTTTTAGGGTGGCAACACCGCAGAATAGTGTTTTAATTACCATTGATATGAACATGACTAGGTTGTTTTAAGAGGACTAGGTCCATCAATGATGGCTACCCAATAAAGAACCCCAGAATCAAGTGAATTTTACTAATTTTACTAGACAAGAATAAAGTGAATTATTGCTCAAATATTAACAGGGTATAGATGTATGGTGGGAATACTAATTTGTTTTTAGTTATTTGTTAATTTAAAGTCACATAATTTCTCTTTTAAAATAAGTGAATTTTCATTTTAGACAAGGTTCAAATTGTTGGGGATATCATTGCTCTACTGAACCCGTGAGGTTGATTGATCAATCAAACTATTTTCTCCCATGTTGCTAGATCATTCCAAAAATGGTAAACAAAATGGCTTTTAGCCTCAAGCAAGGTGGCTCCCACCCACTCATTTACATGCCCAAGCGCCTGCTCCACCCCAACAAGTCTAAAGAGTTTACAGGGAAGGAGAACGTATCCTCTTCCAAGCCAAGGTTACCACATCTTCCCCCAACCTCCAATGAGGAAATTGTCCTAATTTCAATCAAGAAGATGATTTGGAGATCGTCCTAGAGGTTCATATACCTGAAGAGTTGTTCCCTAACATGGGTAGCAATACCATCCTTTGGAGGCAGAACATGCACATGGATGAAATTTGATGAGTTTCCATGCATTGGAGCCAATGAATGGTTTAAACAAATATGTATATTCCACAAAAATAACAAGCACTCAACCTCACTAATGGAAACTCATCAATGCCCGATAATTTAGTTAAGAATTATAATTCAAACTACTAAAGATATATGTCTTGGTTATTTCGAATTATATTTTTTAAAGATCTTATTTACGAAATATACAGTTACGCCTTTTAGAAGGAAGGAAAAAGAATTGTTGGGAGATAAGTTAATGGATGGCATCGAGCCATTCTTTGTCTCTCCCTTAACAAAGGTTTGCTGCCTATTTTAACTGCAGATTTCTGTCATTGGGTTCCTCATTCTGTCTGTCATTCTAATTTTTTTTACAGGAAATATAAGGTTCAAAATATTTGAGAGTAGAACTAAGAAGAACTGTCCAAAAATTGAAGCGTGCAAAGCATAGAAGATATGGATAGATACACCCTGAACCACCATACCCGATCTGTTCTAGATATGGATAGGCACTACTTTTTTAATTTATGGGCAAATGTGTATGGATTCTGTAGCTTAAGCATTTCGAAATTCATGTGAAGATCAAATCCCTTGCCATGAGAATGAGTAACAAATCAACCATTAAGTAGATTCAAATAACTTTTTATTCAAATGTTTAATAACGTCTTCCCCCAAATAACATGTCATTCTTTGGGTCACATTGAACCAATAATGTTTGGCCCACTTTGGCTGATGTACAGACCCAAAAAAGCCTCATTGGTGATTTTATATGGTGGTTTTATACCTAAAAATTTCAGCATTTTTCATAATGGGGTTGGAACCTTTTTATAGATCTGTTCATGAAGCACATTACAAAACCGATTGGGTGCAATGAGTGAATTTGAATGAGCAATTGGACCATTCATTTGTGTGTAGTGTTCATGGATCAATGGAGCATTATATGTCAGCAAGGTCACAACAAACAGGTTGAATACGCCGTCCCGATCCCACGATCGGCCGATTGGATTCAGCCCTCTTCTCTCTCACTCGAACACACCGGAAGTACAGATTTTTGTAAGGGAATTTAGGAAGAGCATTGTATCTAGACTTTCCCTTATGCTATGTTCAAGAATGGCCTGGTTTCAATTTAATAATGATAATAATACTTATATTTGTAGGTACCAGTTAGAGTCCCATTGGTGGCACTTTAATCAAACGTTTTTATATGACGTTTCTATTATTGATAACAATGCAATTCTTTAGTTTTATTTTTATCTACAGGTCTTCAGGAAAATATTATATATTCTTGCATTCATATTAGTAGATTTTATTTTTTTAATTAAAAGTTTTTCACAACATATTGGACATCATCACCGCCATTTCTCATATTTATTTTTATTAATATTTTTTTTTTCCTTATTCTTTCGCACGTGCTTTAGCACGGGCTAATAACACTAGTATAATATAATTTTGGAGGAGTCATGTGACCTAATCGCATGACAGCCCTTTCTCTTCTTTCACCCTTCTTTCTCTCTTCTCTCTCTTCTCTTCTTGATCCTAAGCCTAACCCTAACCCTAATTTCTGTTTCAACTTGGTATTAGAGCCATCTGTTAGCGGATGGTGTGTTCCCGCGCGTGCACGTGTTGTGTTTGCCCGACGACCCGTTGGTATACATAGTTGATTCTCCTTTCCCCAACAGGTCGATCTTTTGGGGTAAATGGTTGTTTGACATGGTATCAGAGCCTTAAAGACTGGGAGGATGCGGGTTCAAGTTTCCAGCGGAGTGTATTCCCGCTGAGGGGGCGTGTTAGCGGATGGTGTGTTCCCACGCTCGCACGTGTTGTGTTGGCCCGACGACTCGTTGGTATACATAGTTGTTTCTCCTTTCCCCAACATGTCGATCTTTTGGGGTAAATGGTTGTTTGACACAATCAACCACCGGAGATCATCGGATTTTTTTGATGGATCACTGGACCGTACGACTGACGTCATAGGCCGTACATACACGCATCTCGAGGTATGTAGTGTACACATATCGAGGTCTGTCAGAAACTTTTCCCTCTAATAGATATCGCTTTACAGGATTTCTGGTGATTTTTTTTGGCATTGTTTTAGGAGTTCTTGATGGTTTTAAGACCATTCTTCGTTGAAAAATCATGAAAAATAGTTTTTTAATCCAGTTCTAAATCCCTTCGATTTAGGGTTTCTTGGGGGGATTTCTTGGTTGTTTCTAATCCCTCTCTAAAGTATCTTCCTAATTGTTTGAGGGGTTTTTGGAGAATTTTTTACACATCTTGTTGTCCGAAACTTTTTCGGGGGTGTTTGGGCTATCGGTTAGATTTTTTTGGCCTATCAGTTGGTTCTTAGCCTTCTCTAATGGCTTATATTGGATCTACAGTGTTTCAATCCATAGAGATGGTACTACCATGGCTCTTCGGGTTCGTTCGCTCTCTCTCAAGGCATCTCTAATGCTTCCCGAAGATCTGATTGTGTGAACCAGACCTTTCACTGTTGTTTCTTTGCTACTTTTTCGACATCTACTTGTTGATCTGTTATGACTACTCCGGCACTTATCCCGGATCCTATCCAAGAACCCCCCTCAGGATCAATTTTGAGCAGGGAAGCCACCTCCAGAGAACCTGGAGGACCTATGGTGCAGCAGTTGGTTTATGAGAACCCTGGGTTACAGATCACGTCAATCAAACACAATGGGATGAATTATTTGGAATGCACTAGAGCCGCACAGTTGTTCATTGGAGGCTGTGGGAAGATGGGGCATTGCACGAGACAGACTAAAGAGCCAGATGAGGATGATCCCATGTTTGAGAAATGGGAAACTGAGAACCGCACGGTTCAATCTTGGCTTGTCAACTCCATGGAGCCTCACATCAGTCTTGGTTTTCTATTCATGCATACAACCCAAGATGTTTGGGAAATGGCCAAGAATACCTATTCTCAACAGCAGAATACTGGTAGAGCTTACCAGTTGAAGCAAAGCATCTCTCGCCTTCGTCAGGAGACAAGTCTCTCTCCAACTATTTTGCGACGCTTCGGAGTATGTGGGAGGAGTTAGACTACTATTATTCTTACCATCCTCCTACTCCAGATGAAGTGGTCAAGCACCAGAAGCACGTTAAGGAAGGCAGGATATTGGAGCCCCCTTTCTGGACTCAATCCTTCATATGAGTTTGCCAGGATTCAGATCCTTAATAGCCCGACACCTCTGCCTACTCTTCGTGAGGTCTACTCATATGCACAGAGTGAGGAGGGCCGCAAACTCTCTTCAGGATGAGTCTCCTATTCAGTTGGCCGACCTTCCTCCTCCAAGAAGAGGCCCAAGTGTAACTTCTGTGGACGCCTTGGATATTTGCGCGAGACTTAATGGAAGCTACATGGTCGCCCCCAGTCTTCTGCTCCTCGCTCCAGTCAATCCGGATCTTTTGGTACCCATTCTGCTAGCATGGACACTTCGGCATCCTCTCTGAGCTAGTGTCTTCAAAGTTCTCCATTGACTTCTACTGGTCCTTTAGCTGCTTCTGAGCTTGCAAGGCGTCGAAGGTTGCTCTCACAGCTGGATGGTCCTTCTGCCACCTCCTCATTTGCTCAATAGGTATCATCAGATATGCCCATAATGTGTCCATTCCCCCTTCCAATCCTACTTGGATCATTGATTCAAGGGCTTCGGAGCACATGATGAGTATGTCTTCTTTATTTTCGAGTTATTCCATTTGTTATGGCCGAGATAAAGTTAGAACTGCAGATGGAACCTTATCTTCTGTATCTGGGAAAGGAGATGTTCTCCCCTCTCCTAAACTTCCACTTGCATCTGCTTTACATGTCCCAAATTTCACATCTAACCTATTATATGTTGGTACCCTTACCAAAACATTATACTGCAATGTGACTTTCTTTCCTTCATACTGTGTCTTTCAAGACCTAAAGACGAAGAGGACGATTGGCACTGGACATGAGGCTGACAAGCTGTACCTTCTTGATGGACGGCCTTCTGAGCTCACAGCACTGCAGTCATCTCCTAGTAATAGTAGAAGTAGGATAGTGCAAAGGCCGAATTCAGGGCAATGGCTCATGGCTTGTGTGAGATGCTCTGGTTGAAAGTGTTGGTTGCTGAACTTGGTTTCCCAATCTCAGGGTCTGTAAGCTTCTACTGTGACAACAAAGCCGCCATCAGCATTGCTTACAATCCTGTTCAGCATGAACGCACCAAGCACATTGAGGTAAACCGACACTTCATTAGAGAGAAGATTGTCTCTAGGGCAGTGTGCACCCCGTTTGCGAAGACTGATGAACAAGTAGCCGATGTCTATACTAAGGGAGTTCCCAGTTGGCAACTTCATAAGTGTTTGTGCAAGTTGGGCATGAGAGATATCTATGCACCAACTTAAGGGGGAGTGTTATCATATATGTATTTCTACGTATATTTCATGTATTATAGGTAGTTCTGTAAATACTCCCTTTGAGGGGTATATTTGTCTTTTGTACTCCCCTTTTACATAAATAAGATTTATGGAGTCATTGTGACCTAATCACATGACATCCTTCTCTCTCTTCTCTCTTTGATCCTAAACCTAACCCTAACCCTAATTATCTAATTCAACTACATGTCTTCTTTTTTTTGAGTTGTAGTGACGCAGGACGGGACGACCGCCCTACGATTTGAGAAAGGGACCTTCGGCTTCACACCGAATTAGCTTGGCTTCGCACCAAGACAGAGTAATTTCCCATCACAAGAGAGTTCCTCGAAGAGAAAATCAATATAAAAATTCATTAATCAAGTCATCCCTAAAATCAAAGCTTACAACCCAATTTATAGAACCATCTAACCTAACTTTCCTAATTCAAATCAAACTTAAAATAAGAAATGCTTAATACATGTCAACTATTGCAATAAATAATAAAAGCCTAATTGGAAACAAAATCTAACTTTAATTAGAAAGATCCTAATTAAACTAAAATTAAATAAAGCAAATCTTCATGGGGTCCACTTGCTTGATCGAGCACTGATTCGGTGTAGCGGCAAACCATTGAGATAGAATGCTCCCGCATCAAACCCTCCTGGTTGAAAGAATTCGACCTCGAATTCAATGCATACGATCCACTTGGCATAGTTCCACAATCATCCTGATCAAACGGGTCTCCTACAATATCTCCAATAAATGCAGCCTTGTGATCAGTGTAATACTTAGTCAGCAAACAAAGAGATAGGCTATCTCTGAGGCATAACTTCCAATATTCACGCCTTCCTTCTTTTTGGACCCGGTCACGGATCGGGTCATTAAGTGAGCATATGGGTTGGGTGTATGGATCGGATTGTGGATGGGGGATGGACTTAAAGTAGTAGTCTAATCCATAAATATGGACTTTGGTAACATCAAGTGGGCTGACATAGTAGGCCTTGAGCTGAACTAGGGCACTCACACAATATGGGCCAAAGTGAGTAGGCCTATCAACTGGGGTCCAATAGAAGCTAGTAAAATGGCCTTGAAGGCTTAAATTAACATTTGGGCTTGGACCAGACTTCAAAGAAGATGGACTTAAGTGGGTTGAGCTTAGCAGAGAGTTAAGGTGGGGAAAGGATTTGTGGGGTAATGGGCTTGTGTTGAAAAGGGCCAAGTAAAAAAAGTTGTACTTGTGGGTTATGGGCCCACTTATTTTAACAGGTTGTATTTCTAGGTTTGGGCTGGGATATAAGTGTAAGCCCACACTGAGATAAAAAATTTGGGCCCAATAGTTAAAGACTCCAACCCCCATTTGACTTCTTCCTCTATCAAAGTCGAGGAGGTGGGTTTGCAAGTGAAACCCTAGTCTCATCTCGTACTTAGGAGCGGCGACAACATCAATCGACGACGCTGGTGATACTCGACGGCGACGGCGACGACGGAAGTAGCAACGACGAACGACGGTGACAGGTACGTCACCGTCTACTCCTTTCTTCTTCTTTTCTCTTTTTCTTTTTGTTTTCTTTTGCTGAAGGCGCAATTTTGCGTATGGGAGATACTTCGACTCGAACGGGAACCTATCATGAATTGAATGAACCCTAGGACGAGATTTTCGTCTGTCAAATGCTGAGTCTCTGGAGCCGTTGAGCTTCTTGTATGGTTGTTGTTCCGACGAACCCCAAACAAATGGAGGTAGCGTTATGGTTGCGTAGTAATCATCATCATCAACAACATCAGCCCACGATTTCACGGTGAGAGGCACCGGGGGTGTATGACGAGGATGTGCTACAACCTCCTCCTCTTTCTTCTTATTTTCATCACCACAATTGTCAAATCTTGGCCTTGCCTCTTCAACCGTCAAGGAATAATCCCCAATTTCAGATCCATTGAGGTCTAGAGTCTTGGAGAAACTCACACCATCATTGAAATTAATGTAAGCAATCCCCTTAGCAACACCAGTATCGTAATCCTTTGGAATAGACATCCTTGAAATCTCTCCGCAAGATCCAAGATGCTCTCCCAGTGTACTTTGAATCTCATCTACAACTTCACCAACATCTTTAAAGGATTCCTCCACGACATCTCGGTCAACAGAGAAGGATAGGTTGTCAACAAAAAGTGTCTCTGATCCTGTGCTTTGGACGTGAGAGGTAGCAGGGGTTTTGGGTTTTATTTTCCTTGGCTGCAGTGTCTCCTAACCAATCTTCTCGTTCTGAATCTTCTTTAAGAACTTCTGACATGTATAAGATGTTTTACAATATTAAGTGAAGTTTTACAATATTACAAGGGCCCCCTGTAGAATATAAGATATTACAAGTAGGTCCCTGACAACACTCCCCCTCAAGCTGGTGCGAAGATATCTATCATGCCCAGCTTGGATAACAGGTGCTCTAAGATCCCTTTAGTAACACCTTTAGTTAACACATCTGCAACTTGATCAGCAGTATGGACAAACGGTGTACAAATAAGTCCCTGACCAAGCTTTTCTTTGATGAAGTGACGGTCTACCTCAATGTGCTTTGTCCTGTCGTGTTGAACTGGATTATGAGCAATGCTGATGGCTGCTTTATTGTCACAATACAGCTGCATAGACCCTTTGACAGGATATCCGAGCTCACTGAGCATAGTCTTCAACCATAGAAGCTCACATACACCATGAGCCATAGAACGGTACTCTGCTTCGGCACTGGAGCGAGCGACAACTGGTTGCTTTTTGCTGCGCCAAGACACTAGATTACCCCCCACATACGTACAGTACCCTGATGTGGAACGTCTGTCAGTGACTGAACCTGCCCAGTCAGCGTCTGTATAAGCTTCAACTCGCAGGTGTCCATTCTTACTAAACAGGATACCCTTCCCTGGAGCCCCCTTAAGATAGCGTAACACTCGGTGTGCTGCTTCAAGATGTGGAGAGCGAGGGGCATGCATGAACTGACTGATGACACTGACTGCATATGCAATATCTGGTCGTGTCAGCGAAAGGTAGATGAGACGCCCAACAAGTCTCTGGAACTGGCCTGTATCAGCAATGGGATCCCCATCAACAAGATTGAACCGATGTTGCTGCTCTATAGGCGTATCGGCTGGTTTAACTCCCAAGTTTCCTGACTCTCGAAGGAGATCAAGTACATACTTTCTTTGTGAGATGAACACACCCTGCTTTGACCTAGCAACCTCAATGCCTAAAAAGTATCTCAAGGTTCCCAGATCCTTGATTTCGAACTCTGTGCCGAGGTATTTTTTCAATTTACAAACCTCATCTGGGTCATCTCCTGTGACCACGATATCATCCACATACACAATAAGAGCAGTAAGACGACCTTGACTTCTTTTAATGAAAAGAGTGTGGTCCGCCTGACTCTGCGAGTAGCCAATCTTCTTGACTGCGGAACTGAACCTCTCGAACCAAGCCCTTGGTGACTGTTTAAGCCCATACAAGGCTTTCTTCAATCTGCACACAAGTTCCTTACTCCCAGTCGGACTGAACCCCGGAGGACCTGTCATGTAGACCTCTTCCTCTAGATCACCATGGAGGAAGGCATTCTTGACATCCAACTGGTAGAGGGGCCAAGAAAAATTTGCCGCTAGAGATAACAGAACTCGAACTGAGTTCATCTTGGCCACAGGAGCAAACGTCTCTTGGTAGTCAATCCCATAAGTCTGTGTGTACCCTTTTGCAACGAGACGGGCCTTGTACCTGTCGATGCTTCCATCTGCTTTGTATTTCACTGTATATACCCACTTGCACCCCACGGGTTTCTTTCCTCTAGGCAATGGAACCAAATCCCAAGTACCATTCTTTTCTAGAGCTGCCATCTCCTCTAGCATGGCTGCTTTCCACTGAGGCTGGCTAAGGGCATCTGAAACACCGGATGGCAGAGCGACACTGGATAGGGAAGTAGCAAATGCCCTGTAGGATGGTGAGAGCTGTTGATAGGAAACAAAGTGAGAGATAGGGTGCTTGGTAACACAGTTCCGAACACCCTTCCGATGAGCAATAGGTACATCAATGTCTATGGGAAGGATAGTAGAAGGAGCAACAGACATATCATCATGAGGATCACTGAGGACACGATTACCTGGATCGAGTTGGATTTCCTGGCAGTGAGCTTGGATGGTGGACTGTTTCTCTTTTTGACGTCGTCTGGCATATGTCTTCAGCTGCGGATCCTGTGGCACAATGTCAGTAGGAGATAAGGACAAGGGAACAGGAGACTCATCAGGCAAATCAAGGGGTACTGGTTGAGGAATCTCCCCCTGTGGAGGTATCGGACTCTCGTCAATACTCCCAAGCTCCCCCTGAAGAGAAGTCCGATCATCTGAGAAGAAGGGAAGACTCTCAAAAAAGGTAACATCTAGAGAAACAAACCGACGACGGGTAGAGGGATGGAAACACCGATATCCCTTCTGAGTAGACGAATAGCCAAGGAACACACATCGAACGGCTTTCGGATCTAACTTGTCCTTCCTGTGATGGGCGTGAACATAGCAAACACAACCAAAGACCTTAGGTGGAATGGAGAACACAGGACAGGAAGGAAACAGGAGTGAAAGGGGAGACTTCGACCCCAAGACACGAGAAGGCATCCGATTTATCAAATAGGATGCCGTCAACACAGCGTCAGCCCAATAACCCTTGGGTACCCGAGTACCAAGAAGAAGTGCCCTAGCAACCTCCAGGACATGGCGATGCTTTCGCTCAGCGGTCCCATTCTGTTGAGGTGTATCGGCACATGAAGTCTGATGAAGAATTCCATGCTCTTCAAAGTAGGAGGCAAGGCCACTGTACATGTATTCCCCCCCATTGTCAGTGCGTAGGACTTTTAGGGTGGTGCCCAATTGATTGCACACCATTTTATGGAAGGTCTGAAAGATAGTATGCACCTCATTTTTTGATTTCATAAGGTAGATCCAAGTGTAACGACTATAGTCATCCACAAAAACTACAAAGTAGCGAAAACCAAAGATAGAAGTAGTGGGATTGGGTCCCCAAACATCGGAGTGCACAAGCTGTAAAGGAAACGTACTTTTTTTATTACTGGTCGGAAAAGACACCCGACATTGTTTTGCAAGTACACAAGTTTCACAGTTGAACTCAAAAAATGGAATAGACGCAAACTGAGGTAACAGACTCTTCATGACTGAAAGCGGTAAATGACCTAGCCTGTTATGCCATCGCATTAACAGGTCTTTATTAACGCTAGAACTACTGACATTGGCACTAGACTGATGTGCAACAGAATATGAAGTCGGCTGGCTATCGAGCAGGTACAATCCACCATCCTCACGACCACTGCCAATCATCCGCCTCGTCTCCAAGTCCTGAAAAACACAGTGAGTAGGAAAAAAGGTAACACTGCAGTTTAGGCTCTTAGTAAGATGGCTAACAGAAAGCAGGTTAGTGGTGAATTTAGGAACATGAAGTACAGAGGATAAAGACAAAGTAGGTGTGGCAGAGATAGTGCCCTTCCCTGAGATAGAGGAGAAGGTGCCATCGGCCACGCGGACCTTGTCCTTACCTGAGCAGATATTATAGGTGGAGAAAAGGGATGGCATACTAGTCATATGATCGGAGGCACCAGAGTCAATGATCCAGGAAGGACCAATGGGTGCCGTAGACACATGGTGGGCTGAATGGGATGTACCTGTCTGAGCAAAGGATGATGTAGGTGGAGAAGGGCCATCAAGCTGAGTAAGTAATTGTCGAAGCCTGTCAATGTCCATGCTAGAGAAGGTGTTGGACTGCCCAGAGGAAGGGGTCACATCAGAGGAATCTTGGCTGGTGGCATGAGCGGCTGAGGTTCCATGTTTGCTACCAGAGGGCTTCTTTGAGGAGCCTTGCTTCCCCCCAGAGAACTGTGCAGGACGACCATGAAGACTCCAGCAGGTCTCCCGAGTGTGGCGACGCTTGCCACAGTGATCACATCTGAGTCGATCACGATCATCAAGATCCCCATCCTTCTTAGATGTGGGTTTACTCAATTTCTGAGTGGCCAAGGCAGACTTCTCAGATAAAGGAACATCGGCATCTGTCTTAGAGCTCATGGCTCTCCTCCTGCTATCCTCGCTCTGGATGTAGGAGTAGACCTGTGCAATGGTCGACGGCGGTGGATCTCTGCCCAAGATGTTGGCTCGAACCTGCTCATAGCTCTGGTTCAAGCTGCCAAGAAACTCGAATATGCGTCCGCGTACAATCATCTTTCGGAACTCCGTAGCATCCTTGGTACATGCAGGGGTGTAGGTCTGGTAGTGATCTACCTCTTCCCACTTGCTGCGTAGTATGATCCCAAAGGAAGATCGCCTTGCTTCAGATGTGCTATCTCCTGCTGAAGTTCATACATCCTAGCAAAATTTCCATCTTGGGAGTAGGTCTGAGATGCCGTGTCCCATATATCCTTGGCAGTCGGGAGAAAGAGGAAGCCTGTGCTGATCGATGGATGCATGGAATGAAGCAGCCATGACATGACCATCGAGTTTTCCGCTTCCCACTTCTCAAACGTGGCATCGGAGGAATCAGGTGCAGTGATGCGTCCAGTGATATAGCCGGCTTTGCCTCGTCCGGTGATGTACATCTTGGCAGATTGAGACCATGCGAGGTAGTTGGTCCCGTCGAGTTTCACCGTAGTGATCTGTAGGCCCGGGCTGTGATCACCATGACTTCCCAGACTGGGTGGGGCAACAATGATCTCTGACTTGGCAGAAGATGACTCCTCAGATGTACTCATGGTAGTAGATAAGACTTTTCTGATAAGAAATCACCCAAACTGCTGCTGTGGAGGTGCAAATCACCTTATTTTTATTTTTAAAGCCTCCTGCTCGCGTTGCTCGCAGGATTCAGACCTTTTCGGAACAACTCCTTTATAGATTTTCTATTGGAGAAAAAACCACTCGCGGGAAACTTGTGAATGGTTCCGATGACCTAAAAAGGTTCCTGGATAGGTGCGGTAGCACTAGGGAGAGGTTCCGGGCTCCTCTGAGACCTACGGCTATGTCCAGAGGGTCTTCTCTGACCTTTTGGAAGGGGCGGTTAGGCTTGGTGGCTCTTTTCCAGCCTTCTGGAGTGGGCGGCTATGCCTGATAGCTCTTCTCCAGGCTTCTGGAGTGGGCGACTAGGCCTGGGAGAACTTCTCCAACCTTTGGAGTGGGCGGCTAGGGTTTCAGACTCTTCTAAAGCCTGCGGCTATCCATGGGAGATGATCTCCTTCTTTGGAAAGCCCTTCGCATCGAATTTCGCAATCCCTAGGGTTCTTCAGACCTCTAGGATTGAGCCATGGTTACATAACCATGCTCTGATACCATGTTGTAATCTTGGATCGTAACCAGGATAAGAGATTAGGGTTAGAGATGGAAGAGAGGAGAGGTGAAGAGAATAGGGGAAAGAGGAGAAATCGTGTAGAGCTTAGAATAGCCTACACGATTTCACCCAATATATATATTAAGTGAAGTTTTACAATATTACAAGGGCCCCCTGTAGAATATAAGATATTACAAGTAGGTCCCTGACAACAATAAAAGCCTAATTGGAAACAAAATCTAACTTTAATTAGAAAGATCCTAATTAAACTAAAATTAAATAAAGCAAATCTTCATGGGGTCCACTTGCTTGACCGAGCACTGATTCGGTGTAGCGGCAAACCATTGAGATAGAATGCTCCCGCATCATGTAGATCGCCTCATGTTGAGGCCTCATCTTGAGGTCCTTATAGGTTGTATTTTGAGGGGTTCTCCCCATTTTTGTTACATCATACTTATCAAAAAAAGAAAAAAAATGAAGCTAATGCACATTGAGTAATTAACAATACCAATACATGACAAAGAATTTTTTTCCTTTTTTTTAATCATTTTCTGACAAAGGTTCAAACTGCAAACGACGCATGGAATTATCTACCTCTTTTTGCAGAAAAAAAAGTTGCTCAAGTTTGTTGATATCCATGTTGCACATCAGATCAAAGTGATCAATGGATTAAAATTATTACAGGATTTCGGACCGTTTAAACTCATGGAGACTCAATACATGGAGCAAATTCGGCTTGCACAATTCATTAGGGGTCCATGTTTAGAGGGGTGGTATTCACTTCTGATCAGTGATAATAAAAGAAAGATATATATGTAAAAATAAACAAGTACCTTTTCCCATGTCAGTCACCATCAATTCCACCATGTAATAATCCTGGACATATTGAAATTCAAAATCCATGACAAGGTGAGTACAACAATTTAAAGAGTAGAACAATTTAAAACTAAAAAAACCCATCAAAGTACAAATAACATGAAGCTAGATTTGTGAACTCTCCTAACCAATAAGGAAGAAAGAGGTTCTGGAATAATAACTGATACCAACACAAGGTTTTTGTTTTCATTGATAAGTCTTGAATTTCACAACAGTTTCACAGGAGAACAATTGAAATTTTAGGACTAGTCATAACTAGTTCTGTAGCTTCAAATTTTAGCGAAAGCACTTTATTGATCCTATTTTGTCGAATTAAGAAAATAACACCAAAGCAACATTTCAGGAAAGTAAAACAGAATTGCAACTCTTCTAAAAATTGTATTGAAAGACAACCATGGTACAAGCAAAACACAATTAAGGAGATTAGTTTAATAACACTTCATTATTTGTAGGGGGTATTACTTTTAATGTTTTATTTGTAGAGGGTATAAATTTTAATGTTTTACTGCTATTATTGAGAATATGGGTATTACCGGTCTATCACTCAAATGATTGCACTCTATTCTATAAAGTCAACACAATGACTTGATGTTCTTCTGATATAGGATCTTTATTCCTTTTTCTTTCCTCATTTTTTCTTGCAAAGGGTGCTGCAAAGAGCAGCCGTTGTAGAGGACTTGTACCACATCTACAATCAAGAGGTACTTTCAAATCTGAGACACAATTCAAACACTTCCCTTGTCCTGCAAATCATGTTGTCTCGGGAAAGGTGCAAATAGTTCAAATGAAGCTAATAACATTATTGTTTAAAGGTACAATTAATCTCTCTCTCTCTCTCTTTGTGTGTGTGTGTGTGTGTGTGTGTGTGTGCGTGTCGTGCCTTTCAGTAGGTAACTCTGAGTTGAGATGCATAACTTCAACCAATGAGCTACAGCCTACAGCCTCAACCCTATTGAAGGATGTACGTTATATTCTATTTTCTTATGTCTCTGTCTTTATTTCTCACTTATGTAAGGCCCCACACTTATAAATAAGATTTATTGGGGTGTGTGTAGGGTTAACACACATAACCTTTCTCTTCCATCTTCTCTCTTCTCTCTCTACAGTAAAGGGTACTTTCTACGTTGTATCAGAGTAGATCGTAATCGAATCCGTATCAAGGCATATTTAAGAGACAGTGCAAGCTTTGGAGGGACCCTAGGACTGCTGTCATTGCTACCGTTATCGCTGACGTCATCCAACCGTACGGCTAACATCATCAGCTGTACGGACAAGTTGTTCATGGTGGCCTGAATCTCCCCCCTCTAATAGATCTCGATATTTCTAGTTTTTTGGTGAATGTTTTGGAATTTTTTGAGCCCTAGTTAGATGGTTTTGTGAAGATATTCAAAAAAATCGAAAAAAAAACTCAAATTTGCTTCAATCGCGATTGTGGAGCTATCCAACGACTTTTTCTAGGGATTACTTATTCATTTTGTTCCCTTCCTTTCCCATCTACAAATCCATACCAAGCTTTCTTGGATCTGTGCAGATTTGAGACCTGTGGGTCGAATACTCCACCACACACTTACTGCCGACGACTTTTTTTGTGAAGGGTGTGTTGTCAACGCACTACCCTGCCTCATGTATACTTGTGGTACGCCTTCTACAGGCTATTTGACCATGTTTGGGTGTTGCATGGTGTTTCCCTTGCTTCGTGGCCTTTTAGAAGTTGTTTGCATCTAGGGGCTTGTTTTCTCCTTCACCGCTTCCACCAATGGGTATTGCACCTTTGTTGGGGGCAACCTTGTGACATGGAGAAGAAAAATAGCAACCTGTTGTTGCTCGATCTAGTGGAGAAGCCGAGCTCCGTGCTATGGCTCATGGCTAGTGCAAGATGTTGTGGTTGCAGATCTTAGTTGCAGAACTCGAATTCCCTATTACGGATTCACTGACCCTGTATTGTGATAACAAGACTGCTATCAGTAGAGCACATTAAAGTGGAAAACACTTCATATGAGAGAATATTATGTTTGGGGAAGTTCGTACTCCATTTGTGAAGACTGAAGAGCAAGTAGCCGATGTATTCACGAAGGGAGTTTCCAACCATCAACCACATAAGTATCTTAGCAAGTTGAGCATGATAGATTTGCACCAACTTGAAAGGGAGTGTTGTCAAGGTGCACCCTTTATGCGATAAGGGACCCCGTACATATTGTAAGGGCATTCTTGTCCATAATATTTCTCATATATAATAAAGAGTAGGGAGTCATGTGATACACACATGCTCTCATTTTCCTCTCTCTTCTCTCTTTGTTCTCTCTCTCCTCTCTTCCCTTTTCTCTCTTGTAAACCCCAGAAAAACCCTAGAACCAAACCATAGAATCACTTTCAACTTACCCGATTGATCAAAACAGTTTTTTTCCAGCTCAACTGGATAGGTAAAACATCAACAAAATGAGATAAAAAAATTCTTGAAAAATCACTACAATTACTAGACAAATATATTGTCACCAGGTGGGATTTTCAAAATATAAGGTTTCTTATCTCCACTGTTCATGTAACACTTCACATGACACTAAAACCTAGATAAATCTTCTAGTCTTCAAATGCTCTGATACCAAGTAGAATACTAGGGTTTATGAGAAGAAGAAGAAGAAAAAAGGAGACAAATAGAGATGAGAGGAAGTGGAGTTGGTGTGTTTTACACGACTCCCAATGGTTTTTATTTATATTAAACATTCCTAGGAGCATGGTTTCAAGTTTCGGTCGACAATGAAACTATGTTGGTTTCGGTTGGTTCCGTCCAAAACCGACCAAAACCAAGTTTCACAATACAAATGTTTCGGTTGGTTTCGGTCAGTTTCGGACCGAATCCGCCGAAAAGAAACTGATGACTTTGAACCATGCCTAGGAGTAACAATAATACATACCCCTGAGAATGAGATAAAATACAACCAAGTGAAATAATAGATAAATGACTAATCTGCCCTTTCAACAAACAATCGGAGTCATTCTACTTCCCTTCTTCCTATTGTGACACTTCAATTCTTTAATTATGGACAACAGTGACACCTCCATCACCTCCAAGCTCTAACAGACTTGATTCATTGGCCAACCCCCCAATTTCTGCTTGAGACTTCACTGGATTATCTAGCAAGTCTTCATCTTCCTTTATGTTTTGTTCACCATAAATTACCAGGTCCTTGGATGTCCTTTCGGAGCTATCCCTGTGCAAGTCTCCGCAGATATCAGTCGGTTGCCTACAACAATTTTCCTTTCGCTCACCTACTTAGTCTCCATCTTCTATCACTATAGCATTCGCACATTCCTTAGCAATAGGATTCTTGTCATACAAAACTAACTGGAGATCCACCCCTCAATTCTGGTCTGACTGAATTTGCTGAACGGATTCCAAAAAAGTTGCATCTCCAATTGTATCTAATCTCCCCTCATCAGGGCACTAACCCAATGTCTCACCGAGCAAAGCAAACCTCCAAAAAACAAATTTAATTGGTACAAAAGAAGAAGAGAAGTTGGATTCATGTGGCTGACCACTAATGGTCGGAACAGGGCTTGGATGATGATAGTGGATATTGTTTCATTGTTTGGGTACACTGGGGCCATAAGACCAAGAGGTAGGAATGTTTGAAGTTTGCACCCTCTCACTTATATTAGGGTATCGAATGAGCAAAATGTTGTCAGTATGAGGGAGAATATAATATAAGATATATGGTGGGTGGAGATATTAATGTGGGTATAATTGTTTTGACCTATTAATATTAATAATATTGTGGGACGTTGGTGTAATTGTTTCGAGCACTAAAGCATTCGAACCACGCTCTTGGAGACTGCTTCAAACCATACAAAGTTTTCTGATGCTTGCATACTTTCTGTTTATCCCCAAAAAGTTGAAAGCCAGGAGGCGGCAACATATACACTTCTTCCTTCAAGTCCCCATGAAGAAAAGCATTCTTGACATCGAGTTGAAATAGTGGCCAAGACTGGTTCGCGGCAAGAGAAAGAATAACCCTGATAGAGTTGAGCTTGGCCACAGGAGCGAATGTCTCCTTGTAGTCTATCCCATAAGTCTGAGAGTAACCTTTCGCCACCAATCTTGCTTTGTACCAATCCACTGAACCATCAGGCTTGCATTTCACAGTGTAAACCCATTTGCATCCAACGGGTTTCTTGCCTCTTGGCAAGTCTACCAACTCCCAAGCGCTGTTTTTTTCCAACGCATCCACCTCTTCATACATTGCTTCTTTCCACCTGGGATGCTTCAGAGCTTCTGTAACAGATGAAGGAAGAGCAACCGAAGACAACGAGGTAACAAAGGATTTGTACGATGGAGATAGATTATCATACGAAACAAAGTTAGCAATCGGATGTTGGGTACAAGATCTTTTTCCCTTCCTAAGGGCAATAGGAAGGTCAGAGCAACTATCATAAGAAGAGGGAGGAACAGAGCGAGGAGTGAGGTTACCTAGATCCGATGAGGATGACTGTTGGCCATGGAGTTCAGTGGTGATCTGTGTTCCGGGTCGACGCCTTGAGTACACCTGCAGCTCCCCATGCTGACTAGTACCCCTATCAATAGTATCAATCACAGTCGGACTGGGACCACTGTCAGGAGCATCCATAGCCAATGGCAAAGAAACAGAATCAGATGAGACATGCCTTTCCTCACTACTAAGAAGCTCCCCCTGAGGAAAGGCAGGAGTGAGACCTGAAAAATAAGAGGCCGACTCCAAAAAAGTGACATCCGTGGTGATGAACCGCTTACGGGAGGGGAGATGGAAACATTTATAGCCTTTGTGTGTCGAGGAGTACCCCAAAAAAACACACTTCAAAGCTTTCGGATCTAGCTTGGTGCGATGCGGACCAAGGATGTGGACATAACACACGCAACCAAAGACCTTCAGGGGAACCAGAAAAGGAGGACTCGTAGGACGCAGCAAGTGGTATGGAATACGGAACTGGAGAGACCGAGACGGCATACGATTGATGAGGTAAGCGGCAAGAAGAACTGCATCGGACCAATAGGTTTTAGGAACATAGTGCCACAGCAGAAGTGCACGAGCCACTTCCAACAGGTGTCTATTTTTGCGTTCAGCAACGCCATTCTGTTGTGGAGTGAAGGCACAAGAATTTTGATGTTCCATGTCATGTTCAGCCAAGTACGACTGCAGACCCCCATACATGTACTCCCCCCTTTGATCAGATCGGAGAATTTTAATGCATGTCCCAAACTGAGTAAGAACCATTTTGTGAAACTGTTTGAAGATAGAGTAAACTTCATCTTTTGATTTCATGACAAAGATCCATGTGCAGCGAGAAAAATCATCCACAAAAGAAATAAAATATCGATAGCCAAAAAAAGAAGTAACAGGGGATGGCCCCCAAACATCAGTATGAACAATGTCAAAAATAGATAAACTTTTATTACCACGAGGGGGAAAAGTAGTGCGACAATGTTTGGACAGCGCACAAATCTCACAATGAAGATCAGACATGGACACTGACTTAAACAACTCAGGGAATAACACCCGTAAATAAGGAAATGACACATGACCTAAACGAGCATGCCAAGACATAGGATGCTCTTTATTGACACTATTGCTAAGACTACTAGACTGAAGGGCTGCAGAGGCTGTAGGAGTCGCATCCAAGAGATAGAGACCACCCACTTCACGTCCAATGCCAATCGTCCTCCTCGTGGCCAAGTCCTGAAACACACAGTGAGAAGGAAAAAATGTTGCAGAGATGTACCCTTGTTTTCCTTGACTACCAATAAACATCTTGGCAGCCCTAGACCACCACTCCAAGTAATTTTTTCCAGCCAACTTGGTGGTGGTGATCTGTTAAGCATCCACGGAGCAAGGGGTACGCCATAGAGCACCCAAATCGTAGCCAAAAGGAGTAAAAACATTTGTAGAAAACGTATGGTAAATATGCATAGAGAAGGGGAGTGAGTGGACAGCACTCTTGACCCCAAAAAAGTCGTCGGCGGTAGTATAGAGGGAGAGAAATCGATCCACACGCTTCAATCCTCCATGGATTTGAGAGATCTACCTATGGATGTGTAGATAGGATAATAGGGGACCAAAACGAAGCAACAAGCCCCCCCAATAGTCGCCGTATGGTTCCACAAAGCACCGAGAAGAAAAAAACGATTTTTGCGATTTTTTTTGAAAATCAGCAAAAACACATCGAAGAAGGCTCCAAAAAATCTTCAAAAAATCACCAAAAATCCCCAAAAATCGAGATCTAGTAGAGAGGAGAGTTTCAATCCGTCATCTCTACCTTGTCCGTACGGCTGATGACGTCAGCCGTACGGCTGAATGACGTCAGCGAGGCTGCACGCAGTGACGACACCTCTAGGGTTTCTCCAAGCCTCCCACGATCTCGTACGTAAGTCCGGATAAGGATCCAATAACGATTTGCTCTGATACCAAGTAGAAGTTCTTCAGTTCTGCACGTAGAGGAAAGAGGAGAGAAGATGGGTTATGTGTGTTAACCCTACACACACCCCAATAAATCTTATTTATATTAATAAGTGTGGGCCCTTACATAAGTGAGAAAATAAGTACATAGAGACACCAAACAATAGCTAATAACAGAGACGTCCTTCAACAGTAAGGCATATCGCACGTTGGTGGATCAGAACAGGATATATGAGTTCCTTGCTGACTTGAATGCTGATTTCGAGTTAGCCCGTGTCCAGTTGCTCAGTAAAGATGATTTACCATCGCTTAACCAAGTATACGCCTATGTTCAAAGTGAAGAAAGTCGCAGAGATGTCATGTCTCCTCTTCCAAAACATGAAAAGTCTACCCTGGCTGTAGTCTCATCATCACAGAAACCACCATAGAATCGCCCTAAAGGTCATCCACCTACTTGTGCTCATTGTAGCAAAAAAGGCCACAGTTAAGATAAATGCTGGAGTCTTCATATGTGTAAGGGGTGTGGCAAGAAGGGCCATAGTAAAGAAAAATGTTGGAATATTGTTGGACGACCCCCGCAGTCGTCCCTGCTATCGTCACTCGCACCTCCCACTGCCCACAGCGTTGCTATGGATACTCCTACAGATCCATCCCCTTCCTCGGACACATCACCAGTTACTATTTCTCGAGAGGAGCTCGAGAATATACGGCGCTTTATGGCCCACTTGGATGGACCTTCGGCCACTTCAACATTTGCCCAGTCAGGTACCATCAGTTCTGCCCATCATGTTTTCGCCTCTACTTCTTCCTCACCCTAGATTATTGATTCGGGGGCTTCAGAGCATATGACGAGTATGTCTACCTTATTTTCTTCCTATTCTGTGAGTTCTGGGGTTGATAAAGTCCGCATCGCAGATGGCACCCTTTCCTCTGTCTCTGGGAAAGGTCGTGTCATGGCCACATCCGAGATTTCTTTATCCTCTGTCCTTCATGTTCCCAAGTTTGATACTAACCTGCTTTCTGTTAGCTTTCTCACAAAAACTCTGAATTGTTGTGTCACTTTCTTTCCTTCTCATTGTGTGTTTCAGGACTTGGTCACGAGGAGGACAATTGGCACTGGACGTGAAGTGAATGGTCTCTATCTCCTAGATGCGTCTCCCACAGTTCCAGCAGTGTTGCAGTCTCGTAGTCATAATAATAGTTTCAATAAGGAGCAGCTACTGTCTTGGCATGCTCGTCTTGGTCATGTGTCTTTTCCATATTTACGTCTCTTATTTCCTGCATTGTTTCAATCTGTATCGCTGTCTGAACTTCATTGTGAAGTGTGTGCTCTGTCCAAGCACACTCGTTCTGTTTTCCCACCACGGGGTAATAAATGCTATTTTTGATTTGATTCATTTTGATGTTTGGGGCCCGTCCCCGGTTACTTCCATTTTTGGTTATTGCTACTTTGTCTCGTTTGTGGATGATTTCTCTAGGTGCACATGGATATTTGTTATGAAATCTAAAGATGAAGAGTTTTCTATCTTCCAGAACTTCCACAAACTAATCCTTACCCAGTTTGGAAAGTGTATAAAAGTTCTCCGATCTGATCAAGGGGGGGAGTACATGTATGGGGGGGTTGAAGTTGTCATTGGCAAAGCATGATATTGAGCATCAAAATTCATGTGTATTCACCCCACAACAAATTAGGGTGGCCGAAAGAAAAAATCGACATCTACTGGAAGTGGTTCGTTCTCTCCTTTTGTGGTACAATATTCTCAAAACTTATTGGTCTGATGCCGTGCTTCTTACCGCCTTCCTCATCAACCGTATGCCGTCTCAGTCTCTTCAGTTCCACACTCCTTTTCAGTTCCTTCGTCCCTCTAGTCCTCCATTTGCGGTTCCTCTGAAAATCTTTGGTTGTGTTTGTTACGTCCATACCTTGGCCCTCATCGGACAAAGTTGGACCCTAAAGCACTTAAATGTGTGTTCCTAGGGTACTCCTCAAGCTCGAAGGGGTATAAATGCTATCATCCTCCCACACGAAGGAGGTTTGTTACTATGGATGTCACTTTTCTGGAATCGGCTCCTTTTTTTTCCGCTGCTAGCCCTGCCGATCGTCAGGGGGAGAGTAGTTGGTGTGAGGAACGGCATGTGACCCCTGCTTTGCCCGTGACATTAGATGATCCAGTTATTGATACTATTATGCATAACAGAGACACTAGCAAGCAGGGGGAGCTGCAAGTCTATACTCGTCGTAGAGTAAGGGAGACAAAGACCATTCCTGAATGTCAAGGTCAAGACTCCTCACTGGATCCAGGTAATTCCTCATTTGGTTCCCCTTTGGTTTCCCCTTCTTTATGTGATAGTAGTTCTGATCTTCCTATTGCTCTTCGGAAAGGGAAGAGATCCTGTACTCAACACCCTATTGCTAATTTTGTTTCTTATGATAACTTGTCACCATCCTACAAATCTTTTGTTACCTCCCTGTCCTCTGTTACTCTTCCTTCTTCTGTCACAGAGGCTCTAGCACAACCCAGATGGAAGGAGGTGATGGTTGAGGAAATGAACGCACTGGAAAAAAATAACACATGGGAACTGGTTCGGTTACCACAGGGCAAGAAGCCGGTTGGATGTAAGTGGGTCTATATAGTGAAATGCAAACCGGATGGCTCTGTGGATAGATACAAGGCACAGTTAGTGGCTAAGGGCAATTTTCAGACATATGGTATTGACTACAAGGAGACATTTGCTCCTGTAGCCAAACTAAACTCTATTCGGGTTATTCTCTCACTCGCAGCAAGTCAGTCCTGGCCACTACTACAGCTCGATGTTAAGAATGCATTCCTTCATGGTGACTTGAAGGAAGAGGTTTATATGCTCCCCCTCCGGGGTTCCGGGTGTCTGATGACATGCAGAGAGTGTGTAAGTTGAAAACTCTGTATGGTTTGAAACAGTCACCAAGAGCATGGTTTGAAAGATTCAGCGGGGCAGTTAAACAATTGGGATACAAGGATACAACCAGGGTCAAGCAGACCACACACTCTTTATCAGACGAGTAGGGGGGACTACGACTATCCTAATTGTGTATGTAGACGACATTGTCACAGGGAACTGTGCAACAGAAATTTCCAGACTTAAGAGCTTCTTGGCAACTGAATTTGAAATTAAGGATCTAGGCACCTTAAAGTACTTCTTGGGTATTGAGGTTGCAAGATCGAATGAGGGAATATACATATGCCAGAGGAAATATGTATTGGATTTACTTCAGGATACAGGCATGTTGGGGGCACGACCTGTTGATACCCCGATTGAAGCAAACCATCGGATAGATGGTCAATCAGGAAAATTCCTTGAGGATGTGGGTAGCTTTCAGAGACTCATGGGACGCCTCATCTACCTAGCTCACACACGACCGGATATTGCATATGCCGTGAATGTGGTGAGCCAGTACATGCACACGCCTCGCACACCGCACTTGGAAGCTACTAACCGTATCTTGAGATACTTGAAGTCATCCCCAGGGAAGGGATTGTTATTTCGTCGTCATGGGCATACGAGAGTTGAAGGCTTTACTGATGTAGATTGGGCTGGTGCCCAAGATGATAGACGGTCTACTTCAGGCTATTGCACATTTGTGGGAGGCAATCTAGTAACCTGGAGGAGCAAGAAGCAGCAAGTGGTAGCTCGGTCAAGTGCGGAAGTCGAATTCCGATCTATGGACCATGGTCTGTGTGAGCTACTATGGCTCAAAATTTTACTTAGGGAACTAGGTTTCCCGATTGAAGGATCTATATCGTTATATTGTGACAACAAGGCGGCCATAAGCATTGCACATAATCCCGTGCAATATGATAGAACAAAGCACATCGAAGTGGATAGACATTTCATTCGCGAGAAAGTTACTTCGAGAGTAATCTGTACACCATTCGTGCCTACGTCAGAACAAGTGGCTGATGTTCTCACCAAAGGTGTTGCGGTTGCTCCATTTCGGGCATGTTTGGACAAGTTAGGCATGATCGATATTCATGCATCAACTTGAGAGGGAGTGTTGTCAGTATGAGGGAGAATATAATATAAGATATATGGTGGGTGGAAATATTAATGTGGGTGTAATTGTTTTGACCTAGTAATATAAATAATATTGTGGGACGTTGGTGGATTTAACTCTCCAACGCTTTCCCTTCTTCTTTTCCTCTCTTCTTCTCCTCTCTTCCCAAAACCCTAAAATTCTACTCAAAATGGTCAAAATCATTCAAGAAAGGAGAATTGTTGGACTGGGTTTTGAAGTTACAAGGTCTAACTTCAAGGAGTTCAATGAATGTAGAATGTAAACATTGATCACAGTTGCAATGCATTTTAGAAGGTTGGTTGAAGATGTCTCACATCCCAAGTTGGAGATGTATTGACAAATTCTCTGGGCAACCCTAGTCCAATACTGTTTGCTAGCATGTTTAGAGAAGTTTCAAGTAAAAACATAAAGGTAATTTCCGTGCTGATGGATCATAAAGGTTCACAAAAGAGGAGGGATGTATAAATCATAAAGGGTGAGAGATTTTTCCATTCTTCCCATTGAACTCCTCTTGGCTTAAGAGAACTGATGCAATGTTATCCCTTTGGCATCAAGCAAATGTGGCGTGGAAACTATTGAAAATCACAGATCAAATTAGAGATATAAATGATAGTATGGTTATACCATCCGGGGTCGATGAAAGTTCTGGTTGATTGGCAAAAAATGGTGTACCTAGACACTTTTTGTATGTTAAGCATGGTTTTCCAATTTCCTTTCTTTTTAATATGTTCTTAGTTACCAATAGAGAAAGAAAATGGAAGACATTTTAATTTTAAGATGCATGTTACTTTCTTGGATTGTGCTAATAAAGATAGTTAAAGGAATATTTGTGGGTAATATTAAAAACAAGAAATAGGTCATCATCATCATCATCCCATTTCCCAATGTTTCATCCTAACTATATTTGGGTTCAGAAACATGAATCCTGTTTTCGCCAGTCAGTCCATCTAGAGTTATATCATCAGTTAATCAAAATATAGACCACAGTTGACATTTAAAATACAATCTTCCAACTCTATCCATGCATTTTTGGACTTTCATTTGCCCTCTTAGGTGGGGCCTACTGTGAATCTTTTATTTTTTTAATAAAACTATAATTAAATTACCAAAGGGTGAGATCGTTGATACTCTCGAGATGAATGCTAAAAATGAAGTGGATGCTGATATTTAAATTCAGGAGCAGTAGAGAAGTACATGACCTGGTCTAAAGAGTAGGTGTCAGTATTCTACATACCGGGGAATCAACTTTGAAGAAAAATGTTTCACTCCAGTTCACCAATTCACGTCCAAAAAGTAAAGAATGATCTGAGCTGATGCCACACGTGCGTGCACTTTGCTGCTTCAGCAACGAATCACTAGAAAGGCACTGGTTTGGGACAAGGCGGATTGCAACCGTATATTGGTGAGTAGATAAACCTTCAACACTGGGGAACTGCATAGCAAAAATATACAGCTATTGGAATCAAACATGCAAGACCATAGCCATAATACTTGGGGAGATTAATTTTTTTTTTGATACATATAACTTTATTAATAAGGCAAAAGCCAAGCCGAAGCAAAAGATACAACAAAGGAGATCAGCTAAAGAGGTCGAGGACACCTACTAAAAACTGAAGATACAAAAGAGAAAAAAGCAAGAACTGATTAAATTGAATTTATTTACTGAGGAACTCAATATTATAAAGACAAGTGATGAAAACCTTGCTCATATAAATCAAACGAAACAGTTAATAGTATTTCTTAGAATGATCTGGCAGTAAAATCAGCTTACAGAAAATTGAAGAAAATATAAATTTCTTCCTGCCAAGTTCATAATAAAATAAACATTCAATTATGTCCACATTCAATTGATGACAGTACAATTGTTCAACTCCATAGATACTGAAATACAAAATCTCTTGAGTACAATGTCAAAACCAAATCATTCTACCTGTTTCACATGGTCATTCATAATCAGAAATCTGTTTCAAACATTAAACAAAATGCAAGCTAGTCAGACCAGTGCAAGCACAATACTTAGAAATAGCATAATAGAGAAGCTAAGGAGTTGTGCTTGGAGTTTTTTCGTGAGGCAAGTGCGAGGTGAAAAGTGGCTTTGACAATCAGTAGTTGATCAATGCTCTTGCTCTGAGTCTATACATTCACTTTGATGTGATCTCCAAGAGAGAACAACATATGGGCACTCTTGGGCGATTTTTACTTCTTTTTTAAGTGGCATTTTTGTACATTGTATAGGTAGAGGGTGAACAACATTTTTTTGTCATCATCATAATTATCATAGGGTCGGGATCCGGTGACTCACTGGAGCCTGGTCTAATTATCATAAGCCCTATCCCAATGGTAGGGGACAGCTACACGAATCCTATTCCTACTTCAATTCTTTCTAAAGCCATTTCTTCCGCAAAATGAAATAATGGATCATGATTCATGATAGGGTATGACATAGTTTTACACCGGCTGCCAACCTAACGTAACTCTCATTTATATGGCAAATGTTATTTCCATAAATATGTAGTTGCGTGGAATTTTTATAATATTTGTAAATAGGAGGAATTTTTATATACAATCCAATTGCATTTTTGTATATACCCAAAAATTGTATGATCATCCATCATATCATCACTTCTTTTATTTTTCTCTGCTTTATTAAGATTTACAATTAGTTCTTTGATCAGAATTCATTTGGTTAGTCATTTCTCAATCTTTTTGGGTCTTGTTCAAAATGTCTAATAAGGAGAGAACTTTTTTTGAAATTCCCTTCATATCACTATGCAATGTCCTAGAGGGAGGGGGTGCGAATATGATCCCTTGCATCAAACATATAGTTCGACTTTAAAACATAGGTAAGCAAAATATAACTTATAAAGAGCAATCACACAACGTGATGTTTTATAGCGGTTTAGTGACTCAACACCTACGTCCACTCTAAAATAGCTCACGTAAGGTTCATTCAATCTTGAAAGCACATCAATAATAATTAAATGAAACAGATTGGAATCCACCTAACCTTATGATCGAGAATCCCCTCGACCAACCAAAGGAATCCACAATAGGTTTATTGATCAAGACACCACTTGAACAAGCACGGGAAACAACCCGACGAAGCACGAGAATCCACCCAATGCAAGGGATTGCTCCCTAGGAAGACCAAGAAGAGAATCAACTCTATCTTGACTTCAATAGAAAGATATTCAATAATGTAATGTCTCTTGATAGGATGATATACAATACAAACACTAACATCTCAAATGATTTCAAATTGATGAGAGGTTATTGAAGCTCTTGTGGCTTCTCCAAGCTTTCCTTTGATTGTGGTGTCATGAACTCCACTTGAGGAAGCTTGGTATCACTGAGCAATGATCTTGCAAATGTGCTCCTCAAGCCCAGAATCCTCCTCTAAAAGTTTTAATCACTTAAGGGTATGGAAGATGTATGTATGCATATATTATGATTTGATACCTTATGAGTGTTTTTATGCTTATTTTATCATTTCCCAACCTTTTCACAAACATTTCCACAATATTTCCATCATTTCCACACTATTTCCATCATTTCGATGAAAAATGTATTATTTCCACACTGGTCAAAATATTTCCATTTTCAGGCTAGTCGAAATAAACCTCAAAACCGAAATTTATTTCCTTGCCTCAAGCGCAAGGGGATGCTTCAGTTCTATCATGAATGGCTCAGATTAAAATAAGCAATCTTACCAAATGCGGGGAGAACAAAAAGGAAATTCATTCTGTCATCTAAAGAAAGCTAACAAACATTTTCATCTGCAATGATGATTTGCCAAAATCATTTCTATCAAAAAAAAAAAAAAACAGATTATAATAAGCATGATTTCCAAAGGCAGGAAGAGAGAAGAAAAAAAAATGCAATCCCTTCTGTCATCTAAAGAAAGCTAACAAACCTGCCCATCTGCAATGATGATTGTTACCATCGTCCTAAATCTCCTACCAAGTTTGCCTTTCAAGTGAGAGTCCAACATATTTTTTGGCACAGGAACTTTAACAGGCTTCGGATCCCCAGATGGCATCTTAATAATGTTCTCGAGTCCCCTGATTTCAGTAGCTCGTATAAATATGTCCTGACCAAGTTTGTTTTGTGGGATGATGTGGTAAGTTCTCCTGTGATGGATGTCAATGATAGATCCTCCATCATAACTTGGTGGAATTGCGTCCTGTAAAATACATCGAAAAGGATTTAGAGTTAAAAGGTATATTTAGCTAACTGAAATTGTACAATACCTCTAAAGTGGAACATCACAGGCTATACTTATGAATGAAAAACACAACATCTGAACAGATACTGAGAAGAATCAGGCAGAACTAACTCTTTTTTTATAGGATTCATGGACATGACTAAGATTGTTCCAGCTTGCATATGCTTGAAAAATCATGTTTGCATTAGACACTGTAACATTCAAATTCAGATCCCTTGTAGAGGTCACACGTAGCTGAGAAGCAGCACCTGGTGCATTCAAATCATACTGGTACCTGTAAATGCATTTAGGTAAGACACTGAGTTTAAACAAATAGAACAAAAAAAATATTTGAGTAGCAGCCGGAAAGGTCTGCCCGTGGATATAATCTCTTAAGCATGAAAAAGTACAGCTGCAGGTGCTTGATATGCTAGAAATGAATTTTTGTATATAAGTTTAAGTATTATTGTAGACATTATAAAAAAGATCACCTCAAGAATCCATCCACTGGTTCAACAACTGGCTCCCATGAATCATACTTATCATTATATGATCTGGCAGCCAAAGAAAAGCTCACAGTGGAATTTATGTAGTCCGGTCTTCCATGTAAACTAAATCCAATGCCACTTAAAGATATGTTTAACAATGGAACCATCTGCAAAATTCCAGAAGAGTAGTTAGCGAAATGATTAAAACAGTTTAAACAGGCTGCTACAAGTGATTTACACTCGAGTGAATCTCTAGTCTTAGTATTATACATGGTAATAACCATTTATCAATGGAAAATCAGAACATGTGGAAAATCTGTTAGTACTCACCATCCCATTGGTCTCACCTAAAGAGATTTCAAGTGAACCTGTTCAACGGATCATAGCAATTAATCAATCATCTTCTTTTGAACAGTCACAGTAAGAACTTGGCCAATGTTCAGAAGAAGAAGATCTATTTGATCAGGTGGTTGTGATCATCATATAAAGTTGATTTTCGACCTACATATGTCCTAGGTTGGACCTGTTAGATAGTGGGTTCCAACCCCTGTATCACGAGCTAATATTCTGTTCACTGACCTAAAGGATTATCTATAAAGTTCAGACAACAGGTTTGTTCTTTACATATTTCTATGTGCACTACAAGTACATGAATGCAGTTCTGACTTCTGAGACAGTGAGACTTCAAACTGATGGTTATGGCACAATGAAAAATCCAGAAAAAGAGAAATCAAGCTGATTTGGTGTCCTCACCAAGCCCCCGTAATCATCAAAAAGTGCTGCAGAGAATGTTCCAATTTCTGCATCAATGACAGTATTATCTGAACCACTGGATACATTTGGATCTGCAAGCTTTAGAGCAAATCTTTTTGGAGGCTTTCTGAAACCGCTGCGAACAAGAAAGGTACCCACCTCCTTACCAACTGGCCATATGCTAAATGGTTCTGTTGTGAACTTGATATCAGACGTATCCCATATACTTTCTTCTGGAAATTGATCCCCAGTTACCATATCACTACGAATGCATCTTAATGAGCTGAAATCATCTTGCTTTGGCATGCCCTTACAAGCAACACAGCCCAAGGAAACAAAGCCTGGAGGAGCTTGAGGCAACCCGAAAGATATATTTTCCATTCCCCTCTGTTTCTTGATCTGTCCAACAAGTTGAAAATCTAGAGGAACTTTGAAAAGAGCTTCATCCCCAGTATCACGAAGAACAATGGATGTGTTTGGAGGCTCGTATCTATATTCCAGATGCCAATTTAAAAGTTAGATTAAAGTTTTAAGCAGAATATTGGAAATGAAACACAAAGTAGGGCATTGCTTACCCTTGAATGGCAATATCACCAAGATATATCATCCCTGGTGAGACTACAGGACGCCATATGGATAGTTTCTTCCTGGAGCCTGAACCCTGATTCCACCATACCAATCTAAAACTAGCTATAGTTTCAAACCGTCGTCCGGAATTTACAGCTACAGACCTTTCCGTTTGAATAGAGCGATCATGACCCAGAGGAATATCTTGGATGTCTGAACTTTTACGTTCTTTTGAAGACCCATCCAAATACCCAAAAATTATATGACGCAACTCATATGCTCTACCTATTAAACTCATACTAATAGGATCTGCTGGCAAGAAAGATCCAACAGAGTTATCTACTCGCCAAAATGCTAAGCTCGATGGATATCTGCAATAGAAATAATTAAAGCATGCTTCAGGCACACAAGAATATCTAAGGTACCCATCAGTCAAGACAATAAAAAAGATCCACCAATGGGGTAGAGGTACATGTGGCATACATGCAGCGTACAGGACTCAGCATTCAATAGTTACAAAGAAAATTAATGCCCAAAGTAATGCAGGTGCATTTTCACACCGGCTCGAGTGGGGCCTGCGGGAGCACACTCGGGGTGGGGTGGCCTGTGCAAAATGGGCCCACGAGGAGGGTTAGAGCCTGGATCTGGGCTATGATAAAGGGATTTAATCTCATGCCCCCATCAGTCGCAGCCAAGGAAATAAATTTCGGTTTCGAGGTTTATTTCGACTAACCCGGAAATGGAAATATTTCGTGGAAATATTTCGACCAGTGTGGAAATAATACATTTTCGTGGAAATGATGGAAATAATGCGGAAATGATGGAAATATTATAGAAATGTTTGTGGAAAGTATGGGAAATGATAAAAACAAGCCTAAAAACACTCATAAACTATCAAACCATAATATGCAACCATATGTAATGTGGAAATGAATAACCATAACGGTCTATAATGGATTGGTCTTCTATATTGGAAATGGGTTAAATGATCAAATATGAGATTTGTGGTGCTCAAATGGGATATTTCCTACCTTCGATCGAAATGTTTCTATTGATGTCGAAACATTTCGATTTAAATAATACATATTTACACCGTCAATTAACCGAAATTTACTGTTAACACGAAATATTTCGACATGTATGGAAACATTTCGTGTATGTATTCTTTCCTGTCGGTAACCTAGAAAATGGAAATATTTCGCGAAATATTTCGTTAATTTCGGGAAATTTATTTCCTTGGTCGCAGCTTTTGGGAGTATAGGTTAGATGTCCTACATTAAAGTGGTATCAAAGCGGGAGGTCGCGTGTTCAAGACTCATCTCCGGGGGTGATTAATGCAGAGGCATTTTCACAACGGGCTCAAGTGGGGCGGCTTGTGGGGGCACACTCGAGGTGGGGTGGCCTGTGCAAAATGGGCCCACGAAGAGGGTTTGACCGAGATCCTAGATCGGGGCTATGAGATAAAGCCTAAAGGGATTTAATCTCACGCCCCCATCAGTCGCAGCTTTTGGGAGTATTAGTTAGATGTCCTGCATCACAAAGCCTACCCAACTTGGTGATGACCAATTTCTTTTTTTCCAAAAGAATGCAAAAACACGTCCAATATAATTTAATTACTTAATATTTGTCAATCGAAATATCCTACAAGGGACCCATCAACTGGTAGATCCTACCGTGTGCATGTGTGACACATACAGCATGAGAACAGTGTGACACTGTCCTCTACCTGATTGAGTTCCTTATATGTCCTCTTTGACACACACAAGTAGAATTATATAACTGAACATGGAACCAGTAAGAAGAGACTAGAAAGCCACACATACAGTTCAGTAGAGCTGACTGTAATACAATCCCTCAGGGCACAAGGAGAAACCAAAGAAGCCAAGATGCACAAAGAAGAAGATGATGGTGGTTCTGTTCTTCCAGTTGAAACCACACAGCCCATCGCAACATAACCTTGAGGTGCTTCAGGGAACCAAATGGAACAGCTACTGCCTTGCCCACTATCATCAATATTTGGTACTGCTGAGCTCTGGATGTTGCTATTAGAACCTTCAGAGTCAGAAATGGCCCCAGATGCTAGAGATGGCCAAATTTGCTTGAAAGATACTGGTCTCTTGACTCTTGCAAAGTTGGTATTGACTGCAAGAACTCCTTTTGTGGGTGGTTTGTTCCTATAAAGTCAGAACAATCGCAACAATATTGAAGATCCTGAATTTCATAGAATGAAAGCTAAAAAGAGATTTGCGAGAACTTTTACTGACAGTGGTGTCAAGTAGTCCCCGAGAACGGCAAAACCAGGTGGTGCACGTGGTCTCCAAAAAGCATATGTTTGGTCGTTGTGGGGATCTGTATGACATGATAGACAGTCAAGCAGTCTAATTTATCAAACAAAACTACTTAAAAAATGTCTGTTCCAACTATGCATTGACATCACCAGAAAAAAAGAAAAAAAATATATATATTTCTCCTGCGTACTTTCAATTGTTCCAACTTTGTCAAACTGAGAGCATAGCACTGTCACTTCCTTTGATGTCATCCTTAGAAATGCCAAAATGTCTTCCTCAACAGCTAAGAACAGCCTCAAGATGCTGAAGGAGAAATTCATGAATATATCTGAAACAGCTAAATGTATATTGGTTTTCCCAGAGGCGTTAGAAAACTTTATAGAGGTATCAAAAGGCTCTAAAATCCTGACCCCATTACTCTCCATAGTTAACCCAAGTGCATTTGCACTCATTTCAACAGTGTCCCCCTTCAAAACAAGCCTGCCAGCACCATAAACATGTTAGAATGTAATATCTTTCCCTCTTTATTCTACAACGTCAAAGTAGTCAACTATATAAATAATCCATTGCATTATACAAAGTGTAGAGTGGCATTTAAAATAACCTTACCAAGGAAAAGGGCATACTTCTTTTCTGAGAATAGAGCTCAATATCTAGAAAGAAGAAGATTTAGTAAAGGTTAATATTAACTTCTGGGAGTGGTTTTAGTCATGAATTTGGGTTGAGTCTGGAGATTTGTGTAGATACAATGGAATAGTGTAGGATTCGTGTAGCCAACTCCAAATCGATGGGATGAGGAACTGATGATGATGAGTTTGCAGGAGATTAATTTCAGTTTACGGAAATGTTTTAAGTAATTAAGAGTGATTTAGTAGTTGACTAACTTCAAAGCCAATTGTCATTTGAAATTTTAGTAACTAATTAAATATATGGACTATGGAGAACTCAAATGCCACACACAAAAGCTTTAACTTTAATGTCTAAATCATTTCGTTACTTCTATGTATGAACAAAGTGTATGCATTGTTAGTGTGTTTTTGTTCTTAGGGATATTATGATCTTTTTACATTATGTTATTAACTTAAGTCATACATATATACATAGATGAGGAGGCCGAACTAGCTAAGTTCGACTTTCCTTATTTTCTCTCCTCTCCTCTCTACTTCTCCATATTCTCTAACTTTACATGGTATCAGAGCCGTGAATACATGTATGCACTTGAATATATGAAAAATGAATTACAAATTTTTTGCACTGAAAATGGGAGTATTCATCAGACCTCATATACCCATACATCCCAACAAAATGGTGTGGTTGAACGCGAACATCGACACGTGATCGATGTTGCACGTACATTGATGATAAATATGAATGTTCCTAAAAGCTAATGAGGGATGTTGTGCTTACTGCCTGTTACCTCATTAACCGAATGTATTCTCTATTCTGGAAGGTCATCTCCGTTTTCTACTTTGTTTCATGATGTTTTTCCATTTGGTTTGCCTCCATGTGTCTTTGGTTGTGTGTCATTTATTCATATGTTGAGTCCTGATTATGATAAATTGTCTCCTCGTGCTACTCAAAAGGTTATCGTTGTTACTGTCCATCATTTCACTGTTATTATGTTAGTGCTGATGTTGCATTCTTTGCGGCAGCACCATAGAGGGATTCCATACCAAAACCTAGCTGTGGGACAAAAATCCAACAGCCTACATGCAGAAAGTACTCCTTAAATTGAAACTGAGAGAGACATCAATGGAAAAAATACCTGAGGAACAGCACACCGGATGCACATATATCCAAAATAAACTTCACAAAATCAAATCTCCATAGAGTTTAATACCCTGTGGCAGCACTAGTAGGGGTCCATAGACCCTGCAACAGCCAACAATCAACCCACAAATTTTATGCACAGCACTAGGGACTGTTGCAGCCTTCACATAGGCCTGCAGTAGCCCTAGGACAAGAGAATAATTGTTGGTCTAGGTTTATAAGATGTGGAAAAAAAAAATGTGAGAGATGTAGTAAAAGGTTGGAAGGATGAGATTGGGGCTAGATTGGCTCAGAAAAGTGGCTCTAATACCATGTAATCAGAGTTCGGGTTTAGAAAGAAGAGAAGAGAAGACAGAGAATCATTGGAGAAAAAAACGAGGACTTATCAAAATAATGAAAAACTCACTAGTGACCCCTTTCTAACATAACATAAAAGAGAAAAGACAGAAATACCCGTACATAAAACATAAATAATAACCAACATATATGACTAACAATGGAACCAGCAAAACACTACTACTGTATATGTACAATGCCTTAATAAGATGCAACTTTATATGAGGATTGGCACATACCAAACTGTTCGAACTAAAATTTTGAAGTACAAGAGAAGATTAAACTACAGTTAACAACAACAGAACAGTGGGAGTTTCACTAACAAAAAGTACAATTTAAGAGAAGATAACCTGCAGATCGCATCCAACTGGGCATGCAAAAGTTTGTTAGAGAGTATCAATGATTCCCCAACATCTTTTGACGTATTATAAAATGTAAGTTCTGGACCAATAGCCTGCAAAAAGATATTACATTGTTAAGGAGTAAAAGATCAAATAATTCTGCAAGCCAAGCCTAGTTGCAGAGATTCTTGTACTGAGTATCATGTTGCAACAAGTATCGGTTTCAAACAATCAATTCAAATGTGACCTATGTAACTTGGACACAGACGCGAGTTTGTGTCAGATTATGCCAACATGTTCATGCAGTTTATTCCAGATTATATTTGAGGGTATTCTAAGTTGTTCAAAAGATAAATTAAAAATATATCCTTATTAACAGAAAAACTTTAAAATAAGAACATTGTTTGCAGATTATGTTCTTGTCTACGTAATATGTACATTCTATATCTGATTAGAGCCCCCTATTACTACTAAAAAGTAACGAGATTTTATACGTCATCAATTATGTCTAAATATGGTTCTAATAGAATGGGATGACAAAAAAGGATATGAATAGCTGAAATCATATGGTTGGAACAAGGATTGGAGGATGATGATGGTGATGGTGACCAATAAATCAACAAAGATTTATCCCAGCATTTGAAGATGGCCACACGAACCTAGTTCCACTATGCCAGTCTAACTCGGGGCTGTACTTTTTTTCTTCAAATCTTTTGTCACTACCTCAACTCACATCCATTTCAACCTTTCCATCATACTCTTAGAGCCATCAATGTGCACCGGAGGTCACCTTCTCATTGATACCATCCTTCATCCGGAAAGAAGTTTGTGTCTACTGATGTCTCCTTCCGTGACGAACTGCCGTTTATCTCCCCCACCTCTCTTTAGGGGTGGAGTAGTAGTAGTGAAGAGAGGTGGAATGTTCCACTTCTAGCTATATCCCTATCTCCTCCTCTAGTGTTTGAGAGGTCTCAGCCTACTCTCTCTACTAGTGCGACTGATGGTGCTCCTGGAGCTCAGAAGGAATTCAAAGTCTATAGCAAAGGGAGAAAGCCACAGCTGATCCAGTACCAGTGGTACCATCCTTAGATCCAGGTAATCCTTCCTCTCTTTCTATACATGTCATTTCCTCTTCTACTGATGCTTCTGATCTTCTCATTGCTTTGAGAAAAGGCACCAAGAGTTGTACTCAGCATCCCTTAAGCAACTTTGTTTCATATGATGCCCTATCTCCCTCGTACAAAGCTTTTGTCACATATATTTCCACTATTCCTATTCCCTCTTCTGTGGCAGAAGGGGACACCCTACATGGAAAGCTGTTATAGTAGAAGAAATGAGCACCTTCGACAAGAATAGAACATGGGAGCGCGTTGACTTACCAAGAGGCAAGAAGCATGTTAGTTGCATATGGGTGTTCACAGTGAAGTACAAGGCAAACGGGTCGGTAGAGAAGTACAATGCGAGATTGGTAGCCAATAGATACACTCAGACCTATGGGATTGACTACATGGAGACCTTTGCACCTGTGGCAAAGATGAACTCCATCAGGGTGTTGTTATCCTTGGCAGCAAACCAAGCATGGCCTTTACATCAGGTAGATGTGAAGAATGCATTTCTTCATAGCGACTGCATGAAGAAGTATACAAGGTGCTCCCTCCTGGATTCATCCCACCAGGAGGCAATAGCAACTAGCAAGGTGTGTCGACTAAGAAAAGCTCTTTATGGGCTTAAGCTATCTCCGAAAGCATAGCTCGAGAGGTTCACCCTAGCAGTGAAAAAGTTGGGTTACACTCAAAGTCAAGCCGATCACACCCTAATTGTAAAGCACCAAGGGAAGAGCACCACTGCCCTCATCATCTACGTTGATGACATCATTCTTACAGGGAATGATGCAGAAGAGGTGGCTAAGCTGAAGAGCCATCTAGCTGGAAAGTTTGAAACCAAGGATCTAGGACCTCTCAAGTACTTCCTAGGTATAAAAGTTGCAAGATCCAATCAAGGGATCTTCATCTCTCAAGAAGTATGTCTTAATCCTGCTAAAGGGTTCAGGCAAGTTGGGAGTCAAGACTCAAGACAGTGGAGACTCCTATAGAGCAGAATCATAAGTTAGTAAAAGCCAGTGGTGAGCCACTACAGCATGTAGGGAGCTTCCAGAGGCTAGTTGGGAGATTGATTTATCCCTGCCTGACTAGACCAGACATTGCTTATGCAGTGAGTGTCATCAGTCAGTACATGCATTTACCTAGAGACATTCACTTAGAGACAGCACACAGGATCCTGAGGTACCTAGAGTCAGCTCATGTCTCTGGGTCTGTGAGCTTGTACTGTGACAACAAGGTCGCCATCAGCATTGCTTACAATCCAGTTCAGCATGATCGAGTCAAGCACATTGAAGTGGACCGCCACTTCATCAGGGAAAAGATTGTATCTGGGGAAGTGTGTACTCCTTTTGTGAAGACGGATGAGCAAGTGGCTGATGCATTCACTAAGGGAGTTCCTAGTTGGCAACTCCACCGGTGTCTATCCAAGTTAGGCATGAGAGATATCTATACACCAACTCGAGGGGGAGTGTTATCAAATACATATTTTAGACGTATTTCCTTGTAAAGGGTAGTTATGTAAATACCCATCTATTGTAATGTTTTCTCCATATAAATAAGAATTATGGAGTCATGTGACCTAAGCACATGACATCCTTCTCTCTTCTCTCTCTTCTCCCTCTTTCAATCTCTAAACCTAACCCTAACCCTAATCACCATTGCAACTTCAATCATTAAAAGACCTTCTAAAACCCAAATTCCATGAAGCAATGCCTTCACTTCTCACCAAACAATCCTAAATCAGTGCACCTTGACAATCAAAAAGCAAAAACAGGATGGGATATGCCTCTTTGAGAGAATCTTCCCCACACTACTTATCCTCCTAGAATCAAACCTTATCACCCCACCCCACCCACCTGTAAAAATTATACCTCTAACGAGAGCCATATACCTTTCCACATGCCAACTCCATAAAACGAGAGATTAAGGAAGATATCCCATCCACACTGCATTACCCCGTACTTGCTACCAATGACCAAACTCCACAAATTGTCTTCCTCTCCAAACCTCCACAACCACTTCCCAAGGAGCGCCAAATTCATATCGTGTAAGAGACTGATGCTCAAAACCACCACCCCCCCAATCTTTAGGCGAACAAATCTTCCCCCAGTCCACAAGATGGTACTTATGAGTTTCCCCCTTGCTCTCGCACAAAAAATCTCTCATAGTCTTTTCCAGTCTGTGAGCTATAGAAACCGGAATAGAAAAGGACATGAAGTGGATAGGCAAACTAGAGAGGGTACTTGACAAGAGGTATCCTACCTCCTTTGGATAGAAATCTACCCTTCATGGGATCCCATCTAGCCTTATCCTTATACTTTGCTCCCAAAAGAATCTCCAGTCTCCAGATAAGTATAAGGCAAACGACCAACACCACATCCCAAACTAGTCGCCAAACTCCTAAAATTCCGCACTTCCCCCACACCAAAGACCTCACTCTTCAGTAAATTCACCCGAGAAGACCCGAAAGAACCCCAAAATAACGATGAACATATCTAAGATATTGAAGTTGTCTGTGGGAAGCATCTGAGAAGATCTATCGCCTGCAAACTAAAGATGAGTAATCATGGGACCACTACTGCCAATCTGAAATCCCTCCAAAAAACCTCCTTCAGTAGCTCTGCTAGCCATTCTCCCAAGAGCTTCCACCACCACCACCACCATGAACAAAAAGGGGGAGAGCGAATCTCCTTGTCTCAAGCCCCTCATACTAGGGAAGAAACCGGCAAGGGAGCCATTCACAAGAATAAAGAAGGTTGTTGTGGAGATGCACACCCTAATCCAAGCCCTCCATTTCTCCCCAAAACCCATTTGCAGCAGTATATAATCCAAGAATTTCCAACTTACATGGTCGTAAGCTTTCTCCATATCAACCTTGCAAAGGATGCCTCCTCTCCCTTCTCTGACTCTAGAATCGATGCATTCATTCTCTATCAAAACACCATCCAACATTTGTCTACCCTTCACAAAGGCTCCCTGGAATGGGGAAATGATCAATCCTACTACCTCCTCCACCTTCAAGGCTAACACCTTCAAGATGATCTTATAGGTACTTCCCACTAGGCTAATAAGACAATAATCCCATAATGAATCGCCCCCTGCCTTTTTCGGGATGAGTAATAAAAGTATAATTAGAACTTCGGTCAAGATAGACCTCATCCTCGAACTCCTTGACTACCCACATAACACCTTTCCTCACTATATCTCAACAGTTCTGAAAGAAGGATAGGGTATATCCATTTGGACCCGGAGCACTATCACCACTAAGGCCCTTAACTGCTCCCAAGACTTCCTCATCTGTGATAGGCCTCTCTAGTCACTCCCTCTGCTCCTAGATGATGCTATCCAGCCCCAGGCCATCTGCAATCGGCCTAAAACAACTAGGCTCCGTATACAACTTGGAACAAAACTCCACAATTGAACCCCTTGTCTCCTACTACCTCCCTAGAACTGACCCTTCCAACCATAATCTGGAAATGGTATTGCTCCTTCTAGCATTAGCAATCTAACAGTAGAACTTAGTGTTGGTGTCCCCTTCTTTTAACCATCTCACCATCAATGTCTGCCGCCAACCGATTTCCTCCGAACGTGCTCCTTTAATATACTCTTTCTTGGCTTCTATCCTTCTCCTCCCCTGAACTTCAGAGAGTACCCCACCTTCTTCTATAGAATCTAGCGCAGCTATCTCTACAAATAAAACCCCCATCTTTTCTTCCACCCGCCCGAACACTTCCTTATTCCACTCTTTAGGCTTCCCCATCAACGGTTTCAACTTGCTTCTAAAGACATCCTACCTTACCAGAAAAAACAAACGAGCCCCGCCAACTTATGCGAAGTCATAATTCGACAACATTTGTTAAAATTTTGGCAATTTTAATTCACTAACCGTACCCGTGTAACAAAGATCAATAAAAAATAATAAAGCATATGTAACATCATAAATTATAAAAAGGAGATGTCATACTTGATATAAGATTGCCATGCCAATGAAGAATAATAAATATGGAGTTAATCTACTCAACCGATCATGGCCTCATGGGTGATGCTCGAGCTTATATTGATTCATATGCTTTTGTCAAGGGGATATGAAGCCTTACAAGTTAGAGAAACATATTCATTTGAGGAAGGGAAATATTTCCCATAAGAAATTAGGAAAATTAGAATTTTCCAACTTGAACTAACTTTGCACAAACATGATACATGATGTGCATTTCACAAGTCTTGCGTGTTGCCTTCTCTTTCCTGATATTTGTCATCTCACAAAATCATGGCTGGCAATGGATTCAGAAGAAAAGCATGACAAAAATGCAAATTAAATGGTGCCTACAAAATGAGAGTATTAAAGTCTTGGTTTATTAAGGTTGGATATCTCGGCCTGGTACACGTGCATCAGTCTAGTTGTAATAATTTTTGTAATATTTGGTCATGGAGAGAGCTTGCATGTATCTACAGTAAGCACATTTCAGTCTAAGGATGAAAATTTTGATGAAAACTCTCATTTTCTTGGAAGGAAAATTTATGCTCAAGCTACTTACAAGCATAACTACTGTCAGGTACCATGTGTAATATACTAATATGGAAATCAAGTGAGTAAACAAATTAAGAAACTGAACTAATCTATTCCAATTTATGGAAAACCTATAACCACAAAGACCATACTGGACCTGCAACTCAATAATGTACTCTGTGGACCTATCAACCGCAATGTTTTGAGTGGGTAAACTGTTTGTTCCTTCCTCAGAAGAATTCTGAAGAGAACCTTCATTCCCTCGCTGCAAGAAGACCTGATCATCTTCTGAAGCTGAATAGCTACTGTTGGTTCCCAGCAAAACACAAGAATCCAAATACTGCCCATTCTGCATATATGAATATTTTATCAAAACATGGAAAAAATTCTTTGTCGCGCAGATCGTTTTGATATTCATACTGAATGGAAAGCTAGGAGACAACTAGACCACAAGTTAGGGTACAAATTAATACCTTTATGACGACATTTTTAAATTGCAATCTCTTTCCACTTCCCACATAAATAATAGCTTCAGGACTAGGAAAACAGAGATTGAATCCCTGTCTATCCTGTAAATATAAATTGCCACCTCTCCCATCATAAATAAAATGGTCAAATCTTTCATCATCAACAATCAGAGGTCTCTGAGGTGAGAGTGAGAATTCTGGAGAGGGTTGATTATAAGTTGGCTGATCCAGAATGATTGCACCAACAATATTTAGAGGGTTTTCATCTTCGTCATTCGACAGCATGCTGCGAACTGTGGGAACAAAAAACTCAACAACAGCCAGTAGAAAATCAAGAGCAACAAGCAATTGAGGCCTTTGGACACATAATGATACAGAAGTAGAAGACTGGTTAAACTGGGCATCAAGAATAAGCATTGTAGGAACTGGTTTTATATCGTCATCCTTAAGAACATTTTTATCAGAATCAGCCATGTGTTGGTTATCATCATCAGGCGCATAACGAAGAGGACTATATCCAAGACACTCAGGTTTTCCTATCGCAAGCCTAAATTCTTGTTCAGTGCCCTCACGGTCATCAACAACAGTGAAACCCTTGAGTGTTGCTGATAGAAAGCCTTCTCCCAACGTGTTAGACTTGTATAGAAGCCACGCACCACTCACCTGAAATAAAAATATGGTAAGAGATCAGATCCCCAAACATTCAGCTTCATTTATTAAAAGTTTGAGCAACAAGGAAATAGAATATATACATCCCAATTTCCTCAAAATTTCAATCCCCTATAATAAAATGGGAAATGAAATATCACAAAGAATAAAGAGTGCCATAATTGATTAAGATCCAACAATCTTGGTCGTCAAACTAGAATATTACAAGAAAATTAATTAACTCTTTTGTCGCCAGAAATAGTTCTTTCCTTTTTCCTAGGAAGCATGTATTAATGTAAAAAGAAGATACAATTAGAGAAGAGAGTTCCCTGTACAAAGATTCCCTATAGTCACCATATTTAGTGAATGAGTCTGCAACCCCATTAACCACTCTTAAGGTATGTAAGACAATGACTGCCACCCTCAACCAACTCCTTAATATGATCTAATACACCTGTCAATCTCCACGGACCGCTCTCTTCGTTCTTCGTCCATCGAATAGTATTTTTCAAATAATACTACACCAATAAAAGACCGGAGAAATTATCTCTGAAGATCCTGAGGCCTTGAAGCAAAGATTGACCTTCGGCTTCATTAGAGTCCGCCATCCCTAAAGGACCCCAGTACACTTTTAAGGATGATTCCATACTCAAAAAGTCATAATCCATCGAAAGATACCCCCTCCAATACAAGTTGGCCCTGGATTCTGAAGGAATCTCCTGTCAAAGTTGAGCTTTATCCAGCCTCTATCCAGTTCCACATATTCCACCTTAGATTTCACAAACAATCTCCTGCTATTCAAAATATTGCTCCAATTGCTTAAATTGGAGCAATATTCTGTGAACATGGTTTAAAATTTTGACATGTCAACAAATGTTGCCGATGCATGCCAAAATCCAAGTATCCAATACGAAAGCTACACGTAAATTGGACATGGGTTTATTGAACTGTTAATGAAAGTGTGTAGGATTAGGGTGGAGTAGGTAAATTGGAAATGGAAAAGCCTCTGATCATGTGGAAGTGGCCTGTTCTTGATTATTGATGGAGAAAAGAGGTTTGGTGAGAGATGGAGGAGATGGATCATGTCCGCCATTAATTGGCCTCATTTTCTATCTTTGGTAAATGGGACACTGCCACCAGTGGACTATTTCTCTAGTTCGAAAGGTTTAAGACTAGCAGACCTTCTATCGTCTTTCCTATTTAAAATTGTGGTAGAAGCTCTTAAAAAATTACTCAGGGAAGCAAACCAAACCAAGGAACAAAAAGGAAAAGGAGCCTATTCCGAAAGGAAAGAAAGATTTACATGAAAGAAACCCAAAATGTACAAAAAGAAGTGTATGATCCCTTCAACCCCATGAATCACTTGCTCCAAGGTTCTAAACTTCGACTTCGCCTTAGACTTCGGTCAGTTAAAATTCGGAATTAATTCGGGGAAGTTTAATTCGATTTAGAGAATTTCTGTAAAAATTCGCTAACTTAGAGAAGTTTACAGATTTTTTGCCAAAATGAGTGAAACGATATTAATCTTGCTTAGGTTGCTCTAAATGGTTGTTTTTATGATATAATAAGTTATAAGTGTTTTATCATGCTTGTTTTATCATATCCTTAAAAATCAATATGTTTTACCAACGTTTTGCTAAAAATTCTCTAAACTTCTCTAAGTTAATTGTTTACTTCGAATTAAACAAATTAATTCGACAAATTTATGCAATTTTTGTACTAAATAGGCTAAACTTTGAGAAATTAGCCGAATTTTTACTATTTACTTCGAATTAATTCGGCGATTTTTTGTAAAATTTTTAATACATGTACACTTTAATTTGGTCAGTCAAAATTCGGAATTAATTCGGCTAATTTCACTGAATTTTGTCGAATTTTAAAAACCATGACTTGCTCAAGGAATCCAACTTATCTTTAAATATTCTATGGCTCCTTTCTTTACAATGGCTCCTTTCTTTACAATGGCTCCAACCTCCAAATGCGCATGTGTACCGTGTCGGCTTGAATAGTAACCTCTTCTGATCGAGCTAGAAGGCCAGTCAAGCTACTGAGTTCCTGAATGAGTTCCCAATCATTCAGATGTCTATGGAAAGATGGGTTCCAGTTGGAAACGAAACATGCAATGTTGTGTGTGTTTCGTTTCGTAATGTTTCAGTTTGTTTCGCCGAGACATTACGATACAATCCAATACAATCCAAAATAACAGCTAAAAAAAATATGATTTCATGATTTTGGGAATCTTTCAGAATATTTCGTAATGTTTCGGAAATTTTACTGTTTTGCCATTTTTTCAATGTTCCGTTTTGTTTCGGAGTTTGTCTCGGTTTTTCACTTGACCAAGACATTCCTCCGAAACGAAATTTTAAACCTTGCGTATAAGTAGAGGAATTCTATTTTAGGTGCAACATCTCCACATCAAATATCCTCCCAAAATTTAATTCTTTCCCCAGTCCCCATCTTAAGTTTGATGCCCTTGAAAAAGTCACAATATAGATTAGTGAGCCAAAGGGGTAGATAGAAGCCTTTTCAATTGGTAGTATGGAAGTGGATTTGCCGGCCTAAAAAATAGGGTCGGCAGGGAATTCAAAAACTGAGGGACAAGAATGAGCTATCTTAGTAAAATGGCTTCAGGTGATTGGGAAGGACGATGGAGCTTTCTGAAGGATAATTATCAGATATAAATTGGCATCCTCTAATTAGGGTAAGGATTGTCATGAAGTTATGTCACCTATCGAACTAGTAAAATTTGACGATTTCAATTAGGGAATCAGGTTCGAAGTCGATGGAAGGAGAGGATAAGATTGTGATGATGTAAGAGGAAGCCTATCCCTCCTATGTAGCTCGAAGAATAATATGTAAAAGTAAGAGATAAAACTCCTATCACCGGCAGAGCATGGATTTCATAGAGGGAAATCCATAAAAAGAAAAAGAAAACTAAAAGAGCATAGATTTCTTAGAGGGAAACCCAAGAAAAAACTACAAGGTGCAAATCCAAGGAATCGAAAAGTTCTAAAAAGGAACTAAAAAGCCTAATGGCAAATTTTTATTCAATAATTCAAAAGTCTGCTTAAAATGATCTCTTCATAACCATTTTAAAAAAAAAAAAAAACCTTATAAAGCAAACCTAATGTCTAAGTTACAAATCCCAACTATTCATCTAAATAACATAAATATAATATAATGACTAAACAACTACTAAATCGCATAAATATAATAATGGCTAAACTACTAAAAAATCACGTCATTAACCATATAATAAGACTTTAAATGCATGTTTTAAGGCCAACAACGTTAAAATGTTTAAAAAATACATGAAATAGTTGTTGTAGCTCTCAGAAAAAGCTAGATGCTTGAGCGAAAAGTCATGCAAGGTCCAAAAAAATTTGAAGATTCAGAATCTCTTTTCCTAACATCTATTCATCGCGGCTTCAAATGACTTGATTTTTAATTGCAGTCCACTTGATTTAAAAGGATTACTACTCATTTTCCCCCTGGTAGAGAAATCATCATCGAGTTTAGATGATTTGCTGATTCCCCACTATGCTTCACATCGAACAATAGTCAACTATAATGAACCCTCTAGATCTCAGATTATCCACAGTCAAAATCTTTTCCTTTGACGTCAACCAAACGAAGAACGCCACCTTAGTAGGAATTTTAGATCTCTATACCAGGGAGGCAGGATAGGTGGACTCAATAGGCACACCTAGCCCCTCATAAAAAGAACGAACCGAAAATGCTCTTTAGTCCACGTCCATATCCGCTTGTCCTGAACCGATGGACGAAGTATAATATCCTACAAACAGAGAAGTAGTATAGATAGGGGTTCGATCTCCCAATCATTGAGATTTCTCTTGAAACCAAAGCCCCAACCCAACGTTTCCTCTCCTTCAATAGCACATTCCTGAATCGAGCAATTCTTGCAAATTGTAAGATTATAAAGTACTGGAAAATCGTTCTGAAGAGACCCGTGGAAAATTGTCCTGAATAGACCCATCTCCACACCAAATATCCTCCCAAAATCTGATTTTGTGCCCAGATCCAACTCTGAAACGTACTCCTTTAGAAAACTCATCTGATATCTTCAGTATACCCCTCCATATACTACAACCATACAGATCTCTAGCCAATCCGCTATCCCATCCAAAGGTTGAGAACCCGTACTTTCCCCCAATGACCCTACGCCATTGACTAGTTTCCTCCACCCCAAACCTCCATAGCCATTTACCTAGTAGTGCCTGATTCATTACCTTGATTCTCTTAATCCCCAGACCCCCCGATGTCTTATTTTCGCATATTGACTTCCATGCCACCAAATGGATCTAATGCGTATCCATCTTATCATGCCATAAAAAGTCCCTCATAAACTTCTCCAAGATTATTACCACACTGCTAGTACTGCTAGGTACTAGAAAGAGTACTTTTTATCAACACCATTCTACCCCTTTTAGAAAAGTATCTCGCTTTCCACCAGGCTAGTCTCCTCATAAAACATTCGATCACCGAGTCCCATAGGGCTTTGGATTTGTAATGGGCCCCTAACAGAAGACCCAAGTATGTAGACGGCAATGTATCAATGTGACAACCCAAAATTCCTGCCATATCAGATATGTTATCCACCTCCCCCACTCCATGCACCTTGCTTTTAGTTAGATTTATACACAACCCTGATACCACCTCAAAGCAACACAAAAGACCTCTTAGGAATCTCACCGATTTAGATGGACCAAGAAACACTAGAGTGTCGTTGGCAAATTGCAAATGTGAAATAATCGGACCTCCAGTAGCAGCCTCGAAACCCTCTAGCTCACCAATGTCCACCGCTCTAGTTATCATCCGCCACAAGGCCTCCGCCACCATAATGATTAAGAATGGAGATAGCGGATCTCCCTGTCTCAATCCCCTGAAACTTCTAAAATATCCAGCAGGAAATCCATTAACAAGGATTGAAAAGGTGGCAAATGAAATGCACTTCTGAAAAGTCTGCTCCAAAGAGACTTGGATCCTAACATGCCTGCATCAAGAAAAGTCTGCTCCGAAGCCTCAACTGAAGTTCCACTCCTTATCTGTCCTGGCAAAGGCAGTGTCATGCTACCCTTGATGCTAATATCTATCTCCTCCTCCAGCACTACTACAACAGCCCCCGACTGAAAGAATAGAGCAGAATTTGGGCGACAAAAATTTAAAAGGCATCCATTGGAGAAGCCCCTTCCCCGCCTAAAAGCCCCAAACTTCCCAGAAGACATAGCATCAACCTCCTCGAACGCCTGATTCTGTGCCTAACTCCCTCTACTGTCGACAGTGCTACACCTTTGAACAACCTAGCCCCTTTGGTCCATCGTCCGAGCACCATCCTCACTCTCAACTCTAAGACCAAGAGCCCCAGACGAAGAGGCTATAGAAAATGCAGAAAAGACGAACTCTCCTCTCCTCTCCTCTCCTCGAGCTGACAACAAACCACCAATCAAAACAAAGACAGAGCAGAGGAGGATCAGAAATGACATGGGCTTCCTGATTCGCTCCCGAGTCTCCCCACCTACGTTACCATCTAAAGGCCCCCCTCTAACCTTCTCGCACCGTTGAGAGAGCACCGCTGCTAAATACGAAGACATTTGAAAAGATTTTCTCGAGCCGAAAGAAAAGGGTTCATCAAGTCAGGTTAATATTAATGATTCGTTAACCTAGCCCATAAACACACTACCCGAGCACCCACCCGATACCTGCCTACCCTAGGGAAAGAAACGTCCGGGTCTACGCCTTCACCGGACTCGCTGCCACAGCTGACCCCTCCATCTACAAGCACCAGGTCTCGCGATCCCGTAGCCCCCTTTCCACCTACCACATGGTTGGCTTAAAGTGATACCGATGAATAACTGAACTCACCAGATCTCTGATCCAGAGCAATCTCCCGCATAGATTCACCCATACGAGAGCAAAACTTATCTCCCCTCGCTGCCAAGTGGTCTCTACACTAGACCAAATCTAACTATGCCTCGTCTCCAATTGCCACGTCGTAGTTGTGCCAGTGTGCAACTACTTCCATCCCCCATCTACATGCTCTACGGCGACAATCCTCACAGAGCCACCACCTTCAATGTTGTGCAAGACTGACGAAGGAGTTTCAATGTCCACCGCCAATGGTTGAGGCACTGAACACCCCAGAAACCCAAATTCCCCAAAAAGAAGGATCTCCGATGGCACATCCGCCACCGCTACAGGGTTTGGCGAAGACAGATGTCTAGCCTCCCTTTCGCTTGCAATCTCCAGCTCCACAAGATAACCACACCCTATGTTCGAGATCACCACCTTTCTGTTATCAGATACGTATTTAGTGTAGTTTTGTTATTATGTAAATACCCCTTTGATATAAAGGGTATACTTGTCTTTTGTAATAGCTCCTTTATGTAAATAAGATTTATAGAGTCATCGTGACCTACACATGACATCATTTTCTCCTCTCTCTCTCCTCTCTCTTCTCTCTTTGAATCCCTAACCCTAACCCTAATCATCATTTGAAGTTGGTATCATAGCATAGATTTAAGATCCAAAGACGGAGAAGACCGCCGGAGGAGTTCTGATGTTCCACTGTACCGTACGACTGATGTCGTAGGCTGTACGGACAGGCTTTTCAAGGTCTGTACACAGATTTCGAGGTCTGTTAGAAATTTCTGAAACTCCTCCTGGTAGTTCTCTATTTTATAGGATTTATAGTGATTTGTTGAGAATATTTTGGAGCCTCTATCATGGTGTTTTTTATGTTCTACCCGAATATTCGAAAAAATTGAGTTTTCTCTCTATCGCTTTGTCCGATCTGTTGGGTTTTCCTGACCTTGTTGGTTGTTATTGGTTCCCTACAATTGCAGGAACCCATCGGATCCATCTATTTGCTGTTCCATGGAGGATTGGAGTTTCGGTGAGGTGATCTTCACCTTATAGTTACCGTTGGCTTCTTCATTGAGTTTTTTCTTGTGGCTGCAATTTTTAGGAGTACTTGAAACCCATTTGTGGTTGTTTCGTTGATCTTGTTGTTGTTTAATCAACACTCATTGATGCATATTCTACCTTTGCATCCCTCTTTGGACTTTGCATAGCTCTTTTTAGGGCCTTTTTGTTACTTTTTTGGCCTTCGATTGTCTTGTTTTCGGTTCTCCAGCCTATGTATGTGGTTTATCTTGGTTCATCCACCAAAATAGCTATGACTACTCCGGAATCTGGCGGGGACATTCCCTCAAGGTCCAATGTGAGCTCGGAAGCTACATCCAGAGGCATTGGAGGGTCTACGGTACATCAAGTGGTGTATGAGAACCCCAGATTGCAGAGCACTTCAGTCAAGCTTGATGGCAAGAACTATTTGGAATAGGCACAGGCTGCTTGGTTATTTATTGGAGGTCGAGGGAAGTAGGGTCACCCTATTGGGGATACAGCTGCACCTGCCAGCCAACATCCTCTGGGGCATGTGAAGGATAGATGCTGGAAGCTCCATGGTCGCCCTAGCCAGCCAACATCCTCTGGGCTTCTAGGGCTCATACTGCTAGTTTGGATGTTTTTGTGCCTTTTGGGGATTCACAGCCTAGTCTTTTGGTAGCTACTACTGGTATTTCTGCTGTCGAAATTGTCACTCTCCGACGCTTGCTCAATCAGCTTGATGGTCCTTTTGCCACACCTTCGACCTTCTTTGCTCAGTCAGGTAACATTAGACCTACCCATCATGTGCCCATACCTTCCTCTAGTCCCTCTTGGATAATTGATTCAGGGGCTTCGGAACACATGACGGGTATGTCTTCCCTATTTTCCACCTACTCTATTTGTTCAGGTAGGGATAAGGTTAAAACTACAAACGGCACCTTATCTTCTATATCTGAGAAAGGGAATATCCTTCCCTCTCCTCAACTACCTTTATCTTCTGTTTTGCATGTTCCTACTTTTACTTCTAACATGTTGTCTATGAGTGCCCTTACTCGCCAGCTAACTGTAGTGTGACCTTTTTCCTTCCTCCTATGTCTTTCCGTATCTAGAAACGAGGACGACAATTGGCACTGGATATGAAGCCGATGGCCTCTATCTTCTGGACGGACGTACCTCTGAGCTCACAACACTGCAGTCTCATAGTAGTATTAGTAGTAGCAAGGAAATAAATTTCACGAAATTATCGAAATATTTCGAGAAAGATTTCCATTTTCTAGGTTACCGACAGGAAAGAATACTTACGTCGAAATAATGTTAAATTTCCCGAAATATTTCCATTCATGTCGAAATATTTCGCGTGAACAGTAAATTTCGATCAATTGACAGTGTAAATATGTATTATTTCGGTCGAAATGTTTCGACATGTATGGAAATATTTCAATCGTCGGTAGGAAACATCTCATTTGAGTTCAAAACCGTTATAAATCTTATATTTGATCCATTCAACCCCTTTCCATACATTTTGTTTATACAAAAGATCAATCCATTGTAGATATTTTGGTTCGTGGATTGATCGTGAGGAAGAATCAAATCCCGTTTGGGAGTTTTTTCAAATTCAAAATATACATAAGGATAAATTTTCTTGCTACAAATAAATAGGTTAGGTGTAAATTCATTAAATTTATGAATCTATGATGCATTTACACTAGATTTGTGCACGGATTGAAGATCGTTTAGGGTAAAAATTTGGAATTTGGAAAAAACCCCAATTTCATTGGTTTTTACCCTAAACATCCATGATTGTGCATAAATTGATTATATGTTGCATAACTTAACCCGTTCTACAAGTTGGTTGGGTTAAAAAAAATGCAAAAAAAATTAATTAATATTTTTTTTTCAAATAAAAAATTAAATAAATGTTATAAGTTAATAATAAATAGGTTTTCTAAAATTACATATAATGTTAAGAAAATAATGTAAGTGAATAAGGATTTGTTAATATATTACTTTATGACATCTTTATAATTAGCAATTAAATAATAATTATATAATTAAATTAAACCTTGACTAATTAAAGATACTTGCCGCGACATATTATAGACCATTATGGTCATTCATTTCCACACTACATATGGTTGTATATTATGGTTTGAAAGCTTATGAGTGTTTTTATGCTTGTTTCATCATTTCCCAAACTTTCCACAAACATTTCGACAATATTTTCATCATTTCCGCATTATTTCCATCATTTCCACAATATTTCCATCATTTCCGCATTATTTCCATCATTTCCACGAAAAATGTATTATTTCCACACTGGTCGAAATATTTCCATTTTTAGACTGGTCGAAATAAACCTCGAAACCGAAATTTATTTCCTTCAGTAGTAGTTTAGCTTATGTTCTATGTTGGCATGCCCATCTGGGGCATGTTTCTTATCAGTACTTGAAACACTTATTTCCTACTTTGTTTACTTCTGTTTCTTTTTGAGTTACATGGTGAGACGTGTGAACTCTCCAAACATTGTAGATCCACTTATCCATCTAGAGGTAATAAAAGTGCTACTTCTTTTGATATTGTGCATTCTGATGTGTGGGGTCCTTCCCCTGTTACCTCTATTTTTAGCTTCCGCTACTTTGTTACTTTCGTTGATGACTATACAAGGAGTACCTAGGTTTATCTCATGAAAACCAAAGATAAAGTTTATTCCATCTTCAAGGGTTTTCATAAGATGATCCAAACACAGTATGGTGCCTCCATCAAGGTCATTCGATCTGACCAAGGTAGAGAGTATGTGTTTGGAGGTCTCTAGCAGTATTTTTTTTATCATGGGATTTGTCATCAGAATTCCTGTAGCTATACCCCTCAACAGAATGGTGTGGCTGAAAGGAAAATACGTCATCTGACAGAGGTAGCTCGATCTCTTTTGATTGGTGCCCATGTCCCGAGCTCTTATTGGTCCGATGTTGTTTCGACCGCTCTTACCTGACTAACCGGATGCCTTTGCGTGCGCTCAACTTGCAGTCTCTAGTTCAGGTTCTTGCTAGCTCGTCCTAGTTCTCAATCACACCTCGTATCTTTGGGTGTGTCTGCCTTGTTCACATTCTAGGTCCACATCGCAACAAGTTGAACCCTAAAGCTCTTAAGTGTGTCTTCCTTGGTTACTCTTCTACTAGGGGTACAAGTATTATCACCCCTTGACATGCAAGAAGTTTGTTTCCATAGATGTCACATTTCGCGAGGAGACATTCTTTTTCTCTCCTACCTCTCTTCAGGGGGAGAGAAGTAGTGAAGAGAGGTCTGATCTTTGTCCCCTTCCTACTGTATCTCTGACTTCTTCATTCCCGTTAGTCGTCGAGCGGCCTACTCAACCTACTATGGTGTCTGATAGTGCTCCTGGGGCACATGGGGAGCTTCAAGTCTATCGCAGAAGAGGGAAAGCCACTACTGATCTAGTTCCAGACTTCCAATGGTTCCATCCTCGGATCTAGGTAACATCTCTTCCACCTCTGTTCCTGTTATTTCTTCTTCCATTGATGTGTGTGCTCTTGATCTTCCCACTGCTTTAAGAAAGGACACCCGTAGTTGTACTCAACATCCCTTGAACAACTTTGTCTCCTACGATGCCTTGTCTCCTTCCTACAAGGTGTTCATTATTTCTGCGGCCACTATCCCTATTCCCTCTTTTGTGGCAGAAGGGCTAGCACATCCCACATGGAAAACTGCTATGGCTGAGGAGATGCGTGCCTTAGACAAGAATAAGACATGGAAGCTTGTTGATTTGTCAAGAGGCAAGAAGCCGGTTGGGTGTAGAATGGTGTTCACAGTAAAGTATCAGGCAAATGGGTCAATTGAGAAGTACAAGGCTAGATTGGTAGCTAAGGGGTACACTCAGACCTATGGGATTGACTATGTGGAAACCTTTGCACCTATGGCAAAGATGAACTCCATCAGGGTATTGTTGTCCATGGCAGCAAACCAAGCATGGCCTTTGCGTCAACTGGATGTGAAGAACATTTTTCTTCATGGTGATCTGCATGAAGAAGTTTATATAATACCTCTTCCAGGATTCACCCCCCCCAGAAGATGACAGCAAGGTATGTCGACTGAGGAAAGCCTAAGCAATCTCCTAGAGCTTGGTTCGAGAGGTTCACTCTAGTAGTGAAGAAGCTGGGTTATATTCAAAGCCAAGCCGATCACGCCCTATTTGTGAAGCATCTAGGGAAGAGCACTACTGCCCTCATCGTCTATGTGGATGACATCATTCTGACAGGGAATGATGCACAAGGGGTAACCAAGCTAAAGAATCATCTAGCATGGGAATTTGAGACCGATGATCTGGGGCTTCTCAAGTACTTTCTCGGCATAGAGGTTGCAAGATCCAGCCAAGGGATCTTCATCTCATAAAGGAAGTACGTCCTAGATCTACTGAAGGACTCTGGCAAGCTGGGAACTAAGCCAATAGAGACTCCTATAGAGCAGAACCACCAATTGGCCGACTCGAGTAGTACGCCTTTACAGGATATGGGGGGTTTTCAGAGATTGGTTGGGAGGTTGATCTACCTCTCCTTAACTCACCCAGGCATTGCCTATGCAGTCAGCGTTATCTGTCAGTATATACATTCTCCTAAGGATATTCACTTAGAGGTGGCACACAAGATATTGAGATATCTCAAGTCTGCCCCTGGACAAGGCCTCCTCTTCAAGAAGAATGGTCACATGAGAGTAGAGTCATACACTGATGCAGACTGGGCTGGTACCAAGGATGACAGGAGATCTACCTCAGGCTATTACACCTTTGTAGGAGGCAACCTAGTCACCTGGAGGAGCAAGAAGCAACCTGTAGTTGTCATCCAGTGCCGAGGCAGAATTTAGGGCAATGGCCCATGGCTTGTGTGAGATGCTCTAGCTGAAGATGTTGGTTGCTAAGCTTGGCTTTCCGGTCTTGGGGTCCGTGAGCTTATATTGCAACAACAAGGTTGCTATCAGCATTGCTCACAATCCAGTACAACATAACCGAGCCAAACACATTGAAGTGGATCGCCACTTCATTCGGGAGAATATCGTATCTGGAGAAGTTTGTATCCCCTTTGTGAAGACCAATGAGCAAGTAGCAGATGTCTTCACCAAAAGAGTTCCTAGTTGGCAACTTTACAGATGTTTATGCAAGTTGGGCATGAGAGATATCTATGCACCAACTTGAGGGGGAGTGTTATCAGATACGTATTTTATACAAATTTAGCGTAGTTTGGTTATTATGTAAATACCCCTTTGACATAAGAAGTAGTACTTGTCTTTCGTAAAAGCTCCTTTATATAAATAAGATTTATGGAGTCATTGTGACTTACACATGACATCATTTTCTCATCTCTCTCTCTCTCTCTCCTCTCTATTCTCTCTCTTCTCTCTTTGACTGCCTAACCCTAATCACTATTTAGTATCAGGAACCCTACCCGCCACCAATAGATTAGAAACTCTCGAGTCTGAGCACAAGATGGTATCCGGGTCCGCCTCTAACAAGCCCCCTACCATCTTCAATGTACAGTCGAAGAAGATCTGATTCCACAAGTGATAAGGGAGTCTGCAAGCAAGGACCCACATAATATGGGAACTCCGGATGACTGAAACTCCATTTGATTTAGGCTACCATTGCCTAAGCCCCACCAGAAACGAGTCCACCCTCAAAGATTCCATAACACAGGAAAGAGAGGGTTCTCCCACTGTCAACGAAAAACAAGCGCTGTTTGTCGACGCAAGGGATAAGGTAGAGAGTTGGAGACCCAGAAATCTCAACAATAACAACCCCAATATACTCCCACGGCGGGTCATCCCCCGAAATATCGCAAGGCATCACCCTGCTCCACGGTCCAAAAGCCCCATTAACCGAACTAGCATAGCTAGATTGGATAACCTTTGAACCAACCATTTCTAAAATTACCCCAATAACTTGAAAAGCAGTCTCCAGGAAGAAGGGGTTAGATGATTTCAGTGCTTCCTAATCGAATGGGGTTGAACTACAGTAAATGTTTCGATAACAGAAAGCCAACCCCTTTGTCTGGACCCTCCAAAAAAAAAGATGTTCCTGCCTCTAGAAGTGAGTTCCATTACCCTCAAAAATCCACGTCAATAGTTAGTTCTCACCTCCACTAAGAATGTTCTCCCCTAACAAACCTTCCTCCTCCGGAAGACGCTATTGGTAGCATCCTGAATGGTGCTCGAAAACCAAGACTCAACTTCCTCCGATAGCAAAGACTCCTCTCTCCATCTCTGACCTACCTCTCTGAGACGAAAAAGCCTTCTCAATCCTTTACTTTCCTCAAATAAGCGAAACCTCTTCACCTCCACAACCACCTCCATCATCACCTCTCTTGGGAGAGGTGTTCAAACAAGGATCAAGTCCTAAAACTAGTTTCACAAACACATACTAGAGTGTTTGCGCATGTTTTGCATGTAATGTTTCACATGTTGCTATGCATTCACCATGCATTTTCCCAAGCATTTAAGAGGCGCTTCCCCGGCTTTTTTCGCTAATATGGGATATCATCAATGACGTACAGTTACATCAACCTTACATGCAGCCAAATACTACCTTAATCCAGAGTTTTACTATATTAATGTTTTGATCTATAAGTATATGGAGTGCAAAATAAAAAACCTTATTGTTGGAGTCTGTTCTCAATTAGGTTTCCAGTATTTTCTTTTTATCTTTCACTTTTTTGGTGACAAATGTCAAAATTTCACAAAATTAAATACTACACGAATTTTCATCAAAAGTACTTAACAATTAAATTGATTAAGAAAGATGATATTTAGGAATCAACCTAAGAAATAAAAGTCTTCAACCAGTACATGAAATAATGAATGTTTGAACCCATGATCCAAGTTACAAGTACAAAAACAAGAGAAGACTAAAAAGACTTCCAGAAACTTGGAAACTTAAAGCTCAGAGTTGACAAAGGAAGCAACTGGTGGTGCAAATATACAAAGTAATGATTCCATTATTTGTGAGCGTCTTAATAGAACCATTGGACTTCACTACATATAATTGGGAGCACAGCTTAGCATTAGAACATCTGTTAAAAATCAAGAAACCCCCTCCTGGATGGAGTTCTTCCCATGGGAACGAATCCACAAGAAAGAATCAATTACCTGCACAGTAGCCAGAGCAGCATCTCTTGTCACTCCTGAATACAGGCACAATTCAACCAAATTGATGGAAACTAAAACTTTCATGGTAATCCAAGCCTCTCTATCTTGGGTTTCTAATGCAACATCCGGAGGCAAGGTAACTAGAGGTGTCTCCACATCATCTGAAGATGGCACAAAGTGCTGGTTCAATGGTGGCACAGAATTTGGAGTCTCGGAGATATTAGACACCGCACATTCTGAAATTATCTGGTACTCTTTGTTAGATAAAGCTGCTTTCAGCTCTTCTATCTGGAGATCAAATAATGCCAGACATCAAAATCAATAAATACCGCTTCCTGTAACTGTCATCAACAATCAAGAAAACCTGATAGCAACTTACTGTAAATGGAATATGCACTAAATTACCTTGATGGAAGCTTCTGTAGTTGGAATTTGATGCAACAAATCCCGAAGAGACCTCCGAATAACAACAGAAAGCCCCTTGACATCTTGAATTACACTTTCACCTGGTGCAATTCCAGTACCAACAGTTAAGTTGATGTCTTCAACCTGCACCATTTCGCAGTAGAGAAATTATAGGCATGCACATAGAGATGATACAAAACTAGGTGCAATGTTTGCTTCACATCAAATAAATCATTGACCAAAACTATAATGGACAAATTATGCCAGCATTAATTAAAACAATATGATTTAAACATGTCTTAAGATTTTGAAATTATGGGCCTCTCAGTGTTAAAAGTTCCTACAGAAAGAAAATTCAAGGATCAAAGACAACGTAGAAGTTTAATTTGAATACCCAAAAAGAGAAAGGATTCTGATAGAGCTATATGCATTTAATAGCTTATTTTTCAAGTGATAGAATTTTGGCCCACATCTCTTGATCACATTTAGATTTTAAATATGGTAACCATAGTTTTGAATTTCTGATATGCGTCGGCACAGGTTCTACACTTCAACTTCGCCCTAAAATTAACTTAGTTGAAATTCGAAATTATTCAAGTAAATTCAATTCGAAATGAAGAAGTTTTGTAAAGTTGCCAACTTAGTTAAGTTTGGAGATCTTATGCATTTACACATTTGTAAGTAGCTTAAATATATGAAAGAAACATGAAATTATAGAGGATCAAAAATACGCAACCCAATGAGTATTAGATCTTCATTTCAACCCCTACAAGTTTTTTTTACGCAAAACCCTAAAACAGAGTGGTCGTTTTCACCTTTGAACCTCCCAAAAGCAAGGAAATGGCCAAAAAATGGGGAAAGAAACTCTTCTCATAATCTCAAATGTTTTGCAGTTCAGTTCCGAACAGTACAATTTGCCAAAATATCACATAAACTTCCCTTCACCAAGTCATAATCAACAAAATTTGGCTAATTTTAAAACAAGGTATTGACAAGTGTGTACTTCTTCATGTCACAGGATATTGAAACGATATCTCCATGTTAACAAGTCGTATCAAATCCAAGGCTTTAAAAGATTCATAACCCCCAACCACCATGCATGGTCTTGAGCATGTTAGCTTTTTGAAACATAATGACCAACTCTTTCTAATATGTTATTCAAAAACTCATCTAGTTCACATCAAATTGCAAGACTGAAAGATCTTCATTGAGCTGAAAACAAATTTTTTATCTTCTTCCTTTTGGTGAAAAATGGTGAACATGGTAGATCTACCATAACATGGTTGTTACAACATACAACCATGATAATTAATTTTCTAAGATCCATAACCCATGGATCTGTGAACCATCATATACAATATTTCTTGGTCTTTATGTGAAATATAGATAATTAATATTTTTATTTTTTAAATTTATAATAAATAATTGGATATCATATATATTATATCATCTATATAACAAGCAAGGTTTAAAATATCGTTTCGGATGAATGTTTCGTTCAACTGAAAAAACGAAACGAAACGAAACATTCACGAAATTTTGAAAAATGGGCGGAACGGGTGAAACAGGCGAAATTTTCCAAAATATTACAAAACATTCATGTAACATTGTGAAATATTCCGAAATATTTCGAAACATTCCGACACTTTTCGAAACTTTACGAAATAATTGCAAAACATTGCGAAATAATTGCGAAACATTCCAAAATATATGCATTTAATGTATAAATAAGCTTAAAAATGATGTTTTAAGCAATTAAATGATTCTTAAAATCATATAATATAAAGAAATTATACTTTTTCTTACCCATACGCATCGAGATATTGCTTTTTTGTATTTTTATTTAATGAATAATTGAATTATTCTATAAGCTACTAATTTTTTTATAATTTGTCTAAACTTTATGTGCAGATCAAGTCAAAGAGATGATGGAGAAATTGTCTACTACAATACTGCTATTGTTGCTAACATGAGATGGTTCGACAATGTGGAATGGATCATATTATTTACTATAATTTGTTAGGATAAAAGAACAATCAAATTCATTCAACATGTTGAAGAAAATGTAATAGCAATGGAGACACCTCCCATATTCTATTTGTTGGAGCTTGCGGAAAGAGGGGAACTGCAGAATCTTTTAAGATAAAATCAACTCATTAGGTCAAGTGATTGGCATGATTAGCATGCGTGTTAGCTGACACATGGGTAGACAATGACGATCGGGAAGAGGATTCCGGTGGTGGTGGAAGCCAAGAAGTTCTCGATCTCGGTAGTCAAGAAGGCAGGCAGGGCCTTCCTCCGTATCAAAGAAGAGGGAAGGAGATGGACGGAAGAGGCTGACTTACCGGAAAGTATCCGGAGTTGGCTGATAGGGGTGTTCAAGGAAGGTATAGAATCTAAGAACCAGAGGAAGGTATGGCGGAAACAGGTGGTGCAGGGGTGCACTTTCATTGCGGAGGAACTACAGAACGGTAGAGGAAGGTTCATACGGTTCTCGGAGATTACCCCCCGTGGCAGAAATAAGGTCTTCTACTTCCCAGCAGGTAGGGAGGGCTCTGGGTGGAGGAAAGTGGCCAACGGACTAGCATCTCTGGGCGAGGAAAGGGGGTGGTATGGAGCCTCAAAGTCGAACTGTCCTCAATCGTACATGGGAGGGGATGGACCCAGAGCCGTTGAAGCCAGGTATTTCCAAGGGAGACATACACAAGATAACACCAGGATCTCTGGTGGGGTGATGGAGAATCCTAACCGGTGGAAGCACACGATGATATGTGAATTGTCTGACGGGAACACGTCGTGGGAGGACATAGCGGTGGCCCTTACGTTCATCTCAGGGAAATCTGATATGCTCTTTCTCATCCCTTGCGGGACTAGGCAACGGCTCTTTTTTGTGGACTGTCCAGAGATGCTGAGCTTCCTGAGCAACCTGGTATCCATCAGAGTGGGTGAAGCCATCGTCTATATTTGCAGGTGGTGGCCGACGGTGAACTCGGTTTATGATGGCGATTACCCATCTCCAGTGTGGATCCAGGTACATGGGCTACCTTTTCACATGTGGAATCACCACACTTTTGGAAAAATTGGTAGCTTGGCAGGTGGGTTAGTTGATATCGATGTTGCGGCTATCTCAGGGATGGACTTCAGCAAAGCATATGTGAAGGTGAGAGGTAAAAGGCGAGACATCCCCCAATGGATTAAGATGGAGGGCAAGGGAGCAGTATTTCAAGTTCGGTTGGAGATTATTGGCACCGAAGTAGGTGGGTCAGCTGGGGAGGAGTATAAGGAGAAGGAATAGGTAGGGTTTGGGAAGAAGGCGATACCTATAGAATCCCCAAGTCAGCTGGAGTTGAGGAAGACGAGAGCAACCCACCTGAATGGCAAGGAGGTGACGGTGGCTGGAGAATCTGAGGTTGGTGGGGCGTCGGTGGAGCTAGATGCAGTGAGCATGGTCCCTGACTCGCACGCCTGTCCTAAGGATGTCGTGGAGGAGAATTATAGGGGGAGGTCTGACGGAGTCTGTACATGGGATAACGTGGCGAACAAGGAAGCTTCAGCCCCAGCTCGTACGCCTACGACGAGGGAGGTAAATTTAAATTAGAGTGTGTCTGTAGAGGGGGATGGGATGTCGAAGGGCGGGATGCAAGAGATAGATGACACGTGGTCAAAAGGCTGTGTCGTGGCAGAGAAGGGGCAGGCGACACGTAGAGGAGACATATGGGGATTTCGTATGAGGAAACGAATATGGGGTAGGGGCAAACTTGGAAGAAAAACGACTTTTAAAAGATGTAAAGCAGGTTGGACATTCGGGTCGTGGTCACCGACTTGGGCGGGTGGATCTAAAACCTTTAATAAAAAGGACCAACTGTCGATGGGTTTTACAAGCTTAAATAGAGAGGAGGGATTGATTCCCTCAACTACCTCTCCAACTCCTCTGGACGCAGAAAGGCAGAACCAGTCAGTGGAGGGCAGCGACGCAGTGGTAGGGATGATCGCCTCTCCTCAACTTGGACACTACCTCCCTCTCTCTACTATCCCCTCTCTTTCTTTCGTTGGTAGAAATCTGGAAGAGGGCGCATGTTGGTGTCTAGACAGGAGTGAGTCGACCGCACAACTTAGTACGGCCGGACTGGGGAAGCAGGGGAGTGAGGCAGATGGAGCAATAGAGAAAGGAAGAGCCCTGGTTACCGTGTCTGAGTGGGTGCAGAAGGAACCACAGAGGGTAGCCTCGACTCCAATCGATGAAGAACCAATGGGACCTAAAGACGAATCTCCTCTGAAGGACAGTGTTGGAAGATGGGGGAACAATGGATCCCTAGAACAGGGAAGGGGGAAAGAAAAGGAGCCGGAAACAGCATTGTTGCTGACCACACAGCGGCCCCTGGACAGGGAACCCATTCCGTTAGCGATATCCAAGTCAGATGAAGATGGAGATATAGGTTGGTTCCGAAACAATATTCTACACTTGGCGTTTAGACTTGGAGTATCAGTGGAGGGCCACGAGGAAGAGGTAAGGAAATTGCTGTTGGAAATTGTTGAGAGGGTTAAGGAACAACAACCCAACCAAAGGAAGGATCAGCTGTGTCTAGAGGGAGGTATCTCAGACATAAATCCAATACAGAAGTATATCGACCAAGGGGAAAGATGTTCAAAGAGCCCAAGAGAAGAGAGAGGTTTGAAGGAAGGGGAGACTCTAACAGGGTTAGCAGATAAAGTGAGGAAAGGAAAGCTAGGGGTGGAGTCTTGCCAGAAGAATAGCACACCTAAAGTGCCCAGAGAGATCCAACGATTGGTATGTCCCTTTAATTCTAGGGAGATGGTGGTATATGGAAGTCGTAGGAGAGGGACGAACACACAGAGGAATTAATGAAGCTTAAAATGCTGTCCTGGAATGTCCGCGGGTTAGGAAGTAAAGGAATAAGGACCGTTGTGAAGCACATGATCCGTAGTTGGGGCATATCAGTGATTATGTTGCAGGAAACTAAAATTGAGAAGGTTGAAACACCCTTAATAAAGGACATCTGTGGGTTCAAGAATTGTGGGTGGGAGGCGATGCCAGCAATAGGATCAGCGGGAGGTATTGTGATATTATGGGACTAGAATTACATTGAGGTGGAGGACACGCTGGTAGGTGTTATCAGATGCGTATTTTATACGTATTGGACTATTATGTAAATACCCCTTGATGTGAGGGGTATACTTGTCTTTATTTATTTCCCTTCATATAAATAAGATTTATGGAGTCATTGTGACCTAAGCACAATAGACATCCATCTTCTCTCTCTCTCTCTCTTCCACAAACCTAAATCTAACCCTAACTCTAACCCTAACTCTTCAATTCAACTTGGTATCAGAGCTAATATTACAAGGGAGTTTCTGAAGGAGGTTTCACCAGAGATCAACCCGAGGGGTTGATGACGTCATCAAGGGCCGTACGGCTGCTGATGTCAGCCGTACGGACACTTTTTCCGATCAACCTGAAACTTCTCGAATAGGTAGATCTCATTTTTTCCTTCTTTTTGGTGATTTTTGGAGAATTTTTAGAGGCCTTCTGGATAGTTTTTTATCCAATCTCCCCGAATATTAAAGAAAATCGTGTTTTTGAACCAGCTCGTTTTTGGAGCTCCTTTCAAACTTTTTTCTGGGGATTATCCCTTCATTTTGGTCCCTACCAATCATATCTACATGAGGATACCTCATTTGGTAGGAACAATTAAGGATTGAAGTCCCTACGAAGTAAAATACCCCCACCTATTACTGCCGACGACTTGTTTTAGTCCTATAGAACTGTCGGTTGGGTTTCAATCTTTCCCAACTTGATCTCTTAAACCCTCTAAACCTTTCCCTATGGATCTAGAGTGGTTTGTTTCATATCTATGTTCTCTTTCCCTATATCGGACGATTTCTACTGCATTTTGGAGGTCTCTATAGGTGTTTTGTTGATCGTCGACCATCATTGAGTGTTGTTTTTTGCTCTCTATACCTTCGTTGTGGGTATTGTAGCCTTGTGTTCCTCCTTTGCTACTTATCATGGCAGATCCTCCACCCTCCTTGGTTCCGCCACCTTCCCTGGTTACTCCACCTTCCTCGGCTTCTCCATCAGAGTCAGAAGTAAGCACGGACGTTCCCTCCACTGGTGTTGGAGGCCCTATGGTGCATCACTTGGCTTATGAGAACCCCAGTTTACAGATCACCTCAATAAAGTTGGACGGCAAGAACTATCTACGGTGTGCCCAGGCTGCACGATTATTCATTGGAGGCCGTGGTAAGCTAGGCCACACTACAGGAGATACAGTTGAGCCTCCCAGGACTGACCCCTTGTATCGACAGTGGGAGACAAATGATCTCACTGTCATGTCATGGCTCCTCAACTCTATGGAGCCGGACATCAGCCAGAGTTTCTTGTTCATGCGAACAGCTAGAGAGGTTTGGGAGATTACACGGAAGACCTACTCAGAGCAACAGAATGCTGGAAGGGCATTTCAGTTGAGGCAGAGTATCTCCCACTTTCGGCAGGGGGAGAAGTCCCTTTCTCAGTATTATACCGCTCTTCGCACTATGTGGCAGGAGCTGGATCATTACTATTCATATCAACCTCTTCATCCAGGAGAGATAGCTCCCTATCAGTGGTATCTGGAGAAGGGTCGGATTTTTGACTTCCTTGCTGGACTCAATCCATCTTATGAGCTTGCTCGTGTTCAGATCTTGAGCAACAGGATGGATCTTCCATCTCTCAGCGAGGTGTATGCATATCTTCAGAGTGAGGAGAGCCGCTGGTTTTCCCTACAGGATAAGCATCCAGTTCCCAAGCGATCAGCGCTTGCCAGTTCCTCTGCACCTCCTTCCTTCCAGCTTCAGCAATCTCAGAAGGGTCGCTCTTCTCAGCCTTCTTCTACGGCTGTGTCTTATGTTCCTACTGGCACGACTTCAGGGAATTCTTCTTCAAGGGAACGGCCCAAGTGTGATTATTGTGGTAAGCTGGGGCATGTGAGAGATAAGTGTTGAAAGCTTCATGGTCGCCCTAGCCAACCAGCACCCACTGGAGCCCATACTGCTCAGTTGGATGCCCCTGTGCCTCTTCAAGATCCACAGCCGAGTCCTTTGGTAACTCCGGCTGGTATTTCTACTGCTGAGATTGTTGTTCTCCGACGGTTGCTGAGTCAGCTGGACGGTCCTTCTGCCACTCCTTCGACCTCATTTGCCCAGTCAGGTAACATTAGACCTGCCCATCATGTGTCCATATCTTCTCCTAGTTCCCCTTGGATCATTGATTCAGGGGCCTCGGAACACATGACAGGTATGTCTTCCCTTTTTTCCACATACTCTATTTGTTCTGGTAGGGATAAGGTTAAAACTGCAGATGGTACCTTGTCTTCTATTTTTGGGAAAGGGAATATCCTTCATTCCCCTCATTTACCTTTATCCTCTGTTCTGCATGTTCCTACTTTTACTTCTAACCTATTGTTTGTGAGTTCACTTACCCGTCAGCTCAACTGTAGTGACTTTTTTTCCTTCCTCCTGTGTCTTTCAGGATCCGGAAACGATGAGGACGATTGGCACTGGACGTGAAGCCGATGGCCTCTATCTTTTGGATGGACATATCTCTGAGCCCACAGCACTGTAGTCTCATAGTAGTCTTAGTAGTAGTTTACCTTCTGTTCTATGTTGGCATGCCTGTCTGGGGCTTGTCTCTTTTCAGTACATGAAACACTTATTTCCTGCTTTGTTTAATTCTCTCTTTTTCTGAGTTACGTTGTGAGACGTGTGAGCTCTCCAAACATTGTAGATCCACTTATCCATCTAGAGGTAATAAAAGTGCTAGTTCTTTTGATATTGTGCATTCTGACATGTGGGGTCCTTCCCCAGTTACGTCTATTTTTGGCTTCCGCTACTTTGTTACTTTCGTTGATGACCATACACGATGTACATGGGTGTATCTCATGAAAAACAAAGATGAAGTCCATTCCATCTTCAAGGGTTTTCATGAGATGATCCACACAGTATGGCACCTCCATTAAAATCCTTCGCACTGACCAAGGTGGGGAGTACATGTTTGGAGATCTCCAGCAGTATCTCTTTGATCATGGGATTTGCCATCAGAATTCCTGCAGCTACACCCCTCAGCAGAATGGTATTGCTGAACGCAAAATGCGTCCTCTGACAAAGGTCGCTCAATCTCTCTTGATCAGTGCCCATGTCCCAAGCTTTTATTGGTCCGATGCTGTTTTGACCGCTGCTTACCTGACTAACCAGATGCCTTCACGAGCACTCCACTTCCAGTCTCTAGTTCAGGTTCTTACTCTTAGCTCGTCCTTATTCCCTCTCTTGATCGGTGCCCATGTCCCAAGCTCTTATTGGTCCGATGCTATTTTGACCGCTGCTTACCTGACTAACCAGATGCCTTCACGAGCACTCCACTTCCAGTCTCCGGTTCAGGTTCTTACTCCTACCTCGTCCTTATTCCCTATCACACCTCACATATTTGGGTGTGTGTGCTTTGTTCATATTCTGAGTCCACATCGTAACAAGTTGGATCCTAAAGCTCTTAAGTGTGTCTTCCTTGGTTACTCTTCTTCTCACAAGGGGTACAAGTGTTATCACCCCTCGACAGGCAAGAAGTATGTTTCCATGGATGTCACATTTCGGGAGGAGACGTATTTTTTCTCCCCTACCTCTCTTCAGGGGGAGAGAAGTAGTGAAGAGAGGTCTGATCTTGTTCCTCTTCCTACTGTGTCTATGACTCCTTCATTCCCTCCATTCCCGTTGGTCATCGAGCAAGCTACTCTAACTACTATGGTGTCTGATAGTGCTCCTAGAGCACAGGGGGAGCTTCAGGTCTATCGCAGAAGAGGGAAGGCCATTGCTGCTCCAAGACCAGTGGTTCCATCCTCGGATCCAGGTAACATATCTCCCAAGCCTGTTCCTGTCATTTCTTCTTCCACTGATGTGTGTGCTCTTGATCTTCCCATTGCTTTACGAAAGGGCACTCGTAGTTGTACACAACATCCCTTGAGCAACTTTGTCTCCTACGATGCCTTGTCTCCTTCCTACAAGGCATTCATTAGTTCTGTGGACACTATCCCTATTCCTACCTCTGTGGCAGAAGGATTGGCTCATCCCAGATGGAAAACTGCTATGGTCGAGGAGATGCGTGCCTTAGACAAAAATAAGACATAGGAGCTTGTTGATTTGCCAAGAGGCAAGAAGCCAGTTGGGTGCAAATGGGTATTCACAGTAAAGTATCAAGCAGATGGGTCAGTTGAGAAGTACAAGACTAGACTGGTAGCCAAGGGGTATACTCAGACCTACGGGATTGACTATGTGGAGACCTTTGCACCTGTGGCAAAGATGAACTCCATCAGGGTGTTGTTGTCTTTGGCAGCAAACCAAGCCTGGCCTTTACATCAGTTGGATGTAAAGAATGCTTTCCTTCATGGTGATCTACACGAAGAAGTCTATATGGTACCTCCTCCAGGATTCAGCTCCCTAGGGGATGGCAGCAAAGTGTGTCAAAGGAGAAAAGCCCTCTATTATGGGCTTAAGCAGTCTTCTAGAGCTTGGTTCGAGAGATTCACTCTAGCAGTAAAAAAGCTGGGGTATACTCAAAGCCAAGCCGATCACACCCTATTTGTGAAGCATCTAGGGAAGAGCACTAGTGCCCTTATCGTTTATGTGGATGACATCATTCTGACAGAGAATGATGCAGAAGAGGTGACCAAACTAAAGAACCATTTAGCAGGGGAATTTGAGACTAAGGATCTGGGGCTTCTCAAGTACTTTCTCGGCATAGAGGTTGCAAGATCCAGTCAAGGGATCTTCATCTCACAACGGAAGTACGTCCTAGACCTATTACAGGACTTTGGTAAGCTGGAGACTAAGCCAGTTGAGACTCCCATAGAGCAGAACCACCAGTTGGCCGACTCGAGTAGTACGTCTTTATCTGATGTGGGGGGTTTCAGAGATTGGTTGGAAGGTTGATCTATCTCTCCCTGACTCGACCAGACATTGCCTATGCGGTCAGCGTTATCAGCCAGTACATGCATTTTCCTAGGGAGATCCATTTAGAGGCAGCACACAAGATTCTGAGATATCTCAAGTCTGCCCCTGGCAGAGGCCTTCTCTTCTAGAAGAATGACCACATATGAGTTGAGTCATATACTGATGCAGATTGGGCAGGTGCCAAGGATGATAGGCGATCTACTTCAGGCTATTGCACATTTGTTGGGGGCAATTTAGTTACTTAGAGCAAGAAGCAACCTGTTGTTGCCAAATCCAGTGCAGAGGCAGAATTCAGGGCAATGGCCCATGGCTTATGCGAGATGCTATGGTTGAAGATGTTGGTTGCTGAGCTTGGTTTTCCAGTCCTAGGCTCAGTGAGCTTATACTACGACAACAAGGCTGCTATCAGTATTGCTCATAACCCGGTATAGCATGATCGGGCCAAGCACATTGAAGTAGATCGTCACTTTATAAGGGAAAAGATTGTATCTGAAGAAGTCTGCACTCCATTTGTGAAGACCAATGAGCAAGTTGCGGATGTCTTCACCAAAGGAGTTCCCAGTTGGCAGCTTCACTGATGTTTATGCAAGTTGGGCATGCGAGATATCTATGCACCAACTTGAGGGGGAGTGTTATCAGATGCGTATTTTATAAGTATTGAACTATTATGTAAATACCCTTGATGTGAGGGGTATACTTGTCTTATTTATTTCCCTTCATATAAATAAGATTTATGGAGTCATTGTGACCTAAGCACAATAGGCATCCATCTTCTCTCTTCTCTCTTCTCTCTTCTCTCTTCCACAAACCTAAATCTAACCCTAACTCTTCAATTCAACTGTAGGGGCCTTCTCAGTGTCTGTCAAATGCAAATGTGTGGGAGAATAGTTTACATGGGTTTTGACCACTGTTTATGGTCCTTCGGATCGCAGAGCTAGAGATCAATTCTGGGAGGAATTGGAGGATATATCTGGGTTATGGGGGGACCCATGTTGCATTGGGGGAGACTTTAATGTCACTCGTTTCTCTCATGAGAAAAATGTCAGGGGAAGAATTAGTACAAGTATGAAGGAGTTTGGGGACTTTATAAATAGGAATTCCTTGATGGAAATTCCTATGGGAGGAGGGAAATTCACTTGGACTAATAATCAAGAGCGGCCCATCCTTAGCGGGCTGGATAGATTCCTAGTCTCTGACAGTTGCGAAGATCACTTTCAGGGAGTTTCGCTTATGGCTATGCCTAGACCAGCTTCAGATCATGCTCCTCTGATGCTTGACTGTGGGGAATTTAGGTCAAGGCCAATTCCTTTCCGCTTTGAAAATATGTGGCTTCGTAGCTCAAACTTCAAAACAAGGGTGGAGGAGTGGTGGAAATCCTTTGACATACCAGGGAGGCCAGGAACTACATACCAGGCTTGCCTTAGAAGAGATAGTGGGGATTGACAGGAAGGAGGAAGAGGACATGTTATCGGAGGAGGACAGGATGAGGAGAGTTAATCTGAAGGAGGAGGTTCAGAAGTTGGTTCTTATGGAGGAAACAAGCTAGAGGCAAAAATCTAGAATTAGATGGCTAAAGGAGGGTGACCACAATACCAAATTCTTTCACAAGATGGCTAACGCTCACAGAAGAAATAATCACATTGCTAGACTCCAAGTGCAGGGATGTACACTGGTAGAGGAAGAGAGCATTAGAAGAGTAGTTGACTACTCAGATCTGTATAAAGGCGAATCCTCGTTTCGACCGACCATAGATGGATTGCACTTCAAGGAAATTAGTGAGATGAATAGGGAAAGGTTGGAAAAGCCCTTTGAGGAGGAGGAGATCTTGAAAGTAATGTCTGACTTGGCAGCGGATAAAGCTCCGAGGCCCGATGGATTTACCATGGCTTTCTTTCAGTAGTGTTAGGATATTATTGGAGCTGACTTGATACAAGTAGTTCGTGACTTCCAAGATAATGGGTACTTAGATTATACATCCAATAGTACTTTCGTTGCTATGATACCAAAGTTCCAAGGGGCAGATGACAGCGGACTTTAGACCCATTAGCATGGTGGGTGGGGTCTATAAGATTATAGCCAAGATGTTAGCTATGAGGCTTCGAGAGGTTCTCCCTTCGACTATATAGCCAGCCCAAGGGCTTTTGTCAGAGGCCGCCAAATCCTTGATGGGATCCTTATTGCCAACGAGTGTATCGACTCCAAGATTAAAGCCAAGGAGCCGGGGATAGTATGTAAGTTGGACATGGAGAAGGCCTATGACCATGTGGAATGGAGCTTCTTGGACTACATGCTGGGAAGAATGGGTTTTGGTGTAAGGTGGAGACGATGGATCCAGAAATGCGTTTCAACGGCTTCGTTCTCTATCCTTGTTAATGGATCACCGGCTGGATATTTTAGAAGCTCCAGGGGTCTTAGACAAGGAGACCCGCTATCCCCCTTCCTCTTTATTGTTGCGATGGAGGCTCTAGGAAGGATGATTGATAGAGCGATTAGTATGGGAGAAGTGGAAGGTTTTGTGAGGGCTCCAGAAGGTCCTGAGATATCCCATCTCCAGTTCGCCGATGATACTTTGTGTTCTTAGGGCCCACAGTGAACCAGGTGAGGGTCCTCGGAGGGCTCCTATGTTGCTTTGAAGCAGTGTCAGGGCTTCGGATTAACTTGGCAAAAAGCAAAGTATATGGAGTGGGGGAGGTGGAACAGTTAGAGGAGCTTGCAAAATCCTTGAAATGCCGCATTGAAAGCTTGCCTACGAGTTATTTGGGTCTTCCTTTAGGGGCAGCCTATAGGTCCAAAACATTGTGGGAGCCAGTCATAGAGAGAGTCAAGGCCAAGCTATCATCATGGAAAGCCAAATACCTCTCGAAAGGAGGAAAGGTGGTGCTCATCAAAAGTACGCTCCAAGTCTTCCAATCTACTACATGTCTCTGTTTGCAGCCCCCAGATATGTGGTGCAAGAGCTGGAAAAGATCATGAGAAATTTCCTATGGCACGATAGGGTGGACAATAAGAAGATTCACTTGGTGAGATGGGACTCAGTGTGCAAGGATAAGAGAAGAGGTGGTTTGGGGATCAGGAGAATCAAAGAGATGAACAAGGCGTTGTTGGGAAAATGGCTCTGGAGATTTGGAGAAGAGCTATCTAGTTCTTGGAGAGAGTCGGTAGCGGCTAAGCACGGGGAGTCACACTTCAGCTGGGATAGCAGAGAGATTATACAACCATATGGATGTGGAGTCTGGAGAGGAATACAGAAAGTCTCTGGGGAGTTTGCTAGTGGGGTTCGATATGAAGCAGGGGCAAGTAAAAGGATCAAGTTTTGGGAAGACACGTGGTGTGGTGAAAAACCTTTGAAAGATGCTTTCCCAATGCTCTACTCTCTCAGAAAGGAAAAATTGGGCTATCCGGGAGTGCGTTCAGAGAAACGGGGAGGAGATGGCGTGGAACTTAGGGCTCAGAAGACACCTTAATGACTGGGAGATAGAACCCCTATCTAGATTGCTTGCCCTCATCTAGGATGTGATGTTGTCCCCAGAAGCCCATGACAAGAGGATTTGGAAGGAGTCGAAGAACGGGAAGTTTTCAGTGAGATCTTTCTATAAAGTGCTACAAGGTGTGAATAGCCATCAGTTTCCGTTATCCTTGGTGTGGAAGTCTAAGATCCCGACAAAAGTGGCGTTCTTTGTGTGGGCAGCTGCCTTGGATAGGATTATGACTATCAACCATTTGAAGACCAAAGGCTTCATTTTGATAGACTATTGCTATATGTGCAAGCAGAGTGGAGAAGATGTGAACCACCTCCTCCTACACTGCCAGGTAGCAAGGGAGATTTGGTATGCCTTCTTCCAAGAGTTCGGGATGAGTTGGATGATGTCGGGCTCAGTGATTGATCTCCTTGGTAGTTGGCGGACGACAGCATTCACCCAAAGAGGTAGGATCTTGTGGAAGCTGATCCCGATGGCCATCTTCTGGGGGATATGGAAAGAGAGGAACCATCGAGTGTTTGAAGGGAAGAGTGCGGACTTGGGGGCTATCATCATCAACATTAAAGGGCTGTTGTTTCTATGGTCTAAATTGTCTACAGAATGTAGAGGGCTATTTTTCAAAGATTTTGTGTTCCGTTGGGACATTGTGTGTCTTAGGGAGGATTGTTAGCTAAGGGCCTTAGGTCTCTTTGTTGCTTGGGGTTGCTGGGGGAGGTTAGCTCGACCTCTCCTGCTGATCTTTGTATTGTGTTTTTGCTTTCAATAAAATTTATACTTATCAACAAAAAAAAATGTAATAACACATTTTTTATTTAGTAACATCTGGCTTTAAGCAAATGTTATTTTGATAGTTGTGAACTTGTGATTGATTAAAATAAATTTAAGATGTGTTAATTTTACCCTTATGATTAATTAAAGTACGAATCGGTGCCAACGATGGTCGAATGGATGCTGACATGTACTATACGAGGTTAGACTCTTAATGTATAACCCAAGTATAGGTATGCACATATATACACATAAACAAGACCATGCATTCAAAGTAACTAAATATATTAAGAGTACTTGAGTTATATTGAAGTAACAAGAATTACATGTCAATAAAAAGTGAACTTGCGTGGAGGTTCAAAGTAATTGGGGTCATCCTCTGGGTTTCCAAAACGCACGTGGTATGTTCGTTGAATGTGATCACAATATTTTATCCAACTCATGTGATCTCAATACCACATCGTGTATTGCCGCAGAAATTCTTTGTATTGTTGAGGGTACACCAAAGAGTAAAACTTGTGTCACAACATGTTGTGACGAAGCTAGTCACAGCACATAATACAAGCCACGTGGCATACTATTAGAGGACGATGACCATATGGATGTTTGGCCAGTCCCTCGGTGGACCGGTACACAAAATATCAGCCTGATTAGTGATTTCTAACCGATTCGGTTGAAGTTATTTTCATGGGTTGATTTTAACGGTAGGAATTTGAGCATTATTGAGGGTTATGTGGGTGCAAAAATCCAAAGGTTGTAAATCACTAATCAGGCTGATTTTTGGTTTATAGGTCCACCGAGGGACTGGCCAAACGTCCATACGGTCTGCGCCCTCTGATCTGGCTCCGTTGATAGTCCAAATATGAAAAGAAAAAATCTATGATACCAACTTCTGTATCGAAATTTTGACGCAGAAGTCCCTCAATATGCCACGTAGTAGACTCTTTCGGCCCACTGCCTCCAAGAATGTTTGGCCCACATTTTGGTGGATCCACACACCAAAAATCAGTATGATTGGTGATTTCTAGCCATTAGATTTGAGCACTTTTTCATCATGGACTTGGAAACAACTCCTAGACCTGTTCACAAAGCCCATGATGAAAAAGTGTTCAAATCCTACGACTAGAAATCACCAATCACGCTGATATTTGGTGTGTGGGTCCACCAAGATGTGAGACAAACATTCATGGAGGAAGTGGGCCCGAAAGAGTCTACTACGTGGCATATTGAGGGACTTCGGCATCAAATTTTTGATACAGAAGTCGGTATCAAAAAAACAGCCGTAAAATGATGGGATCCGTTACAGCACACAATATGGAGCCACGTGGCACACTCTTAGAGGACTCTGGCTGTATGGATGTTTGGCCAATCCATAGCTGGACCTACAAACCAAAAATCAGCTTGATTAGGGTATTTCTAGGCGTTGGATTGGACTTATTTTCAGGGGTTGATCTCAACTGTCGGAATTTGAGTAGTATTTGAAGTACAAAGATCCAATGCATAGAATCACTAATCAGGCTGATTTTTGGTTTGTAAGTCCACCTAGGGATTAGCCAAACATCCATACGGTCGAATCCTTTCATTTTAGGACTATCAAGGAGCCTGACCCAACTTAAAATGGTAGTTCTATACTACCATAATTTTTTTTTTTGTTAAATCTATGGGAAAAGGTCAAGAGCACCGACCTTTTTTCTGTTTTTCAAGGTTTGAGATGGGTTGCTGTGGAAGAACTTTGAGAAGACAACGGAGAAAATCAGTGTTGCCGTTGCCGGAGGAGAAGATCGCGCCACCGACGCCGTACGTTCTCTCCCTTCTCTTCATCTTCTCTCTCTTTTCTTCCTCTTCTCTCTCACACACTTAAACAATTTTATTTTCCAGATCTTTCCTCCTCTCAATCTTACATACTCTTCGTTTAAATAAGAGTATAAGATGCAAAATTATTGAAGTTGAAGCCTTCCCGTTGCAGATCCAGTGCTTTTACTTTTTGTTTTGTCTCATCTCGTGAAGTATACGATTGTATGCTGTATCTGGGTTTTTTTTTTTTTGGGGGGAATGTTTCGGTATGTTTCGGATTGTCTCGCCGAAACACAACAAAACATACGAAATATACCGAAACAAACGAATTTTTACATGTTTCGTTTCGGTATTGTTAAATTCCGAAATGTTTCGTACGAAACATTACAAAATATTCCGAGATTTTAAACGTTGATAACAAGTGACAGTGGTTGTCTCCCAACTTATACCCCCTCTTATTGGTTCAATAAAGAAGGGCCGAGATCTTATCCCCCAAGTAGACGGTGGATCTCAGCCACTCACACCCGATTTTGGCAAACGCTTTGTCAGGGAGTGTCGTGGGCACGGGCCACCCACTAGTATACCTACAAGGCGAGAATGCATAAGTGCATCGTTACAATTGTTACACAAATAACTGCAATTGGAAAAGGTAGAACTCATCATCTATGTTCATTATTATCATGCTAGGAAAGTATCGCACTGAAATCCGTGGGGTGTCAATCCAAAAAGTGTACTTTATCAGTTTACAAGAATCCATGGATTGCAGCTCCATGGTAGACCCAACAGAAAATCCACACGCATGTCCTCCGAATGTGCTTTTAGAAGCGGTAGGGGATTCTAGAAATCCGCATGTTGAGCTTGCCCCTTTGCGATCTAACAACTACAGCACCTCTCAACATACTGGATCACATCTCATTTCAACTTCGGCCAATAGTATTTGTCCCCCATCAAGGCTATGGTCTTGTCGCCCTTAAACCCTCTCTGTGAAGCTCCATAGTTGGACCGTCCCTTGGGGACCATTCCGGAATAAAAGTTGACTTCCTTTGAAGAGGAAGACATCCCAAATTAGGAAGTGTCCTGCTATCCATGTGCATACTCCTCCCATATACTACAGAAATCCAAGTCTCTCATGTGTCTCCTTCAATATTTCAATCACTTTGGCCCTCATCATGTTTAAGAGGACCCACCCTCTAAGTGCATCAGCCACTTTATTTCAACCCCAACTTTATGACTAATAACAAATATAAGGTATGCCACTGACTTGGCATGGCTGCATGTCTTGTTTAGCTTTCTTTGCCCATTAAAATGCTTAAGGATTGAGGAAAACTCTCCCTAGATTAATAATATCAGCAATACCACCAAGCCTGGACAATGGCATAAAAAATATCATATTTAGAATACCTAGACCTCATGTTCTGACTGAAAAAAGTAATTGGCTTCCCTCATGGCTAAAGACAAGAATCTCTCTTTAAGAATTATTCCTCAAGTGGGATGCTATTATTCAAGACCCCATATAATTCTTTCTAGGTGGAGGTGAGGAGGTCTCTCGTCAAAGCGTTTCGGTCTTTTCCCTTCCTGTAATTATCATCTTTTTGTAGGGTAGACTAGTTTCAGCCAAGCCTCTTTTCATTAAATACAATCACCTTCATTTATTAAAAAAAAATAAGAAAGAAAGACTGACAGCAACTACTCCGATATACAATGCATTCCAGTCCACTTCAAAGACAAGTACATTACTTTGATAGAAAAGAAATCCACTTTGAGGACCATATTGAAATCCAGAAGTGAAGCAATGGAGCTTCTGATAATATCTCCTTCACAAGTTGGGATTAGCAGATCAAAGTCTACAGTTTTGGACAGACCAGCAATAGAATGTAGCCAATCCACAGATACTCTGTACTTCATGTACACTATTAGGTGTCAGACATTATACTATAGTTTACTTTGCTCTAATCAACCTGAATACCTTCCAAAGAATAACATAACAAAAAAATACCAAGCCGTCCATTAGAAAACATCTCTTCCTCAAATTAATATGCACCTTCTCTCATTGCAATGTCTCCAACACTGCATGCTCCATAAATGCCTGTCTCGACTACAGCTTGTATGTAAGAATATCATCAGAATAGAGGACTAGGGAGCTTCCCATAAATGGAAGCACTTGTACCATGAACCATAAATATACTAGGCTTAGACAAACAGAATGGCATAATCTGCCCTTCGTATAACCCCTCTTGCTTTTAGAACGTGGTCTTTTACTCTTCACCCATCCGAATCCTCACTTGATAGTATCCATTTGGAAAAGGATCTTCGAAAAAATGTTTGCACTGGCCATCATATTTTTTTTTTTGATAAGTTAGTATAATCTATTAAAGGGGAAAGATTCCCAAAAAGATACAAAAGGCGAAAGCTTCCTCCTTACAAAGGAGGCAGATCTCAAGAAGATTCTCCCATCTATATACAAAGGTTTCGAAAAAGCACCCTCTAAAGAGAGGGGAAACAGAGGACCAAAGAAACAGATAAGCTTTAACATGCAAAACCAGCTGGGGGATCCCTGCCTCTTTTCCTTCGAAAATCCTGCGGTTTCTTTCCTTCCAAATCGCCCACAGAAACGCAAAAAGAAGAAACTGCCAAAGGAGACGTTTTCCCACCACCATATCTAACATGTCATCTAGAGAAGGTATTGGAAAAAGTGTTATTTCACATTGATCTTGTTTATTTCATGGCTATCCACACACAAGCTGTACAAACCATCTTTGGAGCCAATAGAGCCAGGACAGCTCATGGGGTCTTGCTTTCCAGCTCCAATACCTTTTCCATGAGTGATGGAACCAGTCCAAGTCAATTAGCAGTCTTTGAATACGAGGAAGAATTCATTCGGGCTTAACATACAGGGTTTCATAGATGATAATACATAGGATCAAAAACCTATAAGAGCTCCAAACAAGAACAAAAGGAGGGTTAAGCGATGATTGTTGTTTAACTGTAGATTTTGGCTGGTTGCATGGAAGAAGAAAAAACATGATTTTAAATGCGAGTGATAGCCGAACACTACAAAGCAAATACTTCAAACTATCTTACAGAGTCAGGAGGAACCAAGGAAGCATAGAAAGTCGAGCTACTAAAGTGGAGATACGAGGCTGATATGAAGGAGCCCTGGTACAAGCAGTTAAATGAAAAGGACCATAAGATACCCCAGAAGCTAGCCTCCCACCAATGAAGGGGATCTCAGACAAGGATGTGAATATGAATTGGCTCATACTTCTTATTGCTAAAAGGAATTCAATATTGATTGGATAAAAAATGATTTTTCAATGATGTAATTCAAACATAATTTCCAGAATTTTACCATTTCAGCATTTCCCAAAGTTTTGGGTAGTCTAAATTTTTGACTTGTTTATAAAACAATTAAACAAGTAAAAAAAGAACATAAGATAACGTATATCAACTATAACACTCGATTAGGTTTAAGACTTGGTACTTGGTGCAATTTGGTTTTTCTAAACCAGTACATTTTTCAACAAACAAATCTCCACTTTCCAGAAGAGCTTTTAGAGGATTTTGTTAAAAAACCATTTACTCCAAAAGATCGACCTCGTAGGAAGGTTTGAACAAGGGACCTCCCAGGCATCACTCCCTCTGGGGAACGTTGTTTCGCCCTCTTTACCCAACAGCTCGACCTGTTAGGGAAAGGCAAAACAACTATGTATACCAACGGGTCATCGGGCCAACACAACACGTGTGCAGGAACACACCATCCGCTAACACGCCCCCTCAGCAGGAATACACTCCGCTGGATACTCGAACCCGCGACCTCCCAAGCCTCAAGGCTCTGATACCATGTTAAGCAACCATTTAGCCCAAAAGATCGACCAATTGTGACGTTTGAACACGGGACCTCCCAGACATCACCCCCTCTAGGGAACGTTGTTTCTGTTAGCGGATGGTGTGTTCCCACGCACCTGTTGTGTTTGCCCGATGACCCGTTGGTATACATAGTTGTTTCGCCTTACCCCAGCAGGTCAATCTTTTGGGGTAAATGGTTATTTAATAGTTTCGCCCTCTTTACCCAACAGATAAACCTGTTGGGGAAAGGCGAAACAACTATGTATACCAACGGGTCATCGGGCCAACACAACAGGTGCGTGGGAACACACCATCCGCTAACAGATTTCCCATGTACTCATTGATGGTGACAGCCACTAGGCACACATGAACACAACCTACCTCTTTCCACGATAAAATAAAACAACTTCATATAGGATTTATTGGCTCATTCACCCAAGCAAAAGGAATTCTATTATAGAGATTTATACGCATCAAGTAATAGTTTCGCAGTGCCATAACTAGAAAAGCTTTCCATGATATGAAGCATACCTGAACCGTTAGTATTTCCAAATGAACAGCGCCCATTTCATTTTTGTCACCACAAAGCCACTGAAAGGTGTTTTGGACAGTTATATGAACCACATCAAGCTGCAAATAACTGCAACAGAAAAGCTAAAATAATGTAATTAAGAATAATTAAGTATCTTTATGCATAAAGACAATTACAATCCAACATACATAGAGAACAGATGGATTTATAAACAATCTTGTCAATGGATTCTAAAGGTCAATAGAATTTACTTACTCGAGGCTGTCCGTTCGCCGTGGCATCAATATTATAGGCTTTCTAAGTGAAAGATCCAACTTTAGAGCAGGTGATCCTTCAATTTCACTTGTAGTGAACCACTTCTCTGAGTTGGTTACTTGATCTTTCAGTTTTACAAAACCCTTTGAATCATTGGGAACTAAGCCCATAAAATAACTAACAACCTGCATATCAATCTTACAAATACATGAGGATCTGAATGCAATTGCAAGAGTGAAGAGACCATTAATGCACTTTGAAGTGGGTTACCTCCTGTATGAAGCGATATAAAAATATAATTCGAACTTCTGAAAGCTGCCCAAAAAGGCTATATTCATAACCTTTATAGTCTTCGTCAGAAACACTGAATGAAGTGAAGACCAGCTGCATATCCATGGGTAATATTCTGTTATCATGCAAATCAACAACATACATAATTCATCCATTTAAAATGTAAAAGTCACAACAACATGCACACATGGTAGAAGATACATATGAATGAAAGGAGCATGATAGATTTTTCAAGAAACAATGAACGAAAGGAAAGAGATATGTTAAGGATTTCAAAATATTTTGTGACCAAAAACATCTAAACAATCAAATTCTATCGACAATTTACTACTTTCTGACGCTGAAATAAATAAATAAAAATATGGCGGTAAAAGTAACACCCGGTCTTATTTGATTGAAAACTGGTCGGGTTCAACCCATAATTAGTATCTTACAGCAAGCTGTGCCAAGTTTGCAGTAGAAAACATGAACCTGAGCAACATTGATAGGGAACCTTGTTTCTCAAGAAATAATTAAGAAGTCTTATTAAAGAAGTACTCCCAATACTATATGATACATTGATACTTTTTTTTTTTTTTTTTTGAAACCATGGGTATCAGGGCCTCTTAGAGCACCCGACTATTCCCCCGGGGCATGATAGTCACCCCTTCCACACATGCCGGAGTGTACTGGAGGAGGTAATGTGGACAAAGCCACTTATTACCCTCTACTCTTTCCAGGGGGTGGCCCCAAGGAGAATGATACATTGATACTTGACTTACACATGAGCACTTACACAAAAGATAACAAGTCATTAAAATATAAACTACCTTTTATATTATGTGCTATAGGAACTTGAATAGGTCCTTTTCTTTTGACAAGTAACAAATAAATTTGTTTCAAAGTATACGACAATATACAGGATTAGGGACAAGCAATCCCTAAGAAAACAAGAACGAGATAAAAAGATTACAAAAAAGTGGCATCTTAAACAAAAAGCTCAAGGATCAGCATCTTCAGAAATTATGAATTCCCAATTGTCAACGAAGTCCTTATATTGGAGATTATGAAACTCCTTCAAGACGGGTGCCCAAGCTAATAATCATACTTCCAATGTATTGACAGATCTTTTGGGTGCATTCTTAGGGATCACCTTGGCAGCACTCTTGTGGGCCTTGCAGGAGGGTGTGTCCCAAACCATTCTTATCCACGAGCTCATGGCTGTGGAACGAGGCCTCATGCTTGCTGCGAATGATCAAAGCATTAGAAGAATTAAAGTCACCTTTGACTCCAAGTTAGCTGTGGACTGCCTGCTCAAACTAGTCTCTTGGCCTTGGCAAGCTCAATTTTGCCAACAAAGGATTGAGAAAATCAAGATGAGCTTTGAATATATTGGCTTCAACTTTGATTATCGAGAGACTAACTGCACAGTGGATTTTTTAGCCCAGCTCTTGTCACAATTCAGGTCACCTCCTCTTATCATTCAGCTCGTACACCCCTGTTAAGACCCAAACCAAATGGTCCTCGATATTCCTACACAAAAAAAAAGTCAGGAAAGAAACAATTCTAGTGTCCTCCATGATCACAACATCCGTATTCCAAACTGCCAAAATACCCCCCGCTGTCCCAACTGCAGGTATATTACACTACCCGAAGTTCTTCCCCCCATACCTCCCTCACCAACCCATCCACCTTAGAGTCCAACTTCATTTCCTGAAGTATGACTATGGCAGCCCTCTTTTTTGAACAAAAAAACTCGTAATTATTCTTCTATCTTCACTCCCCAACCCCTAACATTCCAAGAAAGTATATGGAGATTCATATCAAATTTGACAACTTCCCCTCCATTCCTCCTACTGCTCTTCTCATCCGACTTCCTGTCAAAATTCAAATTACAGGCTAACTGACTCAGCTCTCTATAAACCCTCCCTCTCTTCTTAGAACAAGAAAGAACCTTCCCGAGAGTGCTTAGTTCTGCTGGTTCCCCACCTTTCTCCTGACGGAAATCACCAAAGTAATATCTTCAGGATCAAATCCTAACGACGCCTCCATATCCTGACTCCAAGATGTTTCTTGGACTTCATCCACTCCCTCAGCTACTCCACTAGCCTTCCTAGTATGACTTTGGTAACTCCTCTCAACGGACAAGAACAACTACCTAGCCTCCTCGTGCCCTGTATATGATAGCTTCAGAAATTCCCAGATCCCATAATTTTTTTTTTTTGATAAGTATAAATTTATCATTAAAGCCAAACAATTACAGAAGGAGCAGTTAAAAACGTCGAGGTGACCTACTTTTAACTACATCCAAGCAAAGCATACAAGAAAGCAAAAAATAATTACAATAAGATCAAACATCTCTCAGACATAAAAGATCCCACCGGAATACGAAATCTTCGAAAAATAGCCCTCTGCATTCTCCAAATAACTTGGACCACAGAAATAAACTCCCCTTGATAGATAACACAATAAATGCCACTTCTTCACTCTTTCCTTCAAAAACTCTCCAATTGCGCTCCTTCCAAAGACCCCACACAATCGCTAGAGGTAGCATCCGTCACAAAATTCGCCCTCTAGTTGAAAAAGCTTTAACCTTCCAACTACTCAGGAGTTCCATCAAGGAATTCGGCATAACCTACTGCATCCCAAACTCCGATAGGAAGGGAGACCAAACCTCCCTAGCTACATCACAATGTAACATAAGATGATTAGTTGATTCTCCATAGTGCTTCACATGGAACAATAGTCGATAATCATGATTCCTCTTGTTCTCAACTTATCAGTTGTTAGGATATTATCCAACGATGCCTCCCAAACAAAGAATGCAATCTTAGTCGGAATTTTGGATCTCCAAACCATAACGTTGGGGTAACTAATACCGTCTGAACGTTGTAACACCTCATAAAAGGATCTCACCGTAAATGTCCCTCCTTTGGTCCAGAACCATAAATGTTTATCCTAATTACCTAACCTCAATTGAACTTCCTGCAAACGACCGAGCATTCTAACCAGGGGTACGATCTCCTTCTTTCGCCAATTGGCTTTTTTGGGTTTGGTTGTTTTAAGTTTGGATTTCGTCCCCCTTTTGGGTTCAGATGTATAGCTTTCAGGGCCCCCTCAGCCCTTTTAATATATTTCCTTTTATCTATCAAAACAAATTTAGGTTACCCCTGAATCCGAAATTCCAACCCATAGATTCCCCTTCCCCAGTATGACAGTCCCTGATAGACCAAGACTTGGTCCATTAAGGATTGCACCCACCTCGGAGGGGCGGCAATGGGGTGGGACTTCAGATTCAGAAGAAACCTTAACAATCGGGAAATCGAGCCCTTATCTAGAATTCTTCTTCGATTGCAGGATGTCCATTTACGACCCTTGTCCCCGGACAAGCGGGAATGGATTTGGTCTAAAGACAGTTCTTATATAGTCCGTTCCTTCTACAAGAATATACACAGCTCCTATGGGTCTACTTTTCCGGCTTCCATGATTTGGAAGTCGAAAGTTCCGTCCAAGGTGGGCTTTTTTTCTTATGGGAAGCTGTCTCGAACAAAATTTCCACTGTAGACAACCTGCATTCCAATGGCTTTATCATCACTGATTATTGTTGCATGTGCGGTCACAACGGGGAAACGGTTGACCATCGTCTGATACATTGTGATTTGGCTAGGGGAGTTTGGTCACCCTTTCTTTTTGAATTTGGGATGAGTTGGGTGTCGCCTGACTCTCTTATGGCTCTCATCCTCGGTTGGCGGACTCAAGCTTTTTCGTCGAGAGGTCGGATCCTGTGGAGATTGCTTCCCTTTCCAATCCTATGGGGTATCTGGAAGGAAAGGAATCAGAGAGCTTTTGAAGACAAAAGTGAGATGAGGCTTCGATTATCCTTAGCGTTAAGGGGTTGTTATTCTTATGGTTCAAGATGTCCCCGGAATGTAAAGGGCTATTTTTTTTTTTATCGGTAAAAGGTAGTATATTAAAGGAGGGCTAAGGGAGCCCAGCAAAACTGAACAAAGCGATCTAAAAGATCAAGAACCACCAAAAAACAAACCCAAAGGGCTATTTTTTGAAGACTTTGTTTTCCAGCTAGACGCTCTTTGCTCCAGGGAAGCTTTCTAGCTGGTTGCTCCCTTGAGCCTCGGTCTCTCTGTTTTTTAGCCTTTTGTCTTTGTAGGTCATCTCGACCTCGCTTGATTTGATGTACGCTCCTCCTTTCGGTTTTAATAAAGCTTACACTTATCAAAAAAAAATAGACCAAGACTTTCTCTCAGAAAGACTATAAAGGTACGGATACTACATCTTAAAAGAAACTTCACCGCACCATGTATCCTCCCAAAATCTAATTCTGTTACCTGCACCTGCACTAAAACGAATGCATCTCAAGAAAGTCTCCAAGATCTTCATAATGCCCCTCCAAATATTGCATCCATATGTGCCTCGATTCATTACACTAATCCACCCAAAGGTCGTCGTCCCATACTCTCCCACAATGACTCTCCTCCACAGACTGGTGATTTCTTCCCCAAATCTCCAAAGCCACTTACCCAAAAAAGCTTGATTCATAGCTCTTAACACTCTTAACCCCCAGACCGCCTTTCTCTTTGTCTTTACACACAGAATTCCAATCCACCAGATGGAATTTATGTGCTTCCAACGTGTCGTTCCACAGAAAATTCCCCATAAGCTTTCCAAGGATTTGAACCACTTTACACGGTACTAAGAACAGTGACATAATAAATGGGCAAGCTGGATACAACACTCTTTATCAGAGTCAATTGTTATCATAGACGTATTTACGTATTTCCATGTATGAAGGGTATATATGACATTATCTGTAAATACCTCCTTAGAAGGGTATACTTGTCTTTGGTATTTGGGTTTTATATAAATAAGATTTATGGAGTCATAGTGACCTAATCACTTGACATCCTTTTCTACTCTTCTTTCTCTCTTCATCCTAAACCTTAACCTAACCCTAAATCAGAGATTCAACTTGGTATCAGAGCCATACTAGAGGATTTCTGCAGAGAATTCTACCGGAGTTTAACCAGGACGCAGATGACATCTTTACCAGCCGTACGGACAGGGTACTCCTTTCTTAAAATTCTAGGGTTTGATAGATCTTTTTTTTTTTGAGTTTTTTGGTGATTTTTTGGCGAATTTTTAGGTTCGTTTGGTTGGTCTTATGCTCAATATCCCAAAAAAAATCGTGAATATTCCTTTTTCGAACCAGCCTGTTTTTGGAGATCTTTTCAACCTTGTTCCGTGGGTTTATCCCATTGTTTTGGTCCCCTACAACCTTACCTACATGGAGATACCCTATTTGGGATCATCCATCGAAGATTGAAGGAGTTGTGAAGTGAAATCTCACCCCTAGTTACCATTGGCCAACTTTTTTACCGTTATAGGGCTTTCGGTCGCAAATCGACCCTAAAACTCCTCTAAAATTATATCCTTGATTCTATAATGGAATTACCCTTCGTATGAGTCTATTTTCTATTATTGGGCCATTTTTTGTACCTTTGGAGGTCCATATGGGTGTTTTTTTACTCGTCGGCTTTCTTTGAGGGTTCTTTTTGCCTCTTTTTCTCTTCTAGTTGTTTTTTTTGTGGTAAATGGCTACCGATCCTCCTATCTTAGATCCTATCCCACCTACTATCCCAGATACTCCTTCCAAATCAGTATTGAGCACAGAAGCCACTCCAAAGGGGAGCTAGAGGACCTATGGTGCCTCCTCCTGGATTCACTCCACCAGGGAATAGTAGCAGGGTGTGTCGACTGAAGAAAGCCCTCTATGAGCACAATCTCCACAAGCATGGTTTGAGAGGTTCACCCTAGCTGTGAAGAAGCTAGGTTATACTCAGAGTCAAGCTGACCACACCATGTTTGTGAAGCATCAAGGGAAGCACACCACTGCCTTCATTATTTATGTTGATGACATCATTCTCACAGGGAATGATGCAGAAGAGGTGGCTACGCTGAAGCGTCAGTTAGCAGAGGAGTTTGAAACCAAAGATCTAGGATCTCTCAAGTACTTCCTAGGTATCGAAGTTGCAAGATCAAGTCAGGGGATCTGCATCTCTCAGAGGAAGTATATCTTAGATCTGTTGAAGGACTCACGCAAGTTAGGTACCAAGCCAGTGGAAACTCCTATAGAACAGAACCACCAGTTGGCCGATGTCAGTGGTGAGCCACTACAGGATGTAGGGAGCTTTCAAAGATTAATTGAGAGACTGATCTACCTCTCTCTAACTAGACCAGATATTGCCTATGCAGTGAGTGTGATCAGTCAGTATATGCACCCACCTAGAGGTGTTCATTTAGAGGCTGCACATCGGATCTTGAGGTATCTCAAGTCCACTCCTGGTAAAGGTCTTCTTTTTTAGAAGAATGGCCACATGCGTATAGAGGCGTATACAGATGCAGACTGGGCAGGTGCCAAAGATGATCGGCGATCTACTTCAGAGTATTGCACCCTTGTTGGGGGCAATCTGGTCACTTGGAGAAGCAAGAAGCAACCAGTTGTTGCTAGATCTAGTGCTGAAGCCGAATTCAGGGCAATGGCTCATGGCCTATATGAGATGCTCTGGTTAAAGGTGTTGGTCGTTGAACTTGGCTTTCCAGTTTCAGGATCTGTAAGCTTGTACAGTGGAGGCCTTCCTGTTCAGCATGATCGCACCAAGCACATTGAGGTGGACTGCCACTTCATTGAAGAGAAGATTGTCTCTAGGGCAATATGCACTCTTTTTGTGAAGACTGATGAACAAGTTGCAAATATTTTCACTAAGGGCATACCCAGTTGGCAACTACATAAGTGTTTGTGCAAGTTGGGCATGAAAGATATTTATGCACCAACTTGAGGGGGTGTTATCATATACGTATTTACATATTTCCATGTAGGAAAGGTATATCTGTAAATACCTCCTTAGAGGGGTATACTTGTCTTTGGTATTTGGGTTTTATATAAATAAGATTTATGGAGTCATAGTGACCTAATCACTTGACATCCGTTTCTAATCTTTTTTCTCTCTTCTCTTCCATCTCTCTTCATCCTAAACCTTAACCTAACCCTAAATCAGAGATTCAACTTCAACCTGCCCCCTTTAGAAAGATATCTTGCTTTCCACACCACCAATCTCTTGTCAAAACATTCAATCACTGGATCCTACAATGCCTTGGATCTATATGTTGCCCCCAGAGGAAGGCCTAGATAATTCGTTGGAAATTGCTCGATAATGCAACAGAGAATGTGGGCCAAGATAGAAATATTCTCTATTTTGCCCACCCCATACACTTTGTTCTTCGCCAAATTAACACGCAATCTTGAGACAGCTTCAAAGCAACATAACAGACCTCGACATCTGATTTGAGCAACGGAGGGACCGAGGAACATGAGTATCATCTGCGAACTGAAGGTGGGAAATAGTCGGAGCTCCCTGAGCGACCACAAAGCCCTCCAATTCGCCGATGCTCACAGCTCTACTAATCATTCTTCTTAGAGCCTCCGCCACTATAATAAATAAGAAGGGAGATAACGGATCCCCCTGTCTCAACCCCCTAGAACTCTGAAAATATCCGACTGGAGAGCCATTCACTAGTATAGAGAACGAAGCAGATGAAACACATTTCCTTATCAACAATCTCCATTTCTCACCAAAACCCATCCTAGACAACATATAATCCAAAAATTTCCAATCCACATGGTTATACGCCTTCTCCATGTCAATCTCACAAACAATACTCGGCTCCCTCGACTTCATTCTTGAAACTACGCATTCGTTAGCTATAAGGACCCCATCAAGAATTTGTCGACCTCTTACGAACGCCCCTTGAGTCGATGAAATGACCGTCTCCAACACCGTACGGATCCCAGTAGCAAGCATTTTGGCAATAATTTTATAAGTACTGCACACTAAACTGATAGGTCTGTAGTCTGTAATATCATCCGCTCCTTGTTTCTTAGGGATCATGGCAACAAAAGTACTATTAGACGTATAGTCTAAGAACCCCTCCTCTTGAAACTCTAAATATGTCTCAATCGTCTCTCAACATTGCTTGAAGAAAGCAATTGTGAAACCGTTCGGCCCCGGCGCCTTATCTCTAGCTAAATCCGAAATGGCGCCTTATCTATAGTTAGAGGATTGCGAGTACAAATCGGCATCAAACCCTACCACCCTTTCCTGATACTTTCCTACGTTTCCATCCAGGTATTTCGAATTTTGAGACGGGCAACATGATTGTATCTTCTATGAGCATTAGCCATTTTGTGAAAAAAATTGGTTTTGTTGTCGCCTTCCTTCAGCCATTTAATTCTGGATTTTCACTTCCAACTAATCTCCTCCATCTTCACCACCTGTTGATACTCTACTTTAAGTCTAACCCTCTCCACATGATCCGCCATAGTCGGAGGATCCATCCTTCTCTTCCTTTCTATCAAGTAAAGAAATTTCCTCTAGCAAAATACCCTTCCTTTGGTCGACCCTTCCAAACTCCTCTCGATTCCACAATTTAATTCTTTCTTTGATAGCTTTAAGTTTGCATCTGAAGACTTCCCCTGCCTTATTGAATGTAACTAATTTTCACCACTCGTCCACCCTATCTTTCAATTCGGGATTAAGGAACCACATATTCTCAAAACGAAATGGCCGCAGTCAAGAACTAAATCCTCCACAATCACGACATATGATCTGATGTAGGTCTAGGAATTGCACACAAGCATACTCCTTGGAAGTGACCTTCCCAACTGGCTGATACTAAAAATCTGTCCAATCTACAAAGCGTTGGGTTACTTTGATTATTGGACCAAATGAAAGACCCTCCTCCCATTGGCAGATCCATCAAACTATTCCTATTGATAAAGCTTCCAAAGTCCTTAATACTTCTGGTAACTCTGCCCCTAGCATTCTTCTCATGAATGCTCCTCCCAAAATTGTTCTCGATGTTGGCTGACCGACGGCCCGTAAACCCCTAATAATGTCCAAAACAATTGTTCTCCCACACAACTACAACGAATAGAAACCGAAAACGCCCCAACTAACACTTCGTGCACTTCAAGAAATCTGCGATTCCAAATGATCACAATACGTCCCGAAGTACCAATCGTCGGAAGATTTTGCCACCCACATTCCATAAAACCACACAGCTCCCTAATAAGACACAAATCCAGCTTCTCCACCTTTGTCTCATGTAAAACCACCACGTTAGCCCCCGGTCTTTTGATCATGCTTTTAACCACCCCCCTCCTATCCTTATTATTCAAACCCCAGACATTCCATGACATGTTTTTTAACTTCATCATTAACCATTGACTTTTCTCCCTCTTCTACGACTACCATACACTAAATTATTCCCTATGTTAAAAGGACATGCCAATCTCTGGATATCTCTCGGAACTTTATTCGACAGATCCCTTGGAATAGAACTTGAGCTACTTCCCTGTACGTCCTCCTCCCTTACCAATTCTGCATCACTGCCGATAAACCCAGTGAAACACCCACTTTCCATATGTTTTTCATGATCCAGGCCCTATTGTTATCTACATAACCTTTTGGTAATCTATCTATAATTTAATGATTTTGAAAATATTTTCTAATGTTTCAGAATGTTTCGTAATGTTTTGGGCTCTGTAGTCAAGGCGCGCACCTTACGCGCAAGACACACCTGAAGCGCCTTAGAAGAGTCAATGCGAGGCGCGTTTAGTAGGGAGCGCGCCTCACTAAAATACATGTTTTTTTTGTAAAAAAAATTTGTTCTTTGGCCTATCATATTTAACATCGGTATGATAGGAGAGATACAATTGAACCTATCCAGTGTTTTTAAAGGCGTGTGAGGCTTACGCCTTGAGGTGCGCCTCATGGCAGAGCTCTTAAAAACGCCCTAAGGCTCAATCAAAAGGCGTTTAAACAGCTGAGGCGTACGCCTCACTCTAAGAGGCATTGATGAGGCAACGCCTCATATGTGCTATTTTTTTGGCATGCTGTTTTAAAAAAGAAATAAAAAAAATAATGTCAAGAAGAGGATGTTGTTCATATAATTGATGAAGATGCATTTAATTTAGTCGAAGATTGAGTCTTTGACTGGTGTTCTGCTTTTTTGTTAGAGTGGTGGGAACTTGGAACTTGGAACTTGGAACTTGGAAATATGCTTTGTTTTTTGAATGTTTGCTACATTTATTTATAGATTTAAATACTTACCTGCCTAAAAAATGCGTACGTGTGAGGCTTACGTCTTACGCCTTGAGGCTTATGGCTTTGGCTAGTGAAGTGCCTTGCCTCACACCTTAGCGTTTAAGAACATTGAACCTATCTCATTGAAAGACATTGATGAAAGCAATGAATGACTACTTGAGGAGATGTAAACAAACGGTGGAGTAGCAGAAGATGAATCGGTGTTTGAGGATGATAGCTTGACATGGAGTGTTGTTGCAAGAGCTGCTGGAGTTAGTGAATCAACATCAAATACTAGATCACAATCAAGGTCAAGAGTAAGAGCAACGACTTTAATAAGGGAGCCGGAAGAGGCCAATTCGGAGGAAACAGAAGAAGAAGAATATATTGGGGAGGCTAACAAATCTGATGATGATGGGGATGAAGCCAATGATTATATTTTAAATGATGACGATGTTAACTAGAACTAATTGTGGGCTATTTGAAATTTTGAACATTTGCTATCTTTTATGTTTTATGGCTTTTTGATTACTTGTTTTGTATTTAGATAATGGCAATGTTAACTAGAATTGCTTTTGGGTTACTTGAGATTTTCGACATTTGCTATATTTTATGTTTTATGGCCTAATGATTACTTATTTTGTTATTTTATGATGTTATTTTTCTTTATTTTTTATATTTCTTATATTTATTAATTTTTAATATTGCGCATCGCTTCAATCAGGCGCTAGAGGTCCTATCGCCTTAAGTGCACCTTGCGCCTTTAACTACCTTGAACTCCATGTCCGGATGCACTATCAAGCTGTCGTAGACCCTCAAAATTTCCCCCTTGCTATTAATCACCCGATCAGTTCCTTGTTGCATCCATACTCCCTCCATCCACTGGTATTTATTGCTCTGAGCCTCTACTAGCATGTTACCTTTAGACCCATCCACGCTGTTTGGGTTCAAAATAACTGCCAATCACTGCTTTTTATCCACCAGTTCTGCAACACTCCATAACTCCACATTTCGTCCTCCCATCTCCTCGCAAGTTCCATCTTTACTACTATGATTATCCCCTATCTCACAAACGTCCTCCCTTTCCTCTACCGGTCGTTGCATAAACGAAGTATTATCCCCCACTCCATTGAAAACAAACTCATATCTTCTAGAACATTCCCCACCATTGAAACCACCTCGAGAATGATGGATAAAGTTGCTATCAGGAGAAAATGGAAGAGGATCAGGGGGATACACAAATTTATGCTTACCTTTTGTCATCCGTGTCACTTGCTCTCCTAGTTCTTCACTATCGTCGGCTAAATCTCTGACATTTTCCTCCAAATTTCTCTCACCCACTTTTCCGCAATTTTCGTAACCCTACCTGCCCCAGCTGTGTGATTCTTGTCTCCGCTTGCGTCCTCCTCTGCAACACGAACACTTCTCGCTCCCATATTCTTCTAGACGAACAAAAGTCCCTTTTTGACGTAGGAGCAAATGTTAACCTGGTTTAGTGAAGTATCTATTAAGATAGCATCTGAGACCCGATTGGGTAGAATGGGTTCAATTATGGCAAAATGAATAGTGACATTTGTGTTTTTCCCTCATATTGTTACTCACTAAAACTCTTTTTAGGGTTTTGAATCTATTTACCTTGTGATTATTTTGCTGGATTTTCCAAACAATTCCATTTTTAAAGCACTCTACAGGGATCAAGTTTTTAGATCACTCATTGCTTCTCAAAGCTACTTATGGTCGCATCACAACTTTTCCATAATTAAGCAACAATCTTCCTCAATGTGCTTGATCATATGATAATACATTCAATTAAACAAAGTGTGAATGGAAGCATGATTATCACAAAAGAATGTCCAAGCAACACAACCATGAAATCAAACTCAACCATGAGAATCTTCAATCGTATCAACTGGTATGTCCTAGTGCATGTCCATAGCGAGATACACATCTTCTGCACAAAGACCTTGCCATAACATTAATCAATATCTAGTAGCTTATACTATACCAAGATTTGAACGTACTTATTTTTCTGATTAGTAGAATTTGAATATGACATGACGCATAATGAGGAATCGGGGATTTTGCTTGGTCAGACACAAAAGATACGTCTATTCCCAAGGATTCATTATTTCCCTACAACATCCTCCATACAATATATGGTGATGAGGTCATAATGTCCAACTCCTTCAACGTCAATAATACCCTCCAAAGGATCACCATTCCCCATTTCAAAAGGGAGAAATCATCTTGGAAGCTTTTATCTTTAACTTTGTAAAGTTGGGGTTTGGCAGGATCCCAACCAGAAAAGATCTTATATGGAGCTTGAAACTCCTGCAAACCTGCTCTGATATTGACTTATCAAGTTAAGATGACTAGGTGTTCAAGAAAGGTGAGAGGATGGAGAAAAAGAACATCGATAAGATGAATTTAGGGATGTAGATGTTAGGTTGACAAACTCCCCTTTGCTTACATTTCCTCCATCATGTGTCAATTTTATTACAAGATTTCTATTAAGAGTGGAAAAAAATAATCACAATAAAGAACATGCAAAGACTGATGTATTACTGTTGCACAACAAAATAATAACAATGAAACTAAGTCTGATACAAGTCATAGTTTCAATCAAGCCGGTCCAACACGAAATTATGAAGATCAAAAATAAGAATAGCAAAATTCAATAACAAAATCAGGAAAAAGAATACCTCAACAAATGAACTGCCCCCAGGATCTCTCATATCACAGACCCAGAAATAAGAATGGCTGCTAGGGAGACTGTCATCACTTATTTTCAGATTTCCTAGAGAAGCCTTTATACTAAAGGAAGATGGGAACACCTTAGGAACACAAAAAGCATCAAATAAGTATCAACAATAGATAGTCTTCGAAAACCAAATAATTCTCCAGATTAGATGAGAGCTCCAGAAAACCTTGATATCAGTGAGCAAATTATTTTGAGATAGAGTAGCAAGCTGACATCCATTTTCTTTCATCAACAAAATATGTGCCCGAGCCATGTTCAATGTTAAAGAGAAGATGACTCTGGATTTCCCTTTTCCTAACAAGCCTGTAATCACATGTTCTTGGATTGTAGACGACTGCTGACCTTCAATCGAATATTCCCTAGAATTATCATGTTGTGCGGTGGCTTCTGGGGACTTCTCACTGAAACCATCAGAGCTGCCATCATCAATGTTAATAGCATTCACAAATTCCAGAATTGCAAGAATTGTTGGTCTGTGACAGAAAAATGACAAGGTAGCCAGGGTCACCATTACCTGCAAGGAACCATTTGGAAAACTAGTTAGTCAACAAAACAATGTCGTGGCAGAATTTCAAGCATATATGGATGCAGTACTCACCCTCTTATCTATGTTATTATATAGAGGAGAGTTCTGGTCATAGATAACTATCTGAGCTTTCACAAAACTATCCAAGGTATCAGTCAGTTTCAAGTCCTCATTTCTTGCTTGAAACTCAGAATCAGGGAGTAGACCAGCAATACGACTAAAGCTAGGAGGCCCTATTGAGGGTTTGTCAGATGGAAGGGAGTTTTTGGGGGTGAAATACTCAGACTTATTCCCCGTCAAACAGTCAACAAAGTCAACCAGATTCTCTGGCGCCTCAAAAAACTTATCCTCTCCTTCACTTTGAGTTAGATCATTGCTGCTATATCTCCGATGTCCAACATCATCTAACAATGGGAGTGCATCCAGAGTTGACATATCTGTGCTCTTGATGAAGGATCTTGCTAGATAGCGAGGCTGAGTCATTCCCTCACAGAAAACTAAATCTTCAATTTCCAGCGATTTCAAGACTGTGCCAATGAACATGTCATTTCCTCTAATAGACAGTTCAACCTGTTTTTATGGATAGATTAAACCTCCGACAAAAGATGAAACCAACAAAACTTACATATCCTGAACACAGTTCAATAGAAAAAATTACCTGACCGCCTATTGCACGGAACTCAAATAAAGGGCCCTCTTCAGCTAGAAGCACCGTCATGAAACTTTGGTTACACTGGGGGGGTGAATGAAAAGAAAGAAAAGAAAAGGTAAAAACCAATAGCACAGCTGTTAGGTCTTTTGTAGTTCAGCAGTCGTACTACTAGAAAATAAAATATAATTTGCAAAACTGAATTGAATAGAGTTTCAATCTTACTTGATGATTATAATCGAAACAGATCTTCAGTTCATCCAGAACACCAGTTATAAACAAACTCTCCATCTTCAATAAACCCACCACATCACTGTTATCAACAAATTCGGTTTCTGTATCTCCAGAATCTGAAGAAGTTTCAGAAAGACTAGTGATACGAGCAGAGCCCTGTAAACAAAACTTTGTCAGTAGGTCTTTATCCTTGATGAACAGATAACCATGCTTTATATACTAGAGGAACAGAGTCAAATCCGTATCTGAGCCACTAAAGCCAACAGCTGTTCAAAAGAAGCATTAAAATATTTGAATCATTATAAATAATTTTAATCATCCTATTTTCCAATTCATTATGTTTGATTTGGAATGGGTACTAGTACACTACAGGTAAAATTTCTATGGTGCTACTAGTGAGCAATGAAAGTGCACATACTGTGGTGCTACAGGTTATACTGTTGATTGGTGCTGACTGCTGAGCATGGTTTAAACATAGTCACAAAGTATGGATTCGGCAATAAATCGGTAAGGGGTCAAGTCGGGAAAATTCAGATAAATTCGGTAGAAATCGGTAGAAATAGGCAAAAATAGAAAATATATCATGGCATTTTTCAAGTTAGAATTGTTATTTTTAACAAAACACATTTATATGACAAAAACCACATCTATGATTCCATAGTAATAAGTCATAACTCATAAGCATGATATATACACACATTTATCAAAAAAAAAATTCCAAAATCGGCACAATCGAAATCAAAAGGGGAAAAAATGGATCTCAGCCGATTAATCGGCAAAATTCGGTAAAATCGCTAATTAATCATTGAGTTTTTTGATTAATCGGAGATTTTACCGATTTTGCCGATTAATCAGCGATTGATTCGTGAATTCAAAAAATTGGAGAATTTTGGAGAATCTTTTAAAAAATCGGAGATTTTTGTGACTAGGGATTTAAAATCTCATTTCGGAGAAATGTCTTGGTCAAGTGAAAAACCGAGACAAACTCCGAAACGAAATGAAACATTCCCGAGATATTGAAAAAATGGCGAAATAGGTGAAACAGACATAACATTCCGAAACATTTCCATCTTTTTAGTTTTTTACTTATCAATTTCTCTAATTTTTCTGATTGTATTGGATTGTATCATAATGTCTCAGTTTGTTTCGGCGAAGCAAACCGAGACATTGTGATACAATCCAAAATGAACCGAAACAAACAGAAATTTATGTATGTTTTGTTTCGGTTCTCTTAAAATCCGAAATGCTTCATACACAACATTCCGAGATTTTAAACCATTGTGCTGGGGAATGGGGGCAAACCAACCTAAGCAAATCAGGCATCCAAGGAGGTGCAGCAAACTACTACAGAAAGCTTGTCACAAGCTTCTGTTGGAATTTATGTAATACACCCACGTGGGTGTCTCAAGTGGGTTGCATCCCACTTCCCACGTGTGGCCTTTTTTGGGTTTTCACTATTCACGTGAATAGTACCACATGAATAGTGTTCTCTTTTCACTATTCATTCTCTCATCTTCCCAACTTCTCTCTCTAACCCTAATCTCCTTCTCCACCTTCCGCCTCCATTACACTTTTTCCCTCTTTTATCTACAACATTCATCTACTGGTTACAACCTTATTTACAACATGGTATCAGAGCATGGTAGCTCTAGAGCATGTGTCTTTGTCCCCTAGAGACTCCATTCCGATCTAAGACAGTTATGTGAGCATCCAGAACCGATAAGAACTTTTGAGGAAATCGCAGAGATCATTCCTGCACTATCCGGGGATTTGTCCTGAGGCAAAACACCAAAGGCTCTTATTTCCTGGTTAGTTTTTTCCCTCAGCCGCATCAGAGATCCAGTTTGTCTTCTTCTCAAGCTTCTCCAGCGTTTTTCTGGCCAACACGTTTTCTGATGATTTTTGAGTTTTTTATTTCCTTGAGATCCGCACATGGTAGGGTTTTCTACCCTAGCCGCCCCCTCCATTATTCACTTAGGGACTGTCAGAAAGTCGCATCACATTTTTTCGATTGCCGGATCATCAGTTTCCAAAAATCAACCCGATTTTCAGATATTTGGGTTTTGGATTTTTATGATATTCACGCAATAGTAGGCCCCTCTGATCTTGCCGCCCTCTTCAATACTGCTCATCGAACAATTCGAAACTTGATTCGACGAATTCTGACCGTCGAAACCCTAGTTTCCAAAAATCACCCGTATTCCCTGACTACTTTTTGGGTTTTGATTTTCTTTCAAAATCAGACCTCTCTGGGCCCTCCTGTCCTAGGCGCACCACTCATTGGGCCTTTAGGGATCCTCTAGACCTCGCTTTGGTTTTCTGGGAGCCTCCGGTACACTACATGCTATTTTTAGTGGTCCTGCTCCGATGAGTTCCCCCGAAGCCACGTCTTTGATTTCTAGCTCTTCCTATGAGGATCGTCCTGTGACTCATGGCTCTCATGGAGATCACAACCCTCAGCTCTGCATTACCAGTATAAAGCTCGATGGCACCAACTTCTTTGAATGGAAGACTTTCGCTCTCATGTACATTGGGGGCCGTGGCTACAGTGAGTATCTGACAGGTGCTACTAAAGAACCAGATCCGTAGGACAAATCTCATCGGATTTGGGTTATGGAGAACCTGACTGTCATGTCCTGGCTTCTTCACTCGATGCTAACCCAGATCAACAAAGGGTTTATATTCCTACCGATGGCCAAAGATATTTGGGATGCCATATCTCAGACATATTCCTAGGTGGGCAATTTCGCCAAGCTCTATGAACTATAACAAGAGATATCTTGTCTTCGTCAAGGGGAGATGAAGCTTGGTACATATTATGCTTCCCTTCGAAGCAAATGCGATGAGATCGATCACTACCAGAGTTACTCCCACAAGTGCGTAGATGACTTCAAGTCCTTCAAGGCGATGGTTGAACGTTCCTAGATCTTCCAGTTTCTCTCCGACCTTCATCCGAGCTTTGAGGGAGCTCGTGTTCAGATCCTTGGTAGGGATCCTGCTCCTACCTCTCTAGCACAGGTCTATGGTTACATTCAGGGGGAGGACAGCCGCCGCTATGCCATGCAACTCCACAGTGGGAGTGATACTCAGGACTGCTCTGCCCTGACTGCTACCAATCAGAAGGGCCAGACATCTAGTCCAAAAGAGTCTAGGGACCGACCCAGACCCAAGTGTGATAACTGCGGTCGCATGGGCCATATCCAGGCCACTTGCTGGAAGCTCCAGGGACGTCCCCCAGCGTCAATAAGCAAAACAGGGACCTCACTTAGCGCACTCAGTCACACAGGACACCGCACCACCAGTGTCTACCTCCTCTGGGGACACAAACCCGTGCTCTCCTGCAGATCTTGAACGACTTCGCCGCATGATGGCCCAACTCAATGGCTAGGCCTCCACTTCCACGTCTGCATTTGCTCACACAGGTACTAGGACTGCTTTTTCCACCTCTACTGTACCTTCCAGCCCTTCTTGGATCATTGATTCAGGGGCATCTGATCACATGACTGGTATGTCCTCCGTTTTCTCAAGTTATGGTATTTGCTCTGGTCGTGACAAAGTTCGGATAGCTGATAGCACCTATTCATGTATCTCTAGAATGCCACACCAGCTATCTCTTTGTATTTTGTTTTGCATGTTCCGCATTCACCGCTAATTTACTATCCGTCAGTAGTCTTACCAAAAGTCTTAACTGCAGTGTAACGTTTTTTCCTTCTCACTGTGTGTTTCAGGATCTGAAGTCGAGGCGGACGATTGGCAGTGAACGTGAGAACGGTGGCTTATACATCCTCGATTCTTCGGTTTCTGCATCTGCACACCAGTCTAGCATCAGTAGTAGTAGTAGTAGTAGTAGAGTCAATAAAGACTAGTTAAAGCTTTGGCATAACCGGCTAGGTCATGTATCTGTGGCAGTCTTAAAGTGTGTCTTTCCTGCTTTCTCTTCTGTTTCTGCCGTTCCCTTTCATTGTGAAACATGTGAACTGGCCAAACATTGTCATTCTGTTTTTCCCATTAGTGAGAATAAAAGTACTACTCTTTTATCTATTGTGCATTCTGATGTATGCGGACCCGCGCCATGACTTCTTTGTTTGGATATCAATACTTTGTTACCTTTGTAAATGACTTTAGTGGTTGTACTTGGGTGTACCTTATGCGAACCAAAGATGATGTGTTCTCCATTTTCCAAGAGTTCCATAAGATGGTTACCCCTCAGTTCCATACCACTCTTAAGATTCTTCGCTCTGACAATGGGGGGGAATACCTCGATTGGGGTCTGAAATCCTACTTTGCTTCATATGGCATTGTTCATCAGACCTCGTGCCCTTCAACACCTCAACAGAATAGGACTGCTGAGAGAAAAAATTATCACCTTCTTCAAGTTGAGCGTGCTCTCCGGTTAGGCATGCAGGTTCCTAAACACTATTGGTCTGAGTCTGTCTTACTTGCTACTTACCTCATCAATTGTATGCCCTTTCGGATTCTCGAATTTCGGACTTCCCTATCTCTCCTGGTTCCTGACCGCCCGGCTTTCGTTGTTCCTCCAAGGTCTTTGGCTGTGTTTGTTATGTCCATATTCATCGTTCTTCGAGAGACAAGTAAGATCCGCGGGCCTTGAAGTGCATCTTCTTGGGGTACCCCTCTAATCAAAAATGGTACAAATGTTATCATCCTGCTACCCGTCGTCGCTTCCTCTCTATGGATGTCACCTTCGCTGAGTCCATCCCCTTTTTTGGTGAGCAGACATCTCTTCAAGGGGAACATGAGGTTGCAAAAGAGTGACCCCAGCCCTTGGCCTGTCTCTATTCCTATGTCAGGACCTCAGTCTAGTGACAAGGACACTTCCACTACTGCAGCTGATGTGCGTGTATATGTCAGAACCAAGAAGAACGGACAAGCCACTGTCCCTACGCCTACATCTGCAAGTCTCCCATCGGATCCAATTCCAGGTATTGCTTCTGTCCCTGCCTCAATTCCTATTTCTGTTCTTGAGCCACATGCATCTCCTACTTCTGGTGATCATATGAGCACTGATATTGACCTCCCTATTGCACTTCGGAAGGGTGTACATACTTGTACGGAACATCCTATCTCACACTTTGTCTCGTATCAACCTCTGTCTCCGTCATATCAGAATTTTGTCAGTATTGCCTCCTCTGTTTCTTTGCCTTCCAGTGTTGTAGGCGCACTTAGTCACCCAAAGTGGAAAGAAGCTATGATGGATGAAATGTAGGCTCTTGAGAAGAACAAAACATGGGAACTTGTTCAACTACCCAGAGGAAAGAAACCTGTGGGGTACAAATGGGTCTTTACAGTGAAACATAAAGCTGACGGGTCAGTCGAACGATACAAGGCACGACTTGTAGCCAAGGGATTCACTCAGACATATGGGATAGACTATCAAGAGACTTTTGCACCTATGGCCAGGATGAACTCAGTCAGAGTTCTTCTATCCTTAGCTGCCAACCTGTCCTGACCATTACATCAACTAGATGTGAAGAATGCCTTTCTGCATGGAGATCTGACAAAAGAGGTGTACATGAAACTACCACCTAGGTTGACACTTGCTGGAAGTGCTGACAAGGTGTGCAAGTTAAGGAAAGCCCTGTATGGGATAAAGCAATCTCCAAGGGCATGGTTCGAGCGGTTTAGCAGTGCGATCAGACGAGTGGGCTACAAGCAGAGTCAGGCCGATCACACGTATTTTGTGAAGCACCATCAGACTAGTACCACGACGCTGATCGTTTATGTTGATGACATTGTCATCACTGAGAATGATCCTCAGGAGATAAAGCAGCTGAGGATCTTCTTGTCCTCGGAGTTTGAGACAAAGGATTTGGGGCCACTAAAATACTTCTTGGGAATTGAAGTTGCTCGGTCTCAGAAGGGCATCTTCATCTCTCAACGGAAGTATGTATTGGACCTTCTGGATGAGACTGGGTATTTAGGAGCTCGACCAGCAGAGACTCCAATTGATCAGAGCCATCAGCTGAATTCTGAGGAAGGTGACACCCTTGAGGATGTCTCTATGTTTCAGCGTTTGGTTGGAAGGCTGATCTACTTGGCACACACCCGTCCAGATATTGCTTATGTTGTTAGTGTTATCAGTTAGTTTATGCATGCACCACGGTCATCACATCTTGAGGCAGTTCACCGAGTTCTTCGATACCACAAGGGCTCTCCAGGTCGTGGAATACTGTTCGAGCGACATGGACACTTTAGAGTGGAAGCATATACTGACGCAGATTGGGCAGGTTCAATTACTGATCGTCGGTCTACGTCAGGATACTGTACCCTTGTTGGAGGAAATCTTGTCTCTTGGCGAAGCAAGAAGTAGCCAGTTGTAGCTCAATCCAGTGCAGAGGCAGAATTTCGCTCTATGGCACATGGTGTATGCGAACTCCTTTGGTTGAGGACCATGCTTGAGGAACTGGGACTCCAGGTGACAGAGCCAATGAGCCTCTATTGTGACAACCAAGGTTTAAAATTTCGTTTCGGAGGAATGTCTCGGTCAAGTGAAAAACCGAGACAAACTCCGAAAAGAAACGAAACATTCACGAAACATTGAAAAAACGAAATTTCCGAAATATTCCGAAACATTACGAAATATTATTCAAAATCATTAAATTATATTTTTATTTTTTTGGATTGTCCCGGCGAAACAAACCGAAACATTACGAAACGAAACATACGAAACATTCAATGTTTTGTTTCGTTTCGGTTTCCTAACGAAACATACGAAACATTCCGAAATTTTAAACCATGGTGACAACAAAGCTGCCATCAGCATTGCTCACAACCCAATCCAGCATGATAGGACCAAGCATATTGAAGTTGATCGTCACTTCATCAAAGAGAAACTTCAACAAGAATTGATTTGTACTCCGTATATGAGAACACAGGAACAGGTTGCCGACATACTCACCAAGGGGGTGAACAAGTCTACTCTCCATACCTTGACTGGCAAGCTGGGCATGATGGATATCTTCGCACCAGCTTGAGGGGGAGTGTTGGAATTTATGTAATATACCCACGTGGGTGTCTCAAGTGGGCTGCGACCCACTTCCCACGTGGGGCCTTTTTTGGGTTTTCACTATTCACGTGAATAGTGTCGCATGACTAGTGTCACATGAATAGTGTTCTCTTTTGTAGGGTTTCTCCCCATCATATATATATATATATATACAGTGTGTGAGAGAGAATGAATTAACACAACTTCTCTCTAACCCTAATATCCTCCACCATCCACCTCCATTACACTTTTTCCCTCTTCTATCGACAACATTCATCTACTGGTTACAACCTTATTTACAACAACTTTATCTACAGTTAGTTCTGGTGTGAAGAATTCTAGCTCTGCAATGCATACCCCAATGTATTGTCTCGATACCAAACCAAAATTAGACTTTGAACCATGTCTCCAAGTATACATTCCATGATAATAAGCATATCTATCGCAATGACACAAGCCTTACCTATCAAAGTCCAGATTAGTTGCCTTGAACCGAATCTTCTTATTGATCTACCATGTTTACATGACATACTTGGCATATTTGCTAGTCAACTTGCAACTAGTAGAATAACCTCAAAGGAGTACGATAAGTTGAACTAATGGAGTCGCAATGAAATAGGATTATGGAAAATATAATTTTTCAAATATTTGGTAAACTTATCAATGAATCAATCAACAATTCTTATGCCAATTATCAAAGTATAGTGTAAAATAAAAAAAAAGGAAAAAATTATAACGAAGTTGACAAAAGATAGGTAGGAAATGAGTATATGATTTAAGAAAAAGAAAAACTATGATAATCCATGATATACCGATGCATGATATATAGCTCCCTGAAAGCGGCTCTGCCAGGTTCTCCTTGAATCATCAGAATCACATCGCAAAATTAAGGCATTTACATCTTCCACAACCTACACATGAATGATAAAACATTGAAAGAACCGTGAGATCTTGGAAACCAATGCAAATAAAATGATAGTGACTACAATTATTAATCAATGACCATGTCGACAAACCTTAATATTGGATTGCCCAGCATCACAAATAGCTAAAACATGTTCCACATTACCAGCAAACTCTGCTGGAACCTGATATATTTGTTTTCCTCGTAGGCTAAAGAAAAAGAAATTGACTTTAGAAGATGCTAATGAAAAACCAAAGCTATATGTGTTTAAATAAGATTTATTAGAGAAAAGGGAAAAAAAACAGTTGTACAAGCAGATAAATGGAAAAAAAAAAAGGAAACCCCTTACTTAAAAAGTGATATACAGGACCAAACATAAAATCTTATCCCATCTAAACACAAAATCCTCTAATTGAAGACCCCTATGAGTTTTCTTTTTCTCCATTATAAATAAAAAATGTATCTTTTTATCAAATTAAATCCGACTTCTAAGAGAACATTTGAACACGTCTTCATGAATTATATGCATACCATAAAAAGAAAGCATTTATATCGTTTAGCAAAATGGTAAGCCGAAAAAGCAATACGTATTGATACAGTGTGATACACTGGGAAAATCACCAGTATCTTTTTGAATACACAAAGATACTTATTGATACATTATTTAATGCATATGATCCATAAATGACCCAAACGTATGATGCATAAACAATTAAACCACCCATGCAACTCCATGAACAAGAATGAATTACATGTTTACCAATCTGCTAAGATTCATTACACTGAATTTTGCTAAATGCTTTATTAAGCTAAAAATGTTGTTTAATCAAAATCAATCTTCTAATATGTGTCAAATTCCCCTTAGGTAATACCTATCCTGGGAGTTAATTGAGATGAAAAACCTCTAAATCGAGCCCATTTTGAGGTTTTTTCACATTATCAATGTAAGCATGAAATTTCTTCAAATAAACTCAAATTTTTTATGTTTATTGCTAGAAATTAATAGTTCAGTGTAAATGCATTAGATCTATGGAACTATGATACATTTACACGGGATTTGTGCATGGATGGAAGAATGTTTAGGGTATTTTGAGATTTGGGATAAACCCCAATTTCATTGGTTTTTACCATAAATATCCATGGTTGTGTATAAAGTAATTATACATCGCATAACTTAGCCCGATCTATGTTATCAGATGCGTATTCTATACATAGATGCGTATTTTATACGTATTGGGTTGCTAATGTAAATACCCCTTGATGCGAGGGCTATACTTGTCTTTTCTTATTCCCTTTTATATAAATAAGATTTATGAAGTCATTGTGACCTAAGCACACATGACATCCTTTCCTTCTCTCTTCCCTCTTCTTCCTTCTCTCTTCTCTAAACCTAACCCTAACCCTAATTCTTCAATTCAACTTGGTATCAAAGCCATCTGCCGTCGAGGCTTGCCGGAGCACATTTGGAGACAAACCAGAAGCAACCTGACGTCTACTGACGTCATCAGCTGTATGGACACGAAAATCGAGGTCTCTCGAAACCCTCGCTAAAAGATAGATCTTGATTTTCCATTGTTTTTTGTGTATTTTTGGGAATTGTTTGGGACTGTTTTGATGATTTTACGACCTTTCTTCCTCATAAATTCATATTTCATGTTTTTTCAGACCAGCTTATTTTCTGATCTTTGGTGAGTTTCTTGTGGGGGTTTGTTGCTTGCGTTTGATCCTATACAAACCCAGGAACACATTGGATCTATCCGTGTGTCATTTGGAGGCCTATTAAAGGTTCTATGAGGACTTCTTTGCTCCTTTATTACCGCCAGCGACTTTTGTGGAGTATTGGACTGCGACTTCAGTCCAACAGCAACTCCTCTCCTTTCTTTCAGCCTCTTGATAGTTACCCTTATTATTTGAGAGGATCCTTGGGTTCCAGTTGTTTACCAGGACTTGATCTGGTGTTTTTTGGACCTTTCGATTGATTTCTTTTGCCTTGTTTGGCCATCGGGTTGATCCTTAGCTCCCCTCATACCTCTCTCATGGTTGTTTGGGACATCAAGATGTTGTTATCTTGTTGATTTGACTTATGTTCTTGCCTCGTGTGCTTTATTGGCATTCCTTTTACTATCTTGTTTTTTATTGAGCTTGGTTCGTTATGGAAAAACAACCACTGCCTCCATACAAACAGCCATCACCCTCGGACACTCCCTCAGAGTCAGAGGTGAGCACAGAAGTTTCCCCCATTAGAGTTGGAGGGCCTATGGTGCATCATCTGGCCTACGAGAACCCGAGCTTACGCGAAGTTGGATGGCAAGAACTATCTACGGTGGGCCCAAGCTGCACGATTATTTATTGGAGGCCGTGGGAAGCTAGGCCACACTACAGGGGATACAGTTGAGCCTCTCAAGACTGATCCTTGTATCGACAGTGGCAGACTGATCATCTTACCGTCATGTCATGGCTCCTCAACTCTATGGAGTCGGACATGTCACACCCCCAAATCCGATATCTGGTCATATCGACCTTTCTCGTATCTTGAGGCGCGATCTAATCATACAAACGCATAGTTAAACAAAACGAGTATCACGATGCAGCGGAAATACACTGGATAATTTATTTTTTTTGTTTAAACAATCCATAAGATGAAACGTACTTCATTGACACATTAATAATGTTAGAGGATCTCTCACCTCAAACAAAACCGTAATATGCCCATCCAAAAGAAAGCGTTGTATATATATCGTACTCCCAAATACATGTTACTAAACGATCAAAAGACCTACATAACTCATATATCATTCTGCAAGATAGAAAAATTAAACAAAATATAACATCGTCTCTAGCACAAGTCTATTAATAGAAATGCTGGAAATATCAAACCAACTTCCCCTTATCCTTTCCTAAAAACAAAACATTTTAAAACATGAGCTAGGGCCCAGTAAGTACATTCCTCATGCATAAAAGCACATCAATCATCGGCTTTTGTTTATTTTAAAACAAATACGATTGCAAATGAGTTTCACATGTAATTCGATAAAACTCAATTCTCTATTAATTATTTACGTATAACTCCGAATATAAGGATGACCTCTCACATAATAGTTAACATTTCTCTTATCAGAATACTCGTGACCATTTCTATACAGTCAAACTATTGATTTTGATGTATCCGATACCAACATTCCATCGGTTCTAGTGTACGATGTCAACACTTCTAGCCTACAAGTAGACTCCCTAATGTGCACACTAATTGTTTCATTAGGTATCCTCTCTCCGGATTCCCTAATTTCCTTTTACGTATAAATACCCGAGGGGTCTCATGAATGAGACAAAGCCTCTCCTTTAGGGGACTGGAACCCCAAGGGGTCTTAAAGAAATAAGACAACGCCTGATACTTTAGGGGACTAAAACCCCAAGGAGTCTCAAAGAAATGAGACAACGCCTGATTCCAACTAATCTGATATTCCGCATTCCCAATCACATTCTTATTCATGTCCTTAATCGTATTTATATGCATAAAACAGTAATGTTTGTAGAAACATCTTTACATACAAAACATTCATATTTTTGCATTTTGAAACTAAAAATAAGAACGTTTAAGCCATATTAATATCCTAGAAAGCGAATACATAAAAATGATGAAAAACGCATATATCTCATTTTAAATGAATTTGAGCATGACTTCATCCAACTAAATAGATTACACGTCCTCATATATCATAATTTCATGTTTTTAAGATTACAAGAAATCATCGATGCATTTACACATTTTATGTGGAAAATACAAGAATTAGGATTTTTTTTCCTTGCTAAAATTTAACAAATAACAAGAATAACATTTTTAGATTTTTCCCAAAAATAATAGAATTTTCTAGAATTTTTCTACAATATTCAATGAATTTTCTACTATTTCCAAAATAAAATAATATTTATAAATAATTAATTAAATAAAATAATTAATTAATTAATTAAATAAAGACATAAAATAAATAACTATGTACTTACCCGTGAATACGCTAAAATCCCGAATCCTTAAACCTCGTACGACGCGAATCTCGAGGTAACGTGTATCTCGAGACAGTGGGCCCCACAAAAAAACTTTTCAAATGACCTCCTGAATATTTTCAGGAATTCCTAGGAGTTTTCTAAAATTTCTTCTAGTTTAGGGGTTTTTTTACAAATATTCTTACACTGGGGTTAGAATGCAAATACCCAAACTGACGTTATTTTCTCAAGGCATGGCCTTGTATTTATAGAGGTTGAAAACTCGAACTTTTCATTCCTTTCCAATGTTGGACTATAATTTTTTGAACATTGTCCCATTTTCTTTTTCAAATTTTATATTTTTGATATCAAACTATAGCATATAAAAACTTAAAATGTTGCCCAGAACTAAACACAATAACTTTTGACTCACAAGTCCGATTTGGACAAACTTGATACCGATAGAAAGCTATTGTTGAGACCTTTAAAATGACATACATATAATTTTCAAAGTATTATAAGAAGTCTTCTATAATATTGCTAGAAATATGGTCATTACAGGACATCAGCCAGAGTTTCTTATTCATACGCACAGCTCGAGAGGTTTGGGAGATTACACGGAAGACCTACTCAGAGCAACAGAATGCTGGAAGGGCATTTCAGTTGAGGAAGAGTATCTCCCACTTTAGACAGGGGGAGCAGTCCCTTTCTCAGTACTATACCGCTCTTCGCACCATGTGGCAGGAGCTTGATCATTACTATTCTTATCTGCCTCTTCACCTAGAAGAGATTGCTCCTTACCAGCGGTATATGGAGAAGGGTCGGATTTTTGATTTCCTTGCTGGACTCAATCCATCTTATGAACTTGCTCGTGTTCAAATCTTGAATAGCAGGATGGATCTTCCCTCTCTCAGTGAGGTGAGTGAGGAAAGTAGGCGGATCTCCCTTCCGAGTGAGCATCTCCCCGAGCGATCAGCGCTTGCTAGTTCCTCTGCTCCTCCTACCTTCCAGCATCAGCAGCCTCAGAAGGGTCGCCCTTCTCAGCCTTCTTCTACGGTTGTCTTATGTTCCTACTGGTACGACTTCAAAGAAGTCTTCTTCGAGGGAAAGGCCCAAATGCGATTATTGTGGTAAGCTAGGGCACATGAGAGATAGGTGCTGGAAGCTTCATGGTCGCCCTAGACAGCAAGGATCCTCTGGAGCCTATACTGCTCGGGTGGATGCTCCTGCGCCTCGTCAGGATTCACAGCCTAGTCCTTTGGTAGCTCCCGCTGGTATTTCTACTACTGAGATTGTTGTTCTTCGACGGTTGCTGAGTTAGCTGGACGGTCCTTCTGCCACCCCTTCGACCTCCTTTGCCCAGTCAGGTAACATTAGACCTGCGCATCATGTGTCCATATCCTCTCCTAGTTCTCCTTGGATCATTGATTCAGGGGCTTCAGAACACATGACAGATATGTCTTCCCTTTTTTCCACACTATTTGTTCTGGTAGGGATAAGATTAAAACTGCAAATATCCTTCCCCTCATTTACATTTATCCTATGTTTTGCATGTTCCTACTTTTACCTCTAACCTGTTGTCTGTGAGCTCCCTTACCCGTCAGCTAAACTGTAGTGTGACTTTTTTTCCTTCCTCCTGTGTCTTTCAAGATCTGAAAACGAGGACGATTGGCACTAGACGTGAAGCTGATGGCCTCTATCTTCTAGATGGACGTATCTCTGAGCCCACAGCACTGCAGTCTCATAGGAGTCTTAGTAGTAGTTTATCTTCTGTTCTATGTTGGCATGCCCCGTCTGGGGCATGTCTCTTTTCAGTACTTGAAACACTTATTTCCTACTTTGTTTAGTTCTGTTTCTTTTTTAGTTACACTGTGAGACGTGTGAGCTCTCCAAACATTGTAGATCCACTTATCCATCTAGAGGTAATAAAACCGCAAGTTCTTTTGATATTGTGCATTCTGATGTGTGGGGTCCTTCCCCTGTTACCTCTATTTTTGGCTTCCACTACTTTGTTATTTTCGTTACGGTGTACCTGGGTGTATCTCATGAAATCCATTCCATCTTCAAGGGTTTTCATAAGATGATCCACACACAATATGGCGCCTCCATCAAGGTTGTTTGATCTGACCAAGGTGGAGAATACATGTTTAGAGGACTCTAGCAGTACTTTTTTGATCATGGGATTTGCCATCAGAATTCCTGCAGCTACACCCCTCAGCAGAATGGTGTGGCTGAACGCAAAATACATCATCTGACAGAGGTCGCTCGATCTCTTTTGATCGGTGCCCATGTCCCAAGCTCCTATTGGTCCGATGCTGTTTTGACCACTACTTACCTGACTAACCGGATGCCTTCACGTGCTCTCAACTTCCCGTCTCCGGTCCAGGTTCTTGCTCCTAGCTCGTCTTTATTCCCTATCACCCCTCGCATTTTTGAGTGTCTGCTTTGTTCACATTCTGGGTCCACATCGTAACAAGTTGGATCCTAAAGCTCTTAAGTGTGTTTTCCTTGGTTACTCTTCTTCTCATAAGGGGTACAAGTGTTATCATCCCTCGACAGGCAAGAAGTATGTTTCCATAGATGTCACCTTTCGCGAGGAGACATTCTTTTTCTCCCCTACCTCTCTTCGGGGGGAGAAACGTAGTGAAGAGAGGTCTGATCTTTGTCCTCTTCCTACTGTATCTATGACTCCTCCATTTCTGTTGGTTGTCAAGCAACCTACTCATCCTATTATGGTGTCTAATAGTGCTCCTGGAGCGCAGGGAGAGCTTCAGGTCTATCGCAGAAGAGGGAAGGCCATTGCTGATCCAGTACCAGTGGTTCCATCCTCGGATCCAGGTAACATATCTTCCATCTCTGTTCCTGTCATTTCTTCTTCCACTGATGTGTGTGCTCTTGATCTCAACATTGCTTTACGGAAGGGTATTCATAGTTGTACTCAACACCCCTTGAGCAACTTTGTCTCCTACGATGCCTTATCTCTTCCTACAAGCGTTCATTACTTCTGTAGACACTATTCCTATTCCCACTTTTGTGGGAGAAGGATTGGCACATCCCAGATGGAAAACCGCTATGGTCGAGGAGATGTGTGCCTTAGGCAAAAATAAGACATGGGAGCTTGTTGATTTGCCAAGAGGCAAGAAGCCAGTTGGGTGCAGATGGGTATACACAGTTAAGATCAAGCAGATGGGTCAATTGAGAAGTAGAAGGCTAGATTGGTAGCAAAAGGGTATACTCAAACCTACGGGATTGACTACGTGGAGACCTTTGCACCTGTGGCAAAGATGAATTCCATCAGGGTGTTGTTGTCTTTAGCATCAAACCAAGCATGGCCTTTGCATCAGCTGGATGTAAAGAATGATTTCCTTCATGATGATCTACATAAAGAAGTCTATATGGTACCTCCACCAGGATTCAACCCCCCAGGGGATGGCAGCAAGGTGTGTCGACTGAGAAAAGCCCTCTATGGGCTTAAGCAATCTCCCCGAGCTTGGTTTGAGAGGTTCACTCTAACATTAAAGAAGCTGGGGTATACTCAAAGCCTAACCGATCGCACCCTGTGAAGCATCTAGGGAAGAGCACTACTGCCCTCATCGTTTATGTTGATGACATCATTCTGACAGGGAATGATGCAGAAGAGGTGACCAAGCTGAAGAACCATCTGGCAGGGGAATTTGAGAGTAAGGATCTGGGGCTTCTCAAGTACTTTCTCGGCATAGAGGTTGCAAGATCCAGTCAAGGGATCTTCATCTCACAACGGAAGTACGTCCTAGAACTATTACAAGACTCTGCCAAGCTGGGAGCTAAGCCAGTTGGCCGACTCGAGTAGTACGCCTTTATCTGATGTAGGGGGTTTTCAGAGACTGGTTGGAAGGTTGATCTATCTCTCTTTGACTCGACCAGACATTGCCAATGCGGTCAGCGTTATCAGCCAGTACATGCGTTCTCCTAGGGAGATCCATTTAGAGGCAGCACACAGGATTCTGAGATATCTCAAGTCTGCCCCTGGCAGAGGCCTTCTCTTCCAAAAGAATGACCACATGAGAGTTGAGTCATATACTGATGCAGACTGGGCAGGTGCCAAGGATGATAAGCGATCTACTTCAGGCTATTGCACCTTTGTTGGGGGCAATTTGGTTACTTGGAGAAGCAAGAAGCAACCTGTTGTTGCCAGATCCAGTGCAGAGGCAGAATTCAGGGCAATGGCCCATGGCTTGTGCGAGATGCTCTGGTTGAAGATGTTGGTTGTTGAGCTTGGTTTTCCAGTCACGGGGTCGGTGAGCTTGTATTGCGACAACAAGGCTGCTATCAGTATTGCTCATAACCCGGTACAACATGATCGGGCTAAGTACATTGAAGTGAATCATCACTTCATAAGGGAGAAGATTGTATCTGGAGAAGTCTGCACTCCATTTGTGAAGACCGATGAGCAAGTAGTAGATGTCTTTACTAAAGGAGTTCCCAATTGCCAACTTCACAGATGTTTATGCAAGTTGGGCATGCAGGATATCTATGCACCAACTTGAGGGGGAGTATTATAAGACGCATATTCTATACATAGATGCGTATTTTATACGTATTGGGTTGCTAATGTAGATACCCCTCGATGTGAGGGGTATACTTCGTCTTTTCTTATTCCCTTTCATATAAATAAGATTTATGGAGTCATTGTGACCTAAGCACATATGACATCCTTTCCTTCTCTCTTCTCTCTTCTTCTTTCTCTCCTCTCTTCTCTAAACCTAACCCTAACCCTAATTTTTCAATTCAACTATCTACAACTTAGTTAGGTTAATGCTTCCCAAAAAAATAACTTTATTTTTTCAGAAAATATTTAAAATTCAAAATTAGGCAAATGCCATAAGTTAACAATAAATAGGTTTTCTAAAATTATATATAATATATGATTCATTAATACCTTGTTTATAACTTTTTCCATAATTAAAAATAATTCAATTAAAAATTATTAAATTTAAAAAAAAATCTAAAAATCAAGGATACCCTAATGCAGCAAATACATGCATATGATGAATTCTTTCTTCCTAATTGTTTAAATAATTCAGTATTTTACTAATATATGCATAGTAGTTAATAGTTTATAATGTTATATGGGGCTGTAATTTACATGTGTTGTGCTTTATGGGTAATTCAAGTGTTGTGAGTTGTGAAAACTGACATGTAATTACTTGATTGAGTTGAATAGAAAAATAGGATTCATGTAATTACTATTATTTAATTGCAAATTATTAAAGAAAAAACATAAAACAAGGTAATAGCGAATCCTTATTCACCTACATTAGTGTCTCAATATTATGTATAATTTTTTTTTTTTTTGATAAGTAGAGCAAAGCTTTATAAAGGGCCGAAGCCAAAAAGGAACAATACAACCTACAGCTTGCAGGTAGAGATGACCTACTCTAGGCCTAGGCAAAGAAAACCACAAAGAAAGTAGAGCATACAAACGAAGGCCCGTATTAGCTACCCTCCCGAGTACAGATAGTTTCCCAGTGGAAGACAAAGTCTTCGAAAAAAAAAACCCCTGCATTTCGAGAATGCCTTGGACCACATGAACATCAGACCCTTAGTGTTTAGAATAATAGTATGCAAATCCACTTGTTTCCCTTCAAAGACTCTCAGGTTCCTCTCCTTCCAAATGCTCCAAATAATCGTTAAAGAGGTTTCTCCATAACACGTTCCCTCTGGCTAAACATGGGAGATTTCAAGGATGCCGGCATAACCCAACTCACCCCGAATTCTCTTAAAAAGGAGCTCCAAATCTTCGTAGCCAGATCACAATGCATTAGAAGATGATCCACAGATTCCCCATTAGCTCTACACATCCAGCAGAAGTGAACCATGGTAAACCCTCTAGCCATAAGATGGTCTACTGTAAGAATCTTGTCAAGAGAAGCTTCCCAAGCAAAGAAGGCAACTTAGTAGGGATTCTGGAACTCCACACCATAACCACTGGAAAGGGCACTTCTTCAGTTCTTTGCATCGCCCCGTAACAAGAACTCACCGAGAAGGAGCCTCCTTTGTTCCAAATCCACACTCTCCTATCCTACATCGTCGGTCAAAGGCAGATATCTTGCAACCTCATTAGCAGACTAGATAGAGGATCTATCTCCCAATGATTGAGGTTTCTTCTAAAGCCCAAAGTTCCACCCATTTACTATTATAACATTTACTTAATTTTTTGAATGTTTAAATATTTCTTTGAAAAAAAATTTAACCCAACCAACTTGTAGAATGGGCTAAGTTATGCAAAATATAATCAATTTATGCACAATCATGGATATTTAGGGTAAAAATCAATAAAATTGGGGTTTTCCCCAAATTTCAAATTTTCACCTAACGATCTTCAAATCCATGCACAAATCCAGTGTAAATGCATCATAGATTCATAGATTTGACGCATTTACGCCTAATTTATCTATTTGTAACAATAAATTTTATGCATACATACATTTTGAATTTGAAAAAACTACAAAATGGGATTAAATTCGTCCTCACCATCAATCGGTTAACTAAGAAATCTACAATGGATTGGTCTTTTTATAAGCAATATATAATAAATATGTGTGTATGTGTGTGGAAAGAGGTTAAATGGATCAAATATGGGATTTGTAGTGTTTTAAAGCTCAAATGGGATGTTTACTACCTTGATCGAAACGTTTCCATAGATGTCGAAACATTTCGACCGAAATAATACATATTTACACTGTCTATTGATTTTAATTTACTGTTCATGCGAAATATTTGACCTGAAATATTTCATGAAATTTAACATTATTTCATTTAAGTTCTTTTCTATCAGTAACCTAGAAAATAGAAATATTTTGATAATTTCGCGAAATTTATTTCCTTTGTATTACAAAGTGTGACAAATGGAACTAACAAAGGCATCATGCATTTGTTGTTTGATTATCATCGTTTGTGTGTGCATCATAGCCTTTCCTAAGATGCAAAACAATAAACCAAAAAAGAACTCAGTTAAGCATAGTAAAAGTTCTTCAGTGTACAAATTCTGGAAATTAGACATCAATTAGACTAATTGCTGAAAGATATCATTTAGGTAAGAACAAATGGATTTCCCCCAATAAATATCATGATATTATTTTTTATAAGCAACAAGAATTTCATTAAAAATAGGAAACTAAAGAAACTTAATGATTCACAACAAATATTTTCAAGAATTCTACAAAGGGTTGGAACATAATCAAATGCTTTGAATTTAGGGTCAAGACAAAAACCAAACACTCCCTCACTAGGGAGAAATTGATGTTCACTAAGTGATGTTATGTAAACTTCAAAATTCTGAATACTAACGGCATGACACCCACTGCTTATTGTAACTAATTATTGGTTTGTTTAGATTCTTCTTGCTAATTTTTTTCTTTTTTCATTTGATGTAGATTCTTCTTGCTAATTGATATTTATTACACCTAAGTAGATATTTTATGAATGTTATTCCTTTTGATATTCTAATTCCATATCTTCTAAACATTTGTATTAATTTATTTACTTTTTTTGGCTGTTTTCATGCTAAATGTGAAACAAAGAAAAAGTAGGATATGAGAAACCTGAGGAACTGCTTGTAAGTTCTAGAACCAGGGCTCTCCAGTACATAAAGGAATGGACCAACTAGACAAATGTATCTACGTTGCCATATAGCTTCCCTATTTCCCACGCCCTATCACATAAAATTGTAAGAGAAGGTTAGAGAATCTCACCACTTCTGATGATATAATACTATTGATAAAGATTGGAAAGAACAAACCTTCCAAACAAGAACAGACAGCCATCCCTCAAAATCAGCTTGATTCCAAGGACGACGATAATCTGAGTTCTCAATGTCCTCGTTCTGAAAGATCTTTGCAACTTGCATTAATCGATGATAGCGAGCTGGAGAAAAATGAAACCCCAGGGAAGGCAGCCGCACAGCAAGTCTTGTTGATGGATGAGATGGGTGCTCTGATCGGATCTGTAGATGGATGATAAAAGAACAATTATTTGTGTAGGTTTTGATATTGTTAGGTACAAATATATGCAAAAGGAACTATCTGGACAGTGGAAACCTGCTGAAGCTTCAGAATTATCCCGCATTTGTCAATAACTGGTAAGAAACTAATATTTTTTGATTGGAAAGGACTAGCAGACATGTCAAGAGGAGTTTGACTCCAATGATAGTCACCATCCACCAAAAAAGCAGATACATCACTCAAACCCAAATTGAACTGCAAGTACATATTCATCTCCTCGGGTGAACCCGAATCAGTGTCATCCTGCATACATGTAGAAACTTTACATTGAGATCTAGCTTTTTAAGGGATTCAAACTGGACTGCTTTAGTTTGAAATTCAAGAAATAACCTGCGTACGAAGCATCAGATTTCCTAAATCAAGCAGAAGTTTGGTTGCATGGGAGTTGTCTGGACAAAAGTTGGAAGGAATGGTAATTTTGGGAGCTGCAATATCCAAGTCCAGCAAAAACCTACCAGCAGATGAATGTTACATTAAAATGTAACTCTTTAAGTGTACCATCAAACAACCATGTTTCAGAATCAGACCATCATATCATTTTGAGTGTTTCGTACACATGAATGGATTAAAACAATACAAACTGACAGATGTAGAAAGTATAATTATGGGATCTCTATCATTGATCGACATCTTTCCATAAGTTCCTCTAGTTCAGTTCAGTTCAGTTCAGTTTTTAAGAATTTTAACACTTGAATAGTAATTTTGCACTTACGTTGGCATTTTAGCCGCATGAATATCAACTTATGTTATATTGGATGATTCATGTGTTAAGAAAGGTGTCTAAATGAGGGAGCTGCGAATAGAGAGAGAACAACTTGTCATTAGATAAATGGGTTTCCAGCAGTGTTTAGAAGACTAGAAAAGCTTGAAAGGGACTAACTTTGGAATGAAATGGAGGATGCCCACAAAAATAGAAAGTTGGTTTGTAAACTGAAGCTATGATGCACAGATAAAGATAAGGATATAGGCACCAGTAAGGGAAACAGAGATATTTCTCTTCATTTCCCAAAATTCCATAACACGAATATGAATACAGGTGTCCCTTCCAATATGCTGATACCATGCTTCAGTACATTGTTTCTTTTAAAACCATGTATCATTCTTTAGTACTTACATCATGCCACATGTAATGAAACTTCTAATCCTGCAAAGATTTTTACAGTATGGTTTGTTGCTACATACTATCTATATAGTTTTGTTGCCAAAACAAGCAAAGAAACTGTTAGGGGTTAAGAAAATAAGTAGGACAATAGGATTTGAAGTACCCATGTAGTACTAACCAGCCGCAAATCTAACCTTTACACTAATTTTTTTTTATTTTTTGATAAGTTAAAATTCAAACTAAAATAAATCTTGCTTAGCGAAAAACCTGGCATGATCCTTCAATGCTCTTGTCACTTGTTGTTGAGCAGTGCGTTTCACTCCCTCAATTGTCATCTCAAGAATTGAAGAGCTAATCGTCAGCACAATTTATAAAAGAACAGAGTTCCAAACTTCAGAGGTCAGAGATAAGTTGAATCATACCTGTACAGCAGCTGCAGTTTCCAAAGCTATGGTCTGACTAACAGCGGTACTGCTTTCAAAGAACTTTACAATTTGGTCGATGGAATCCTTCAGGTACTGTCCAATACCATTTCATCAGCAAATGACCAAAAGCCTATGCAAAGTAGCAATCAGAAAATAATTGTGAAGTAGCATACAGTCATGTAACATGGAGAAGCCTTCGCAACCAGACTCCAGTCCAGTTTAGTGTCAAAAGGTTTGTAGGAAAAGACACCAACTAAAGAATCATCAATAGTTGCACTCTGTAGGAAATATTTGACAAAGATTCAGGTCGTAAGCATAAACTCCAGAAGTACAAAACAAGGTTTTCAACAAAAAGGAAAAGGCAAGCAATTCCAAAGATATGACAAAAGTCAAACTGGAACATTCAAACCTCAGCAAGGAGCCCATTAGGCGATGACAAGCGATATGATCCCAACTTCAGGTCAAAAACTTTTGTCTCTGAATAAAGCTCTACAGAGCAATCCAGGCCTTCACAGGATAATTCAGCGAGACAATTCTGAGCCTCAGCGACAAGCTTTGAAGCATTATGTTTCATGTGAACATCCAAGGAGGTATGAAGCACATTCCCTTCGTCTTGAATTGTCAGAAACTGCCCATCATCACCTTCCTTGTACCCTATAATTTTATTTAATTGTTCCCAGTCTTCCTCACTAAAATGCGAAGGTTCATTTTCGTCCTTAACAGATTGACTAGTCCTGAAAATGGTATAATTTCATCACTAAAATCTCAAGTATCACCAATTACAAAAAGTGATATAAGCACAAAAGAAACTAGTCTCAAGGTAAACTATCAACCATCCCAATGACCACCAGGATTTTTTTGTTTTCTGTTTTTTCAAGTACAGCTCTGATTCTGTTGACTGCTCCACAAATTTGTGAGCCAACATCCTGCATCAAAATGAAGACAGTAAATATATTTCTAGGAAACACAATTTAAGGTATCCAGCATTATAATGTATGAATTTTAATTTGTAAATATATGATTTACAGTGACAATTTGGACAGTGGGATTATTTACTTATTAATCTTTCTTCTTTACTCCAGTACTTGATTTTATTTGGGTTAATTATTGAAATTGTGTGATAGCAAGTTAGTGAGTGGGTGTCAGTTATTTTTCACCAAATATAGCACTTTCCTTTTCATCCTGAAATTTGGAACTGTACATTTAGAAATCAGAAAACTTTCACAAGCAGGTCACTAACCAACATCAGCACCTACCTTCCATTGCTACTTCCATTAAGAAACAACTAAAGCAAATTTCCAGATGGACCCAACAATCTGAGTGAATCCAAGCAATGGCACCTCCGGGGACCCAAAATGCAAACAAAAAATTAAACGACATGATAAAATTTCCAAATACTTATTCATTAAAAAAATTCCAAATAATTATTCCAACCAAAAAATCTCCTACTATTTGATGACAAACATAGTTATAGCTGACGTACCAACATCTTCTAAAAAACTCAAAGGACAATCTCTTCCCAAACATTTTACGATACACTGCCAAAGATTGACCTCCATATAATTTGAATTAACTACTCCTAACTGGCACTTCAAAAAGATGAAAAAAGCATATACCTCCACTGAAGAATGACTTCAGTATCAAGTCCACGATCTAGTTCCTCAATTTCTTTGTTGTCATCCACTACCACCCGACTTGCATCAGATTTCAGCAGTGAAGCATAAAGAGAGATGTATCTCTTACGTAAGCTTGCATTCTTCAAGACATGTTCCCATGATAATTTCCCACTGCCACAAAGATGGACATTCTCAACACAAATAGAAAACAAAGAAAAGAATCCATTTGTAAGGAAGATATTATATTCATATAAGAAAATTTAAATGGACAATTGTTCTTCCCAAACTCACTCTAATAATGTATCTTGTTGATATAAGGGTAAATATATGGCACAAGAGATGTTGAACAAGATTTAGAATAACTAGTAAATATGATCATTACATGAAAAATGGAGAATCACCTCCATATAGCATGGTTATACAGATCGCCTTAGAGCGTCTACAGAAGAGAATCCAGGTTTATTTAGAGCATAAATGCACCACAATGTCAACCCAAGATTTGACCCTGATCTAACAGCATCTGGGATAATCCAAATGGGCATAACTTAAGCAAATGAGATATGTACAGTTATGGTCTGAAAAGTATTTGAATATAATTTTTTTCTTTTTCTGTTTTTTTTTTGTGAAGATCACAATTTCCATGGACAGTTGTTTCTTTCAATAAGCCTGAATTAAGGGAAAAAAGAAAAGCAGAATCAATAAGATCATCTCAATTTTTAGAACATTTAGGGGGCGTTTGGGAACAAGTAAAAGCACTTCTACTTGTAGTAGAAGTTACAAGTTGATTTTTCACCTCTAAAAAAGTCAGAGAAATTAAAATGTTGTGAGGGGTTCTAATTTTTGAGAAGTTGTTTCTCTTAGAAGTTAAAAGCTAAAAATTTTAGTTTCAGTTTTAAGTTAATTTTTAACTTTTTACAGGTTAAAATATGAAACACATCCAAACTAACTTTTTAATTTTTTGGCTTATAAAAGTTAATAAGTTGCTTATTTTTGTGTTGCCAAACACCCCCTTATCTTTTCTTATTTATGCTGCCACATAATCAAACCTTGTAAGTTTCAAATTATAAGATTCTGAAAATGAATTATGCATATAATAAATTTTGACAAGCAGGAAATATTTCTGTAAAGCACAACTTTTTTCTGAACAATTACTAAAGCAATTAAGAAACGAGGATGATAATTAAATGGTGATGATGACTTTGACTGGCTGACAGTAACACTGACATCAAAGAGGTATACTTAATCACTCAAGGCTGGTTATGCTCAAAAGAATCATACACCTAAAATTACGTAGAAAGAAGAGATGAAGAAAATTAACAGAATGACTTTGGCTACCTTGTCTTCTTCATCTGATCAGATACAGCATTGTAAGCATATTTCCACCAAGAGCGGGGATTAGATTTTACTGGGACAAGTGGACGATAATGAGCATATTTTAGACGTCGATTAAAGGAAGCAAAGTTATCAGCCAGTTTCAAAATATCCCTGTATCCATCCTGCATTGACAAACCTACATTTGAGTCCAAAATCAAATTGCTTCCACTATTAACCACATGGTAGAAGATAGCATCAAGATGAACCTTTGACAAACAGAGGGTAACATCATCTAAGTTAACTGCTGCCTTCTGTAGAGGTTGACCCACACTCCTAGATTCATCTGGCCGCAGCTTTGAGTACTTTGCATTCCCCGTCACTGGTTGCAGAATGTAACTGTGTTCCTTTGTAAGAGCATTAGCTGGTCTGCCCTCCTTAGTACCAAATTCAAACACCTGAAGCTCATGGAAGTCCCATCCAATCATGTTTGCATCCATCAAGAGGTTTTTAGGATGTGACAGGTTATTGTAGCAGAGAAATGACTGTGCCATACCTGACTCCACTCTGAAGGAAGCAAATCCTCCCATGGTTTGTCAATGCGCCATGGACAAATATCAGAATCCAAATAAAGGGACAGTCGTTCAAGTTCCCCAGACTGTAAAATGTAAGATCATAAGAATCATGAGCAGCCAGAAAGCACTAGTCGCAAATCACACTCTCTCAACTTTCTTGGCAATGCATTCTATAGGTCATCTTCCTCGTGGAATTTTATTTCAACTTTTTTGTCTCACCTTTTATGAGAAAATTTTGAAAAGATTAAAAGAATAAAGAATAAGAAAATATATTGAGAGACAACTTAGATAGTCTATAGATTATTTACAAAATTTAAGTTCTCATGAATATCTAAAGAGATTTTAGGAAAAAAAAATGAAAAGAAAAATACTTGTTGTAACATATCTAACTTCTACATAGAAATTTAAGCTTTATTCGCTCTCCAAAATCTTGCATGACATTACAAGGTTTGCAAAAATATTTAGAGAGATTTGAAACAAAGCAGATTGTTAAAGAATATTTGGCACGCGGAATGACAAAGTTTATAGTGGACAACAAAAATTAATGTTGAAAAGGACAGAAGTATTTTTTATTTTTTGATAAGTAAAAGGACAGAAGTATTTTGGCTGTCATCCCATAACCATGATCAACATAGTTGCAACATTTGACGTCACAAAGACCTCAAGATTAATGAAGTAAAAAAGTAAACTCGAAGTGAGTAAGACGGAAAAAGCTACAATGTATACAGGAGTACAAACAAAAGAAACCAGATGCAGACAATGAACTATGATTACACGCATTCAACCATTCACCAACTCTACCACATATTAAATATGATAGCCAGAGAACTTTAACATGCATAGCGTACCCTAACGACACAATATGGTACCAGACACTGCATGGATAATTCAACAATACCATTTTCTCATTTCCTATTGTACTTGGTATTTTTCCAAGTACTATCAATTTTCTTATTTATTACGTCAACTGATAAAGATACATATATCTACAGTATATGGTAACAAATTTTACTGTAAAAAAGATTGCAAATGTTTTAAGTTTCATTACATTTCATTCGATAGGATACTCCTATCCGCAACCATGTCCTGGATTTCAGAAAATAAAGAGTTGTCTCCCCATTACCCACACCAGTGTCCATATCTGTATGACCACTTTAGCATATTAAGAGATGATCCCAAGCAAGCTAGACTGTCACGACAGTTTATCAGCAGCATGGCAGTACATGTGGTGCATATGCAAGTAGCAGGATCCACCATTCAATAGTTGCTAGCAAGGAGATGTCCTAGGCCAAAAGTTGACCCAGTTGATAACCATGCAGTTAGTGACTTTCATCTGTAACCTTTTACATGTTTTCTCCTGGCAATCCAAAAGTATGTAATAGGTCGGATACCAGATCAACTTCAGCCAAGAACATCCAAAAGGTGGATCCCAGTGAATGCTGCCCCCCGCCATGCCAATGTTTGCACATGTTCTGCTAAGTGTCGGTGGATCATCCTGCTAGGGCACCTTAGAACTCAGTAATTAATCAAGTGAAAAGCAGGATGTTTTGGCACAGCTCCATAACCAATTTGTAAGAAACTGGGTACCTTCTGAATACGCTCTAGTGCACCCCCAGTAACAAAAGTCTCCCTTCCACTATCATCGACCGTCACTGCCGAAAGTTTTGCTAGTGTTACACCAGCTGCAAATGGATGTCCAGGATTGCTACAAAACAGTAATCATAAGGCTTCTATGAAGTTGAAAATTTATAAAAAAAAATGAACACGGGAAAGTTCTTTACCTCTCTAGATCCTCATATCTAACATGGATATTGGTAATGGAGAGCTTCAAGTTCCCAATTATTGTGTTGATCAAAGATCCCAACCATGATGTATTCTTTAACAAACAAAACCAAGCAAACAGGTAGGTTAAAATCATGCGAGCTGGCAAAACCAAGTAGCTTGGAATTCCATGAACAAAAGGTAACAGAAAAAAACACTATCATTGTCATCATCATCACCACCACCACCACCACCATCAGAACCTTACTCAAACTATTTGGGGTCAACACAAATCCTGTATTCCATTCTCTTTAAGGCCATATCTATCATTTAAGTGTATGTCCTTAAATGGTTTCCCACTACTTGATCCATGTCTTTTTCAGCATTCCCCCATCCTTTAAGACCCAAATAGTTTGATTCTAACAGATCATCAGAGCTTGTAATATCTCCAAATAGTTCTCAAGGAAAAAGAAGCTCTCTCATGACATGGCCTGTAAGGCTATAATTAATATTAAAATTACAAACCTTAAAAGCCAGATGCAAGAACAAGAAGAACTGTGAAAATGAAAAACCATGTCCTATAGAAGCATTTTGGAATAGAAATGCAATTCCACAAATGTGTACACACGCACACGTATCCCCCCAAGTATACTTGTGAAAACATCATATATGTATACACATATTGCAATAAAAATATATTGAATAGTACAATACAAACTACATATTTGTAAATGGCATCTGACGTGTGTGTGTGTGTGTGTGTGTATCAAACTACAAATTTGTGTCACAGATGCAGTGTAATATGGCACGTATATGCAATATCCAAATATTTTGTGCACTATGAATGGAAACCACAAGGAGTGAAACAGATAATATATTATCTAAGAGGGACCTTACTGCAAATTTCAGTAACGGTAAAGAGATATATAATATGTTCGAGAGACTAAACAGCTCCTCTTCTTCCTCTCTACCTGCCAAATACTTTGGAAGGCTCAACTGTTTTGGGAGTGCTCCAGCATAGATCCAGAGGATATGTTGGATAAGGAAGCAGACTGCAAGGGTCCACAACTCCAGTGAATCATCCATATGACGGCAATGATCCTAATCAGAATAAGGCAGTCCAGATTATTTCTTTTAATCAAGGATCAATGATGAAGGACTGTGTGAATGGAAGCTTTAATGGTGAGGACGACTGTGGCACAGATAATTATTGGAATAATCAAATGGTGGTTTATGGAGGAGGCATGGCAGGGGTAGACCGTACTCAAAGAATGTGTATCAGATTGAATGGTTAGAAAGTCATAAGGAAGGGGAGGAAGACATTCTATTGTTAATCACTGTAGAGCCTAATGGAGAGGGAGTAAGTGGCGTGGAAATGACATCAGTCCTATTAGCAACAGTAGAGGTATTTCTCCACTGACATGGTCAAAGATATTAAATGCTGCACGAATGAAAAAAGGAAGGTAAGAAAGATTTAAAACCCACAAATGGGAGAGGGGATGCTGGTTCTATTTCTTTCAATCATAACCAGCATTCAAAGCTTCACCTAGGCCTAGCATAGTATTAAAATAAGCCAAAAATTTGCAAAGTTTATCGACTTTTTTCAATTTGTGACCTATCGAAGCGAAGTTTAACTGTAATATTTTAGGAATTTTACTGTACTTTATTATCATGTAAGCCGTATAGCTGTATTATACGGTATATGGTAGATGTGTTAGTTATTGCTTGTAAGGGCATACTTATCCACTTTCAGTATTTTTAGACTCGTATAAATAATAAACTACAGAGACATGTATTCTACATGCTCTTTACCCTAATTGCTCTCTTCTCTCTCTCTTTTTCTTTCTCTATCTTGTTTTAACCCTAGAAACCCTAGATTCAACTTGGTATCAGAGCCGAATCGATCGGAATTTGTGTTCTTTGATCCGGGAAGGAAGATCAGCAACTTCATAACCAGGAGCACAAGATTCAGGTGCTGACGTCATCGGGCCGTACGGATGACGTCAGCAGTCGTACGGTCATCTGACCCCGAAACTTCAGATCCTAGTAGATCTCGATTTTACAAGATTTATGGTATTTATCTCAATTTTTTATGATGTTGTCTTGATGCTCAAATCTTGAATCTCGTTCTTGGTGGATAACGAACTCGTTTTTTGTTTTTTCTTGATTCCTCTCAAATCTGCCAATTTTGTTTATGTTTCTTGCTTTTATTTGGGTCATTTTGTGATTACCTACCCATAGAATCAAGTCTTGCTTGAATCCATCAAGTATTGAAACTTGTGGGAGGATTTCAAGCTCTAAAATTACCGTCGGTAGCCTATTTTAGGCAATTTTTTCGCCCAAACAGCAACTTCTCTCATGTTCTGTCCCTCTAGCAGCAACTTTCTAATTTCCTATGCTACTTCATCACTTCTTAATGATATATTGATGATGATGACTCTATTGGGTGCTAATTTAGGGGTATTTTGATCAACGGTTTGCTTAATTGGGCCCTCTAGAGCTAGATTTTCAGGGTATTTGTGCAATAAATCCCTCAAGATCCAAATTCTAGGCTATCTTGTGTTTTTTGTGCCTGATTCCTACTCATGTTGGCTGGTTTGATGGTGTGTGAGGTCTCCGGCATGCTATTTGGGCTTGATTTTATCGCCTAAATCTGTTTCTTTATCTCTTTAGGGGTTTCTTGTGTGTACAACACCCCTCACTATCCGTTCTTTGGTTCTTGTTGGGTTGCCATGTCAACTGAGACCCCCAATGTGTTGAATGGAGGTCAGTCTGGCTCCACTGGAGGAGTTTCAAGGCCTATAGAGGCTACTTCGAGTGGTGTTTGGGGTTCTTTCATGCCCCCATGGGTTATGATAACCCGGGTTTACAGATCACTACGGTTCGATTGGATGGCCGAAATTATTTGGAGTGGTCAGAGTTGGTTCGTATGTATATCGGGGGCAGAGGCAAGATGGGTTACATCAATGGGAGTGTTGCAGTACCCGCTACTACTGATCTTTCTTATGCTCGACGGGAGTCGGACAACTACACTGTGATGTCATGGATTCTCAATTTCATGCAGCCACAAGTGAGTCGGGGCTTCACGTTCTTGCGAACAGCTCGGGAAATCTGGGACACTGTCTCTCAGACTTACTCCCAGCGGCAGAATTGGCAAGGGCCTTCCAGCTTCGCCATCATATCTCTCATCTCCAGCAAGGAGATCGTTTTCTGGCTGACTATTTTGCATTGCTTCGGAGTATGTGGGAGGAGCTTGATCACTACCATCCCTTCCAGCCTGTGTGTGGCTGTACTGAGACAATCACCAAGTACAAGAAGTTGTTGGAGGAGACGAGGATCTTTGAGTTCCTTGTAGGGCTTAACTCTGAGTATGAGTTAGCCCGTGTCCAGCTTCTGAGCAAAGATACTCTTCCTTAGCTCAGCCAAGGTTTAAAATTTCGTTTCGGAGGAGTTGAATTATAGAATTAGGGTTCCACAGTATGGGAGAGAGAGAGAGAGAGAGAGAGAGAGAGAGAGAGAAAAGAGGGAGAAATGGATGTCTTGTGATTAATCACACAATGACCCCATTAAAGGCTTACATAAAAAAAGACAAGTATACCCCTCATAAGAGGTATTTACAAAACTACCCCTATACAAGATAAATACGTATTTCTACGTATCTGATAACACTCCCCCTCAAGTTGGCGCATAGATATCTTTCATGCCCAACTTGCATAAACATCTATAAAGTTGCCAACTGGGAACTCTTTTGGTGAAGACATCGGCTACTTGCTCATCTGTCTTCACAAAGGGGGTGCAAACCTCCCAAATACAATCTTCTCCCGAATGAAGTAGCGATCCACTTCAATGTGCTTAGCCCGATCATGTTGGACCAGATTTTGAGTAATGCTAATAGCCGCCTTGTTGTCACAGTACAAGCTTATGGGTCCCAATACTGGAAAGCCAAGTTCAGCCCCCAACATCTTCATCCAGAGTATCTCACACAAGCCATGGGCCATTACCCTAAATTCTGCCTCTGCACTAGATCTGGCAACTGTTATCAGATACGTAGAAATATGTATTTATCTTGTATAGGGGTAGTTCTATAAATACCTCTTATGAGGGGTATACTTGTCTTTTTTATGTAACCCTTTATAAATAAGATTTATGGGGTCATTGTGAGAGTAACACAATGACATCCTCTCTTCCCCTTTCTCTCTTTTCCTTCTCTCTTTCTCCTATACTGTGAAACCCTAATTCTATAATTCAACTTGGTATGAGAGCAAGGTTGCAGGGCTGATAGAAGGGTTTCTTCTCCGACTTCATCCAGGAAGGTGATGACGTCATCCAGGCCATAGGCTGATGTCAGCATCGTACGGACAGGTCTCCTCCTTTTCTCCCCAAACTCAACCATTAGCTAGATCTCCTTTTTTAAGGATTTTTGGTTATTTTTTCACAATTTTTGGGATCCATTTCGAGTGTTTTTTAGCCTTTTTCCTTGAAAAATCGAAAAAAATCAGTTTGTGAACCAGCGATTTTTTCAAGCCCTTAATGGACTTTTTGGGGGGGTTTGTTGCTTCAATCTAGTCCCCCCCAATCTCAACTACATGTGGACATATCAATCGAGTGATTCCACCAAGGATTGAAGTCTGTGGGATGATTTTTCCACCCCCTACTTACCGTCGGCAGCTTTATTAGCCATTTCGGGCTATCGATTGGATCTATATCCTCTTCTTTTTTATCCCAAATCTGGTTGCCATGCATTCTAATGGTTCTAGGATTTGTTTAACCATCTATATGTTGCTCTTCTCCGCCCTTAGCCCTCCCGGGATGCTTATTTGAGGTTCGTTTGGGCGTTTCTTTTATCACCGGCATTGCTCCAGGGTCTTATTTCCCTTTGGATTACTCTTTTTTTGGGAATTAGAGACTTATGGTGGATATTCTTGGGTTCTATTTGTTTATTAGGATCTATTCAGATGTTTGTTTGCTCTTTATGTGGTGATTTAGCCTTATCCAGATCTCGATTTGATCTTTAATCTGGTACTTCGATAGTTTCTTTGGCTGTAATTCCTCATGGCAGATCTACCACCTCCCGTGATTCCCCCACCTTCCTTGGTTTCTCCATCCGGGTCAGACGTGAGCACAGAAGTTCCCTCCAGTGGAGTTGGAGGCCCTATAGTGCAGCACTTAGCCTATGAGAACCCAAGTTTGCAGATCACCTCAGTGAAGTTAGATGGCAAGAACTACTTACGCTGGGCTCAGGCTACACGGTTGTTCATTGGGGGCCGTGGGAAACTTGGCCACACTACCGGAGACACGGTTGAGCCACCCAGATCTGATCCCTCTTATCGACAGTGGCAGACAGATGATCTGACTGTCATGTCATGGCTCCTCAACTCTATGGAGCCTGATATCAGTGAGAGTTTCTTATTCATGCGCACAGCGCAAGAGATTTGGGAGATCACTGAGAAGACCTATTCACAGCAGCAGAACGATGGACGAGCATTTCAGCTGCGACAGACTATCTCCCACTTCCGGCAAGGGGAGAAGTCTCTTTCTCAGTACTATACTGCTCTTCGTACCTTGTGGCAGGAGCTTGATCATTATTACTCCTATCAGCCTCTCAATCCCACAGAGATTGCTCCTTTTCGTCGATATATAGAGAAAGGTCAGATCTTTGATTTTCTTGCTAGCCTCAATCCTTCTTATGAGCTGGCTCGTGTTCAGATCTTGAGTAGCAGGGTGGATCTTCCCTCTCTCAGTGAAGTGTACGCCTATCTTCAGAGTGAAGAGAGTAGGCGGATCTCTCTTCAAAGTGAGCATCTCCTTCCAGAGCCATCAACGCTAGCTCCTTCTCCTGCTTATCAGCCTCAGCAGTCACATCAGTCTCAGAAAGGCTCATCTTATCAGACCCCTGTTTCAGCTCCATCCTATGCTCCTACTAGACCTTCTTCTGGGAAGTCCTTGACTAGAGAAAGACCCAAGTGAGATTTCTGTGGCAAGTTAGGGCATGTACGTGCCAAGTGTTGGAAGTTGCATGGTCGCCCTAGCCAGCCAGGGTCTTCTGGTGTTCAAACTGCCACTGTGGATACTTCGAGTTTAGCTCCTCCGGGATAGTCTCTGACTATCTCTCCGACTGGTGGTATCTCAGCCACAGAGCTTGCTGGCCTTCGATGATTGCTTCAGCAGCTGGATGGTCATTCTGCCACATCGTCCACCTCCTTTGCCCAGTCAGGTAAACCTACACCTACTCATCATGTGTCTCTTCCATCGTCTAGTCCCACTTGGATCATTGATTCTGGGGCGTCAGAACACATGACGGGCATGTCTTCTTTATTTTCCAGTTATACTATCTGTTCTGGCCGTGATAAAGTGAAGATAGCTGATGGCACCTTATCTTCTGTGTCTAGGAAATGGAATATCCTTCCCTCTCCCCAATTGCTTCTTTTATCTGTTTTGCATGTTCCCAGATTTACTTCTAACCTACTTTCTGTTAGTGCTTTGACTAAAACCTTAAACTGCAGTGTCACTTTTTACCCTACTTCTTGTGTCTTTTAGGACCTAGAGACAAGGAGGACGATTAGCACTGGACATGAAGCTAATGGCCTCTACCTTCTGGACGGACACCTTCCTGAGCCCACAGCACTACAATCTTCTGCTAGTAGTAGTAGTAGTAGTAGGATAAATGTTGTTTTGAACTGGCATGGTCGTCTGGGGCATGTCTCCTTTCAGTATTTGAAACTTTTATTTCCTAGTTTGTTTACTTCTGTTTCTTTTTTGCTTTACACCGTGAGACATGTGAGCTCTCCGAGCATTGTAGATCAAATTATCCCTCTAGAGGTAATAGAAGTTCTACTTGTTTTGACATTGTGCATTCTAATGTATAGGGTCCTTCCCCAACTACTTCTATCTTTGGCTCCCGCTACTTCATTTCCTTTATTGATGATCATACTAGGTGTACATGGGTTTATCTCATGAAAACCAATGATGAAGCCCATTCCATCTTTCAGGGTTTTCATAAGATGATCCAAACCCAGTATGGTATCTCCATTAAGGTTCTTCGCACTGACAAGGGTGGCGAATATATGTTTGGGGGCCTTCAACACTACTTTCTTGACCATGGGATTTGTCATCAAAATTCTTGCAGCTACACCCCTCAACAGAATGATGTAGCTGAGAGAAAAATGCGACATTTGACTGAGATAGCTAGATCTCTTTTGATTGGCTCTTATGTCCCCAAGACTTATTGGTCAGATGCTGTGTTGACGACTGCCTACTTGAGTAACAGAATACCCTCTCGTGTTCTCAATTTTAAATCTCCTCTTCAGGTTCTTTCCCCTGATTCCCCATTTTCTCTATTCCTCTTCGCATCTTTGGGTGTGTATGTTATGTACATATCCTTGGTCCTCATCGCACCAAACTAGATCCCAAAGCACTCAAGTGCGTCTTTCTCGGTTACTCCTCTACCCATAAAGGGTACAAGTGTTACCATCCATCCTTTGGGAATAAGTTTGTATGCATGGATGTCACCTTCCGTGATGAGCTTTCATTTTTCTCTCCCACCTCTCTTCAGGGGGAGAGTAGTAATGAAGAGAGGTGGAATGTTCCTCTTCCTGCTATATCCCTATCTCCTCTAGAGTTTGAGAGGCCTCCACCCACTCATACTACTAGTGTGATTGATAGTGCTCCTGGAGCTCAGAAGGAGCTCAAAGTCTATAGCAGAAAGGCGACAGTCACAGTTGATCCAGGACCAGTGGTTCCTTCCTCGGATCCAGGTAATCCTCCATCTCTCCAAATACTTGTCATTACCTTGTCTACTGATGATTCTGATCTTCCTATTGCTATTAGAAAAGGCGTCAGAAGTTGTACCCAACATCCCTTGAGCAACTTCATTTCCTACAATGCCTTGTCACCTTCATACAGAGCCTTTATCACATCAGTTTCCACCATTCCCACTTCCTCTTCCGTGGCAGAAGGATTAGCACACCCTAGATGGAAAGCTGCTATGGTAGAAGAAATGAAGGCACTGGATAAGAACAAAACCTGAGAGCTTGTTGACTTGCCAAGAGGCAAGAAGCCGGTTGGATGCAGATGGGTGTTCACAGTGAAGTACAAGGCTAATGGATCAGTAGAGAAGTACAAGGCCAGACTGGTCGCCAAAGGGTACACTCAGACCTACGGGATTGACTATGTGGAGACCTTTGCACCTGTGGCAAAGATGAACTCCATCAGGGTTTGTTGTCTGTAGCAGCAAACCAAGCATGGCCTTTGCATCAGCTGGATGTGAAGAATGCGTTTCTTCATGGTGATCCGCATGAAGAGGTCTATATGGTACCTCCTCCAGGGTTCACTCCCCCTAGGGACAGCAGCAAGGTGTGTCGTCTGAGGAAAGCCCTCTATGGGCTCAAGCAATCCCCCAGAGCTTGGTTTGAGAGGTTCACTCTAGCAGTGAAGAAGCTGGTATATACTCAAAGCCAAGCCGATCACACCCTATTTGTAAAGCACCTAAGGAAGAGCACTACGGCCCTCATCGTCTATGTTGACGATATCATTCTGACAGGGAATGATGCAGAGGAGGTGATCAAGCTAAAGGATCATCTAGAAGGCAAGTTTGAGACCAAAGATCTGGGACTCCTCAAGTACTTTCTTGGCATAGAAGTTGCAAGATCCAGCCAAGGGATCTTCATCTCACAAAGAAAGTACATCCTAGATCTATTGAAGGACTCTGGCAAGCTGGGAGCTAAGCCAGTGGAGACCCCCATAGAGTAGAATCACCAGTTGGCCGACTCGAGTAGTATACCTTTACAGGATGTGGGGAGCTTTCAGAGATTGGTTGGAAGGTTGATCTACCTCTCCTTGACCCGTCCAGACATTGTCTATGCAGTCAATGTTATCAGTCAATACATGCATTCTCCTAGAGAGGTTCACTTAGAGGCAGCTCACAAGATATTGAGATACCTCAAGTCTGCCCCTAGCCGAGGTTTCATTTTTCAGAAGAATGGCTACATGAGAGTAGAGTCATATACTGATGCAGACTGGGCTGGTGCCAAGGATGACAGGAGATCTACCTCAAGCTATTGCACCTTTGTGGGAGGCAATCTAGTTACCTGGAGGAGCAAGAAGCAACCAGTAGTTGCAATTGAATTATAGAATTAGGGTTCGGATTAGGGTTTCACAGTATAAGAGAAAGAGAGAAGGAAAAGAGAGAAAGGGGAAGAGAGGATGTCATTGTGTTAATCTCACAATGACCCCATAAATCTTATTTATAAAGGGTTACATAAAAAAGACAAATATACCCCTTATAAGAGGTATTTACAGAACTACCCCTATACAAGATAAATACGTATTTCTACGTATCTGATAACAGGAGGAATGTCTCGGTCAAGTGAAAAACCGAGACAAACTCCGAAACGAAATGAAACATTGAAAAAATGGTGAAAAAATGAAATTTCCGAAACATTCCGAAACATTCCGAAACACTAGAAAATATTTTCAAAATCATTAAATTATATTTTTTATTTTTTGGATTGTATCAGATTGCCTTGGCGAAACAAACCGAAACATTACGAAACATTATGTTTCGTTTCGGTTTCCTTACAAAACGAAACGAAACGAAACATACGAAACATTCCAAAATTTTAAACCATGAGCTCAGCCAAGTGTATTCATACATTCAGAGTGAGGAGAGTCGACATCGGATTATGATCTCATCCTCTCCTCCGATTCCAGAGAGATCTGCTCTTGCCTCTACTTCTGCACCACAGTGCTTCCCACGGCCTCAACTTTTCACTTCCGCAACTCCTGCTCCTTCTGGTAGGACTTTTAGTGGCAACAGGCCCAAGTGTGATCACTGTGGAAAAATGGGACATGTGAAAGCTCGATGTTGGGAACTACATTGTCGCCCACCTCTTTCTGCTCCAGGCACCAGTGGCACTCGACCTCCTATGCCTTCGTCAGCTCACAGTGTGACTTCAGACCCCTCTCCTATAGGACCTCCTGCTTCTCCAGTTTAATCTACGATGGTGACTCTGCCACGAGCTGAACTAGACAACATTAGATGGTTCATGGCCCAGATGGAAGGACCTTCTACTACTCCTTCCTCCTCTTTTGCTGCTACAGGTACTATCAGTACTGCACATCATGTGGCCTCCACTCCCATCTGGGTTATCGACTCAGGTGCCTCGGACCACATGACTAGTATGTCGTCCTCATTCTCCTCATATTCTGTTAGTTCTGGATGTGATAAGGTCCGGATTGCTGATGGTACCCTATCATCTGTTTCGGGAAAGGGGGTTATCAATGTGTCTTCTGATATTTCTTTGGCTTCAGTTCTTCGTGTTCCTCAATTCACTTCTAACCTTTTATATGTTAGCTCCATCACAAAGCGTTTGAATTGTAGTGTGACATTTCTTCCTTCTTGTGTTTTTCAGGACTTGGACACGAGGACGATTGGCACTGGACGTGAAGTTGCTGGGCTCTATATTCTGGATGGACCACCTCTTGAGTCCCGGGCTTTACAGTCTTCTAGTAGTAGTTTAGAGTCAATCATGAGCTAGCATGGTCGCCTAGGCTATGTTTCTTTTGCTTATTTGAAACTACTATTTCCTACTTTATTTGGTTCAGTTTCTTTATCTATTTTGAGATGTGAGACATGTGAACTTGCGAAACATTGTCGCACCTCTTTTCCTTTTAGAAGTAACATTTCTGCTTTCCCTTTTGATATTGTGCACTTTGATGTGTGGGGTCCTTCCCCTGTTACTTCTATCTATGGTTATCTGTATTTTGTTAGCTTTGTTGATGATCATACGAGATGTACATGGATCTATCTTATGAAGACTAAGAATGAAGTTTATTCCATATTCCAAACTTTTCATAAGATGATTCATACACAGTATGGGTCTCCCATCAAAGTACTTTGTTCAGATCAAGGTGGAGAATATATGTATGGTGGCTTGCAACAATACCTTTCTAATGATGGTATTGTCCACCAGAACTCATGCAGCTATACGCCCCAGCAAAATGGTGTGGCTGAAAGTAAGAACTGCCATCTTTTGGAGATATCTCGCTCTCTTCTTTTTCACCATGTGCCTAAATCATATTGGGCTGAGGCTGTTCTCACTGCTGCATATCTCATTAATCGTATGCCGTCTAGATCATTGAAGTTTAATACTCCCATTCATTTGTTGCACCCTACTAGTTCTTCATTTATTGTACCTCTACGCATATTTGGTTGTGTTTGCTTTGTTCATGTGTTGGGCCCCCATAGAACCAAATTGGATCCCAAAGCTCTTAAGTGTATTTTCTTGGGATACTCCTCTATCCACAAAGGATACAAATATTTTCATCCTCTGTCTGGTAGAAGGTTTGTATCCCTAGATGTCACTTGCTGGGAGAACACCCATTTCTTCTCTCGATCCTCTCCTCAGGGGAGAAGTCTACATGTAATGAGAGTCCCTCTATACCTCTTCCTTGCCCTCTTCCTTGTCCTCTTCCGTGTCCTACACCCCATATCTCTCTTGTGGACTACTATTCCACAAGACTGTAATGTTAGGACTCAGGGGGAGTTAAAGGTCTATAGCAAAACAGGGAAGGTCACAGTTGCTCCATGTCCAGAGGCACCAGTTGGACCTTCCTCGGATCCAAGTATTGTTCCCATTCCTAATCTTGTTATTGAGGTTTCCTCTCTTGAGATTCCTATTGCTCTCAGGAAGGGTGTCTGGAGTTGTACTCAACACCCACTAAGTAATTTTTTGTCATATGATGCTTTGTCTCCCTCTTACAAATCGTATGTCACCTCTCTATCCACTATTCCATTACCTTCCTCTATAGCAGAAGGTTTGAGACACCCCAAGTGGAAGGCAGCAATGGTTGAAGAGATGTGAGCACTGGAGAAAAATAATACATGGGAATTGGTTGAGTTGCCTAAAGGGAAGAAGCCTGTAGGAAGTCGATGGGTTTATACAGTCAAGTACAAAGCAGATGGGTCAGTTGAAAGATACAAAGCAAGGTTGGTAGATAAAGGGTATTCACAGACCTATGGCATAGACTATGTGGAAACCTTTGCCCCTGTAGCAAAGTTGAATTCCATAAGGGTCCTCATATCCCTTGCAGCAAATCAGTCCTGGCACTTATTTCAACTTGATGTGAAGAATGCCTTCATTCATGGGGATTTGAAAGAGGAGGTATACATAACTCCACCTCCTGGGTTCGTGTCATCAGGAAGAGAAAATAAAGTGTGCAGACTGAAGAAGTCCTTGTATGGACTCAAACAGTCTCCTCGAGCATGGTTCGAGAGATTCACTAAAGCAGTGAAGACATTGGGTTTCTCTCAAAGTCAGGCAGACCACACTCTCTTTGTGAAGCATTGTGGGAAGAACACAACAATCCTCATCGTTTATGTCGATGACATAATTGTTACTGGAAATGATGAGGTTGAGATCTCCAAGTTAAAGAAATACTTAGCTGGGGAATTTGAGATCAAAGATTTGGGGTCCCTAAAGTACTTCCTAAGGATTGAAGTAGCAAGATCTAGAAAAGGGATTTTCATATCTCAAAGGAAGTATGTTCTTGACCTACTTGGAGAAATAGGAAAGTTGGGAGTCAGACCAGTTGACACGCCTATTGAGCAGAATCATAGATTAGGGGAATCGACAAGTGAGCTATTGGACGATGTTGCCAGCTTTCAGAGGCTAGTTGGGAGATTGATCTATCTCTCCTTGACTAAACTAGACATTGCATATGTTGTCAATGTTATCAGTTAGTACATGCATTCGCCAAGGAATATTCATCTGGAAGCAACGTATAGGATTCTGAGATATCTCAAATCCTCTCCTAGTAAGGGGCTCCTCTTCAAGAAGAATGGTCATATGGGGGTTGAGTCCTACACAGATGCTGATTGGGCAGGTGCTAAGGACGACAGAAGATCTACTTCCGGCTACTGTACCTTTGTGGGAGGTAATCTTGTGACTTGGCGAAGCAAGAAACATGTGGTTGCACGGTCAAGTGCGGAAGCGAAGTTTAGAGCCATGGCACATGGATTATGTAAGACACTATGGCTGAAATTTATGTTATGTGAGTTGGGGTTTCCTGTTACTAGCCCAATGAGGCTATATTGTGATAACAAGGCAGCAATAAGCACTGCTCATAACCCAATACAACATGACAGGACCAAGCACATAGAGGTAGATAAACACTTCATAAGAGAGAAGATCTTCTCATGCGAAGTTTGTACCCCATTTGTGAAGACCAGCAAACAAGTTGCAAATGTCATCACCAAAGGAGTTCCTGGCTACCAACTATCGTTTTGTCTAAGCAAGATGGGGCATGATAGATATCTATGCATTATCTTGAGGGGGAGTGTTATCATGTAAGCCGTATAGCCGTATTATACGGTATATGGTAGATGTGTTAGTTATTGCTTGTAAGGGCATACTTGTCCACTTTCAGTATTTTTAGACTCGTATAAATAATAAACTATAGAGACATGTATTCTACATGCTCTTTACTCTAATTGCTCTCTTCTCTCTCCTCTTTTTCTCTTTCTCTCTTGTTTTAACCCTAGAAACCCTAGATCAACTTACTCGACCAAAACTTTACCGTATAACAAGTGTTTAAAATAACTTATATCCTCATTTTGTCCAAGTTACCTTGCTTTTAGGAGTATCCAGACCACTCTATTAAGGTTTTCGAATCGAAAACAACATGTAGGAATTGAAATTCAAATCAAATGCTCCTCGGGTTGTGTATTTTGAAGTTGTTTATCGATAAAAAGTATAAAAATAAATAAAAAATAAAAAAAACATGTTCATCTATAATTTCATCAGTTTCATGTTACTTTCGTACATTTAAGCTAAACATTAATATTACAAACATATGCATCAGATCTCCAAACTTCTCTAAGTTGGCAAATTTTTACAATATCTCCATGTCAAATTAAACTTCTTCGAAAATAATTCAAACTTAGTAGAAGATCAACGTGTTTCAGGAGAATATGCTTCATTGCACTCAATCAACTCTGTCTTTTCAATGCGGTGGAATATTAGTACTACTCAAGCACATATGCACATTGGTCTGTATGATTTGTGGTAATCTCAGTTGAGGAGAATGAACATCCAATTGCTATGCCTGGTGTAAATTGTCTTCGCAGTATCATTGCGTTAAGATGGGAATATAGAGAGTGCGGATGGATAGGCATCTTAGTTATCTGGAATGAGGAAAAGTCAAGGTTAAAGACTCTCTCTCATTGGTAATTTTTCAGTCTCTGTGGTGTGTGAGAGTATGGAAGATCAGAGTCAGTGGGTTCTTTCGGGGATATATGGGCCGTCGGATAAACAGTAGAGATCAGAATTTTGGCAAGCGCTAGATGGTGTTGGTGGAAGATCGCAACTTCAATGCAGTTCAGTTCTTGCATGAGAAGAAGGGGGCAAGTCGGACGACAGGAGCATGAGGGATTTTGAGCATTTTGCGGAGAGACACTAGAGTTGCAACATAAGCATTTTGTGTAATTTGAAGCAAAGACAGTTGATCATGTGCTCATCCACTGCAAATTTACTTCAGATGTGTGGCAGACTTTCTTTGCTCTTTTCAGTATACATTTTGTGCTTCCGCACCATGTGTACGATTTTTTCTAAGGGGATGCAGAGGACTCCTTTTTTGGGAAAGGGCAACTTCTTCCATTTGCAGTTTTGTGGGCTTCTTGAAAAGAAAGGAACCTTAGGGTTTTCGAAGGCAAAGAGGAAGGAGTTCACGAGATGGTCTTGAATGTGAAAGCTCTTCTCTATCTTTGGTCTTCCACTTCCTCCTTTTCAGTGGATGCTTCTTTGAGTCCTTTGTATTTAGATGGGATGAGTTTTTTTATTTTTATTATTATTATTTTTTTTTTTTTTTTTTTTTGGTGGTTGGGGGTTTCCCCTTCTTTAATGATACATACATATTTATCAAAAAAATATTACTTTGTCGCATAGGCGAGTGCTCCGCCTAGCCAAGACCTCTAGCACTAAAACAGTGCCTAACTAGGCACTGGTACATAAGCAGTTGCCTAGGCAGTAGGCATTCTCCCAAGCTAGACATAAGTCAATGCACGTGCTTTACGTATTAAAAAAACCAAATAATATATGAACACCAATTATCTACATAATAATGTCCATCATCAATAAAAATCATATCATAGTCCAAACACATCGAAAAGACAAGGATTTATGTGAAAGCATACCATTTCTGATTTTAGTTGTTGCCTACTCTCCAACAGCCTCATTTCCCTTTCCTATCAACAATAAACAATAACATCAATCATTCAAATAAACATCCAATGCAGAGCACAGCATGTCCACCTATATAAAGCATAACAATGTCTTCTCTTACCCGTACTCTACTCTTCTTAGCTTCTTGGACAGCGTCCTCGCTATATCCCTCAACATGAGTTGCAGGTTCAACTAATATGAAAATACGATCGAGGTAAACTAAAACTGGTTCTTGGCCCAGCCTGCTCCATGGAACCTGAATTGAGAAAATAGTGAGAAAATTATGGGACTTTTTATAAGGCATTAAAACCTCAAATTGAAGATCCCCATAATTCAGATCATGAAAAAACTAACACATCATCATCATCATGAAAAAATGTGACAATTATGAAATTTTTGGGCATACTCAAAGCTTAAGTTTGAATCACAAACCTTAATCTTCACTGATCCAAGAAATCCCGCCTTAACTTTCACAGGCAACTTTAATGCATTAAGTGCCTCAGGCTTCAATTGCATATTCGTCAGCTCTACATCACCTGCAATTACAATTATAAGCAGTAAGAAGTAAAGCAATAAAAACTCATTAACAAATAAGACAAAAAGTTAACCCATAACAGCTAAAGGATTATAAGTTTAAAGACTAGAAGCGCAACCCAATGATGCACATGATAGATCCATCTACAAAGTGCATACAAATGCTATATTTCCAAAGATTCAAAATCTCAGCCAAAAAAGTTTTGGTATGGACCAAATCAAGATGAATGGGAAAGATAATTCCTCCCATCTCTCAAGTTTCTAAGCTGAGAAGCACAAATATCGGTTTCTCGGCTGAAATGTACAACACGGCGTGCATCTAATTGGTCTCTTAAAGGGGGTCAGATGAGACAGAGAAATCCCCACTCAAGCTCCTCCCACATGCCCCAGCATTTTTTCATTAATAACAATATTCAACTACTAAGGGGAAGGGAGTTTGTATTCATTACTTTTCATTATCAAGCTTTCAAGTTGGACCAATCCAAACTTCAATAGAGGCAGTAAGGAGGTGAACTGATTTATTGGGTCTGCAAAGAATGATGAGTTTCAGTGCTATCATGACTGATGATACGAGAAGTTATTCTTGCCCATGCTGGCATAGTGGAACACCCACATCACGGAAGCCGAAGTGATTCTCCTCTTTGGATCCATATGGGTCCTCATGACCCTTCAGAAAATCCAAGTCATGCCATCAAAAAAATACCAACTCTACCGATACGTACGACTTGATCATTTGCAATATCAGGACAAGTTAGAACAACCACCTGAACTATGTCCATAATCAAAAAAAATTCAATCAAGGGCAACAAACAGTCTTTATTGACAAATGTAACCACAATGGCATCTCAAACAATCTCTTGACCCCTCGAATGAGCACAAATAACTGTACCTAATTCTCCAAAATTTCCATGGACAGCAAACACTGACTGTACAACGCATTCCTCAACATTCACTTCACACGCCAAACTAATGACAGATTTGAACTCAGTAAAATTAAGTTCCACGAACTCAAATTCCTCTATATTCATAAAAAGATGATAACTCTTGTGTAACTCAACCTAAACTAATCCTAATCGATTTGATGTTTCTTTATAGAGTATCTGAAATTCCACATCGTGAATATTCAACGAATCATCTTACCAGGTCTTTTACATACTCAAAAACCTCAAAAATTTGACACAATTTTATACTTACAAAATATTGCCCCCTCTGTAAAAACTGATCAATTTTAGCGAATTTCCATCGAACTTAATGATCGAATAATACAGAGAATAAAAAAATACTTAAAAGAAGAACAAAAGTGGGATGATCTAACCTTTCCAAACACTGATCTTGAGAGCTTCTTTGTTGAGACCTCTCACATAGTTTCCGAGGTATTTCTGCAACAAGAATGCCACCTGATCTTCCAACATCTTTGGTTGAATCAAACCTCCTGCTTCATCTGATCGAAGAATAAGATGAACAAAGAGATAAACGGAGAGAGAGAGAGAGAGAGATTGATTTCACGGTCCGGACGCCACGTCTACAGTCCGAGAACACGCTAGGCCGTCGTGGAAATAGAAAAAACTGTTTACCTAAAACACCAATTAGATTGTCTAAATTTGCGAACCTGCCATCGTCTTTTTCACTTTTTATGTTTTTTTGGAAAAAGATGTAACAAGGTATGGCTGAAACTGTTTCAAATGCGGAAGCACATTTTTTTGTTACTCACCGCTGTCATCTCGGCTCACTGACCGCATGGATGTTTATCCCACCCCTTGGTGGATATACACACCAAAAATCATTAGATTTTAGCACTTTTTAAAGCGTTCTTATTGTTGATTGCAACCATATTTTTTAGTACTAAAATCAACGGCTAGAAATCATCAAACAAGCTGATTTTTGGTATGAATGTCTATTAAGGGGTGGGCTAAACATCCATGTGGTCAGTGGGCCCAGATGGCAGCGGCCACTACCAAAAATGCCGCTTCCGCATTTGAAAAGATCTTGGGTATATCTTGTTACATCACGACCCTTTTTTTACTATGGCCATGCTTGATTGACTGCAAATGTTTGAATGCATGCGAACATATTATTTTGACTAAATAAATATGTTTTTTGGAATAGAATAAACTCTTACGTAAAAAAATTGATAAAAATAAAATTTTACATAAGAGAGTGTGATAACGCTAAAAAGATAATAGTGAAAAAAATATTTTTAAGCGAATATCAACTACTTAGCTATCCAGGTAGGCAAGATTAGAGAAAGCGATTCACCTTTTTCTAATCAGATCAAATTTGTATCAGGGCATCAAGTGGTCCTCTTCATGGGAATACCTTAGTGTATGGTCTTAACACATGATCATTATTAGCGAATCGGTGCAAAACTCTTAAAACGTCTCCAATCAAAGAGAATAGAAAGATCAAAGAAAAAAAAATATTAATAAATGAAAACTTGATAGATCAGTTCTCTTTGATGGAATAACAAGAAGTTTCTCAAACATCTCTTATTATTTGATATGCGAAACGACCTCACAATCTACTAATATACAACTTTTATCTAGTTCAACAAAAGATAGTGATAAACAAAACAAATTTGAAGATGAGATGAACGAGGAAGAGGACGGTGTGAGAAATATTCATATTTTATTTGAAAATTTTATATGTGAAAACACTGTGTAATCATTCCTACGTGTGCAAGTGATGCCTCGAGTATGTTGTAGTACGCATGATTTATTGACTGCTTGAAGTCTAAAAGATGAAAACCAAAGACTCAAGATTTAAGAATGATTCATCTGCAGACTCGTCGTTTGTCCGTTTATAAATATGTTCGTACAATTAGGAAGGTAAGTGACTTAGTGTCCTTAGTTATAGATGGTTTAATCATAAAATCTACATAAATCTAAGTCCTATATCAGGACTTCACTTCATGGGCATATAAGCCATTAAAAAATTGAACATGGGGAAATCCAACCGATTGTACCCTGTCTACAATCAATTAGACAATCGATGGACAAAACTTTTGAGGTACAATCGATTGGACTCAGACATCCAATCAATTGGAATGACGAAGGAAATAGTCTAAATCAGATCCATAATTATAGTTTCTACTTTCCCACCTCTTGCGAACCCTAGGATCTTAGCTCTCTCTATATAAGCCACCCCTGGCTATTAGAAAATAAACACAGAAAACACATTCACTAAGAATAAACTCTCAAAGCTAAAAAAAGTTTTATTATTCTATCATTCTTGAGAGTTGAGCCTCCAGAGAGAAAAATCCATGTTAGCCACTTTAATCTCATTTATGTTTTTCCTCTCCATGTTCTTGAAGTTTTCACTTCATCAATAAGTTTGGTCGAACCGCCGCATACGTTATCATTTAGAAACTCAACCTAGTAAGTCAGAGCGTACCATGTATGACTCAATCACTATTGAGCAACGTTAGAGGAGTCGGGGTACACCGAATCCTTCACTTCGGGACTAGATCGACAAGTATAAAAAGATTGGGGTGTACTGGTCGAATAGTAGGTTTAGGATGTACCGAACTGAATAACATTGAAGGGATCGTGATTAGAAGGGCGCTTATGGACTCGACACATGGAGCCAGAGGATGTGGACGCACCAGCAATTGGCTAAGAGTTATATGTCATAAATAAATGGTGATGTGTAAATAACCTTTATAACTCGTAAGTTTGTAATTAGTGATACTTTGACATCTGGACGTGGTCTTGTGATTTTTCTTATAAAAGGTTTTCAAGTAAAAATCGCATGTGTATATGGTTGATTTATTTTCCGCTATTATTCTTGTGAGATTAAGCACGAATCAAAATTAAATATATCTTCGATATACTTAAACTGAGTCAATTGAGTTAATTATTTTAATAAAATCAATCATACCTAAGACTTGTGCATACGATTTAGTACTCTATACCTGGACAAGTAATTGATTAGGTTATTTCTAATTAGATTAAATTTTTTAAATACCTAGTCAGCCCCCCTCTAGGTCTTGTGGATCCATATACCCGAATTTTTCAGATAGTACCCCCAAACTAGTTTCTCAGGTAAAGATAAATCTCAATTGTAAATTTGTAATATTTAAGCTAAAACTAAGATTCTTATATATGATGGAGTTGATGATGTCAAAAAGTTGGATAACTAAATGATCAGTTAGAGAATTATTTTATAATTTATGGATAGATAAATACCCAAAAGATCAATTTAAGTCATACACCTTAAGTTATCTAGACACGGTCGCGATATATTAAGGATAACACGAAGAAGTTTGAGGAACTAATCAAAAAATAGTCCTACCGTATTAGTTATGAGGAAAATCAGTGGATCAAGTGAGTAGTACTTACGATAAAGATTTAGACAATCTGTCTAAGAATACAACATTAAATTCCACAATGAAGATTTCCATAGTCGAATATAAAGTCTTCATGAAGTATATCAGTGTACTAACCAAATATATAAGGAAGGAATTAAAATTCTTCAAAGTTAGCACCATTTATGAAGTTGGTTTGAAGACAATGGGAATCGAAGCAAATAACAAAAAGATGGAGAAAAGAGATAACAAGTTGGAAAGATAAGGGTAAGACTAATGGAAAATGGGGAAAAAATGGGCAAAAAAGTGGGTGCTAGCTAGTCAAGAAATTTATTGGGACCATTGTAAATTAGTCGGCACGTGAAGGAGAAGTGCTAGAGTTGCAATCAAAGAATTTTGAAATAAGAAAGAGAAAAGGAGAAAAAGGAACGACAATCTTAAGTGCCACAGAGGTAGAAAATTTGTCAAAATTAAATATGCGAACGAGTATGATAGAGGTGTTTTATCAACCCTAGTAGTTAGAAGAACTTAATCTTAGAGAATTTAGTCAAGAAGATGGGACTTAGAACCATGCTTCACATTCGTCCATTCCCTTTGGGGTTGATTTAAAAGGATGTGAAGATGCATATCACAAAGAAGTGCACCTTAAAGTTTATAATTACCAGAAATATATCAATGAGGTAATCCATAAGGTAGTGTCTCTAGATGTCTATCAATAAATTATGGGCAATTTCACTCTTAGGATTGAGATATTATCCAGTATAGGCAGCTACATACAAGTTAATGAAAGATGGGAAAGTATTTTGCATCAACATATGCAATGCACTGCCAAACTTCATTTATCATTACAACACAAGCAAAGAGGATGGTGAAAACTTGCGAAAAGTTTATATTGCTTATGGTGAGGCCAAAAGAGTAGAATTGAGAGATAGTTATACCTTTCTATATAGTTTTTGAAACCTAAGGGCCTGTTTGGGAAGTTCATATTTGTATGACTTAGTTCAATCCTAGTCCAGTTCATGGTTGAAACTGGCCAAGGTTGTTGTCAACCTTGAACTCTTTTGTTAAATCTCATTGTTTGGTTAACTGTTGTGTCCTCTGAAAAAGAACAACAAGAACAAACCCAAATAAAAATGAAAAAACCAAAAACAAACACACAAAAAATGGAAGAAAAAAAACCCAAAACGAATGAGAATAAACCTAAGAAAAAAAATGAAAAAATCAAGAAAAGAAGAAGAAGAAGAAGAAGAAGAAGAAGAAGAAACAAGAAAAAAATATGAGACTACAAACGAAGAAAAAGAATAAGAAACCAAGAAAAAAATAAAAAACAAGAAGAAGAAACCCCAAAAAATAAAAATAAAAAACCAAGAAGAAGAAACCAGAAAAAATGAAAAAGCCAGAAATAAGAAGGCGAAAAACAGAAAATCAAATCGAAGAAGAATAAGAAACAAAAAAAAAAAAAATGCAAAAACCAGAAACAAGAAGAAGAAACCATAATTTTTTTGTTCAGAAACCAAGAAAAAAAAACCAAAAAAATTAGAAGCAAATAAGAACCAGAAAAATATAAAATAAAAATTAGAAGAGGAAAGAAGAAGAAACCAGAAAAAAAAGGAGAAATTAAGAAGAAAAATAATTAGAAAAAAAAATCAAAAAATCAGAAGAAGAAGAAGAAGAGGCTTCGATCTTGAGATAAGGTAGGGGTGAAGAAGATGAATACACCGACTTCTTTTGCAGCAAATCGACCTTGATAGGAGGTGGGGCGGATGGGGGTACATGGTAGGCTCTTTTGCCCTTTTTTTACCCAGTTCGATGTTGCAACATGTTTTGTACAAGGCGAAGTCGAACTGGTTAAAGAGAGCAAACTGGAAAAGGTTGGGCCTCAAAGAGTGGGACCCACATAGTTACCAAACACGAAAATAAGGGTTTGGACTTGAACTAACCTCCGTTGGCCTTATTTTTTTATGTTCCCAAACAGCCCATCAAATAAATGACGAGGACAAGAAACTACTGGCAAAATCAATTCAGATATATATTTTAAAATGTAGAGGACTTTTAACCATCTGTCAGTGGACCCAAATGGCAGGTGAGGAACAAAACTGGCTATAACTGATGCCTTTTACTTTGTTAGGTCACGACCCTGAACCAAATGGATTGTGATGTAACAAGGTATAGCTGATACCATTCGGCGTAAGCTAGCACAGTTTTGTTACTCACTGCTGCCATCTGGGACCACTGACCACATGGATGTTTAGCCCACCCCTTGGTAGGCATTCATACAAAAAATCTGCTTGTTTGATGATTTTTAGCTGTTGGTTTTTAGTTCTAAAAAATGGTTGATCAACGGCTAGAATCACACCTTAAAGGTACTAAAATCTAATGGTTAGAGACGTGCTTGGCATTTTGGCCCGCGGCCCGTTGTGATGTCCAGGCTAGGCCTGGGTCCCCCTCTTTGAGGCCCGGCCTGATGAATCTGCCCAATTATCCCCCCCAAGGCTTGTCCCGCCTGACCAACAAACCCTTACATTTTTTTGAATTTAGAAAAAGCACTTGGGCTGATTTGGTCCTGCCTGGTCCATCAATCCTAGTCCGTCTTGACAAGTCCAGCTTGGGCCCTAAGCTTAGAACCCTGCCCGGCCTGACACTGTAGACACGAACCCACCGATCTAGCCCAACCTCGACCTGGCCCGCACCTCAAGGCGGGCCAGCCCAGCCCGATGGGCCAAAATGCCACCCCGAGTTAGAGATTACTAGTTAGGGTGATTTTTGGCTTGTATATCCACCGAGGGGTGGGCTAAGGGTCACTTTACGCTGTCCACATCTTTTGGTTGGGCACCCACATGGGACCAAAATGCCCTTACTCTATGTGGGCACCCACCCTTCCCCTTCGTCTCCTCTCTACTTTAACTCTCTCCTCTACCTCACTCTCTCCCTATCTCTCATCTCTCTCTCTCTCTCTTGGCATGGGCTTTTAGCCTCCACGGGGCTGTACTACTGGGGGGGCTACGTAGTCCACAGCCAGGGTGGTCGTGGCTGCCATAGTAGCCATGGTGCTACGTAGTCCCCATGATAGCTCAGTGCCATGGGGGCTAAAAGCCTAGAGAGAGAGAGAGTGAGAGGGAGAGGAAGAGATTGAGAGAGAGAGAAACGAAGAGGGAGAGGGAGAGGGAGAGGAAGAGATTGAGAGAGAGAGAGAGAGAGAGAGAGAGAGAGAGAGAGAGAGAATGCAAGAGGAGGGTGGGGTGATATGGGTGCCCAAACTGAAGGAGGGGCATTTTGGTAACTTGTGATTGCCTAGCCGAAAGATGTGGGCTAAACCTCCATGCGGTCAGTGGGCATCGAGGGCAGTGATGAGTAACAAAATTTAGGCTAAACAAAAAGTCACTAGATGGCGTCAAGTCTACCTGGTTACATCTTTTATCAATTCGAAAACCCCAATTTGTATCGAATTTTGTCGTCTTATGTAGGTGGGATCTTTTCGTGAGTACTTAGAACTATGTTTTAAATATATGTGATAACGACTTCTTATAACAGCCATTGTAACGGTAACATAATATGTCCTTTGTAAAAAATGTATTTAAACCTTCCAACAAGCGATCAAATTAATATCACGCAAATCATCAGGTGGCCACATGTTGAAAGTAATGTGAGCTAAATCAAAAAATTTTAAGTAGCACCATTATTGGAAAATCAAAGCACGATAAGGACAGTGTTACCATTGTACCTAGCGGTCACATAAGTCCTGAGCCACATGGTACACTCTTAGAGGAGACTGACCGTAAGGATGTTTGGCCCATCACTAAATGGACCTACAGGTAAAAAATCAGCCTGATTAGTGATTTCAAACCTTTCGATCTTGCGCCCCAAATATTACTAAAATTCCAAGGGTTAAAATCAACCCATGAAAATGACTCCAATCCAAAGCTTAGAAATCACTAATCAGTTTGATTTTTGATTTGTAGGTCCACCTAGGGATGGAGTCAAACATCCGCACGGTAAGTGTCCTCTAAACAAGTGCCACGTGGCTCATATTGTGACCGATGGTCATGCAAGTTTTACTCCCTTATCATCCTCTTAATTATTTCCAGACTGCTGATGGTTCTCGGGAATCACATCAAGCAATATCAAAGATCATCTGACGGTCTAGATATAAGGAGGGATACTATATGGAGTAAAGCTTGGCTGACCAGAGAAGGTCACTCACCGCCCCCAATATGAACCACGTGTCACATTTTTAGAGGACAATAACTATGAATGTTTGGCCGCCCACAAAACAAAAATCAACCTGATTAGTGATTTTTTAAAGATAGAAACTTTTTGAAATCACTAATCAGGCTGATTTTTGGTTTGTAGGTTCCACCTAGGGATAGGCCAAACATCCATCCTCTAAAAAAGTGCCACAATTGAAAAACTCCCACTGATTGAAGGATTTTTTCTTGGTCATTTTGAAAGTTCTACGTCGGTGCCTGGTTTTCTTCGCTTGTAAGGAAATCGAATATCTGTAATTCTAGATACAAAATGGGGTACTATTGTAATTCAGGTCCTTGGACGTAGACGCTCAAAGATCCACTTTTCTCGTGGTCACGCAATTTGACATTCAGTGGCGCTAAAATGCGCCGCGGACGATCGCGGAAGGGAACTATCCGATCAAAACTGCACTCTTTTAAATGCCCCTTTATCAGATGGATAAGATCATCGAATCAATCCGACACTTAATCTAGCAAATGGGACCCATTATTAAGGGGTTCGTTTTGATAAGCCACGATAATACTTTTAAGATATTTTGATAAGTAAGTGGGTCTGTGGACGAACTACGAAGGGCGGGTTAAATCACCAGATAGCAACACTCGAAAACGGACAACTACAAACCTGACCACCTCACACAATATATGCCACGTGGCAATTTATTAGAGGACACTGACCGTATAGATGTTTGACCAATCAGTAAGTGGACCTACAAACCAAAAATCAGCCTGACTAGTGCTTTCGAACCTATGGATCTTTGTACGGAAATAACGGTAAATAATGCTCAAATTCCTACTGTTAAAATCAACCAACGAAAAATGACTTCAACTAACGCTTAGAAATCACTGATCAGGTTGATTTTGGGTTTATAGGTCCACCAAGGGATTGACCAAACATCGGTCCGTGTCCTCTAATAAATTTCCACGTGGCTTATATTGTGGGTGGTCAGGCAAGTCTTACTCACATGCAAACGTTTGCACACTCAAAACGTGACACGACACGTGGTGAGAGAATATGTCCTTTTATTAACTCACAGACCAAACTGATGGCTGACCGGATGTTTGTCCCATTCCTTTGTGAACCTACCTACCAAAAATCAACACGGTTAGTTTTTTAATGCCTTTAGATCTGACTACTTCCAATTCCAAATAATCCTTGAATCCCACTTGAAAATTAACCCATGAAAAACTGAAAATTAACGGTTACAAGTCACTAATTAGAATGATTTTTGGTCTGAAAGTCTATCTAGAGATGGGACAAACATCCATATGGTCATTGAACGTTGATGAGGGATACTCATGACTCATTTAAGAATTACTCTTGGTCGCGAGTTAATAAAACGTGAGATTGGACACATGTCATGGTTTGGACAATTTGAACCTCATCTTGTATTATCATAGTCGATCGACTTTACCAACACTAGGGGCGCCAGATGCGATGCACGTGCACCCTACATGTGGTTGTACCTTACACGTGGTACACTCTTAGAGACTACTGTCCGTGTAGATGTTTGGCCCATCCTCAAGTGGACCTACGTACAAAAATTCATCCTGATTAGTAATTTTCTATTCATTGGATTAAAGTCTTTTTCATGGTTTGTTTTTAACTGTGGATTTTGAGTATTATTTGGCCAATGAAAATATGGCAACATCATACGAGTCCACGGACCTTGGATCGTGTGATCATTACTCTTTAATAATGGGGCATGTACTTAGGATATTTAATTAATTAATTATTTTTCTTATAGACATTGAGTTTGACACCATTGATGATGGGTCGTATTATGAGCCACATGGCACACTCTTAGAGACCACCAACCGTATAGATAATGTTTTTCCCATCCCTAGTTGTACCTACATACCAAAATTAATCATGATTAGTAATTTATATCCGTTGGATTATAATCTTTTTCATACGTTCTTTTTAACCGTGGATTCTTAGCATTGTTTGGGTTACTCAGATTCAAAGGATAAAAATTACTAATCAATCCTACTTTGTCATCTAAGTCATCTAGGGATCGATAGACCAAACATCGTACAGTCAGTAGCCTCTAAAAGTGTACCACGTTCATTAAACTATGGGTTTGTAATCAATTTTGATGACGGACACTACCATCAAATATTTTCTAGTGAGAGGACTTCAAGTGGAATGTGCATTTTAATAAATGCTTCACATGTGAGTTGAAATGTTAAAATTGTGTAATGACAAAACAACCCCTAAAAAGTATAAAATTTTAAAAAATATTAGAAGCAATAGTTGAGAATTTCAGTGCCATTATAGTAATAACAATTTTTATTTTTATTTTTTAGGAGAGTAGAATTTAATGAGATGCTGGTAACGTATGCCTTTTGACACACTAAAGACCAAAATACCCCTGTCAAGAATAATTTAAAATGATCAAATCAAACAAAATAGGGGCATTTTAGAAAGATGAAGTTTTTTATTTTATTTTTGGCGGGGGTGACGTGTGCTTACATGGTGACACGTGCTTTGTCACCAAAAGATCGAAGAGCACTTGATAAATGAATAAATTAAAGAGAAAAAAAAATAAAGGTATTTCTAAAAATAAAAAAAAAATTAGCATTAGTAACGCACTAAGGCCTTCGTCCATTAATAAGTAGAATAGATATCATTGATTTAAACTTTTATGGTATTGCTAAGAAAATCCTTGAATATAGCGATGAGAACCCTTTGGCACGTTGTCTCAGCATCCCTGAGTTGGAACAATATAACTCAATTATAATAATCTTTGGACTATGATAAACACAATTTTCTCTGTCATTGGTGTAAGTAATATTTCAATATTCTAGTTTGGTATAAATTCCATTTGACACAAAGCACAAGTGTAACCGTTCCTACGAGTGATAGTGTGGCTTTGAGAATGTTGTGGTACGCGTACGTCATTGACTACGTGAAGACCAAAAGACGAAGACTCAGAAGATCGACGAATGAGTCATCTAAGACACTGCAAGAATCAGATGATTGATGGATGAGTCATCTGAAGAACTGCAACTTGTCGGCTAAAGATCGTGTCCACTCACATAAGAAGGTACGTGACTTAGTGGCCATAGGAATAGTATTTTAAGATAAAAAAGAATTGGCTAAACTTTGTCACAGGATAGATCCAAGTCTAGGCCAGCTGTTAGGCCTTTAAAAATGACTAATGGGAAGTCCAATCAATTGGACCATGTGTACAATTGATTGGACCATACATGACAGAATATCCCAAAGGTACAATCGATTGGACTTTGTGTATAACCAATTGGACCATCCGGGACAAAACTTCCCAAAGGTACAATCGGACTGACGAACAGAAAGTCCAACAGGATAGTAAAATCAATTGGACCACTTAGAAATTGTTAAATTTTATATCCGATTTTCAAGTTCTCACAACCACATCACTAGCACGACCTAGGGCTTCAATACTATTATAAATAAAGCTTCCATTAATTGTGCTTTATTAAACACATATCTATAAACAAAAAGAAAGAGTTATTAAATTCAAGCTACATAGAGCTTAAGAGAGTTGTCCTATTCAAATAACAAAACTTCAGGTATTCTTTCCATTCTTGTGAAAGGTTTTCTATTCTTTTTGATCATACCATAAAACTTGATTTCTACCTATGCTTACGTTTTTCAACTAGAAATCTAACCTAGTAAGCCAAAGAGTACTACGTGTGTCTCAACATTATTCGAGCAATGTTTGGAGTTCAGGGTGTACCGAATCCTTTACCATCGATAGAGATCGGTATGTGAAAATTAAGATCGGGGTGTATTAATCAATGGTAGGTTTGAGGTGTAGCAAACTGAACAAGCGGTCAACGACTTCGTGATTGAGAGGGCACACGTGTGACTCATTGCATAGAGCTAGATAACGTGGATGCACCAGCAGTCGGCCTTGGCTAAGGTTGTATATTGTATGGAAACGATCCTATATAGGTAACTTTTGTAACTCAAAACTTTTCAGTTAGTGATATTTTTCGTCTGGACGTGGTCCCGTGGTTTTTTCCTTGACAAAGGTTTCAAAATAAAAATCTCATGTATTATAGATGTTGATTGTTTATATTCTGCACTATTTATATATTAGATCAAACGAACAATTAACCGTTCCTACGAGCACAGGTGTAGTGTGAAGATGTCGTGGTACGCATACTTTGTCAACTACGTGAAGGCTAGAAGACAGAGACAGCAAGGATCAGACAGTTGACGACTTGAGTTATCTAAGTAACTGCCCATTTGTCAGTTATAGATCGTGTACGCTCGCTTAAGAAAGTAATGGACTTAGTGGTCATAGAAATAGGTTTAAATGAATAAAATATAATGGTTAAACCTAGTCATTGGATAGACCCGAGTCTAAGTCAATGTTATTGACTTCTGAAAAAGTCGAATCGATTGGAATATTTGGGCCAATCGATTGGACAAAGCCCAATCGGTTGGAGACCTCTGTTAAATCGATTGGAGTCTACGAGATAAAACTTGACCAGAGCCTAATCGATTGGAGATCTCTGTTAAATCGATTGGAGCTTACGGGACATAAAATTATTAAAGTTTGATTGATTGGACTATGAATAATCGATTAGATTTACGAAGGAAAAATCCATCCGCACAAGACCAATCGATTGGACCCAGAGTACAATCGATTGGACTTCACACGGATTGAGTCTTTCTCTGATCCAAAATTCTAGTTTTTACTCTCCCACGTTCTAAAAGGCCCAGGTTACAAATTCTATAAATATAACCCTTCTATGCATTCTCTAGACACACTTCTATACACATTGAATAGAGAATAGAAATGTTTATTTATTATAGTGTCCATTCGAAGAGCAAGAAGCTTTTTAGTTATCGTAAATATCTTGTGAGCTTTTTTCTCTTCTAGATCAAAGCCAAGAGCTTGATCCATTACTCAGCTTAGGTCTTCCACATAGATATTTGACCTAGTAACCTGAGTGTACCAGTGTGACTCAACACCTATTGAGCAACCTAGAGTTTAGGGTGTATTGAATCATTCACCTTCGGCAAAGGCTGGAGTGTTGAGAATTAAGATCGGAATGGCTGATCGACAGTAGGTTTGGGATGTACCAAACTGAACAAGCGAACAAGGCTTCTTGGCTGTTAGGGTGCGCGTTGACTCGTAGCGTTGATTCAGAGGACGTGGACGCATCGGTAGTAGGCCTTGGTTAAGGTTGGAAGCTGTATTTGCAATGGTACTGCGTAGGTAACCTTTGTTCGTTTAACTTTTCAGTTAATGATACTTTTCGTCTGGACGTGGTCCAGTTGTTTTCCTTAATTAGCTAAGATTTTCACGTAAAAATCTTTTGTCTTGTGTGATTGTTTGTTTGTATGCCGCTATCTATATTGATTAGATCAAACGACGAAAAGAAAATATACTACGGAGGAATATTCGATTTGAATCGGTTGTAATATTCTTTTATCAAACAACTAAGACATGCGATTTTATTTCCCTACCAAAGACCAATAAAACTATTTATGAATAATTAATTTTAAATACCTAATTAACCCCCCTCTAGGTATTTTTAATTAAAGAGAACGGATCGATTGTTATTTAAAAAACTATCCTTTAGACCAGTTTTATTAAGGTTAATGAAACTAATACAATCTCATATTTTGCCTTTTTTTCAGGATAATTTTAATGATTGAGTACAAGATTTGGAATTCTTTTATGAATTTTACTTTATATATATATACTAGGGGGACGCCATGTGTGTTGCATGCACACCTCATATGTGGCACAATCTTAGAGATCACTGACTGTATGGATGTCTGTCCCATCCCTAGGTAGATATACATGTAAGAAGTCAATCTGATTAGTGATTTCTAAGCATCCGATTGGAGTCATTTTCATGGGTTGACTTTTCATTGTAGATATTGAGCATTATTTTGGGTACAAAGATCCAAAGGTTTATAATCACTGAATGGCATGGTTGGGATACTCAGATCCAAAGGTTAGAAATTACTAATCATATTGATTTTTGTACATTGGTCCATCGTAGATTTTGAGCATTTATTTGGGATACTCAGAACCAAAGGTTAGAAATCACTAATCAGGCTGATTTTTAAACATAGGTTCACCTAGAGATGGACCAAACATCCATACGATCAGTGTCCTTAAGTGATACATTTTTTTTTGTTTAAATAGTGTCGTCTCGTGTGAGTGTTAGACAAGAAATGTGGCAAATGTTCAGAAATCACGACTTGTTACATTTATTGTCTAACAGTGATATATATTTTTGGATTAATGCATATAATGAGAAAACAGAGGTGACGTATGTTCCTTGGAAACCAAAAGACAAAAGAACCCATGGTGGATAAATAATTTAAAGCAAATAGAAAAAGCAAAAGTAGTAATTTTTTGGGATATTGGGGTTTGGGATGTATTTGAAGCCCGCGTGTCGTCAACCGAGGCTTTGGCTTTATATATACTAGGGTGCGACACGGTGCGTTGCATGTGAGTGATTGTAGAGGCATCATCACTGTTGATGTCGGACCACAATTTGAGCCACGTGGCACTCTTACAGACCACTGACCGTATGGATGTTTGTCCTATCCCTAGATGGACTTACATACCAAGATTCAACTTGATTAGTAATTTCTATCCGTTGGGTTTGAGTATTTTCCATGATTTATTTTTAACCGTGGTTTTCGAGCATTACTCATATCCAAATGTTAGAAATCACCAATAAGGCTACTTTTTGGTATGTAGGTTTAACTAGAGATAGGCCAAACATCCATACGGTCAGTTGTCTCTAAGAGTGTGCGACGTGGCCCACAAAATCGTCTGTCATCAACATTGATGTTGGACCTCCATCATCAATGTAATGAGCATCTTGTGAATCCCGTGTGAGTATGTGTGCGTGTGCCAACAGGACACCCTATGAAATATCCCCATAAAGTTACCCTTATAGGATATTATTTAAATCCGAGGTTTATTTATCGGACGAATTAGATATTTGATGAGTTAATCGGATTCGAGTATTGATTCAGAATATACATTATTCGAAGTCATTTATTTTGCAGATTTGAATTCGGATATGATTATATTCGATCAAATAATCATAGCCCTAAGTCTGATTTTTGGTGTGTAGGTCCAACAAAGAGGTGGACCAATCATTCGTGGGTCAATATGGGTCTAAAGAGTGTGGTTTTATGTACCCGACAGCACCAAGAGCAATGCGGGGAAAAACAATTTGATGCAGTCGATCAATGGCCTTTAGTAGCGCAATATTTTGGGCCCACCGACCGCATGGATGTTTGGCCCACCCTTGGTGGATATACATACCAATGTTAGGGCTGATACATGGGAATGGTGTGGGCCCACATGCTTTGAAAAGGTGATCGAGTTATCATCCTGCAAATCTCTGTTGGAGAACATTCTCAATCTGCTTTCACGGCCTTGGAGGATTTTTTGGGTTCAAGCATTTTTTTTGGGTACTAAATTCAATGGCTAAAAATCATCAATCAAGTTGATTTTTGTGGTGGACATCCACCAAGCAGTGGGCCAAACTTCCATGCGCGATAGTGGGCCCAAAATATTGCGCTTCTTAGGGCCATTATCAACTGCCTCAAGTTTTTTCTGCATCAAAAATATTTTCCCGGCATTTGGTGACATGTCTACTTGTCTTTTAAGTCCTAAAAATAATTCACACCACGAATTTTTCACCAGGGGGCGCAATTGCCCTTGGGGCTGGGGGCACATAAAACACATTCTTTAGGCCCGTTGATCCATGAATGATTGGCCCACCTCTTGTTGGAGCTACATACCAAAAATCAGCATGATGGGTAGGGGTGGCAATTTGACCTGCGGCCCAAGCCTGGCCCATTTTTTGGGCTTGGTCTGCCCCAGCCCGTTAAGTTTCTGGGCCGGGCCTGGGCTTAGGATATGATCCCGTAGCCCGGCCCGCAGTCTGGCTTGTGAAGAGAATTTGTGGGTTAGGCTGGCGAAGCCCGGCACGTGAATCAGCCTGTGAAATCCAAAATTTAAATTTTTGAAATTTTACAATACTCCCTCCTCCCCAAATTTAAACTTTACAACATCCCCTCCCGCAAAATTAAAAATTAAAAATTTTCCTCTCACCCGCCCTAAAAAAATGTGGCTTTTTCAGTCTTTTATTTTTTCAATCTTCTTTAAAATAGGCCTGGCCCATAAATCTAACCCACGGCCCAGCCCATTAGCCTTAGCCCGAGGCCCGGTTTGAAGGCCTAACCTAAGATAGGGCTGCATGCTGGGCTTGGGCTTCAAGATTTTTGGAGAGCCGTGGCCCGACTCAAGTTCGGCCCAGCCCAACATGCCAAATTGCCACCCTTAATGATGGGTGATCTCAACCCTATTGATCTTTTGGTGTGTAGATCCATCAATAGGTGGGCCAAGCATAGTAGGCCCGAAAAAGTGTGGCATGTGATGCCATTTTATGGCTCCACAGGACCCCTCAACAAAGATTTTCTCGGTTAATTTGGTATGCCAATTCATCATCTAACGAGAAAAGAGATCAATACTGTTTCTTATATTCTACCTTGAAACCGTTAGATCTCTACAATAAAAGTAACAAAAAGAGGCTATGATCATGCAAACATTTAGCACGAGGGCAGCTTTTCCTGTTGGGGCATGGGGCACATAAAAATACGTCCACTGACCCATTAATGATTGGTCCACCCTTGGAGGATCTACACACTAGCAATCAGCCCTATTGGTGATCTTTATTCATTGCATTCGATCATCTTTATGGGTGATTTTTAGCCATTGGTTCGAGTATTTTATCGAGTACTCGGATTGAATGGCTAGAGATCACCAATCAGGCTGATTTTTGCTGTGTACATCACGGGTCCCACATATCAAATAAGTCAAATATGGGTTTGGTGAGTGTGGACTGTGGAATCACATATTAGGTCATAGGATCCGTATGGTTTCATTGTTATCTTTTTTATATTAATATTTTATTTTTATTGAAAAGAGGTCCTGAGAAAACAATAATTTTCAGCAAGACTTAAATGGCGCGAAAAATATTTTGACAATAGACCAAAAATTTTCGTCATACACTATACCTTTCTATTCCATCTCCTTCATCAGCTTTATCGTACGCAATTTTGCATTGTGCTCCTTAAAGGTCACCGTTGCTTTAAAATTTCTTACCTAAATTTTAAAATAATCTAAATTCTTTTATTTATTTATTTTTATATATTGTTGCTATTTAAATGGGTTCGAATATATTTTTTCTGCTTTTAAAATTTCCATACCATGAATTATGTTAGTAAACGTAGTTCATCGTATTTTAGACTTCTATTTGTGAATGAAATAAATGAATATAGTGTTTTTTTTTCTTTTCTTCTTAAATTGTAGATATCAGATGTTTTTGGGTTAATACTCCAATAGAAGAGACCAACACACTCAAGATCATATATAACTTTTTTTTTTATTCTATCATTTCAAACATCGCTCTCATAAACTTTTTTTCTTTTTTTATATAACTATATAGTTTCTATCGGGATTTAAATATTAAAAATTATTAATGAAAGAGGGAGGACCATTTTAATGTGGAAATTAAATAATAGAGATATTTTAGGGATTGTGAAAAGATTTTAAATTTGTGAAAATAAAAATAAGGAGCCTGGTAGAGTGGGCCCGAGTTTACTGTCCTTGGAGAGTTCAAAGTTTGAAGTCATCTTCAATAAATGCCATGCGACACACTCTTTCAGGCCAATAGAACCACAGATGTATGGTTCACCTCTTGGTGGACCTACGCTATTGAGCAACAGTGTCTATCTGTCAAGGAGCACTTATTTTTTTTCCAATTTTAATAAATTGTTGGAGATCTTAATTTCAAAAAGATCCATAGAAAAGAAAGATCAAAATCCAAAAAAAATAATTAATTACACACCCAAAACAAAGAGAAAAAGACACAAAATTCACTCAACTAGCTTGTAAATATTTACAAAAATATATTAAAGTTCTCAAAATAAGGATTCCCCTTCTAACCATAATTGTAGATATTTTCATTTCAAGTATCTAAGTTTATTAATTTAAATGTTATTTTTGTTATTGTTTAATCATAAATTGTATAAGTGAATAAAGATGTGGGTCTAACATCCATGTGTCAGTCTTTGGGCCCAAAATATTATCCCAAAATTTTTGGAAGGACTTCAAAGTCTCTCCAAGAGATGAAAAATAATAATAATTTTCAATTGATGTTGGCCTTGATATACGTGACGTCCTCTGAGTAGGAGCCTGGTAGAGCGAGCCCGAGTTTACTGTCCTTGGAGAGTTCAAAGTTTTAAGTCCTCAATAGATGCCACGTGGTATACTCTTCCAGGCCAACAAAACTACATATGTATGGTTCACCTCTTGGTGGACCTACGCTACTGAGCATCAATCTCTATCTATTAAACATTTTTTTTTCGATTTTAATAAATCATTGTAGATCTCAGTTTCAATGAAGTTGAGTAAAAGTTCCATAAAAAAGAAAGATCTAGAATAAAAAATAAGTAATTATATATCCAAAACAAAAGAAATTACACAAAAGTCCACTCAGCTTGTAAACATTTACAAAAATATATTAAAGTTTTCAAAATGAGGCCTCCTCTTCTAACCCTAGCCGTAATTTTTTTTATTTTAGGTATCTAAGTTTATTAATTTAAATGTTATTTTTGTTCCTGTTTAATCATAAATTATGTAAGTAAACAAAGAGGTGGGTCAAACATCCATATGTCAGTCATTGGGCCCAAAATATGTGGGAGATATTTTGGAAGGACTTCAAAGTCTCCCATGGATATGAAAAATAATAATAATTTTCAATTGATGTGGCCATGATATGCGTGACGACCTCTGGGTAGGAGCCTGGTAGAGCGAGCTCGAGTTTATTGTCTTTGAAGACTTCAACGTTTGAAGTCCTCAATAAATGCCACATGGTACACTCTTTCTGGCTAACAGAACCACAGATGTATGGTTCACCTTTTGGTGGACCTACGCTACAGAGCAACAACCTCTCTATCTGTTAAGGAGCACTCTTTATTTTATTTTAATAAATCATTGTAGATCTCAATTTCGATGAAATTGAGTAAAAGCTCCATAAAAAAGAAGATCAAGAACCAAAAACAAGTAATTACACACAAAAACAAAGAGAGAATAACACAAAAGTCCACTTAGCTGTAAACATTTACAAAAATATATTAAAGTTTCAAAATGAGACCTCCTCAGCTTCTAACCCTAGTCGCAGATTATTTTTTCATTTTGGGTATCTAAGTTTATTAATTTAAATGTTATTTTTTTTGGTTAATCAAAAATTGTGTAAGTGAACAAAGAGGTGGTCAAACATCCATGGATTAGTCATTGGGCTCAAAACATTGTCCCACATATTTTGGGAGGCCTTCAAAGTCTCTAATGGAGATGGAAAATAATAATAATTTTCAATTGATGTTGGCCCTGATATGCGTGACGTCCTCTGGATAGGAGCATGGTAGAGCAGGCTCGAGTTTATTGTTCTTAGAGACTTTAAAGTTTAAAGTCCTCAATAAATGCCACGTGGCACACTCTTTCAGGCCAACAAAACCACAGATGTATGGTTCACCTCTTGGCGGACCTACGCTATTGAGCAACAACCTCTCTATTTGTCAAGGAGCACCTTTTTTCTGATTTTAATAAATCGTTGTAGATCTCAGTTTCAATGAAATTGAGTAAAACCTCTATAAAAAAGAAAGATCAAGAACCAAAAATAAGTAATTACACACAAAAAATAAAAAGAAAATTACACAAAAGTCCACTTAGCTTGTAAACATTTATAAAAATATATTAAAGTTCTCAAAATGAGTCATCTTTTTATAACCCTAGCCGCATATTTTTTTTTTCATTTTGGGTATCTAAGTTTATTAATTTAAATGTTATTTTTATTTTTGGTTAATCAGAAATTGTGTAAGTGAACAAAGAGGTGGACCAAACATCCATGAGTTAGTCATTGGGCTCAAAATACTGTCCCACATATTTTGGGAGGACTTCAAAGTCTCCCATGGAGATGAAAAATAATAATAATTTTCAATTGATGTTGACCTTGATATGCGTGACACCCTCTGGATAGGAGTATGGTAGAGCGGGCTCGAGTTTATTGTCCTTAGAGACTTCAAAGTTTGAAGTCCTCAATAAATGCTATGCGGCACACTCTTTCAGGCTAACAGAACCGCATATGTATGGTTCACCTCTTGGTGGACCTACGCTATTGAGCAACAGCCTCTCTATCTGTCAAGGAGTACTTTTTTTTTTTGATTTTAATAAATCGTTGTAGATCTCAGTTTCGATGAAATTGAGTAAAACCTCCATAAAAAGAAAGATCAAGAACAAAAAAAAGTAATTACATACCCAAAACAAAAGAAAATTACACAAAAGTCCACTTAGCTTGTAAACATTTACAAAAATATATTAAAGTTCTCAAAATGAGGCCTCCTTTTATGACCCTAGCCGTAGATTTTTTATTTATTTTGGGTATCTAAGTTTATTAATTTAAATGTTATTTTTATTTTTGGTTAATCAGAATTGTGTAAGTGAACAAAGAGGTGGACCAAACATCCATGAGTTAGTCATTGGGCTCAAAATACTGTCCCACATATTTTGGGAGGACTTCAAAGTCTCCCATGGAGATGAAAAATAATAATAATTTTCAATTAATGTTGGCCCTGATATGCGTGACGCCCTCTGGATAGGAGCATGGTAGAGTGGGCTCGAGTTTATTGTCCTTAGAGACTTCAAAGTTTGAAGTCCTCAATAAATGCTATGCGAAGCGGCTCGAGTTTATTGTCCTTAGAGACTTCAAAGTTTGAAGTCCTCAATAAATGCTATGCGGCACACTCTTTCAGGCTAACAGAACCGCATATGTATGGTTCACCTCTTGGTGGACCTACGCTATTGAGCAACAGCCTCTCTATCTGTCAAGGAGTACTTTTTTTTTTATTTTAATAAATTGTTGTAGATCTCAGTTTCGATGAAATTGAGTAAAACCTCCATAAAAAGAAAGATCAAGAACAAAAAAGTAATTACATACCCAAAACAAAAAGAAAATTACACAAAAGTCCACTTAGCTTGTAAACATTTACAAAAATATATTAAAGTTCTCAAAATGAGGCCTCCTTTTTTAACCCTCGCCACACACACACACACACACACATATATATATATATATATATATAGAGGTCAGGATCAGGGGACAACATTTTTGGTGTACCCAATTGGAAGATGAATCAATAGCTGATTTTGGGTGAGGATGATCTCCTCACCATATAGATCACCCCTAAAAAAATCAGCACATTCTAAAATTTCTAACCCCGTCAAAATGTGATTTTGAAGTTAACGATAAAAATGGACGGTACGTAATTCTTCAGCTTGTAAACTGGGCAACGAATATCGGAATGACTTGAAGTTTTGTGAGATGATCTCCTCACCATAGAGACCATCCTCGCCAGAAATCATCCCATTCTAAAACTTCTAATTTATATATTGGGCCGCACCAAATTTTTGTTGTCAAAAATGTTGTATGAAAATGTTGTCCCCCGATCCTGACCCTATATATATATATATATATATATATTCATTTTGGATATTTAAGTTTATTAATTTAAATGTTATTTTTGTTTTTGGTTAATCAGAAATTGTGTAAGTGAACAAAGAGGTGGGCCAAATATCCATGGGTCAGTCATTGGGCTCAAAATACTGTCCCACATATTTTTGGGAGGACTTCAAAGTCTCCCATGGAGATGAAAAATAATAATAATTTTCAATTGATGTTGGCCCTGATATATGTGACGCCCATTGGATAGAAGCTTCGTAGAGCGGGCTCGAGTTTATTATCCTTAGAGACTTCAAAGTTTGATGTCCTCAATAAATGCCACATGGTACACTCCTTCAGGCCAACAAAACCACATATGTATGGTTCACCTTTTGGTGGACCTACACTACTTAGCAACAACCTCTATTTGTCAAGGATCACTTTTTTTTTTCAATTTTAATAAATCGTTGTATATCCCAGTTTCGATGAAATTGAGTAAAACCTCCATAAAAGAGAAAGATCAAGAACCAAAAATAAGTAATTACACACCAAAACAAAGAGAAAATTACACAAACGTCTACTTAGCTTGTAATCATTCGCAAAATCTTAAAGTTCTCAAAATGAGGACTCTTCTTCTTATCGTAGCCGTTGATATTTTTTAAATTGGGTATCTAAGTTTATTAATTTTAATATTATTTTTGTCCTTGTTTAATAAAAAATGTGTAAGTCAACTAGAGGTGGGTCAAACATCCATGGGCCAGTCATTGGGCCCAAAAATATTGTCCCACGTATTTTTGGAGGACGTCAAAGTCTCCCGAGAGATGAAAAACAATAATAATTTTCAATTGAAGTTGGTCTTGATATGCGGGACGCCCTCTTGGTAGAAGCCTGGTGGAGCACGCCCGAGTTTATTGCCCTTGGAGACTTCAAAGTTTGAAGTCCTCAATAAATGCGAGTGGTACACTCTTTCAGGCCAACAGAACAATGTATATGGTTCGCCTTTTGGTGGACCTATGCTACTGAGCAACAACCTCTGTCTGTAAAGGAGCACTTTTTTTTTCAATTTTAATAAATCGTTGTAGATCTCAATTTCAATGAAATTGAGTAAAAGCTCCAAAAAAAAAAAATAAGATCAAGAATTAAAAATAAGTAATTACATACCAAAAACAAAGAGACAATTACACAAAAGTTTACTTGCATGGAAAGATGGATTCTTCCCACATTTTAGTTGAGCGCGGCTCATATCAAACCGGCCCAATGTCCAAGCTTCTCTTCTCTGTTAGGAGCATTAAATATAGAAGGATACGTGTCCGAAGATGAAAAGTGTTACCTACGGAAACGCCGACGTCCCCTCTCCTCTCTTTCGAAAAGAACCCTATTCAAACTTAAACCCTAAACCCTAAACCCTATCCTTTTTCCGTTTTCAAACCAGTGGGAAGAACGAAGACCATTGGAAAGAAGGAGATGAAGCTGCTCAGTAAACCCTACCCTCTCTCTCTCTCTCTCTCGACTTATCTCCCATTTTCAAACCCTATTTTCCACCCTGCAAACCCATTTTCAAACCAGCTGATTTACAAACACATTTTCAAATCGGCAAACCCTATGGGATTGAAGTTCTAGTGACACGATTGTAGCTCAGACTAAAAAACCAGCAAACCCTTTGGGGTTGATTTGTTCCAGTGACAAGATTGTAGTTCAATTTTTCACTTTAAATTACCAACAATCGTAATCGTAAAAAATAGAGTATTGAACGAAGTACGATTTAAGATCAGTACCTAACCAATAGGCTATTGTGCATTGAAGTTCTCAAACAAAAATTAGAAATATGAGATCAATCAGCAAATTAATTTTCATCAAACATTTTAAATTCAATTAGGGATGGTGTACTTGGAATTTATCTCATGACATCATAACTGTAACGCATTCGGAAAGCTAAGAGTCCATCTTCCATCTACCATATGATCATAACCATTGGACTGATGCCCCATGGTTCTACTTGCATAGAATCCTGGATCAAACCTCTTATTCGTAGAACCTCATATTCAACGGTTGATCAGCTACAGAGGAAGAGGCCTTCTGAGGGGGGGAGGGGGGGGGGGGGGGGGGAGAGTGAGAGAGAGTAGAGCAAATATTCAGATGATAGCAAATATTTTGTGTGTAGAGCAAATGTTCAGAATGTAGAGCAAATATTTAGAGGGTGTATACCCAAACCAGGGTGTAGAAAGAGATTGGTTTTCAATGGGAGGTCTAGTTTGCTTTGGGGGAGAGAAGGAGAGAGAGAGAGAGAGAGAGAGAGAGAGAGAGAGGAGATGAGACTTGAGGCAGAAACAAAACCAGAGCTCATGCAGAGAAGCCATTACAGATTCGAACACGTGTCCGAAGCATTTATTGCATCGTTGAAGGATTTGAACGATGGACCCATGGCGTGAGCAGCACGAGCCTCATCTTCTACTTTTCTTAAAGGTGATTCCACCTTTCTGAGCCGTGGGATTAGGCCTCAATCTGTGGTTGGGGGTTGCTGTAGGGAGAGCGGTAAGTTTTACCTGTCAATGGAGCCTGACCCTTACAAGAATATATTAAAGTTCTCAAAATGAGGCATCCTCTTCTAACTCTAGCTGTATTTTTCATTTTGAGTATCAAAGTTTATTAATTTAAATGTTATTTTTGTTCTTGCTTAATAAAAATTGTGTAAGTCAACTAAGAGGTGGGTCAAACATCCATGAGTCAATCATTGGGACCCAATATATTGTCCCACATATTTTGGGAGGACGTCAAAGTCTCACCGAGAGATGCAAAATAATAATAATTTTTAATTGATGTTGGCCTAGTATGCATGACGCCCTCTGAGTATGAGCATGGTAGAGCGGGCACGAGTTTACTGTCCTTGGAGACTTCAAAGTTTGAAGTCCTCAATAAATGCCATGTGGTACACTCTTTCGGGCCAATAGAACTACAGATGTATGGTTTACCTTTGGGTGGACCTACGCTACTGAGCAACAACCTATGTATCTCAAGGAGCATTTGAGGTTGTAAAATGCCGTCGACATGTTATCGTCCCCACTCCCGATGTGTGCATCAAGGATGGTGAGGAACGGTGGGGCCAGAACAACTAGGACCGCACTATCTAGACAGTGCTCAGTATTTGGAATATTTGCTTCAGGTGCAGACAATGAAGCATTAGAAGTAGATGATTCTTCTAAGCTAGGTTCAGAAGTCGGTGCTTCGAAGGACACCGAAGATGGAGACTCTGGCTCATCAATATTGTAGTCCAATCCTTTGTTTGTAGCATTATCAATTTCCTTTTGTAAAGTCTGGTACTTGGTCCAGCTGTGCGACTCCTCATTATGGACTGTGTCCATAGTATTCTCCTCTAGATAAGCCATAGGTTGGCTATTGAAGTTGACTTCCTCTGTTTTAGATTCTAACTCACCTAGACGGTGTTCCAAGCTCTCCATGGAGTGCTGTTGTTGGATGATGTATTACGAGAGGAGTTCTTCTATACTAGGTTTAGTAGCAGACTGTGGCGATTCAGCTAAGGGAAGCTGATGTGCCAACTCTTGAATGTAGTCCGACTGAGTATGAACATTATAAGATGGAAGTGACTCTCGGACTATCTGCTGACTCTGAAAATCCTGTGGGGTCCACTGTTGACCAAAATATTCAGTTTGTCGATTTGCCTGTAAATAATTGTAGATCTCAATTTCAATGAAATCGAGTAAAAGCTCCATAAAAAAAGAAAGATCAAGAACCAAAAGGAAGTAATTACACACTCAAAACAAAGAGAAAATTATACAAAAGTCCACTCAGCAACATTTACAAAAAGATATTAAAGTTTTTAAAATGAGGCCTCCTCTTCTAACCCTTGCCGTAGATTTTTTTTTTTTTTTTTCATTTTGCCTATCTAAGTTTATTATTATAAATATAATTTTTGTTCTTGTTTAATCAGAAAATGCTTAAGTCAACCAAGAAGTGGGTCAAGCATCCATGGGTTAGTCATTTGGCCCAAAATATTGTCCCACATATTTTGGGAGGACTTCAAAGTCTCCCCGAGAGATGAAAAATATCAATTGGTGTTGGCCTTGATATGCATGCGTGACGTCCTTTGGGTAGGAGCTTGGTAGAGTGGGCCCAAGTTTATTGTCCCTGGAGATTTCAAAATTTGAAATCCTCAATAAATGCCATGTGGCATACTCTATTAGACCAACAGAACCACATGTTCACGTAAGAGGTGGGCCAAAAATCCACATGGAAAGTGGTCCTGAAAGAGTGATCCAATGGCATTTTTAGGATGGACAAACTATTGGAAATTGTTAGCGGTGTTGTGCTACTCTAAGATCTTCAAAAGCTCTATCAATCGATTGAGTCTCTATTAAGGATGGCCTTGATATGCATGCGTGACGTCCTCTGGGTAGGAGCCTGGTAGAGTGGGCCTGAGTTTATTATCCCTGGAGATTTCAAAATTCGAAATCCTCAATAAATGCCATGTGGCATACTCTATTAGACCAACAGAACCACATGTTCACGTAAGAGGTGGGCCAAAAATCCACATGGAAGTGGTCCTGAAAGAGTGATCCAATGGCATTTTTAGGATGGACAAACTATTGAAATTGTTAGCGGTGTTGTGCTACTCTAGGATCTTCAAAAGCTCTATCAATCGATTGAGTCTCTATTAAGGATCTACCCCCCGTCTAGAAAAAAAAGTAAAATAAAAATAAAAGGAGAACAGAGGAGGTAGAAATATAACTCCAAAGACCACGAATTGCTGAAAAAGTACAAACCGTCGAGAATATTCGAAAATCTTAGGAGATTAGGACTGGATTGATTATTGGTTTTCCCGGAGTTACTCATGATTTCTACTATTTGAGAGATCCTATGTTCCGGTGTAGTGGCAGAGCTAGGGGGCTGGGGGTGCAGTTTCCCCCCTCAACTTTGAAAATTCTTAGAAAATAATATTTACTTCCTAATATGCTATTTTCCTTTGGTTTGCCCCCAGGTTTTTTTCTTTTTATAATTTCCCCCCCTTGAAAAAAATCTGGCTCCACCAATGTTTGGTGAGACTAGGCTCTAGGAAACCAATAGTTTTCTAGTTTGATTACCTTATTTATTTATTTATTAAAATATAAAAGATGGAATACAATTACTTCAGGTTCCATGTAAGTAGAAATTGATGTGTCACATTTTGATTAGGGTTGCATAGTTGTTGCGGTCCAATAATCGATGAGCCTCTAACATTCATTTCTTGAACAGGGTAGTAGGACTTTCATGCATATTAATGATTCAATGTAAGCCCTAAGTTTCAAATTCCCCAAACTATTTCTCCTTTTGAGAGTGGTATAAGATTAATTTCACAGTTGGCCCTGAAATTCTCATACTAGACATCATCTTATGGGAAAATGGTCTACACCAATATGTGCAACATTCCTCCATTAAACATATATTTCTGAATTAAGTAAATTCAAAAACTGGGCACCCTTAGTATTTATGCAAAAAATAATTCTCATTTATCGTGATAAAATTGTAACATAATCATTTCATAAAATATTAATTTATTACAATATATAGTTCAAAAATAATGTTACAAATTTTTTAATTAATTAATCCTATTTCAGCATAATAATTGATTCCAAAATGAGTATTTATATTTGACAGATGTTATCAAAATTCCATAGAAATATTCTTGGACCAGGTGTGGAAAAATCACTATGAATGTCTAGTGCCCCGTGTTTCACATCAAAGTACTACTTCTTACATGCAAACTAAATCAAGTTGTTTTTACTATAAACCTAAATATAATAAGAGACGGGATATTGGCACATACAATTTCGCTTAGGAGACCCACTGACTCAATAAACCCACCTGAAATTGACCCCTAACTTTTTACTCCCAAGTGGCTCTTCACACTCACTCGCCTAAAAAAACACACACACAGGAGAAGAAGTTGAAGAAGAAGAAGAGGTGGAGGAGGAGACCGCCGCCGCTCAATCTCCCTATCTCAAGAATATTAGGAAATCTTAGGAGATTAGGACTAGATTGATTATTGGTTTTGTCGGAGTTACTCATGATTTCTATTGTTTGAGAGATCCTATGTTCTGGTGTAGTGGGGGAGCTAGGGGCTGGGGATGCAGTTGCCCCCCTCAACTTTGAAAATTCTTCGAAAATAATATGTACTTCCTAATCTGCTATTTTCTTTTGGTTTGCCCCCTAGTTTTTTCTTTTTTATAATTTTCCCCCCCCCTGAACAAAATCCTAGCTCCATTACTGTTCGGTGAGACTAGGCTCTATTACTGTAATAGAGGAAACCAATAGTTTTCTAGTTTGATTATCTTATTTATTTATTAAAATATAAGAGATGGAATACAATCGCTTCAGGTTCCGTGTAAGTAGAAATTGATGTGTCACATTTTGATTAGGGTTGCACACTTGTTAGGGTCCAATAATTGATGAGCCTATAACATTCCTTTCTTGAACAGGGTAGTAGGACTTTCATGGACATTAATGATTCAATGTAAGCCCTAAGTTTCTAATTCTCCCAACTATTTACCTTTTGGGAGTGGTATAAGAATAATTTCAAAGTTGGGTCTGAAATTCTCACACTAGCCATCATCTTATGGAAAATAATGGTCTACACCATTATGTGCAACAATCCTCCATTAAACTTGTATTTCTGAATTAAGTAAATTAAAAAATGGGCACCTTAATATTTATGCGAAAAATAATTCTCATTTATCGTGATAAAATTGTAACATAATCATTTGATAAAATATTAATTTATTACAATATATAATTCAAAAATAATGTTACAAAATTTTTAATTAATTAATTCTATTTCAGCATAATAATTGATTCTAAAATGAGTATTTATATTTTAAAGATTTTATCAAAATTCCATAGAAATATTCCTGGACTAGGCGTGGAAAAATCACTATGAATATCTAGTGCCCCATGTTTCACATCAAAGTACTACTTCTTACACGGAAACTAAATTAAGTTTTTTTCACTATAAACCTAAATATAATAAGGGACGGGATATTGGCACCCATGATTTCGCTCAGGAGAGAGAGAGAGAGAGAGAGAGTCCTGAGCCAAATTGCGGGTGCAATATCCCGTCCCTATAATAATCATGTGCACATGAATTGGTGTAATTAAAAAAAAATAATAATACAGCCCATAGTTGCGAATCGAATTAACTTCTACTAATTTAGAGAATCAGTCTATAGCACATGTGAATCGAGTCGGTATCACATGTATGTGAATAGTATGCCATCAATTAACATCAAATGGTAAGGGACACATGCATAAATTCCATAGGTTAACATACAATTCATGATCTTTCATCACCACCGCTCGATATATTCCATGTGATTGTTTCCCACACAATCCCAACCCTAGTTAGTAAATTAGGGTTTAATACGCATTTTTTTTTAAAGAAATGTTTAATATGGCGGTGTAAAATAGCAAATCGAAAAAAAATCATGAATTTTAAGATCAAGCGAATAAAACGAGCATTATTCGACTTTAATACACGAATTTGATAAAATTCAGGCTTTTTAAGGATAAACAAAACAAACTCGAACTTTTTCCCCTTCCGAATCTTTGCCGTATGTAACATACCACAAAATAAAAATATGTAACAGACCACAAAAAACACATAAAATTTCCAAAACGCAGACTTCAAGCGAGGGGACTGCAAATATTTTCTCCTCTGGTTACCGGAAGTAACTTTTATAATTTCCCCCTTCTCTACTTGGGAGTACTTCAGAGTTTGTAGTCCTCCTGCACACACCAAAAGTTAGCCCGTTGGTGATTTCTAACCGTTGATTCAAACAATTTTCATGGGATGAATTCTAACCGTTAGATTCAAGCATTCTAAATCCCTAAGCCCCGTGGCCTTTTGGGAAGGGCAACTTCAAAGTTCAACATTTGAAGTACACATCCATCGGTAAACTTTTTCTCCACTTTACCCCTTGCGTCAAGGACAACATTCTTTGCTCAACAACGCTACTGAGCAACAACCTCCGTCCGTAAAGGATCACTTCTTTTTTTTTCCCGTTATGACGAACCACAGTATGAGCCACGTGGCACACAGAGCCACTGATCGCATGGAAGGTGGGGCCTACATAATAAAATTTTCTAACCTTTGGATCTGAGAGCCCCCCAAATCATGTAAAAGGCTCTAATCTAACGGCTGTAAATCACAAATCAGGCTGATTTTCAGTACGTAGAGTCCAAACATCCATGCAGTCAATGGTCTCTAAGAGTATTCCACGTGGCTCAAACGGTGGTCCATCAACGTTTTTACTCCAGATCTCAATTTCAATGAAATTGATCAAAAGCTCCGTCAAAAAGAACCAGCAAGAACCAAAATTTAAAAAACAACACCCCAAAAACAAAGAAAATTACAAAAAAGTCCTCATATTGGAAAAAATTTACAAAATGAGGCCTCCTCTTCTCACCTCGCTCTCGGGCAAGGCCTCTGTTAAAAAATTTACAAAGAAAGCCGTAGATTTTTTTTTTTGAGGTCATATTCGGGTATCGATCTTTTATTGATTTTAGTGTTAGTTTTCATCTTGTTTAAGCAGCTGCAACGGTTCCAGTCCTCACACGGTAATTTTGTGATTTGTTGGGGCTAGATTTCTGTTGCTCTTTTCTAATAACCTTCATAGATGAAGAAGACAGGTTCCAGTTCTTCTCTTTCGCCTCATCGATCTCTATCTGTTCCTGCCTGCAAGCTTCGCTACAGAATGGAGTATCCCCTCTGCAAATTATCCAAAATACCCATCAGAACCCAATAAATACATTCATCATTTTCTCAGAAACCCAGGGATAATTTCGTAAACGTAAGGGTACTTCTGTCTATTAAAGAAGAATAAATGAAATTAAAGATGCTAACCTGTACATGAAGATGTCTCTGTTATCTCCGAGAGGTTTCTTGCAGAGAAAACAAGCTTCAAGGAAATGAGGATGGTGGTTCTGGTGGTGGTGCTCTTCGAACCTGGAGTCATAACCCCTCGGCGACCTAAGGGAAGAAGAACCAGGAGGAGAAAAAACCCTGTAATTATCCCTCTTCTGCGATGAAGATTTGAAGAATAAAGCGTGGTGGTTCCCGGAGAACCCAGCTTCTGCTTCTGCCAGAGAAGCGAGACCATCGTCTTCTTCAACGAAACAGGGCCTTCTCACGGTGCACAGATAGGTGGAAGACTCCATGCCGGTGCTCGTAGCGATGCAGGTTGCTAAGACGCTCCCAGTGCGTAGATTAGGAATGGAGACGAGAAAGAAAGATGGTTTGGGGTGAAGTGGGTCGGAGGGCGGAGATTATAAAGACAGCTTGGTGAGTGGTTTTTAGAAAATAATCATGTCAACATCTGGAGAACTCCTTTTTGGAATCTAGACCGTTGATGATCATCGCTGCTTGTTTTGTATGTATCTCGAGGATACTGAATGGTGTAAATCTAGGGAATATGTCTCCGTGAGGCTAACAGCAACGCAATTCGGCTAATTCAATTTCAAGAGTTTTCTAGTGAGGGAGTACTGGAGCAGTAGTACACCATCCAACGGTCTGGAGTCTCTGGGCCTACGGATGATGTTGTAAACTTGTAATCACTTTCCTTAGAGGGGAAGAGTAGAATATTGCTTACCAGCGCCAGTCAGTAAAGCTGCTAACAGACCATAATATGAGACACGTAGCACACTATTAGAGGACACTGACTATATGGGATTTTAGCCAATCCCTAGGTGGACCCACGAACCAAATATCAGTCTGATTAGTGATATCAAACCTTTGGATCTATGTACTCCAAATAATGGTCAATAAAGCTCAAGTTTCACCGTTAAAAATCAACCCATGAAAACAACTCCAATCCAACGATTAAAAATCCCTAATCAGGCTAATATTTGATCTGTATATCCATCTAGGGTTGGGCCAAACATCCCATACGGTCCGAAATCTCTAAGATATGCCACGTGGCTCATATTGTTGTCGATCAGCAACCTTACAGACCGGCGTCGGTAAGCAAAAGTTCTACTCATACTCACAGGGGAGCACTAAACCACGGCAGGGTTTCTGGAATCCGCGCTGCTGAATCCATTGGCTGAAAAAGCTGAATCTCGCTTCTATATAAAAAAACACAGAAATAACTACGAAAACACTCCCCCTTTTTTCTTAAATTACTGAAATGCCACGATACCAAATGAAATAGAGTACGAGTTCTAGTCCAGGAAATCAAATTAGGGTATTTCTGTAGTTTTAAGCGTAATCGAGGGTGTTACGAATCAAACACTCAAATTCTGGAACCGCCCCCAGATCTCAGACCCAACCCCCCGACCTGCCCGCACCATTGCCCCACACACGAGTCACGACCTACCAGCACATGCCCACCTCTAACGTCAACAAATACACCGGACCAACCGGTTGCCGAACCGTACGAGGACCGGTCCCAACCCGGGATCTCCGGTTACCTTTAACTTCCCTTCTCTCAGACTCCAAACAATGGCGTCATCTCGTCCGCACTTTTCCTGACTCCTTGTCGCTTTGTGCTCTCCCAGACTCCCACTCGAAGTTAAGTGGGCCCAATCTCCCAAAAACCATCTTAAAGTGGGCCCCAAAAATCACGCCGCTTGCTTTTATTAGTTTTTTATGTGCTCTACTTCCGAGGTTTTTGTTCCCCCACTCAAACGTCTGCCCGAAAAACCCGGGTAGCTCTCCAGCCTACACATTCTACCCTTTCCGTCGAACACGTGGACCTTTCTCCTTAAACCACCGCAAACCTTTAATTTCTCTTTAGCTACGTGGCGAATTATGCACAAAAGCAAGAACCTCTCGTTCTGGTCATGCTTCCCAAGAACCAAACAGAGGAAGGGTGCGCAATGCGCACCAATACGGATGCGTATGATAGCATGGAAGGTAATATTATTAGGCGCACACTAGCTTTAAACCCGGAATTTTGAATACGTCAAGAAATAAGTATCGTTGATACTTGATGTGACAATCTCAATATATTAATATTATAGTGTTAAGATCAGATAGTGGGTGATTTTGAGTGGGAGTCATTTTCTTAATTGCCTTTTTGTCATCCTTAATCATGTCGTCTGATTACATCTTTCTTTATATGTCTCCCTCCTCCTTCATGGAATTCATGATGTCAGCTGTCAGCATCCGGATAACTATTCTTCTCGTTATGTGAATCCCGAGGACCACCAAGATCATGTTCTCCTAGCCCTAGCCCTAGCCCTAGCCCTAGCTCAGCTATACTTCTCATTGTAAGATGTTCAGACCTTTCACACCCGTTTGATTGATATCTACAGGCAGCTACACTGCGAGTAAAACTTGTGTCACAACATGTTGTGACGGAACTCGGTCACAGCACTCAATACGAGACCCGTGGCACACGATCAGAGGTCTTTGACCGTATGGATGTTTGACCAGTCCCTCGATGGACCTACAAACCAAAAATCAGCCTGATTAGTGATTTAAAACCTTTGGATTTTTGCACCCAAATAACGCTCAATAATGCTCAACTTCTTACCGTTAAAATCAACCCATGAAAATAACTTCAATAGAATCAGTTATAAATCACTAATCAAGCTGATTTTTTGTGTACCGGTCCATCGAGGGACTGCCCAAACATCCATACAGTCATCGTCCTCTAATAGTATACTACGTGTCTCATGTTGTGTGCTGTGACCGTGTTTAGTCACAACATCTTGTGACACAATTTTACTCGCTACACTGCCTGAACATGAGAGGTTTTTTGTTTGCGAAGCACATGATACTTTCTCTTGGTACTACATAATTGATTACATTTTTAATGGTTCGTTTTGAGCAATATGGGCCACGTGGTATTCTTTTAGAGGATTCTGGCCGACCGTATGGATGTTTGACCAATCCCTAGGTGGACCTACAAACCAAAAATAAGCCCCGATTAGTGATTTCTAGGCGTTGGGTTGGAATTATTTTCATGAGAAGATTTTAACCGTGGGATTTTGGGCATAATTGACCATTATTTAAGGTACAAAGATCCAAAGGTTTGAAATTAATAATCAATCCGATTTTTGGTTTGTAGTCCACCTAGGGATTGGAAAAACATCCGTACGGTCAGACACTCTAAGAGAGTGCCAGTGGCTCATATTGCGTGTGGCAGCTACCTGTCATCAAAGTTTTACTCGGTTTTGGGAGTCGAACTTTGCTGACGGATATACGTCATCAACGGAACAAGTATGAGCTACGTGGCCCACTCTTAGCAACCACCGACCGTATGGATGTTTGTCCAACCCTAGTGGACCTGCTTACCAAAAATAGCCTGATTAGTGATTTCAAACGGGAATTTTTTTTAGCTGCAGTGATCTTCGGATCTAATCAATGCAGAGGACTCTCTCCTGGCCCTATATGGCTCATTTTTGGGGCCCACTAACCGCATGGATATTTAACCCACCCCTTCGTGGGACATAGATACAAAAAATTAGCTTGTTTGATAATTTCTACCCGTTGGATTAAGTACCCAAAATATATGCTTGAATCCAATGATTAAAATCAATCCTACAAAAAGGCTAAAATTTATGACTAGAGGAAACCAATCAGGCTGATTTTTGTATGTATACCAACACAAAGGGTGGGCTAGACATCCATGCGGATAGAAAATGAGATGAGAGCCATCTGCTTGAGAAATTTTTTGATCTAACGTCCTGAAATCTATAGCTAAGTGCCAACTGTCCTGCGGGTTCTGGTTGCCCATTAACTGTATTTGCTTTTTCCCAGGACAGGTGGCCCTTAAATACAGGCCGCATATCAAATCACTGATCAAAAAGTTGCAGGATCAAAAAAATTTCCTGTACCGCAAATAATTCTCAAATTCCAAGGTTAAAAATCAACCCACGAAAATGACTCCAATCGAATTCTTAAAAATCAGTCAGGCTGAGTTTTATGTCGGTCCACCTATGGATGGGCCAAACATCCATACAGTCAATAGTCTCTAAGAGTGTGCCATGTAGCTCATAATGTGATCCGTGATGGATGTTGATGACGACGGACGTCCTTCATCAAAGTTCTACTCTGGTTTTGGGTTTGGCCACTGGAATCGGCCCACGGGATTCATGGTTTGGACTTTGGACTGATTGTTAGGGGGGCCACCTCTTGAATCAGTTGATTGGAATTTAAAATCACAGTGAAGTAGTTGCCAGAATGAGAAATAGGTGAAATAGAAAACTAAAAACTGTGAATAATCTTATGCATTTTTAGTCATTTCGGCAAGGAATAAAAATGATTTTAGTCATTTTTTCTGCATTTTCTGTATTTCCTTCATTTATGATTCGCATATAAAATGAGAATAATCCTCCTCATAAGGGTCAGGATATTGGCACCTACTATTTCACTCAATATGCCCACAAAAAATAAAGGAAAGGACAATATGTCATCATTTTATATCTCATTACACCCACCTACGAAAAAAAGAGAGACGAGAAACGAGATAGAGACGTCGAACTCAAGGAGAACACGATGGCGGCAAGCTCCAACGTCTTCATTCGAATGTGAAATTGCTCCTTTTTACCTTCAAAGTCAATCTTTTTCTTTAGATCTTGCTCCAAATCGACTTGTCTTCTCCAAATCAATAGTTCAACCAAATGGAAGTAAGTTTTGAACCCATTTTTTATTTATTTTTTATGTTTTATGTGTTTTTTCATATAATCACCATTCAATTTGGTTATTATGTTACAAACGAGTTAAGTTTTTGTTATTTCTTTAAATGAGTTCATTCAAATAATTTATTCATTTAAATCATTCAAATGAGTTTAAATACAAGTTAAATGGGTTGAAATTGGTTTATCTCATGAAAATGGCTGCAAATAGATTTTGGGTTTATTCAAATGATTTGTTCATGTAAGTTATGTAAATGAGTTCTTTCAAATGGATTGAAATAGGTTTAGGGCTTATTCAAATGTATTATTTTTATTAAAATGATTTCAAATAGGTTTAGGATTTATGCAAATGAGTTGTTCATTAATGACTTTCATTCAAATATGAGTTTCAAGTATGTGTTAGAGAAGTAGGTACCTCTAGTAGTGTCAGACAGCCAACAATCTGTTTTACTCCAGACATCGATGTAAATCCTAATTGCCTGTAAATAAATGCGAGAGCACCTACCCCTAGGCATGTTCATTAACTTTATTGAGGTCCCTCAACAATCAAAGGTAGTGAACAGGAACTTGATTCCCAATCTTGTCACAAAATAATAACATCTTATCACATACAATAAAAGTCCCTTAACAACACAGTCCATTGCCTTTCAGAACGCGTGCTTATTAACTCCCTGCAAATTATGTCGCAGCCACTCCATCTTCCCTACGCATCCCTGGTTTGTCTTTATATCTCTTCTTTGACCTTTACTTTTGGAATCCCCAATGTCTCAAGTTAATAGCATCATTCTAGACAAGTTAGAGATCCATGTCACCGCAAGACCATAAACAAAGATGGCCATAATCTGAGTCACGTCATCAAGTGTGATAATCATCTCACCAAATGCGAGATGGAATATCTTGGTTTCAGGGTGCCATCGCTCAATTAATGTCGATATAATCATCCGATTGATTATGAATTTTCAAATAGAAACTATGAGGAAAATCGTGAATCTTACCCACACAAACCCAAGGAATCAACCATTGTATCAGGCTTGATGAACGTGAAGCAAAATATACCAATGAAGCTTTATCACATGATCTCGACCATCGATTTTAGCAGGAGATCTTGATCTTCACATCGGGATGGGTGTACCTTGCAAAGACACTCTGATGCTCAATTTAATGGACATGTTCTGGCACCAAATAGTTCAAGTCACGGAATAACAGTGTTATCGAAATCCAGGTTCTACGAAAAGAGACTATCCTACCAGATTTAGATCTAGTAGAACCAGAGAAAGAAAAGGAAAGCTCAAGTCTAACTCTATTTATGGTGTTTGGTGGCCAACCCTAGTTTCAGAGGCGTCAGTTCTCTTTTTTAGCCTTCATTCCTCCTAGGATACGATTCTGTTAGAATTCATCCCCACGTGTTTATTTGTTCTGTTAGAATTAAACCCGCATGCTCGTTCGCTCTGTTAGGATTAAGCCTACGTGTTCATATCCTATTGACTCGCTTTTTAGTGCCACTTGATGCGCATCATTCTATTATTTGTCAGCTGTCATTTAGTTGGGTGTTGCGAATATTCATCAGTTGACATTTGATTAGGATGCGAATATTTGTCAACTGGCATTCAGGATGTTTTGAGTCCTGTTACGGACTCAGATACATTTGAATGCGAGATCCTCCTAGCTGGCTGTTAATTTGTTAGGGAGCACAACATGTCTGCCTTGGGAATGGATCGGGATGACTATCTCATGAGATGCATGATATCTGACTGAAAGATTTGTTGAGAGGTGGACGATATCTGATTGAGATCATCCTGAAAGGTGGACGATGTATGGTTGAGAGATCGCGTCCTGAAAGGTGGATGATGTCTGGCTAAGAGATCTTGCTGAGAGGTGGACAATATCTGACTAAGAGATAATTTTGAAGGTGGACGCAATGTGTGGCCCGAGGATCATCGTCGTCTAAGTGATATTTGATGTCTGATTGAGAGATCTTGCCAAGAGGTAGACAATATCTGACTAAGAGATCCTCCTGAAGAGTGGACAATGTCTAGCTCGAGGATTGTCTTGAGAGATAATTATGTCTTACTGAGAGGTCGTCCCGAGAGATAACTGATGTCTGACTGAGAGGTCGTCCTGAGAGGTGGATGATGTCTGTCTGGGGGACTGTCTTGTGAGATAACTAATGTCCTACTGAGAGGTCATTCCGAGAGATAGTTGATGTCTGACTGATAGGTCAAACTGAGAGGTGGATGATGTCTGGTTGGGGGATCGTCCTGAGAGAGTTGATGTCTTACTAAGAGGTCGTTTCGAGAGATAGTTGATGTCGTCTTGAGAGGTCTCACGACATGGCTTGTGTATGAACCTAGTTGCTGCTAGCAAACGGGAACACGAACTCCCAGTTGCCAGCTGTTGATCACTAAGTATGTATCGTACATTGTCCCCTTGACGAATTCTTCGTTCGGTCGCACGCTAATGCCATGTGTCGATCATCATATGGCCTATAAAATCTGACACCCATAGAAACTGCGATTTATAATCCAACTTTTCTCATATTGCATTTTTGCTGAATGCCAAGTTGCTAACTATGGGTTAATTAGTCCCTTGGGAGGTGTCAACACAAGGAATGCACCAATTCGATGGATCAACACCAGGTTCCAGGTCTGAACTAATATTGTTGGTTCTTATCAGTTCCAGTTCTCAAAATGATGGATTTGGAACCAAACTGATTATTTGGTTCTGATTCTAGTTTCGGGTATATTGCATTCAATCTTGATAATATAATCGCTTTAGTGTCCAATATCAACTATTCCGAACCGGAATCATAATTTTTGGTTCAATTTCAGCTCCAATTCTGTTTTACAAAAATGTAGAACTAGAACCAGTGTTTTCGGTTCCGGTTTCAATTAAACGGGTAAAAATTGACACCTAATCAAACACCGATTTAGTATCTCGTGAACTACTACATTAAATGACCTCGAATGTTATCAGTCATTGATTTCTTTTAGGTAAATATTAAGTCATGGATACTCCATCCAACGGTGCTTAAATGGTTTAACCTAAAAATGTACCATTTATTACTTACATTCGTGATTGTACTCCCTGAACCTTTAAGCATCATAAAACACGTGTCACTCAGGTGTTTGCATACCACTTGCTTTAAATGTTGTTTCTTAGGCGTCATCACACTTGCGTCACACCTGTCGAAGTTGCCGGACAAATGGGTTTAAAATGCACACGTGGTTTGCTGCGCATACGCACGATTTGTGATGTTATTCCTTAACACGTGCCTTGGCGCACGATACCCTTCTTCGTGAAAACCAAGTAAAGGAGCCTTGGGATGCATTCCCAAATCACAACCACATGTTACTTTTTACAAAACAAAACGCCAGGTGGGCCCACGGGGTCAACTTCAAGGTATAGATGCACGAGTAAAACTTGTGTCACAAGATGTTGTGACGGAAGCCGGTCACAGCACTCAATACGAGCCACGTGGAACACGATCATAGGGCGCTGACCGTATGGATGTTTGGCCAGTCCCTCGCAAACCATAAATTTGCAGACCAAAAAGTATGCAAACATTGTATCCACCATTGAATGTTCCTTGTAAAACGTGTTTTTAATTTATAAAATATTTTTTTTAAAAACATATAAATAACACAATTTTCAAGGGACATCCAACAGTACTGCAAATGTTTGCATACTTTTAAGTCTGCGTTGCAAAGTAGATTTATCCGAAGCTGGTGGACTATTGTAACGCGTGTAGCGGATCGTTCTTCGCGCAGCACCCCCACACATTTGATGACGAACCACATTCTGAGCCACGTGGCACACTTTTAGAGACATCAAACCGTATGGATGTTTGTCCAATCCTTAGAGGACCTACATACCAGAACTCAGCCTTATTAGTGATTTCTCACCTCTGGATTAAAACACCCCAAATAATGCTTGAAATTAGACGGTTACAAATAAATCCATACGGTCAGTCGTCTCTAAGAGTATACCACGTGGCTCATACCGTGGCGAGTTATAAAGATTGGTGACGGACATACGTCATCAAAGATATGAAGCAAATAAACAGGACACGTGTGTTCTCCAACAACCGGCATGTCCTGGGATTCTAGACCGCGTAATTCTTCTTTTTTATTTTATTTTTGTGCTACTTTGTCCTTTTTTCGTAATATTTTATTAAAAAGGTTTTGTTAGCGGTTTGAGTGGCAGAGTCCTCGGAACCTGTTACGTAAGTGGAATCTGGTTCCTATTAATTCCGGTTTAAGTTCTCAAATAATTGGAACCGGAACCTGTAGGAACCATTTAAAGTGGAGTACACGTCTGGTATCATGAATAAATATAAAAAAAATATTTTTATAAAGGTCGGGCTCAAGGGACCCCCATTTCTGACCCCTCTATTTTGACCCCCATCTTGGCGTACCCACGTAGAAGATGAATCAAAGGCCAATTTTTGTTGAGGATGATCTCTATGGTGAGGAGATCATCTTCACAAAAATTCAAATCATTCCGATATTCATAGACTGGTTTAGAAGCTGAAGCATTATGGACCGTCAATTTTTACTGTGTAACTTTAAAACCACATTTGATGGGTTAGAAATTTCAGAATGGGCTGATTTTTTTGTTGGGTTGATCTATATGTTGAGTTATCATCCCCACCAAAAATCAGAAATTGATTCATCTTCTACGTGGGTATGCCAAGATGGGGGTCAAAAAAGGGGTCAGAAATGGGGGTCCCTTGAGCCCGACCCTTTTTATAATTATTATACTAATGCTTAGTAAAAACTTGATATATTAACCATGGCTTAAAAGGGGTCGTTATAACAGACTGGGGACGTTATTGTTTTTTCCGTTATAACGCTCAGGGGCAAAAACGGAAAATAATGGGAAACTAACAGAAATAAGTGGAAAAAATAGTGCTTGAATTCAAATTTTGAAAGTTGAATTTCAAATTTTCAAAAATGGGAGAAAGGGAATATAACTGCCCTTTTCACAAATTTCCAGAAAATGACGGTTAACGGCTGTTATTTTTTGGGCATTTTAATGGTACGTAACGTAACGGGGGAGGTCCGAATCCGATATAATGGCCGTTTTTTAAACCATTATATTAACATTACTTCATATCTCAGTTCTTAGACTTATCGGTTCTGATTCCGATTCGATCTGGGTACGAATGTGTTAATCGTTCAGGGTCTAATCGATTTCGGTTCTTTTTTATTCCAGTTCTAAAATAGCTAGTTGCAAAACCGAGATGAACGGTTCAGTTTCCATTCAGGTATCCGGGTTCAAATTAAACGCCCCTAGTTAAACCCCGTCCCTAGGATGATAATGTAGCATTGTCGTCCCAAGATCATTGAGATTCCGATTACACGAATCTCAAGGAGTGAGCCTGACACAAATTTCAAAGCAAATTCAATAGTTTAATCATAAACGAGGAATATAAAATATCATTTTCCTTATTAAAAAAATATAATAAAAAAAGTGTACGGTCGGATTTTCTTATATTATCAGATATTTTTATATATTATAGAAAAACTCTATTATTGCTTTGTAGCTCTTCTAGGTGGCATCTCACAAGCTTTGCTTTTCTATCCTTTATGGGGTTTTTTTTTTTTTTTAATTGCAAGGTTTCCTTCCTTTAGAATACTTGAACACCTGTGCGACGGAAAATGAACCACCTTTAGAATACGTTAAAACGGATTGAAACGGTCAGGGGCAAAAATGGAAAAAAAGGGAAAAAATGGAATTAAACGGATTTTAACGGAAAAAGTGGCGCTGAAATTCAAATTTTGAAATTTGAAAATTTAAAAAAAAAAGCGGAATTTAACGGATTTAAACAGAAATTAAACGGATTTTAACGGTCGTTTTTTTCACAAAAAATTTCAAAATTAAATGGCTGTTTAAACGATTTTAACGGCTGTTTTTTTCAAAAATGATAAAACGTGTTTAAACGGTTTTAACGGAAACGGGCTTGGGGCGTTACTGCTTAAACGGCCGTTAAAACCGTTTAAATGGCCGTTTTTAAAACCATGGTAGATACTTCGTCGGATGCGAGATCGGGTGCGGAGTGCGGGAGCGGATGCGAGATAGGGTGTCCGGTTCAAGCTGTGTCAAACGAGTTTTTAAAGGAACCGCTATAGATTCATAATGGATCAAATCAAGGTTTAAAAAGGGCCCGTTATAACGGTATAACGGACTGGGGGGCAATACCGGTTTTTTCCTTGATAACAGCTTCGGAAAGCTCCGGTGAAAATGGAAAAAAAAATGGGGAAATAACGGAAAAACCAATCAATGGACCTACAAACCACGTGGCATAATCTTAGAGGACTCTGACCGGATGGATGTTTTTCCAATCCTTAGGTGAATCTACAAATCAAAAATCAGCTTGATTAGCAATTTCAAACCTTTGGATCTTTTTACCTCAAATAATGGTCAATAATGCTCAAATTCCCATGGTTAAAATCAACCCATGAAAATAATTCCAATCCAACACCTAGATATAACTAATCGGGCTGATTTTTGGTTTATGGGTTCACCTAGAGATTGGTCAAACATCCATACGGTTAGAGTCCTATAAGAGTGTACCACGTGGCTCATATTACGCACTGTCATCAAAGTTTTACTCAACTTTGGACGATTAGAAAGATAAGTACAGGATTACTAAACGGAAAAAGATATAAAAAGGCACACCTCACGCTTTTTGGTTGTTACTCACCGCTGCCATCTGGGCCCACCGACGGCATGGATGTTTAGCCCACCCCATGTGGAAATACACACCAAAAACCACTCTGATTGGTAATCTCTAACCATTAGATTTTGGAACTTTTTAAGGCGTGATTATAACCGTTGGATTCAACTATTATTTTTGAGTAATAAAACCAACAGTTAGCTGATTTTTGGTCTGAATATCTACGAAGGGGTGGGCTAAACATCCATGCATTCAGTGGGCCCAGATGGCAGTTGTGAGTAACAATAATCGTGCTTCCGCACGCTAAAAACGTGAGGTATACCTTGTTACAGGACGACACAAATCAAGGATCACAATTAATAAAAATTATTAGGGCTGTCAATGGACCAAGTCGCCAGAAACCCAATCAAATCGATTCGATAAAATTGGGTCTGTATCAAGGAGTCATAATCCAATACGCTATTGGATTGATTCTCAATCTACCTTGATTTGATTCAATATTTTTAATAAAATACATATAATATTATAATCCATCAAGGAATACCGAGTAAAACTTTGATGACAGGGTCCTGTAATCGAGGTCGATGACATGGCACAATATGAGCCACGTGGTATACTCTTAGAGGACTCTAAGCCGTATGGATGTTTGGTCAATCCCTAGGTGGACCCATAAACCAAAAATCAGCCCAATTAGTAATTTCTAATCGTTGGATTAGAATTATTTTCATGGGTTGATTTGAACCGTGGAAATATGAGCATTATCGACCATTATTTGAGGTACAAAGATCTAAAGGTTTGAAATCACTAATCAAGCTGATTTTTGGTATGTCGGTCCACTTAGAGGTTGGCCAAACATCCATACGGTCATAGTCCTTGCCACGAGGCTCATACTACCCCTGTCTCATCGAAGTTTCACACAGGAATACCTACTTAAAATTCTCAATCAAGTCCGTATCTCTTAGAAGTTTTAGAATGATCAAAATATATATTCTAAAAGTAGGGGATCATAATCTCCAAAATCTGAACCCTTAATGAGTTCTATGACGCCATTTATAGGGCCGAGATAGTAGGTGAATTTGTTGACTACTTGACCTGACCATGAGGTAGAGAGACACGTATTCAGTGTGGAGTCCCTTTCTACATATTGGATATTTGATAGATGGTTACCTTTATATATACTAGTGAAAGAGGATGATGACAAGTAGATTATTTTTATTAGGAGGAGTCTGGATGTATCCGGGGGCTAATTAGGTCGGGCTGAGGAACTTCAGCTGATGTCGGAACAAGCGGTGATTAATGTGAGGGACTCGGTCAAGTCTGCATATGTCGGGCCGAGGGGGTTCCTAGTCATCCCGAATGTGATCTCAGATTAAAATAATTTTTATTTATTAGGTATTTTTCTTATTAATACTTATGGATACGTCAACGGTCTACATGTAGTGCATATTTTATTCACCCGGCCTACAATTATTTATAATGAAATATATTATATTAATGAATATATATTGATAAAATCTTCTACAATTTTTTATTTGATAGCTTATCGGATCAGGTCGGGATCTGAGAACGACAATCCAATAAGCTATTGGAGCTTATTGGATCGAGTTTAAATCAACCCTGACCTGATCCGAACCCAATCCAATAATGGCCCTTCTTTATATATTACTGGTAAGGGATAAAGGGATAACTTGTTTTATTTTTTTTGGTTACTTGTTGCAATTAGGGGTGTAAATTTGGCCCATGAGCCCATAACACGGCCCGACCCACCAGGTCCAACGCAATAGAGAAATTTCATACCGTTGGACACCCCAGTCCGACGACCCAGCCCGCAATCTGGCACACCTAGGAACGGGGCCTGAGCTTGGGATCTTAGCTTTGTCTCGGCCTGTTTACATCCTTAGTTGCAATTGACAATTATCCAAACATAACATTTAACATTAAAAAAAATGAGGATTTTGGACATTTTGATAGGAACCCATCTGGGTCAAATGTTTGTTAAGGGGGTGGGTCACCGGTTCAACCGGCTAATGCCAGTTCGGGTCTAAAACCGTTTGTATTTTGGGTCAAATACCAAATAAAATAATGGAGTTGGAGCGTTACGACACTATAAGTTCATAACAGCATCACAACTATTTTTTAAAGGGTCAGGATCAAGAGACACAAATTTTGACACAAAATTTCACACCAATTTTTGGTGTACCCACATGGAAGATAAATCAATGGAAGCCAAATCCTGGATCTTTTTCTTCTTCCTTTTTTATATAGCACAGTTTATATTAAACCCAGGCCCAACCTTGCAGACCTATAAATGCAGCCCATGCTTAGGGCATACAGCAGGCCCATATTACGGATCCAAAAAATCGGATTGACCAGATTTCTAAAGTGGGGTCCCATCAAATTGATGGGCACCACTTTCATGCATGTGTGCCACGTGTACTAGAATGTCATATACAGACCAATGGGAGCCATTGATGTCCTCCAAAGTCCAAACAAAGAGACACAAGTTGTTCTGCTAAGGGCTCCAATGGATATACATGTATTGAAATATTTGTCCCTCAAATTATAAAAACAAAGCAAACAAAGAAAAGGTTTCAACCCACAACACACTTTCCTTTCCTCAACAAGGAGCACCGTTTCTTGTACCTTGTATTATCCTTCATGGCCATGTCCACAAATACCTGAGGCAGACAATGGTCAAAGTCAAACATACTCACATATAAACAAACTATCTGTAGTGGAGACAGTAAATCATCTCTCCCTCACCCCAAAGTGGTATTACACAGGGAAAATCAGCCTGATTGGTGATTCATAGCCGTTGAATTTGAGCATTTTTCATCATGGGCTTGTAACCATCTATAGGTCTGTTCATGAAGCCCATGATGAAAATGCTCAAATCCAATGGCAAGAAATCACTAATCTGGCTAATTTTTTGGGGAAAAACCTTGTGTATACCGAGTTGGGTATACAAAAGCATACCAAATTCCCCGAAAATGCCACATGGCACACTATTTCGGGGCCACTCACCATATATGTGTCTGGCCCACCCCTTGGAGGACCTACACACCAACAATCAGCCTGATCGATCGGTGATTTGAAGCCATGGATTTGAACATTTTTTTTCCTATTATTGGCTGCATAAACATGAGGGACCCACCGGCATGTTTGCCATGTGGATTTGCAAACATGGCAAATCCGATTCGTGAGAGAGAGAGAGAGAGAGAGAGAGAGATTCTACTTACTTTCTTCTCCGATTCGTGAAGTTTGGACCACATCTCACCCAATCTCTTGCTTGTTTCTTCAAAAGAAGATAAATTGATCGAACCCCATTTGGCCATCACAAAGAAAGCATAAGAACTGCATGGCCTCACTGGAAAACTGTGTCTTCTCAGCAATCTCTCCAACACCAACATTTCTTTCCCTTCTCTCCTTCTCAATTTCGATTTTCTCCAAAACCCCAACTTCCCACGACCACAATCATCCGGTGACTCACCGACACACCCACGTTTCACACGTGCAAAGTACGACACTGGAGATATCACACCACTCCTAAGTCTCGTTAGAACAGTACTAGATTCACGTTTTCTGCTCTCCGATATCTCACCATTTTCAGGTGTAAGATCAAATTCTGGTCTCTCAAAGCCGTGAAACTCAGTAAATTCCGGAGTTCTCACTAAATCCGTTGATGGGTTTGTGTTTGTGATTTGATCTTTCTCTTCATGGGTGATTGTGTTCGGAGTCATGGATGAAAAAAGACTCCAACATGAAGATGGGTTTTCCTGTATATTTGTGTCAGGGAAGTCAAAATGTCCGGAAAAGTGTAAGTTTCCGGCGTCTCCTTCAACATGAATGGTGCTTCCAGAGAGAAATCCAGCCAAGTGGAGAGGAATGGAAGGTGTTGATGGTAGTGGGCTTTGTGGGCTTAGTTGTAAATGTACGTTGTCCATTGAATGGGAATTTTGATTTAGAATGAAATCCAGTTGGGCATGCAACGTATAGTTTTAGTGATCTAAGGGTAACGGTTGTGTCTTTCCACTCTTACATGCACCCTTTCATAGGCCAAGGGCATTTTGGTCATTCAATTGAAACGTTAATGAACTGGTTCTAAACGGTTCGGGATTTAAGGGCAATGGACCAGGCATATGACTTAGGCTGCAGTCAAATGGGTCAGGTAAACCCAATGATCCAGTCTGATCTAATTCCATAACATCGGGTCTAGATCGATCAAGGTATTAATAAAAAATGTCGGTCTGAGTCCCGGTCTGGGAATCGTGAATTAATTAGCCCAGATCAGTTCTGGCCGATTGACCTTTTTTTATTTATTATTTCTATGTCAACATGCCAACCATGGTTTAATTTGGACCTACCCGATACGTTATGAACCGTTTTAATTCTCAGAAAATAGCGGTCTTTTTAATTTTTTTTTAAATTAGGACCGTTACGAAAATAAATGTCATTATTTTATGAAAAAATGACCGATTTTTCCATTATTTTCCTTTTTTCCATTATATATTTTATTGAAAATTTAAAATTCAAAATTTGAATTCTAGTGCTATTTATCTTTCCCGTTATTGCCGTCTTTTTCCCGTGAGTTACACTTTGTTATAATGACCATTATAAATGGAAAAAAACGGTAACGCCCCCAGTCCGTTGCACCATTATAACGGCCCCTTTTAAACCTTGATGCAGCCAACTACTAAAATCTGTTTGAACATGACAACATGTTAACCCATGTATACTTCGTTCCAAATCCAATTTCAGATCTATAGCACAAAATTTGAATCCAAAACAAGATCCATAAGTGAAGCTCCATATCCAATCCATATATAGATGCATTAATTGCTCGAATACGCTACAAAATGACTACTTATGATAAGGATCTGATCGGATCTACCCGAATCCGAATCCAACGCGATATGACTACATATCAGCTAGAACACGAGTCCGGATCAGGTCGCATCTTGGGTCTGTCCTACCCCATTTCATGCCTCCCTTGACACATGCAAAATATCCCCCTCTTATAGGCTTCAAATATCCAAGGGCCCATATCAACTCTTACATTAAATAAAATTTAGATGGTTGGATTAATTTAACAGGGAAATTGTCTCCCCACTTATACTCCCCTTATTGGCTTCACAAATGATGGCCGAGATCTTATCCCCCAAATGGACTGTGGATCTCAACCACTCACACCCGATTTTGGGAAATACTTTGTAGGGGAGTACCAAGGGCACGAGCCACCCACTATACATACATCTATATAGCAAAATAGAGAAACCACTTATCCCTCCTCTTATCTGCTTCACAAAGGATGGCCGAGATCTTATCACCCCAAATGGATGGTGGATCTAAGCCACTCACACCCGATTTTGGCAAACGCTTTGTTGTACAGTGCCGTGGGCACGGGCCACCTATTAGTATTAGACAAGCTAAGCATGATTGATATTCAGTAAAGTGGGCCCCTAAAAATCAGGAAAAAATTATCAATGAAATCTACGTACACTTGGATTGCATCAGAGAATCAAGCAAACAATACTATTAACCTTAGTGGAACACGCGTGATATCTATGAATGTCTCCCTCCTTGTCTTCAAAAGTCTTAGCATTCCGTTTTTTCCATAGGCCCCAGACAATCGCAAAAGGAAGAATTCTCCATAGTTGCCTACCGCACTTTAAGAATGCTACACAGCTCCATAGCTCTTTATAGTCCTCGTAGATGACACGACACGCCCATTGTAAGTCGAGATGTATGGCAGTTTTTGACACAGTCACAAAATCTTCGTCATGGGTTCGCCACCAGACTTACATGCAATAATAATTTCAAGAAAACTTATTCAAGGCAACCATACAGAGCCTATATGCAAGTGTACACCCCGGTCTCCTAACAAAGCTGCTCACTTGCTTGCCAAGTGGACGCTAAAAAGCCGAGGGGTATACTCATGGTCAAACTCTCGTCCAACTCGGCATAGCTCTACTTTGATTTTGGACTCTAACCCATATTACAAGCGGGGCTAGTTAGTTTCTTCATGCTTAAGAAAATGGGATGGTCCAGTGGGCTTTTAGGCCCGGCCCGCTTTGTAACCATTTTTAAGCTACATTCCTACTAGGGGTGTTAGAGCATCTCCAACCGTGCTCTATTTCTCCAAAATGGAGAGTTGGTACCCTCCAAAAAGGGTCTCTATTCTAGAGGCCCCATTTTGAGTCTCCAAATTTAGAGACCTTGTGGATCTGTAAAAGTGGTCTCCATTATTGTTCAAGGAATAGAATTCCTACTTTAACATTTTCTTGTGTTATGCAAAATTTTAATTCCAGTGGTGTCCTGTACTTTTAAAAGAAAATGTATTTTTAGAGATAAAAATGGATACTGTGGTTGGAGTTCACACGGTAACCAAGGTGCTGTAAAAGCACTTTATATTAAAAAATATTATTTTTCTGCTCCCAAATGGAGATCTCCGTTAGAGTTGCTCTTAAAGAGTTGGTTCGAATTCAGTTCCTAAGGTACCAAGAACCAGAACCGATATTATTGGTTTTTACCGGTTCTAGTTCTCAAAATGATGGATTTGAAACCGGACCATATTGTTTGGCTCAAGTCGGTTCTGATTCCAGGTATATCAATTCCAATCTTGATAATATGACAATTTTAATACTATATTTATATATCGATTCTAGTTCCTATCCGTTTGGTTCCATTATCAAACTATCCAGAATTGGAACTGTTATTGTCAGTTCAGTTCCGGTTCTAGATATTTTTTAGTTGGTTCCCAAACATCGGGGTGAAGGACCTATAAATAGTTGCCTCCATCAAAATAAAACTTTGATGACAGGACCTCTTCGGTCTGTGGCCGTGGCATCCGGAGGAAAGGTTCTGTCTTCCAGGTACGTCTTGATGTCATGAAACCACGGCTTACCATCAGGTTCTCCTTCTTCGATTGCCAAACAGTATGCAGGATCCTCTCTCACTTCAATCTCTGGCCGGATATCAATACCTTCTGGGATACTGATCATGGAAGCTAGTGTGGCCAATGCGTCAGCAAACTGATTCTTCGTCCTCGACAGATAATGGAAGGTAATCCGTCTGAACTTTAGGCTGATATCTTCTAGATACTGATGGTAGGAAATGAGCTTCTGATCTTTGGTTTTCCAATCACCAGTTGTCTGATCTTTGGCCAATCATTAGGTGGACCTACAAACCAAAAATCAGCCAGATTAGTGATTTCTAGGCGTTGGATTGGAATTGTTTTCATGGGTTGATTTTAACCGTGTGAAATTTGAGCATTATTGACCATTATTTGAGGTACAAAGATCCAAAGGTTTGAAATCACAAATCAAGCTGATTTTTTGTTTGTAAGTCCATATAGAGATTGGAAAAACATCCATACGGTCAGTCCTCTAAGAGTATGCCACGTGGATCCTATTGCACCCTGTCATCGGCCTTGATGATGGACCCTGTCATCAAAGTCTTACTCCCTCACCTAGGTGTACGTTGTTAATTGTCTGGGCTGATCCAATGGGCTTTTACATCCGATATACCTGGGCTTGGACGGCATTTTATAAGCCTGGCAAATTGGGCTATAGCTGAAAATTAGGATTGCTAGGCAAGTGGGCTCGACATGGGCTTACTTTAAAGAAAAATAAGCTTAGGCACTGACCAAATCTGTTCGCCGGGCCGAGCTTAGGCTTAGCTTTTTTGTTCCAAACCAGGCTCGCCCAAACCTTGGCCTAACACGAACGGGGCGCATATCTTTGGATATTCGAGACCTTTTTTCTTGTCCCTTCATATCAACTAAAGAATGGAATAGATCAGATGGTTATCATAGCCCCAAGGGTTGGGGCAGATGGCCAGGACTACGCCTCAGGAAGCGCAGCTCATGAGTTCAAATCCCCTCCTCTCGGGGCCAGCCACCAACTGGCTTGCCCAGGGGTTTAAATGATGCAGAGTGAGTGGTGGCCTTACCCGTGTCCGTGGGGACTTAGTCGGGTGCTCTTAAGACGCCCGCCCGGATACCCCGTGATACCAAAAAAGAAAGAAAGATCAGATGGTTATCATCATCCTGTGATGTTGATTTTTTTTTTTTATGTGGGTATCCGAGGTGGGGCCCATTAAATGTAGGTTCTGCCCTAGACCATGTGTGCTATATGTACAGATTTACAGGTTTTTAGCTCTCATTAATTGATGCGACTGTGTGAGACTTTTGGTTATAGCAACTCTTTGGCTGCTTCTCTTTTTTATGACATTAGTTATGTTCTCTCATGTACGACCACTACTTATTGGCGGTGGGCCCATTAGCTGGGGTTTAGCCCATGGCCTCATTATTTAATGGGTCACAACTACTTTAACTTAAATCAACAATAATGAAGGCCCATTATGCATCTTTATGTTGTGTTCTTCATTTCATTATTATCCTTATTATTAGGGTTTTTTTTTTTTTTTTAGGGGTTGGGGTCGGGGAACACCCGTTTTGGCGTAGCCACGTAGAAGATGAATCAATGGCTGATTTTTGGTGAGGATGATCGCCCCAACAAAAAATCAGCCCATTCTGAAATTTCAAACCCCTTCAAATGTGGTTTTCAAGGTACAATTTAAGTAATACAGAGGGAAATATTCAAATATTCTAAAACATTAGGGAATTTGTAAGAAAACCCTAATTATTGTTGTTGGCATTATTGATTTTGTTATTATTTGTCGATGAGGATGATAATAAAGGAAATGTACTGACCCGATACTAGTTTACCTAACAGAAAAAAGAAGAAAGAAATGAAAATTATACTGCCCCCGGAAGCTCGTGCTTGATTTTTCATATCGTGTGTTGTCACCCGACTTTACAAATCATATCGAGGGCCCTTGCAATATGACATTTTAAGCTATTTGGCCGAAAATGGCACTTGGATTTAATAGGAAACTAAATGTATTTGTATTATATGGTTTAAGTTTTGAAAATGAGAAAACATAAGGTCCCTGCATTATGTCGTGCACGTGGCCTACATGTTGGTGAATGTGACGGAGCATTGAATCGGTCTCGCTGGAGTGATCTGTTACACCAAATTTGACGTAATTGGGTTGTTTTTCGGCTTAGAAGGGTCGAATCTGTCAAATTGTGGTCACAACCCATCTTCAAATGCACCACATATAGGTTGTGCTGTTTTAATCTTGTTTTCATATATATAAATCGGTCACGAACAGGGGACAAAAAATGTTTAAAAATAGAAAATTGGTGCGAGGATGGTTTCTATGGTGAGATCATCCTCACAAAAATTCAAATCATTCTGATATTCGTAGCCTAGTTTACAAGTTCGAGAATTATGAACCGTCTATTTTTACCGTTTTTTGCCTCACGCTAAACTCCAATATCCCACAAATGCTCTTATTTTTGCTTCTTTTCATTTTTTTCATTTTATTAACTTGACAGAGATTTGTCGGTCTTTTTGGTGCCAAAGAACACGTCATCCTGCCAGCACACGTCACCCTGCAGCTCATTCAATGTTTAAAAAGTAAAATAATTTCGTATTCCTAATATGCCATTAAATTCCTTTATTTTGACAAAAATTATTTATTTTGATTTTTAAAATTTTTAAATTTACAAGGATGCTTTGGTCATTCAATACTACATTTTTTAAAAAGTTTGTCATCAAAGTGAAAACCAATTATTTTTGTTGGAATTGTTGGGTGTTTGGATGGATGGCTTAGAGTGGGTCAGACATTTCCCCAGTGCAATGCTCTTTTTTTAACATCCCCAAATTTGTTGCAGGATGTTAATGACTTAGGATCCACTCAACTACCATTTCTGCCCTGATATAGTTTTGGATTGACCCTTAATTGGCCTGGATCACGAGAAACCCTGCATCCAAACATGTCCTCATGAAGGTCGAATGCAGTGTAACTCAGTAATGCCCAAGGATTTATATTTGGGTCGGTCTCGGGGGACCCTCATTTTGGGGTACCCACGTAGAAGATGAATCAGTGGCTGATTTTTGGTGAGGATGATCTCCTCACCATATGTGGTCCATAGATCACCCTAACAAAAATCAGCCCATTCTGAAATTTCTAACCCCATCAAATGTAGTTTCCAAGTTACACAGTAGAAATTGACGGTCCATAATTCCTCAACTTCTAAACCAGTCTACGAATATTGGAATGATTTGAATTTTTGTGAGGATGATCTCCTCACCAAAAATCAGCCATTGATTCATCTTTCTCTCCAAAATATCTCTTAGGGTTGGTTTCTTTCCTTTTCCTGGTCAAACTCAAATCTAGTTTTTATTTCTTTTTCTTCATATTTTTTTAATGGATAAGCTGGGGTTAGGCACACAGCAACTTAAAAAATATTTCTCGAGAAGGAAAAAAAAATAATAATAACAAATTTAATCTACTTACCCAGAAATAAAAAATAAATAAAGGAGATTAATATTTAGGTTTGCCAACGGGCACCCGTTTACCCATTGACCAGGTCATGTAGGGATATTTTGGTGTATGAATTCTCTATTCATTACTCGACTGAATGCGACTACCCAATCAACTCAACCCCATCTGGTCGGGTCGGGCCTAGGTATACTAGTACCCAAACCTAACCTAACCGACTGGAAATAATCGAAAAATCTAATTATTTTCGTTCTAATTATAACGGGCTTGAGCCTCTATCTCAATTGGATGGTGACATGTCACAACCATGATGTCACAGTTCATATTCCTGCTTATCTACCTATAAATACATTAATAAATAAATAAATAACTTCTTGTTTTTTTAATTCTCAAATTAAATTATGAACATTGTTCCCGTTACCGAAAAATTGAGTTTTTAAAATATGAAATTGAAAAGAAAAATGAAATTCAACACCGATGATGTAAAAAATTAAACGAATTATCAAGATCTCGAAACTTCGAGGACCTACCTCGAGCGACAATTGAAATTTTAGCGGAAGCAGTGCCGGCCTTGATTTATAAATTATGCAAATTATCGGGTAGGCGACGATCGAAGGATCTTGTCTTATTAGGCCCTAATGAAATCCATAATCAGAATAAACGGTGTAAATTTGAAGAAAGGATTTGATGGGTCCCATAATATCTATATACTTTTTCTAGAACCATTCCATGTGGTGATAGAAATATTCAGATTTCATGAAAAATGCTGTGGTGATTTGACGCCATCTCCCCTGACCCCATTCTTTTTTCTTTGTTGTTCAAATCAAGGTTTTAATGGGGCCGTTATAACGGCATAATGGACTGGTGGCGTTACCGTTTTTTCCGTTATAAAAATTGTAACGCTCCAGGCAAAAACGAAAAATAATAGAAAAAATGGCGCTGAAAATTCAACTTTTGAATTTCAAATTTTCAAAATCAGAAAATAACGACTTTTTCACAAAATTTTCCTAATGGAAAACTAACGCCCGTTATTTTTTTAGCATTTTAACGGTATATAACATAACGGGGAGGTCCGAATAAATGAAGGGTGAACAGGTACAAAATTAAAACTTATAAATGAGAAATGTGTGATGGCGACCCACCAATGAATCAATCTTGACTGTTGATTGGTGGGTCAACTGTTGAATTTGGAATAAATAAAGAATCATACATTGAATAGCGCCAAGGTTTAAAGGAGGCCGTTTTAATGGTTAAACGGACTGGGGCGTTACCGTTTAAAGGGCCGTTAAAACTGATTGAAACAGTCAGCAGCAAAAATGGAAAAAAATGGAATTTAACGGATTTAACGGCCGTTTTTTTCACAAATTTTTTAAAAATTAAACGGCTGTTTAAACGATTTTAACGGCCGTTAAAACAAACAAAAAAACGGCAGTTTTTTTTCAAAACCGATAAAACGTGTTTAAATGGTTTTAATGGAAACGGGCTTGGGGCGTTACTGTTTAAACGGCTGTTAAAACCGTTTAACGGCCGTTTTTAAAACCATGAATAGAGCCACTAAAATTTGTTGGTTAAAAATAAAGGTTGATGGAGCTGGCACTAATTTGTATTTAATCACAAGGTTTTAAATGGACCATTATAATGTTATAATTCAGTTAGGTTACCGTTATGTCCATGACTGTTATAACGGATTATATCAGTAATAATTATTATTTTTTCATTTTTCTCAAAATAACCTCGATAAATAATGGCCGTTATTTCTGTTAGAATGCTAAGCCACTTTTTTTTTTTTTTAGTTTTGGGTGTTACCGTTATAACTGCCGTTATTTTCGTTATAACAGCCATTCCACCGACTCGATAGTCCAGATTGATGAGTTGCGCTGTGGGCCTCTGAATGATCATTGGTGCAGACTAGCATTTTAATAAAAGCTTATATATATGAAAGGCTAAAAGCGTGTTTGGATCCTAGTTAGCATTTTGGTGTACGAAAAAAATTTGCCGTTATAACGGATTCGGACCTACCCCGTTACGTTATGTACTGTTAAAACCCCAAAAAACATAACAGCCGTTATAACGAAAATAATGTTATAACAAAAATAACAATTGTTTTTTTGTGGAAAATTTTGTTAAAAAAAAAAACGGCTATTTTTTCATTTTTTTTCGTTATTTTTCGTTTTTGCCCCTGAGTGGTTTTTTTTTGTTACAACGGCCGTTATAACGGTAACACCCCCAGTCCGTTTTACCGTTATAACGGCCCCCTTTAAACCTTGGCGTATACCAAACAGAGAATAATCCATACAGTTCAACGTGTACAGTCGTTTAAAACATTTTTTTTTTCCAAAAAAAATCTTACTATTCATATATAGTACGTACGCAGAATTACTAACTACTGTACGGATTGCCATTTTGGTGCCAGGTAAGGATTTTGTTTTTGGTTCTTTGCATGGGCCTCAAAAAATGGGGATCCAAACGGACCATTAACTCTAAAATATGATTACTATAGACCAAGGTTAAAAAACGGCCGTTATTTTCCGTTATAACGACCGTTATTTTCTGGAAAATTTTGTGAAAAAAACACCGTTATTTTTGTTATTTTTCCGTTATTTTCTATTTTTGAAATTTTCAGCGCCATTTTTTTCGTTAATTCCGTTTTTCCAGTTATTTTCCCATTTTTTTCCATTTTTGGCCCTGAGCGTTTTTTTGTTCGTTATAACGGAAAAAAAGGTAACGCCCCCAATCCGTTATACCGTTATAACGGTCCCCTTTAAACCTTGCTATAGACAGTGAAATACAGTCTATAAGCCAATCATAAAAAACGTGTGGCGCACATAATTAAGATTAGGGTATTTTAGTTTGAAAGTAATTAGTAATACCCCCTTATACTTTTAAACTTTAGGATTACCTCCCTTGACCTAGTTTAACAGTGGTTGACTCAAGTTAAAAAGGACTTAAATCACATGTCGTTAGCATTATACTTGCAATATTATATTATAGTCCTTTCATAGGTGCATTAACAGGTGCATGATACAAGTCACATTAAAACGTTAGTCTAATGATGGTTAAACTAGGTCAAAGGGTTAATCCTAGAAAGTATAAGGGGATATTACTAATTACTTTCAAATTTCAGGGGGTCTTACTAAAATACCCTTAAGATTATAGTAACCATCGGACCGATAGACTATAGTCTGTACACTTAGCGAATTTTTATCGAATGCCCAATAAATCGTGAAAAATCAATCGAACAGTTTGTGGTTGTCTAAACCATGGCTTTAAAAACGGCCATTTTAACGGTAACGCCCCAAGCCCGTTTCCATTAAAACCGTTAAAACATGTTTTGACGCTTTGGGTTTAACAGCCATTAAATTCTGAAAAATTTTGTTAAAAAAAAAAAAACGGCCGTTGAATCCGTTAAAATCCCTTTTTTAAAAATTTCATCACCACTTTTTCTTTTTTTTTTTTGCCCCTGGCCGTTTCAATCTGTTTTAACGGTAACGCCCCCAGTCGTTAAAACGGCCTCCTTTAAACCTTGGTCTAAACAGCTTGCATCAAGAGGTCTTGGAATTAGGAACCGGATCGGTCGGTGTCCACTCGATTCGGATTAGACAGATCCAACTCGGTCTAGGGATGTCTCCCTCAAGACAATGTGATCAGGCCGATCCCTCGAACCATACCAATCAGGTTGATATCTGAGGCAAGATTTAAAAGGGGCCGTTATAACGGACTGGGGACGTTACCGTTTTCCTATTATAACGGATCGTAATGCACAGGGGCAAAAACGGATAAAATTAAAAAATAATGGCACTAAAATTCAAAATTGGAATTTCAAATTTTTAATAAAATCTGTATAACAAAACAGGGATGTTGTCTCACCACGTATCCCCCCTCGATATGTTTCAACAAGAAAGGGCCAAGATCTTATCCCCCAAATGGACGGTGGATCTCAGCCAATCACATCATATTTTGGCAAACACTTTGTCGTGGAGTGCATGGGCCACCCACTAATTTACAACGGAATATAACGGACATTATTTTTACACTTTTTTTTTCCAGAAAATAACAAGAATGGTCATTTTTTTCAGTGTTAAAACAGTACATAACGTTAGGGGGAGGTCCGAATCCGTTATAACGGCCGTTTTGTAAAACCATAATCTGAGGTAGGACCATCCACGTTCTGTCAACACCACCCCACTAGAAGGAAAATGTCGTTGAGGTCTAGGGGCAGGAACAGCACCAACTGACAACGAAACGGTTTAAATATAAAGAGTTGAGACTAGGGCCAAATCCCGGATGCCGACGCAGCAGAGAGATTCCAACCCTCTGTTGAACGAGTAAAACTTGTGTCACAAGATGTTGTGACTGAACACGGTCACAGCACTCAATATGAGCCACGTGGTATACTATTAGAGGACGATGACTGTATGGATGTTTGGGCAGTCCCTCGGTGGAGCGGTACACAAAAACTCAGCTTGATTAGTGATTTCTAACTGATTCTATTGAAGTTATTTTCACGGGTTGATTTTAACGGTAAGAATTTGAGCGTTTTTTGGGTGCAAAAATCCAAAGGTTTAAAATCACTAATCAGGCTGATTTTTGGTTTGTAGGTCCATGGAGGGACTGGTCAAACATCCATACTGTCAAAGACCTCTGATAGTGTGCCACGTGTCTCGTATTGAGTGCTGTGACCGTGTTCCGTCGCAACATCTTGTGACACAAATTTTACTCTGAACGTGCCCTCAGACAAATATAATAGAGTAATGGTCACATGGTCCGGGTCCATGGAGGTTCTCATGGTGCACGGCGGTGTCATTTTTCATTCGTAAATAATTAATTAGTTGAAACTTAAAATTGATTTGCAGTCAAATTGTATCCAATGAAAAAACGACACTACTGTACACTATGACATCGTCCATGGACCCTGAACCATGTAATCATTACTCACTTTAATATATATTCAGTTTTTTTTTCTTCTTTTTAGCAACCAAAATGTGCGAACCGTGGTTTTAAAAACGGCAGTTTAAACGGTAACGCCCCAAGTCCATTTCTGTTACAACCGTTTAAACATGTTTTTGAATTTAACAGCCATTTTTTTTGTTTTAACAGCCGTTAAAACCGTTTAAACTGACGTTAAATTGTGAAAAAAACGTCCGTTAAATTTCCATCAACGGAATTTTGAATTTCAGCGCATGTGTTTTTAATTCTTGAATTTCAGCGCCATTTTTTCCGTTAAATTCCAATTTTTTTTCCATTTTTGACCCTGGCCGTTTCAATCCGTTTTAACGACCGTTTAAACGGTAACGCCCCCAGTCCGTTTAACCGTTAAAACGGCCTCCTTTAAACCTTGGTGCAAACTCTTCTTTATTTACCAACTTACCCTCCTAAGTCCTCCTAGTTAGTAAATTCTCGAATTATTCACGGACCCGTACGAATTATTTAAAAAATGAGCCAAATGTCTTATTCAAATGTTTGAAAAAATTCACGTATTTTTAAATATGAATTATGAATTATTCAATTATTCACAGAACTTTTCCAAATTATTTTCCGATTATTTAATTTTGAACATGAAAATTCATTTTATAAGACAAAAAATTTGTCAATATTTTATTTTTAAATTTAATTTGACGAACTTTTTAATGAAAAATCCGAATTGTACTTAAAACATTTTCCGTACAGTATTTATACCCCATGTATTTCCATTCAAAGCGTAGGGTTGCTAATGGGCCCGATCTGGGTCTAATTATGTTGAATTTTGAATAGTGCTATTCTTAAGGCCCAGCAGAATGTAATTCAAATTCAGGCCCAAAACATCTCATGGCCCGGCCCATTTGCAACCCTACATATTTATTTTGTATAATTTTTCTTATTTACTAAACCACCCCCTCTCAGAGTTCCTCGACCTTTAGGGTGGTCGATGGGTACCCAATTAGCCAATTACCCGACCGATCCCAATTATTTGGTTATTGGACTACTTGAGAACCAGAATTAAAAACCGATAAGATTCAGAACCATGGCTCTAGCCAGATTGGTGGTTGAATCCATACCCAAGCCGATCGGTTGACAAACGGCAAGTTTCGGTTTGTGCCCACTACAGGACTTGGAGCAAGGGAAATTGAGTACTGGTAGATTCCTGTTCTGGGACAAAACGACTTCGAACCGATTGATATAATAGGTCAGGATAACTGAACTAGAACCGACCCGTTGAGGCCCTTCTTCTAAGCCCTCTATCTCTTAACGGTCCTTTCTATATTAATGAGATTTAAATAAAAACAGATAAATATTTAAAAATATTGAAGGTAACTTAACAACGTTATAACAGTAACGGTCCAAGACTGTATAATTTGATACAAAAACGCTTGAAAATGTTATAACAGACTTAACATTTGTATCAATTTTGTTTTGAAAAAAAATTCGAAAAATACCATTTTCTGACAATCATTTGGGCCGTTAAAACGGCCATTATGACGAACACTATGGTAACATTACCTGTCCATTATAACGGTCCGTTATAACAGTCCAAAGTATGCGTATCGCACATCCATGCGCAGCTAAAAAATTTTTAAAAAATAAAGAAATTACCAAATAAAAGAATTTATATATGAATTAAATTTCAAAAAACCAAAAAAACAAGCACCCATCACAACCCCAATGTACATTGCCTCCTGGGCCCACCCAAAATAAAAACTACAAAATTTGATTCGATATTTTTGTTTTTTTTATTATCAGAATTAATTTGATTTTCTTGGGTTTTCTTCTTTACCACTGTACTGCAGTTCTTATGGGCCTGGACTTGGGCCTATGGGCCCTTACGACAGATAGACTTCAAGGCTAGCGCTTCTGAGAGAGAGACAGAGAGGACAAGCTTCGACGGCGGCGTTGCAGTCCGCGCAGAGGCAGAAATGCCGACACGGCAATAATAACACTGACGCTGCACGTCTCCGACACGCCTTGCATATCGGTCCCACTGACTGTGACGATATCGAAATAACTCTCTCTGGGTCTATGTGAGCCGATTCGGCGTCCTCCGCGTACGCCTCTCCTCCACCCACTGCGCACCCTAGTCCCTCCTCCCTCTTATCCTGCGCACCACCTCCCCCCATCATAGCCTGCTGTAGCTGCGCCTGTAGAGACGCAGCCGTTGCCTCCTGTGCCCTCGCCTTGACTTGCCAAACCTGCGCCTCCGCTTTAAGTTGCGCCAATCGCTCTTCGAGCTCGGTGTTCCGACGGACCGCTTTTTCCATCTCCGTCTCTTTCTCTCTTAATCTCCGGGCGGCTGATTCTTCCGCTGCACCTAAAAGCGCATGGTAGTGCCTCTGCCTTTTCTCTGCTAATGTGCGCCTCAACTGATCACCCTGCTCAACAACAACCCACCATTCAAGATCAGGAAAAAACGAAGAATTAACAAAAAATAACAAAAACCCAGTTAAATAGAGGAGAAATTAAAACCTGAGCTTGAAGGAATTGATCGATTTCATCTCTCTGTTGTCTGATTTGCGCAGCTAAATCTTCGGATAAGAAGGATGAGAGAGTTGAATGGGGAAGAACGAGACTCTGTTGTTGTTGTTGTTGTTGTTGGTGTTGTTGGTGTTGTTGGTCTCCAAAAGCCAAACGAAGACCAGTAGAGACGACGTTGGGTTGTTGATTATGGAGTTGAGCGAGGTTTACGAGCGTTGGCGGAGGAGGCTGAGGTTGTAAAGAGAACAAATTGATTGGCACTGCTGCTGCCGCTCCTGTACTAGCGGCAACAAAATTTTCTCTTCCCCTCTTCCGCGGGTTACCTCCCACTGCAAAGAACACACCACATGGCGCATTTTAGAATCATACCCAGAAGCCTAAATCAACTAGAAAGTAAAATGCCCAAAGAGCTGAAAGACTAAGAGAAACCCATCTCACCTCCATTGTTATAGAACATATTAGATTGATCAAGAAACCCGCCCGGTTGTGGTTGCAACGAATAATCGCTTCCCATCGTGTTCTTCCTATCCTGCCCGTTTCTGTAACAAACGCGAAAAAAAAGTAAAACCATTAAAATGAGAATCGAGATTGAAATAGAAACAATCTAGAGAGAGAGAGAGAGAGAGAGAGAGGAAAAAAAAGATTACAGACCTGTTTAGAAGCAAAACATTAGATGGGTATTGAGCTTGAACAGCCATTATAGAAGGAAGAAGGAAATAAAGACAAATGGGAGAGAAATAGAGATATATAGACAGAGGAATAGGCTGGCAATAAGAAGAGGAAGGGAATGAATAGGGAGAGATGTGGGCGCCAGGTTAATAAACGTGTACACACTTGAGCGTGAGAAAAACAGAGGATCCAAACCAAGGCGGACTCTTCAAAGAAAGAAGAAGAATTGAGAGAGAGAGAGAGATTGAGATTTGAGAGATGGAATCGGAAAAGAAAAAATGAATATAAATCGGTCTTCTTCTGTTCTTTGTTTTCACCAACAACTTTGCTTTGTTATCTGTAAATACATTAGAATTATAAAGATAGAGAGATGCCGATGGGCGCCTCGAATCAGTCCAAGAGAGAAAAAAAATCCTCCCTTATTCTCTTCCACCTCTTCGTTACTTCTTTCTTTCGTGGTTGGCTTTTTTCTTTTTATTTGAAAAGTAGACGAAGAGGGTATCGCGTTGTTGTGTGTTTGTTTTTTTTTGTTTGCTTATCGAACTTAAATCTCAACCATTAAATTAATTCAATCTTTAATTAGAGATAGAGATGGAAGCCTTGTTGGTGTTGGTTTTGGTGTTGGTGGTGCTTTTGTTGGGCGTGCAGACCCTACCGATGCCGCTGCACCCGGGATTGTTGTTTGGACATGGTGCATGCGTCTCTCGCCAGCTTGCTTTTTAGACTATCTAGAAAGAGTTTTTCAATTTTTTTTTCTTTTTCTTTTTTATCTAACTTTTAATTAATAAATCTTTTTTTTGGTATTTTAGTAACACCCCCCTAAGATTTAAAAGTAATTTGTAATACCCCCTTTATACTTTCAAATTAAGATTTTACCCCTTGACCTAGTTTAACTTTGGTTGACTTGAGTTAAAACCGACTTGAATCACAAGGACTGTAGCATGGCTCAGGCTCCTTGGACCCCCTTTTTCTGACCCATCTCGAGTCGTGTGATCGGTCGTGGATTTTACAAATGGTCGAGCGCGATTTTCGGAGTCCACAGTCGAGCACACGACTCTTGAGAGGGGTTAGAAAATGGGGGTCCCTTGAGCCCCACTCCTTTAACATTGTAATTGCAATATCATGGTCGTTTCATAGGTGCATTAACAGGCGCACGATGGATGTCACATTTTCATGTTAGTCAAATGATGGTTAAACTAGGTTATGGGGTATTACTAATTACTTTGAAAATTTAGGGGGTATTACTAAAATACCATTTTTTTTTTCTTTCTCACTCTGAATGACATTTTTTTTTTTTTTTTTTAAATTTTACTTGGTTTCAAAGTTTCAACAGCTCTCTTTTCTTTTTCTTGCCTTCCTTATCTTAGAAAATAAAGAAAGAAGAGAGGAGATTAGATTGCCTGATACCTAATTGCTTGGTTGTTAGTTAAGTGATTTCTTTTTCTTCTCCCAAAGTATACAACCTTAATGAAATCTGAAGACTATGTCGTCAAAATGACAAATATAGCCTTACCCTTTATTTGGGGAATTTATATGGATGAAGAAAATTTTCATTTGTGAATTTTTGTTATTTAATTATAATACCCTTAAAATTACTAAAGTACCCTGACATTTAGGGCTTGTTTTTAGTGTTTTGACCCTTTTGAGGGGCCAAGAGCACAAGTGCATTTACGTCAGAATAGCCAAACCTAACCCTACTTCCAAACATGCACTTAAAGTCGCATTTCCAAGTCCTGTGACATGGATGTGATATTAGACTTTAGTTTTTCGGCTAATAATACATACGGCAAACGAGCGTCGTGCTCAACCGACCCTGCCCAACCCCACAACCTGCCGACGGACCAATCGAAGCTGCTTAACCAAGCTTATTAGATTGAGAATTCAATGAGGGATGTTTTTGGCAAACAATTATTTCCATAAAAAAACAAGAAAAAAAAACCCATATTTTATTTATGAAAATAAAAGATTAGGGATAGGTAATTGTTTCTTAAAAGTTAAAAAATAAAAGAAGGGTGGGTGTTGTCACATTCAATTAAGCAAGCATTCCAAGTCAATTGGTGAAAGTTGGTATTAGTAATCTTCCCTCAAACCAAGAAGGATTTTATTTTAATTGAAGTGACAAAGAAAGAAGGCAGCAGATGAGAGAGAGAGAGAAATGTGGGGGAAGAGTCTTTGGGAGGGCATCACGCAATTTTGTCTTTGCTTAGGACCCACGAGGGCGGCCTCTTCTAATAATCTTTCATACAAACCTGGCACGGCAACAAGACTCCCACACATCTCACCACCCAACTCATCTCATCCTTTTCTTTCCCTCTCATTATTCCATCTCTCTCTCTCTCTCTCTCTCTCTCTCTCTCTCTCTCTCTCTCTCTTTTCTTTAGTACTTAATTAATATAATGTTTATGCTTAAATAGTTAAAAGAGAATCAGTTTGTCTCTGCTTACTTGGTTTGTTAAAGAAAGATCAAGAACAGGGTGCCCTTACTTATTTATGGGTTTCCCTAGATACTCTTGACTGTTTTCTTGGTTTTCCCAAACTAGGCCTTAAAACTCACTAATTTTTTGTGAATTATGCCAAGTTGAAAAATAAATGAAATAAACGTTAAACGTCGCGAATCGGGACTTACGTCGATCTCTTTTGTATCATTTGGGGTTATAAAAAAAAATTTAGATACATTATTACAATGACTTAGTATTACTCGGAAAATAATTGAAATTTGTAAACTACTAGGGTTACCCAAAACCCTAAAATAGGTATTTATAAAAGTTTTCAAAAATATAAATTTTTTGGTGCAAAAATGGTGATATAAACATGCCAATCTCAATAAGGGCGACTTAACTAGGTCAGAGTGTTAAGTCGCCCAATCCACATTAACTCTCCCAGTACACTCCGCACGTATGGAAGGGGTGACGATCGTGCCCCGGGGGACATGTCGGGTGCTCTAAGAGGCCTGGATACCTACTGTTTAAAAAAAAAAAAAAAAACAGTGTTAGATTTAATCCTTGATTGAGTTACTCAATTGAGTTCCTGGACATTGTTGTATTGTATTTAAGTTTTCTAATTTGTTTTCCAAAAAACTGCAATAAAGGGCATATTTGGATTTTTTTTTTTTTTTGTTTTTGTTTTTTGTGTGCGGATGGAGAGGGGTTTATGGGTTGAACTTAAACCCTAAATGTCAACCATCATTTCCAAGAAGTTTCTCGTGAAATAAGGCGCATTTCCTTTGGTTTGTAGACACACCCACTTTACTAGGGATTTCTTTAATCCTAATCCACCCATTCTCCCTGCATTTCATTGACCCTCCAAACTCTCTTTTTCTTTAATTTTTCTTTATTGGCTCCATATGTTTATAGGGTTTTTTTCCTTCTGGAGAATAGCACCATCCTCATTCCTCACCTCCACCACTCCTCTCTACAGTCTACCCACTACCTACGGTTTCATTCATCACACCAAAAGCAGCCCAATCCCAACCATAATCACAAAGGTTTTACCTTTTTTTCTCTCTTTCTTTCTTCTATTTCCCCCCTCTTTTGGGTATATGTATATATAATATATTTTCTTGGATACAATATGAGCTAACAAAGAAGGTAATGAAGTCTTAGGGATGGGGATGCAGTTGTTTAGTGGTAGACAAGATCATGGTTCATCACCTAAAACAACACTAGCACTTCACTCACCCATTACCATGAATCAAAAAAGAAAAAAAAAGAAAATTTTGTAATATGTATTCTGTGGGTTGGATCGTTGAATATAGATTGATTCTCTCAGCAGTTTGCGCCAACATTCTGGACGTTTCTCAATCTTTTGCTTAGTTATCTTTTAATTTTGTTGGATGTGTATCCACCGGTCAAAACTCTTTTCCCACCTTGTTCATTGGGCTTCTGAGTCCCCTCACTGTCTATTTGTGGCCGCGTCAAAGGACCGGAATAGCCTATGTAACATGGGCTAGATTGTTCTCTTTCGACCTTTTTTTGGTTGAATTTGACAAGTTGGCTTACAAAAAAAAACAAATCTTGACACCCTATTTTTTTTTTTTTTTTTTATCAAAAAGAAATATTATTAAGCGAGAGAAGTCCCGAGACGTAATGCCCGACGGCTGATTTTTTGTGATCATGATCTCCCCATACCAAAAATCAGCCATTGACTCATCGAAGTATCTCAGCCTAATATAGAAAATAATATATCGGATATGCATAAGATAGGCGTATACCATGTAAGAGGTGCAGAAAGTCGGTTTGACCATATTTTTGGATTTGGAACACAGATGACTAGGTGTGGATCGATTCTTTGGATGGACCATAGCCCAGAATTGAATTGAATAACTCTTAATTTATGGATTATGGGTGTTGGGTGTTGGGTTATAGTCCATATACTGTTCAGCCATGGACCAGACTATACTATTGTGGCATGGACCAGTCAAGCAAGACGATGCAGACTATACCCACAGGACAATAAGGGCCACAACAACCATGGAGCAACTGCACAACCAAAGACATGTGCCATACACGGGCATGAGATTGAACCGGTGACCACCCGCAAAAGCGTTGATACCTTTAACCACCCTGCCAAATGTGAGTAATTTCACACTTGGATTTGTCAACAAGGTGCAGTTGTTGGTTTGGACCATAGTCACAAAGTCGGGATTAGGCAATAAATCGGCAAGGGGTCAAGTCGAAAAAATTCGATAAAAATCGACAAAAAAATAAAATATTTCATGGTGTCAAGTGCTAATTAGTCGATAAAAATCCTGGTGAAAATTTTTTCCGATTGATTCGTGGTGAAAAATTCGATAAAAATCGGCAAGGGGTCAAGTGCTAAATAGTCGCCTAATTTTTTATTAATCAGAGATATTGCTGATTAATCAGTGATTGATTTGTGGATTCAAAAATCAGAGATTTTTCTAACTAGAGTTTGGACTTGGATTGATGAGACGATTGAGTGCCAGATGACCACAGATGTCTGAAGATGTCGACAAATACTACCCTATACGGGTATTGATTTATGCGTCAGGATCGAGGGACAACCATTTTGCGTACCGACATAGAAGATGAATCAATGGCTGATTTTTTTGTGAGGATGATCTTTATGGTGAGGAGATCATCCTCACGAAAATTCAAATCAATCCGATATTCGTAGACTGGTATAGAAGTTGAAGAATTATAGACCCTCTATTTTTATCATGTAGCTTGAAAACCACATTTGACGGGGTTAAAAATTTCAGAATGGGCTGATTTTTTGTTGGGGTGATCTATATGGTGAGGAGAACATCTTCACAAAAATCAGCCATTGATTCATCTTCTATGTGGGTACGCCAAAATGGTTGTCCACCGATCCTGGCCCTTGATTTATATCGACATTTATAAGTACAATGGACAATATCAACAAATTCATTAATAATAAAAAAATAAAAACCTAGCTTAGACATTAAGTTTAATTTTGAAATTTGAATACGGTAATGATATCGATTGACACGAGGACACGTATCAAGAGGTACGAGAAGATACGGCGAACGGAATTTACAGATTTTTCGCTATCAATGCAATAAACATGGACCGAAAAATGTCGAAAATAAGAAATTATGGAGCATGGGGTAAGGTAGGGATTTATTTATGATATTGTCAGTAGATGAAGGTGGTGTTATGAGCATGTACGTACTTGGTCTCATTTTATAATGCCTGTCACGAGAAATTGCTTGAAGGCCTCATGGGGTGGCATGAAAGTGTGGGAGCTTTTGTATTTTGCTTCAAAGAATGAATACCCCCCTCTGCACCACCTTATTCATTGTGGTCACACACCCTTTGCTTTTGCCTCCATGAGTGTATATTTCCTGTGTCTAATTTTTTACCTAAATTTCGTATAAGCGAATCGGGTAACCATCGTATCGATCGCGATGTCGTGGAGCCCACATCGATGTATACCTAATCTTAGGGACTTGTTTGGAAACCTCATGTTTCAGGGCCTCGGTCTGAAAAATTAATCTATTTTTTGAAGGAAAAATCTGAAAAAATATTGGGCTTCAAAAAGTAAGCCCCATATACTTACCAAACAAGGTCAGAATGATGGACTGACATCTCCTCTTTTTGGGTTTCCAAACAAACTCTCAGGGCCTGTTTGGAACGAGCAAAAAAGAGTTCCAACGGCGAATATTTAGCCAGACAAATATTATCTTGGCTAAATATATTTGTGCATGTCAATATTTAACAAAACGTTTGGTACATGTATTAGCTAGCTTGTTTCATTTTCTTTATAATTTGTGTGGGTCCCACATATCAAAGTAAGTCAAATATGGGTTAAGTGTGGGACTTACATATTAGTTCACAAGATCTAAACGGTCTCATTTTTATCTTTTTTATATATTAAAAAATTCATCTTTTTATTGAAAATAGCGATTTTCCTGCGAGAAAATAAAATTTTCCCACCAAGCTATTTGGTGTGAAAATATTTATTCAGGTGGAGGTGATCAAATATTTTCCACCGCGGTGGGCAAATTTGTGGGTCCTGCTAAATATTTGGGGGTGAATATTAGCGCGCACAAATATTTTATTTTCCGGCCTCGGTGGCCTACCGAACAAGCCCTTAATGTGTATTAAAAAGGGAAAACTGAATGAATGTCATAGTCTTACAGATTATTAAAATATATCTATGAGCACCAAGTAGGAGATCCCCTGCACTGGAAATCAACCATCAATGACCATCCGATATATAGAATTATTATATTTATATTATAATATTATATATTTGGGTAAATAACACATTTGTTCTTTATAAGAAGAAGAGGAAGACAGAGATGAAATCCATTAATTTGATCAAAAATCAAATGGGGGAAAATTTTGTGTTTGTGAGGTCATTTCAACTTTTCAAGGATAAAGGGTATCATTAAAGATTGCAAGTTTGTATTACTGGTGGAGAATAATTTCTGAATAAAAAGCAATAAATACTTGAAATTTGTGGTCCCCTCCAATCCAATGGACTGGAGCTTTCGTACTATATTATTAAATTATTAGTGGGCCTATCACATCAATCTACATGGTTTGTAGACCCCCAATGCTTCATTAAGCCCATGATTTTAAAAAAATTCAAAATCCAATGGCTACAAATTACCCTTCAAACTGATTTTTAGCAAGTTTATTTTTGCTAAGCAGCATTTTTGTTGAAGCTAACCGGCTCTACATTTGACATGTACCCTTGACAACCATGCTTTAAAAAAAATTTCAAATTCAAAAAAATTAAAGAGTAATAGGGGTACATGTCAAATGCCTCGCCGCTTAGCTTCGATTCGACGACGGGTAAACACTTGGCAATATCTGGCATTACCAACACATGAGACAAGTATTTTTCGCCAACATCTCAAGCTGTCTTAGGCATAAATGGGTGTTCAAAATGCGACCCCACGGGTCGGACAATAGACATTTTGCCTGTTAAAATAGTTGTTGCCTCGACTCGGGCCCTCGTCCGTCCACCGTAGATCTCTTGAATCCAATGCTCAATAGCCTTGACGGTGCAACTTTTTGTCGGGTCTACGGTGTGATAGCACGACGGTCATTTTCTTTAATTTAATAAACCCGAGAAAGTAATTAAAAATTGATATTGTAAAATTCAATTATCAACAATTAATTGATGAAAATTGGAATGGAAAGGCATGTGAAGAAAGCGAAATGTGGGATTGAATACATGAGCATGAGCTACTACTACTGCTAAGATCCAGAAGTCCGTGACCTCAGCGTTGCGACCCTTACGTTCTAACCACTAGAGCACGAGGCAAGACTCATGACTCATGACTCATGACTCATGACCCCCCCATCTGACACAAAAAACGTGTCCACACTAAAGAAAAATGGGGTACCAATTGTCGTCGTGAAGCCAATCAGAGAGGAGGATTGTCTACATGACTACACCCACACCCCACCCAACCACCCCATCTGTGTCAACTCATCACCACCTCCTCCTACCTCAATTACTTGTTTATCTCCATAGTTTCAATCCACAAACACACATACATACATACATACATACATACATGATTTAAAATAACGAAAATAACGGCCTTTATAATGGATTCGGACCTCCCCTGTTACGTTATGTACCGTTTTAATGCTCCGAAAATAACGACCATTGTTTTGTTATAACGGCTGTTATTTTTCCTTTATAATGAAATTGTTTTCAGAGAAACTTTGTGAAAAATCCGTTATTTTGTCATTATTTTCTGTTATTTTTCATTATTTTTCAAATTTTGAAATTTAGCGCGGTAATTTTTCATTTTTGCCCCTAAGCGTTATAATTCGTTATAACGGCCATTATAACGAAAAAAAAAAAGTAATACCCCCAATCTGTTATACCGTTATAACGGCCGCTTTTAAACCTTGCATACATACACATCCATCTCTCTTTCTCTCTCTCTTTCTCTCTCGTCTTTCTCTCTCGTCTTTCTCTCTCTTGGGACCAGGAGGTAGCTTAGCAAGCTAAGAAAGGTAAGGAATCCGTCCATGGATGGCTTTCCTTGTATTGACCATTTCTTGGCACTAAATGGAATAGATGAAAACAAGAGAAGCTTTGATCTTTTGATGGTGCTAAGAGAATAAAATAATTACAAGTACCTTTCTCTTCTTTTCAATTTTTTTCTTTCTTATACACTAGAGACTTGAGAGATAGAGAGAGGATTGATTTGGAGAGAGAAAAAGATGTCTAAGTAGGGCCCACTACAAATACAAAGCTCTCATCTCCAAAGAGGGCCAAGTGGCCATTATGTGTGGTTGGTTGGAAGAGATTTTTTTTTTTTTAGTAATGGTCTCATGGTCCGAGGTTCTTGGACGTTTTCATGGTGCATGGTGCTGTCGTTTTTTCATTGGTCAAGTGTATTGGACTTATTTTAAGAATTAATTAACTAAAACTTAAAATTGATTTACACAGTATAATTTTGGCCCTGACAAAATGACACCACTATGCACCATGACAACATCCATGGACCCCAGAGACCATGACAACATCAACCATCAATGATCCAAGATGATTCATGGACATGGGCTTACATACAGATGAATTAAGGGCTGCTTTTTTGTGATGATATTTTTCTCGACGTGAATATCAACCTCACAAAAATTAGACCATTCCAGCATTTGTAGCCTTACGAAACGTAGAATGCAAATTAAAAAACTTTGGACCGTCTATTTTCATCGTTAAATTTAGGTTTATATTTGATAGGCTTAGAAGTTTTAGAAATTGTTGATTTTTTATGAGGATGATCTCCTCGATCCTTACCAAAAAAAAAAAATCATCCCTTAACTCATCTGCGTGTAGTCCCCGTGATTGTGTGTCATTTTAGAAGTCAAAAAACACTAGTAACTTTATCCCATTATTTTACCAGACGCCGTGGTGTTTTAATGAAAAACAAATGGTGAATAATGGTAACCGCATAAGGTGATAATCAAATTTTATATGGACTACGGATATTATTCGAAAATTTTCTGTTTTGAATAGTCGAAAATTCGACCTCGAATCTATATTCGAATGATCGGATATTATTCGAAAATTTTCTGTTTTGGCTTCGTATAATTTTTTATATTCAAATACTTTTTGGATCTGGATTCGGATATATCTGCTTCAATAATATCTGATGATCCGATATATTATATAAATACAATAATTATAATATATAACAGATTTTAAACTCCAATCCAATAAGTGTGTGCCAACAGGGCACCTTTAGTAATACCCCCGTAAGGGCGTCTTTGATTGACAAGTGGGAAAATTGCATTTTTCTTGGGAAAACACAACTCTCGATTGTTAGATAGTCATTTAAAATCTGTATAATTTTCCCTACCAAGCCATTTAATCTGGACAATTTTTCCTATTAAGCCCGGAATTCATTTCTCGTCCAGATATGTAAGAATTTATTTCAACATGAAAACAAGCTTTTATTTTCTCACGTGATTGAAATATGTGTTCTCGGTTGCAATCAATCAGCCATTTAAGACATTTTCGGGACGTATTTTCTCGAAAAATAAATAAATTATGCAATCAAAGTTATCAAACACGCCCTAAGGTTATCCTTATTTGAACGATATTATCGGATATCTGATAAGTTAATTTGATTCGAATTCGAATATTGATTCAGAACATCTGTTGGATTTTGAATCAAATTCGGATAAACGGGTCAAAAAATGGTAATTTATTTTTTCTTGTAATCCATGGTGATAAATTTTTTTATTTGTTTAATACGAGGGACCCACATGATAGGGGAAACTTCCAAGTTCCCACAAATTGATGCGTTCTGCGCACCTAGGGTTCTTGCAAGCATTATTCGCGCTCTCCTTTTTCATTTTTTGTTGCCTTTTCAAGTGCGCAGTACGCACGGGGGTACATCAGCGCCTTAATAATTGTATTTGTCAAGATTCTAGAGAGAAGGAGCCGTGTGAGATGCGCTCTCTCTCTCTATCTATCTCTCTCTGATTAGGAATTTAGGATTAGGTGCTTTTTTAGGGAAACGAGACGCATTAATAGCGTTCACGCGTCGACAAAGATACATTAGAAAGAAGGGCGAAGACCAACTTCCTCTCTAATCTCTATTTCTGCACAAATCCAACAAAATCTCTTTCTTTACTAATCCAACACAATGTCACTTACCCTTTCATTCAAAAAATCATGGCGTCTTTTCTTTTTCTTTTTTTCACTTTCGGAAGTTGCCTGTGAAAAATTAAAATTTTAAGCTAAAAACTGAAAACTACTTCTCTTTTTAATCCAAGGTCTAAAAGGGGCTGTTATAACGGTATAACGGACTGCGCGTTGCCGTTTTTCCGTTATAATGGCAGTTATAACGAATTGTAATGCTCAGGGACAAAAACGAAAAAAATAACCCGAAAATAGAAAAAAACGGCGCTAAAATTCAAAATAACGAAATGTAACGGAGAATAATGGAAAAATAACGGAACTAACGAGCTTTTTTCATGAATTTTCTCAGAACATGTGATTATTTTTGTTATAACGGAAAATTAATGGAAAATAAGGGCCGTTATAAAATGCTACATAACGTAATGGGGGAGGTCTGAATCCGTTATAGCGGCTGTTCTTATTGTTATAGTGGCTGTTATTTTCGTTATACTGGCCGTATTTTAAACCATGCTTTAATCTTCTTCTTTCTTTGTTGTTGTTGGATTGGATTGAAATAAGGGGCTTTTTTCACAAATTTTCTCAAAAAATAACGGCCCTTGTAACGAAGATAATGGTCGTAACGGTACGTAACGTAATGGGGAGGTCCGAATCCGTAATTTTCGATATAACGGCCATTTTTTAAACCATGCTTTAATCTTCTTCTTTCCTTGTTGTTGTTGGATTGGATTGAAATTGAATACATGAAAGAAACCCAAATCTCTCCCTTCTTTCTTTTTTGGATCTTTTGTTTGTTTTTGATTGATTTCTTCTATGATTTATTCCTTGATTTAAGGGGGGTTTTAATCTATCTAAGTCACTTTCAAATGGGTAAGTGTGACATCTTTGCTTTGGGTCATTTTCTTTAAAAAAGAAAAAAAAAAACCCATGTTTTAGATATAAGTGATGATGTTAAGCTAATTCACCCACCTTCAAAGACTGTATGTCATGTGAGATTTGAGTGCTAAGCAAAACCCATTTTTGTTTAATTGTTATGTTGAAAGAAGGAAAAAGGAGAGACCCCATTTTCTCTTTCTTCTCATTTTGTTTGAAAATAGTTCCTAAATCATCATAGTCTTCATCTACCATTTACATGGTAAACAACCCTTTTAATTTTCTTAAAATGAGAAAAAGGGTGTGCCCAATTTCCATCTAGAATATCTAATTAGGTCTAATTATGAACACCCACTGTTCAAAAAGGCCCCACCTAAGAGACTTCTTGTTCCAATAATCAACTAACCAGATTATTGTTGACCATCTGATCTATCAAACTGGTTTGGATTATAAAGGAAAGAGTTCAATATTGTCCTAAAAGAAATTTTTATATATGGAAGTTACGTCATCCGCTTATCAATTTGACGTGGAACCCATGTTAGCAATTTGTGAATTTTACGTATTACTCGAAAATAAAAAAAATTATAGATTTATTTGTGAATTTTGGTGTTGGTTCATATGTGATAAAAAAAAGTTGTAAAAGGAAAATATTGTCAACTTTTTTTTTGGCAATTTTTTTTAGCGAACTTTTGAATGACGGTATTTTTTCTATATGCCAAATTGTTGAATATTGACCTAATTGTTATTATGGAAAATTTTTTAAAACGAAAATAAAGTTTAACATATTTATAAAAACATATAAAATTTTCAAAAATTATAGAAACGATAACTAAGCGCCCTTTCAAAGAGTGTCTCTCCGAAGAGGCCGAAATACTCCTAACAGAAGCCCTTTGAAAGGTCGTCTGAACCTAACAGATGCCCTTTGAAACGGCGTCTATGGCAGATGTCAGAGTTTACCCATGATAGACAACCTTTGAAAGGGCGTTTTCCTGTTGCAACTAAATCGGCGGAACGGCCAAACATCCATACGTCTAGAGTCCTCTACGTGTGTGCCACGTGGCTCATATATTAAACATTATTTTTGTTTTAAAAATTTTTTGTTGTTATTATCACAAAATATTCAAGAATATTGGTTGAAGCTAAAAAAAAAAAAGTCCCTATGTGCATCATAGTCTCTCATGTGACATTTATAGTGGAAGGAATTGAACCCATCTTTTTGAAAATGTCATAAATATATCATGGAAGATGGAGAAAAAGTGAGAAACCTAATTTCTTCAAGGATGCTTATTTTCTTTAAAGAGGGTTTCTTAGGCATCATAGTCACACTCATCAGCATGTAAAATAGTGAAAAAAAAAACACTTTTAACTGTCATGAAAAGAGGAGGAAAAACACCACTTGCAACATCCCTTTCGTACATTAGCACGACCAAGATTCGAGAAACTTCAAATAAAAGAAAGATCCAGTAAAGATGGTGTGTTCGATTCTTGTTTATGGGCCTTGTAAGGTAGCAATATCATGGTTGGTTGGGTCAATTCATTCCTCCATCTTACAACTCCCCCACCCCAACCAAAATTATTAAGAAGGCTATCAAAGTCTCTCTTAGTACAACCCCGGCCCCCAAGCAAGGGTGTCAGGATTCAGGATTCCTTTCCTTTGCCTCCACGTTGCCTTTACTCTTAGCTTCTCTTGATGCTATCATGCTCTCCTCAACTACATATCTTGTTGCACATATCCCCAATTAAAATCACCTCCTTCTTCACCTACCCAAGCTTTTTTTTTTTTTTTTTTTAGAAAAAGGGTAGAGAGGTTAACTTTGCATAGATCTTTTCTTCATGGGTAATTATTAAATGCGGTTCTCAAAGTTCCAACTTTCTTAGGTTTATAAAGTATTCTAACCCCCTCATCACATGCTCCTTTCCTTTGTCATCCTTTGAATTGTGAACAAAACCATGTTTTTTTTTTCTTTTGTTGAACAAACTAGGTTCCTTGGGCAAAGGGTTTCCTCTCTCTCTCTCTCTCTACATTTTGGAAGTTTTAAGAGCACTACACACAATGGACACCCACCCTTCCATGATCAAAGGACCAAAGAAATAGGCAATTTTCAATAATAAGACTTCTGTCAAACAGTATGTGGGACCCACAAGTATGGATATTATCTCTTTTTTTTTTCAAAATATCAAGTTGGTGGATATGTAAGATTGCATGTGCCGTACATGTGATTTGTGGACACTTGTATTACAAGAATATGATCAGTACAAGATGTAGTACATATCTGCTCTGCCATGTTCTTAGAAAACTCTCTCTCTCTCTCTAAAAGTCTCTCTCTCTCTAACATTATTATTAGTTTAATTATGGTGGATTAGGCTTTTTTACTCCTTTGTCATGTCACCAAGCAAAATTAAAAGGTGGGTTCTCTTGGTTGTAAAGCTAGTAAGGTAGGATGATGGTTTGGTTGTAGAGAAAATTGAAGCTCAACTGTATAGCTGCACTATAGTTGGGTTAGGTCAAGCTCTCTCTCTCTCTCTCTCTTGTTCACCCTCTTCTATTGTATATACAATCCAATTGCATTATTCCTCACGCTTATTCTCATGTTGCTTTCTTTCTTTGCCACGAATCTCTCTCTCTCTCTCTCTCTCTCTCTCTCTCTCTGGATAATTGAATGGAGAATACTAAGTCTTCTCTACTTGGTATTATTGCCTTTAGAAAATGCCGACAACACTCACTAATTGCATGTTCCTCCAAAGGATACGCATATCTCTATAAGAAATCTCAACCCCCCCCAACTCCTCCTTTGTACTGTTTTCTGCCTAAACAACTTACTATTTTTTTCTCCAAGGAGCAAATCCCCCTCATTGTGTTTTAAAGTTTGAAAAAACATAGCAAAAGTTAAACTCAGTCCCTAATCCAACTCTTGTTCCACATTAAAAAAATCATGAAATGGGTACCCCATAAAAAGATAAAAATTCAATCTATAGAGATAAGATACATGACCTTGGGTATTATTATTCATTAAACATAATCATATTATATGTATAATGATAAGAAGATGATCTCATGATCCAACATTGCTCAACATTGGTTAGGACGGACGGACAGACGTAACACTTGCGACACTTATGAGAAGTTGGAATCTCTTGCTAATCTGGATTGTTTCGACTAGCTCGAACCCCTCGCGAGGTAAGACAGCAATGTGAACATGGATCCAACTGCTTTTCTTGACTAACCCCATAAACCCACATCGCGCATGCACCATGCCGACAACGTATTAATCGTCTTAAATTTCTTGAGTTTAGAATAAGTTAACTAGCTAATTGGATTATTATTTTTTTTGGCATGGTTTTAGCTAGAATGGACAAATTGTTGGTGGAAAGTGTTGTAAACCCTACAATAATGCTAAATTGATCTTCAAAGTTCCCCCAACCAAACCCTAAAATGCAAATTTTTAAGTCATTGTCATGCCTATGCTGATGAAGACCACATTAAGTGGTTTAACTTATTCATCATAATGTTGGACTCCCAAGGGGATCAAAACCATGTACAACCATGGGTGGCATTGTGGTAAATGACCCTTTTTTTTCTGAAACTTTAGTAGCATATATAATTCCAACTATCAACCAATGGAATCACAACAGCATATATGCACAAACTTTGGTTTGATCTATCAGCATGGAAGAAAGTTACAGTGAAAAATTATTCTTCAGTGCACCGACACATGGGAAGGACTTTTTTTTCAGAGGGAATACCAATAATAAGATGGGATTGGCACCTCAGTCTGCATATGTAAACTTGATAAGAAATCACCAAAAATCATAGAAGATGAGGTTTGCTATCCTTGTCTGAATTGCTAGGTTGTTTTCCCAATTGTCAGTTCAGATAATCAATTTGCTAAAAAGGGTTGGGGAATCACCATAATTATGAGGGTTTTATTTTTCTTTTTTTGAACTTTGTTTAAATTTTGTTTTTAAATGATAATCGATCCTATTCGTGCCGAGGGACTCGCCTTTTTGCACTTGTCTTTTCACTCGCGCTCTCGGCCGTGGATTGTGCAAAAGGGCGCGTCCCCTGATCACAACCCAATGATTAAATAACCAACTTGATTTAATTTAAATAGGGTTTGAAATGAAAATTTCACAGACACATACACAGGTGCATGTGCTAATAAACAAGTCCTGATATTTTGTGATTTTTCCATGATGGGGTGAAGACTAACAATATTGAAACAATCGATAATCAACGAATTAACATAGTAATTAATGGGATTAAAATGATGGCCTTCTTGTTCTTGATTTGAATTTCTTTATTGATCAATGTGATGATAACTGGAGTCCTTCACAAATTTAAAAAAAAAAAAAAATTAGAAAAGAATCATGATTAAGATCAAGTGGTTGAGAAGATATGTTTAAGATAAAAACAAATACTCCCCTCTGGAAAGTGTGAGATGTGTAGAAGAACAAAGACCATAGAATTGTAGTTGACAGCCTTCTTTGAAAGGAGGATGGCTTAGAGACACATCCACCAAGAAAGGTGTGTTGGGTGGGTTAGAAGTAGGAGAATAAAGCAACAAAACACTACTCATGAAGACACCCACCAAGCCAAATGGGTTCATAAAAATCAGAAAGATGGAATTCCCTTGTCACAGTTGTATGTGCCTTTAAACCCATATAGGATTCTTTCATGAGGGGCACCACCAATCCTTCTAAACTAACATACTTTGATGAAAAGATAACTTCAAATATGACTTGAAAAAAGCAATCTTGGCTGGATGGAAACAAGCACACACAGAGAGATAGAGAGATAGAGAGAGAGAGGGGGTTAAAAGGCATGAAATCATTTGAAAACCACATATTCCATCTTTGAGGTTCCTTGTAAGGTTGGATAACATTAGAGATTGACAGGAAATAATAGAATACATTAGCAATTTGGAAGTCTCTTTCAAGCTATTTCCCTTCTTCACTTAACTCGAAGAGCCTGCCCCAATACCCATCTTTTTGACCCCCCATCCTATTCTTGAGTCGCCCTTTGAAAGTCAAGCTTAGAAATTTCAAGATTATTGAGTGTTTTGGGTCTTGACCTGACAATTTTGACCATTGAGAAATGTTCGGGGCCTTAAGACCAGTTCAAACATATATTCAAGAGGAAACCTGAGGGCCCACAGACTCCATAAATATTTTTCCAAACCTTGGTGAACCTACACAAAAAATAAGCCTGATAGGTGATTCTTAGCCATTGGATTTAACCATTTTCGTTAACAAAAAAAAATCGCAAATCCAACGGCTAGAATCACCAGTCAGGCTGACTTTTAGCTTGTTGGTTCACCAAATGTTCATGGGATCAGAAGGCTAGCTAGTCTAGATCGTTGGTAATGGCTTCCTTCTTAATTATGGAAAAGATTGGATCCAACTATGAGCTCATGCTGAATAAATTACAATAAAGACCAGTTTCTCGTGTTCATAATTTTGCCTACCAAAAGAATCTGACCCAGAAAGGTCATAAGAGCAAAATGCAGAACTTATCCTTCATGCCTACGTTTGTGATTTATTTTTTGTCCATGGAGTTAATTGGACCTGTCCATATGGAAAATTGCAGGAACAGCATTCATGGTTGTCATAGGGGATGTGTCATTATATTGTGATGCGGGGATGAAGGTTAACATAAACATAGAAGATAATGGGGCTTTCAACCTGTTTGATCGAAACAATTGAAGCTCAAAAATCTTAATTACAGCTGATCTTTGTAGTAATGGCAATTAAGTTAAGAATCTTACAGGGAACTCTTCGAATTTACGAAATGACCAACGCGGTGATTCTACTGCACATTGAAATTCCCAATGAAACACTACATTAGTTCGTAATAATATCACACAACTTCAGGTAACGCATTGCCTCTGACGCCTTCAAAACCTGTGATCGTCTCACTCTAGCCTAATCAAAGCTTGATTGTTATGCCTTGCTTCGAGCTGAAAGTTCCGAAGGTAGACCAACAGCCAGATTCCTGGTCCCGAAGTGGCATCCTCAGTTTTGAACTCCCCAATTGGTTGATACCACCTCAATGTCAAAGATCTATGTGATTATGGGAAGAATAATGCTTGCTGATAGTATGGAGAATTTCTTGATTAATTTCAACTGTTGTACATGGTCTAGGGAGGATATAATCTGAGTCCTGTCCGAGTGTAGAAACATCCCCGGCATTCTGCTTCATTGATGTCTCAATATTCTTGCTTTCAGTAATATGGCTTTTCTCATGCTGATTAAACAACTGGGACTTCATCCCCAAGCAGAATTGCAGATCCTCCTCACTTCGAGCTTTATTCAATTTATCAATAAGATCATTTACTGCTGAAGTCCTTTCTGCACGCCAATTTTTTGCCTTCTTTGGCCTTCTAAGTTCCTTCTGGCCATCTGGACCATCAGTATCGGCAAGCCCTCCCTCATCATTGAATTCCCATCTCTGCAACTTCATCAATCCCAGATCAACAATGTCTCGTATTCGCTGTCTGAAGCTACCTGCTCTCCCAAGATTTGATCTTAGCCTTGCTTTCAGCACTGAAATCATTCTCTCAGTGTTGCCTTCCCCATTAGTAACACTTGAGTCTAGTACATGCGACACATCTGGCAACAGTCCTTCCAGTGAAGAATTAACAAAAAATGCTTCCTCAAGTAAACTAACATTCTGCATGTATCGGTCGAAAGCTTCATTTTCGGCTTCAATGTTACTGTCCTTGTACTCCTTCAACTTGGCAAACCTCCACTGATTTATAGCTGCAGCATCCTGAAACAGAATCCAAGGTCTGGCAAATCACTCTCTAACACCACATGGAATACATAAAAATAAGAAGTGAGGAAAAGTGAACCAATGCGTGCACCTTTCTGGTCAGTGGCCTCTTCGCACGGAGCGGAACTTGTGCTCCACTGAATTGAGAAAGTTGTCGAAATGAAGAAGCCCTCAGTGAAGCCCTGAAACCAAGTCCAGCATAAGAAAGATGGAATCAATGCTCAAAACAAGATGCAACTTCTACCTCACCTAGCTAAAAGCCTGTATGTAATTGGCGAAATCAGTGATGTGCTTGGCGAAATCAAACAAATTGATGGGAAATGAGGAAAATAAACAAAACAAAAAAATTTTGGAACATGATTAACAACAAAAAGGAGTACGGACTACAGAGTGAAAATTTTTAAAAGAAAAAAGATTCACCAAGTAAAAAGAATCTTAAAAACCAGAGTTTTGCTCCTGTTAAAAACTCTGACCTTTTAAACTCAGTGAGGTTTGCAGAAGGTGCTTATATCAGGCAGTTTCTGACTTACCTCATCCAATTCTGTTGGCTTGGTGAGTCTCGAAACTACTATTGCCAGGAAGAGAAATGGATAGGGGAGAAGGCACAACACTGCACACTATGATCGAAGAAACTCTGCCACTGTTGAGCTTTAGCCTTGCACTGCCAGTGCCAAGACCAGACAAAGAACAGCTGCATTAGGCTTCCACATGAATCCTGATTTTTTGCAGTGCAAAGCTCATGCTAGGGCATCGGTCCTAGATAGAGTAGAATGGCAGAACAGGATTCATGTGGTTGACCCCAATAATTGGGATAAAACATACTGACTCATTAATTCATTGGTTATCTTTGAACCCAGGTTTTCATGACAGGAAACAATCCAAATAATTATGTTCTAAACACTGGATGAAACAGTTCTGAGCACAAGCAGACATACATCTACTTGCGAGGTGCTGATTTATGACTTACCCTGTGGAAGATACATCAGTAGATTGCTGGTCAAACAAAGGAGAGCTTGAAGATGGTGTCTTGTCTGGAAAAGTCGCATTCGCTTTCAGAACTGTAATGTCAATCCAGAACATAACACAAGAGAAAATGCTTAATAAAATCTGAGCAGAACAGCAAAACGTGCATAATAAAATTGTTGTATCAATCTACCTAAAAATTTAGAATTTTAAATCTAGTCCATCTTTCCGTAATGGGATATGCAGTGAGGTGCACTTGAATAATGAGAGGAGAGCCCACATGGATAGCAAAGACTCTCCTCACTGGGCACGATATGATATGGGTGTTCATCTACCATGGTCAAGCAATTGATTGACCAACTCTTGGATGTACCATAGCCCAAAAATTGCATTTTTAGAGCCTAACCATTCAATTCGTGGATCCTTTGTAAGGTGTTGCATATGATTTGACCGAGTCCAAAAACGAAAGCAATCAGTCGCGTAGCTAAACACATCCAGCCAGTTGAGGTTTGAGTTATGGACTATTCAAGGGATGCTTCATTGGTTGGTGGTCTGGATCGATGGATGTGCGACCACTTGTACATAGAGTGATGAGGTCCTAACATCCGTGCAGAGCAAACCCCCAACTATATTTTGCCATGTAGCGTGAATGGTGACCCATTACATAGGTTCACGATTCTATATTAAAATAATCAACATGCAAGTATAGCAATTGTACTTCATTATTAATAAAAGTTTGCGTACCGTGTATATGACATGGATTTTGAGCTTTTGCACAGCAGCTCTTGCATGACTGGTACGGGCACCTACATAGTTAATAGTTAGTTCATCAAAAGGCCCAAACAAGTAAGGAGGCATTCACTTATCCATGTAGATTAGCACGTCTAAAGCGTGTCTATAATAAAGTAGGAGGTAATAACTACATGCTACAGCAAGTGTTATGATTCCTAATCGGTTCATTGAATAGGTATTATCTTGTTTTTTAAACAATAAATGATTATTTAAATTCATCAAATCCCCAGTAAAGTTACAATCATATTTACCTAATTAAGACATCACACTACATTATTTCTCTCTTTCCTAGACCATGTGGCAAATTGCAAACCTTGCAGACTGAATCAAACTGTGAACCAGGTAATTATGGCTAGATCATATTAACGGGTTATTTTGGACTAATAGATCTCCTAGGTAGCCCACCGATAGAATGGTCTGGGCACGTGTGCAATGCATACAACAAGTGGAAGTAGGAACCCATGCCATTTCATTTTATGAATGCATTTTCAAATACTGCCATGTGATAAAAGATCCTTACTAAAGAATCAAATAGAAAGGGAAGAACCTTTCAAAGGAATTTCCATCTGGAAGATGCTATAGGAATGGTGGTTGGTGTTGACAGAATTATTGGGGGCTTCTTTGACAGACTTTTTAGCTAGCTGGCACCTCTTTATTGAAGGAGGTAATCAAGGAGGTATTATACCTTTATGGAAGTCTCCATATCCGTGTTGGTTTAAGCTAAACTTCGACATTAGCTTTGTTGGTTCCCCTGGTTTGGCATTGTAGCTTTACCACTGTTTGTGGTCCAAGTTCCTTCATCTCTTTGGTATGCTCTGGACAAAGCCCAAAATTGTGATGCAACTTTTAGCTGGAATGTTCAATAAAAGAGATATATTCTTTGAAAGATTATCCCATTAGCACTTTGTTGGAACATATGGAAGGAGCATAACTAAGGAATTTCGGAGGACGAGTACGACTGAGGAGTCAGTGATTGCAAAAACTAAGGCAGCTATGTGTAATTGGACAGTTATCTTAAGGATTTTTGTAGGTAAAGTATGTAGATTTCTTTTATAGTTGGGACGTAGCTATCAATAGGCCAATGTCATATTTTCCTGGTTATGGGGTTAGCTTGTCTTGGCTTACGAGTATCTCTCTCATAAGTTCTGGTAAATCCGCTTTGTAACATGGGGTTTTCCCTTTTATTGTCAAAAAATCGTATTTACCACAACATCACAAAATAATTATGATGATGATAATCACCCACTGAGATGTCCTTAACATCTGCAACCCTTTTAGACCAAACTATACATTATGGCATCAAGCACCTGCATAGGATACTGCCATACCTGCCTGTAGGTTGAGGGGGTTGTCGAGAGTACCTAGGTCTGGTATGTCAAGCAAAAATAGGGCAACAATGCCCTAGTATTGAGAACATGACTTAGTAACTCTTACTCGACTTGTGATTGCATCGATGCGTGTTAGGCTAAGGAAAGCTCATGTCTGGAATAACTTAGCCACCTGGTGTGTCTGAGGATCAAGGATGTCATAGCACCCACGTGAAAAAGTGAAAGAGGATCAAGGATTTCATATCAGTATCACCCATATGAAGAAGTAAAAGAGTTATGACTTCAAAGAGTTAATGATGGTAATGTGCTACTGTAAAGGCCATAAATCATCTTATATAACCTTGAGCATAAACTCTGGCTAACACCCTTCTCATCCAATATGCTTCTTCCTTGAAAGAAACAATAAAACCTCACTTTTCAGGTGACGTAGTTGTCTCTTCATTTGGAACTTGGAAGTAGAGATGTTCTCATTATTACTTGTCAAAAATAAATAAATGGTCATCTTTGCATGATGTATCCCACTTTCCCGTCTTGTCCCAGCATACCTTTACTTGAACAACATTTTGCACCTTTTGGAGACCTTGTACAACCACATCCTTACGTGCTATTTTAAGGACCCACCAACTTGGCGTATAAGGCATTATCCATTCATTAAAAGCCAAGAGGCCTGGATAAAATCCACCTACTATTTCTTTCAACCTACATTGGGTGAGCTGAACATGGTATAGTGGTAACAATGAGGTATTGTCCTACAACATGACCCTATCCACATACATTGAGTGGAACATGCTAAAACGTCTCAAGTGCACCTTGCTGCAATGGAACTTTGATAATATGGAAACCTTTGTGCCCCACTTCCCTTTACCAATCAAGGACCAATACCCTTCGGCACAGTGCGTAAGAGGGGCATCGTACACCTTGGCAATCGTGTACGAGCTATAGATCCGTATTGAGTGACAACCATTGCAACGGGACCCCTGTTATTTCTAAGATTGCTTAAGGAGCCGTCATGTAGCGTGACATTGTGTAATGCCTTAACTTTATTATCTATTAATAAATAATGCTTGGTTGTATGTTGTTTGGGCTCGAAAAGGACCGAGTTTGTAGCCTAATTGATACTTATGGGCCTTAGACCCATTCTTGATCTATATTTGACCTAATTTAGGGCTTTTTGAGCCTCCGTATACTAGCTCATTTGAAAGTGACGAAAATCACTTCTCAACTTTACAAAAAACAATAGAAACTCTCGTTCTCTCTCAAGCTAGGGTTTGGGAAAAACACTTGGTGATCGGTAGATTCCTCTCCGCGACGAACCAACAACTACAAGCAAGTGAATAACCATTGACCCTTTTATTTTCTTGTGTTTTAATTGCTGTTATGCATATTGCTATTCTTAGAAGATCAGGATTAGGGTTTTTTTATGTTTATTGCTTAATGGAGGATTTTCTGGATTCTGAATTCTCTGTACTATTTTAGCGTTTTCGCTATAACTTTGGGTTTGGAGGTCAAAAAGACCTGATTCCAAAGCCCAAAGCTCCGTAACTAATAGGGCTAATTTATAGCCAATTTTCAGATCTTTTGAGTAATTCTAACCCCTCTGTTGAGATTCAGGTTTGGACTGCTTCAGTAAACCGTAGAATCCTGCAGAGACATATTTTGCCTTGATGAAAATTAGGATTTCTGGCAAACATAGAAGTTGGAGCCCTTCGAGTCTAGTTTCCAAAACCGTTTACGCAGTCCTCATAGCTTCAATAGCATGTTTGCTATGATTTTTACCGTACAAAATGACGAATCTGAGTTCTGTCAAAAACCCAGAAATCCTTGTGCATGTTGCACTGTTCGATTAAATTTGACTTTAGTGACTAGGTTAGGTTATATTTCTTTAAAATATCAGAAAAACTATAAGCTTTCAGACCCCTTTGGCCTTGCATGTTTTTGATCTATGTAAAAATTCCTAGGTTGCTTTATCAGGAATGGAAAATTTATTCTGTCCAGTTTTCAGAACAGTATTTCTAGGAAAACAATTCTAGATCTTTGTTACGGATCTAGATTTTCGTACCATAGGTTTCTTCCAGTAGAGTTCATCTGATTTTTGATCAGATAGCCTCTGAGGTTACTCCGTTTTGATTTAGAATAATCGAGTTATGATTATCCTAAGATCAGATGTTTCTGATTTTCTCTCTTGTTTCCCTATCTAATGTTAGTATTCGACCAGACTCGACCTTAGATTGACCTATATAGGTGGTGTTTGACCTAGTGTTTAACCATGGAGTTGTACTGCGATTGCTTAGACCTATCTTTCATATCCTTAACCTCATGCCATAACCTTGGGTTTCAAGGTCGACCCATGGATAGCAAGTCGATTCTTGGATCCCAGGTCGGGGTGTGACAGTTATAGGTTATTTTGTTATTGTTCGTTACATGATTATTGTATGCTTTTATTTATGTATTAGCCGGTTCTGATTGACTAAAGCATACTAATGAATGTCTAAGTTGTTGAGCATGTTACTACTTTATTTATCATGATTTTATGATGTATTGTGAGAAGTTTGAGCATACTTGCATATTAGGATTTGTACGAAGTGTTGGTTATGTATGAGCATTTCGAATAAGTCTTTGGGTAGTTTCACGACCCTAAAATTATAAGCAAGTAGGGAACAAGGAGAAGCCCTTGGGTGAAACGCCTTAAATTGTCAGTGATCACTTGACTATCTATGTGTCGGATGTTTTGCATAAGCATTACAATGAGATTCAGTTTCAGTGTATTCCCATGTACTTGTAGCGTCTTGATTATCTGTTAGTATATAGACATCTGATGAGATTATATGTTCCTGCTTTCTCTTATTATAGAACTGAAATTATGCAACCCTAGTTAGTAGTTATGTGATGATTTTATTAGTTCCTTAATATGAGCACTACAATGTAGCACATACGCATGGTTAATGTGTGGTTAGCTTGATGAGTACATTGTACTCACCCTTGCCAAAAACTATGTCTTCTTATTGCAGGTAGTGGCTAAGATATCTGGTGAGGATCTAGATAAGGTGGGTAGTTAATGGTTAGTTGCTTATTTAGTAAGTTTTTGTCAGTGGCCTTTTGGAAGGTTCACGAGTTGTATTTCATTCAAGTATTGAGATACTTTAGTTTTGTTTCTTGGGTTGTTATTCGAACCCAATAGTACCTTTTGATTCAAGTCTTTAATTAATTCATTTTATTCTTATAGTTTGGCTTTATATTAATCTGGCATTAATGAGATGATCTCCAGATTCTCGTGATGTATTGGGATTTGTTCCCAATTCATGCCTTGAGATTCTTGCATAGATAGAGATATTTTGGTGTATGAAGTTGTGGGCGTGACACATTATCCAAACATACCAAGCAAGGCACTATGATTAATTAGTAGACATTGATGATCCCCAACAACGATTTGTACTATTATTGACTTATTGTCTTAATAATTAAACATTGATCTTTGTTCAACATGATAGGACATGAAACACACAACGCATAACTCTATTCAATGTGTTACACGTCCATTCTTCATTATGACGCCTAGCGCATGGTATCAATGGTGCCCCTCCCATGGTTCTCAGTGACTGGTTTCGTTTCGATTTTGTCTATGGGCGAAACCGAAACGTTTTAGTAGTTTCGATCCGAAACTGACCGAAACCAAATGACATTTTATGAATAAAAAATTAGTTTTATCAGTTTCGGTTGGTTTCATCCGAAACCAAAGTAGTTTCGTCCACTACCGAAACTGAAACGTTTCGGTATCGGCCAAAACTTGAAACCATGGCCCCTCCTATTTTTTTAATTCGTGTCATCGAGCATCATCTAGCAACGCAAGTAAAGCATTCAAAAGTTTAATCAAGATGCAACCAATTGCACTCCTAAATCTTTCAAATGCTCGCTATTCATGTCAAAATAACCAAAGCTCCCAAGACCATCACCCACTAGTGAGTGGAGTGTAGTGTGTCTAATCCCATTGGCAATAATGAAAGGATGACATACCTTCATTACCATGGCCATGAAATTTGGAACAAAAGACATACCTTAAGTGGGTACAAAGATTGACACTTGTATCATAGATTCATAATCCTCTTTCCTCTCCAAACAATCATCATTTAGCACAGACTACCTCCCGAATAGAGTAGCATAAATATTTCTAAGGATAAAGCAAATGACTACAAAAGAAGAATACTTAAGTATTGATGTGGAATGGAGTACATGGATACCATAGTTTTTAAGGAAAATAGGAACAGAGGTATTATCGGTGATTGCCTAAACATGGATTCCAATCATTCCACACCACCTTATGAAGCAAGGATAAACCACTAAGGAAGCATTTTGGGTGAAGGTGGGAGAATTGTGGCTTAAACGGGTCATCACTAATGACCAATGACTTGAGGGGTACCGAAATCCAAGAGGTCTAAAATGAGAATAAGAGAGACAAAGTTGAAAGGGAGAGAAGTAGCTCATGGAATCAGATTAGATTTCTCCTTTCACATAAATTAGAAGGCTTATTTTGAGTATAGAATTAGGTGTTCGAGAATATGCAAAAGGGGTACTTTGCCAAAGCTTTCAATAGTCAACCTCAATCATGTTGGTTTGTCAACCCTCATATATGCCAACTACTGGAACATGTCGGCCTAAGGAGAAGCCACATCAATCCCAAGTTGGAATGACATTCTCCACTCAGAGCATCCATCGTCATTTCATATGAGAGACGTCACATCCCTAACCCTCGAGGCACACAGAGCAAAGTTAACCAAAAGGCATGAGTGTCTGGAGCAAAGGTACTAGGCATAATGGCATATTGTTGACATGAGCTTTCATTACCTAGCATCCACTCCACCAGTGCTACAACAAGTCGAATAAGAGTCACTAACTTGTGTTCTTGATACTAGGGAATATGCACCCAACTTTTTGCTCAACCCACCAAACCTAATCACTCTCAAAAAAACCCTTTGATGTGAACATGACCCCCAATAGAAGCCATGTAAAAAGGGGGGGAAAAAGACAGTGGAAACAAAGGACCAGATATGTGACCCATTCCAAGTATAAAAATATTCTAGTAACAACGTTTAATGAGTCTAAGAAATCTTATCGAGAAATTTCCAACGACTAATTAGTTTTAAGTTAATTCAGAGCAGTTCTCGTTGAGTTTGATTTTAAGTAAGAGTGATGCGGGAGCATTCAAACTAAGATGTACTCACGTTACACCAAATCAAACCCTTAAACAAAAGAGGTGGGCTTACAACAGGAGGAAGAAGAAAAGCGCTTTCCGAGTTGGACCTTTGTTCGCTTTATTGGAAAGCGCTTTTCTCAAAGATTTCTGAGATGGTGTTTCCTTGCAGCGTATGCAACAACTTGCCTTAGTAGTACGACCATTTTCAGGTTTCGAGGATTCAAAGTGATGTTTTTTCCTTTATGCTTGAAGGAATATGTATTAGCACGTCCATTATGAATCACATCTCGACCTAATATAACATGTGTTACTTTCACTAGGAGAACATCACACCATACTTCATTAGAATATGATTTGATCGAGAACAAAACAAGACATCTTCGATTGATCTTGATTTTTGTATCATCATTCACCCAAGCAACTTCATAAGGTTGTGGATGTGGCTCAGTTGTCAACTTGAGTAGGTCGACTATTGCCTTTGATACAATGTTTCCTTCGCTACTAGTATCAATGGCTAGAATATATAATTTATCTTTGCACATCACTTTAGTTCGAAATATGTTGTCTCGTCTCCAGTCTTCTTTTTCTTCTGATAACATTTCTATAGTCAACACCCTTTCCAACACTAATTCAAGTACTTCTTTACCCTTTTCAGCATCAAGATCTTCGTAGTCTCCTTCACCTTCTTGCTCTCCTTATTCTTATGGCGTTCCTTCAATGAGAGCAATTTGCTCACTGGGGCAGTGAAAAGCAAAATGACCTCATCCTCTGCACTTGAAGCATAGTCATTCATCTGCTCTTTTGGGTCTTTCTTTCTCCATACTCTTGCCTCAATCAACTATAAGGGCAAGCTTTTCAAGAGCTTTCTCATCATATGGTCCATGATCACTCACAAGCTTCCTAAATAACTCTTTCATTTCTTCCCAAATACGGATTTTCCACGACCTATCCTACAAAATATATCTTGTTGCCTACACCAAAGTAGAGCTGCTCATTTCACTTTGGCAATAGCAAGCTGAACCTTTCGGCCTTCGATTAATCCATGCCAATTGAAAAAGCTTTCTAGATTTGAAATCTAATCCATAAAAAGTTACAAGTTATATTTACCATAAAACTCGAGAACATCAAGTCTAACACCCTTATCTATATCATGATGCTAATTAGGAGAACGATGTCTTTTATATTCATGAAAATAAACTGGTTCAGCTTGTAAAGGATGAAAAACAACTCTTGCTTCTGGATACAATGTTCGATTCTACTAAAAAGGTCGTTCCCTCTGAACATAAGGCACATCTTGATGATCAACTCGAGGTAAGATTCCACGTTCTTAACCAAGATGATCATCCTCTTGTTGAACACACGAACCATGGTCTCTAGCAACCCCATGATTGTTAGAGAGAAAATCCAACTTCCGCTCGATCATTGCAAAAGTACTAACTAATTGGAAATATTTCCAAGTACCTTACCATGTTCTACCATTAACTCCATCTTTGGAATAAAGGCGTGTTTGGTTAGTCGGTAATTTACTTCCGAGAAAATATATTGGCGTAGCTAATTAACTTCATAGCCAAATATTCGAGCTTGAAAATATTTTAAAGCGTTTGGCAACCATATCATTTTCTCGCCAAATTTTTCGACATCCTAATTTTCTTGGTGTTTGGATGGCATAGAAAAATTTACGAAAGTTATCATGCACGCTGCATAAGTACCATAGTCAATATTTGCCATAGTGAAACAATACCACGTGGCCTTAAAAAATGCTTTACCACAGAGAACTCTGTGTGTGGGACCAGCTCATCGCATACTTTGGTATTTGTCAAATAGATTAGTTGTGATATCACCGGGATCAATCTTTGTACACATGTTCATGATCCAGACCATCCAATCAATGGACCAATTGCTTAAATAACACAGTCTATTATTTTGATGGTGATAATCAACCAAATGAAATGATTTTTGAAAAACATGCAATTCAAAAGATGACCCACCAATTGAACTGTCTAAATTGATAGCGCATTTATCATGTATACGGAAGGGAATCTGAGATCATAGAGATATTTAATTGTAGATCATATAGAGGCAAGTAGACTTTTTGGATCCCAGCGGCTATCGATGAGTTCTTGGAATACTAACATTTGAAGTAAATTGGACATCGAAATCTAGGATCATAACATGGACCTGGAGTCGTTCTCATGGGTTGATTTTTTACTGTGGAAATTGGGTATTATTTTGGTTACAAAGATCCAAAGGTTGAAAATCACTAATCGTCCTGATTTTTGGTATGTACGTCCACCTAGGGATGGACCAAACATCCATACGGTCAGTGGGCCCAAAAAGGTGTGCCATGTGTCGTATTGGTAGATATATGAGTGGTCCCAATATTCAGTGTAAGTGGGCCCAAAAAATGTGCCACGTGTCATATTGGTAGATATACGAGGGGTCCCAACATTCAGAGTGCAAGTGGGCCCAAAAAGGTGTCATGTCTCATATTAGTAGATATCCGAGGGGTCCCAACATTCATGGTGCAAGGGGGCCCCAAAAGGTGTGCCATGTGTCATATTGGTAGATATACGAGGGATCCCAACATTCATGGTGCAAGTGGTCGCAAAAAGGTGTGCCACATGTAGGCTTCAAGAAAGTCGGCCCAAAATATTTCGTTTTCTCACGTTGTTCTAGTGGGCAAGTTGTTTTGCCCAATTTATCAAAAAAACAAAAAAAATTTGCCCACCAAGGCTAACATGGCGTGAATAACAGGGGGGGTGATTAATTATTTTCACGTTTTGGCAGACAAATGTGTGGAACCAAGAAAACGGTGCGCCAAACGCTACAAAAATTGTATTCATGTGGGCAAATATTCAGATTTGCCCACAAAATAGCCTAACAACCACAGCCTAAAATCTTCCAGAACATTCATTGTGGTATTGGTGTCGTATATGGAACCACTTCTCCCACAAATAGCATACCAACCACAGCCTAAAATCTTCCAGAACATTCATTGTGGTATTGGTGCCGTATATGGAACCACTTCTCAAGTGCATAAATATATTTTTTCACTATAGTCAATGGGCAAATGAGCTAGTCAAAAGTCAACTGGTGGACTGTTATGGACTGGGGTATAGGGACTACGGTGAGTCTTGGGTTTGGTAATAGGTGATCTAATGAGTTAGATTTCTTGGAAAGGTCATTATATATGTGGGCTCACTTAAGTTGGAGCTTGAGAACAATTTAAGCCCAAGTAGTAATAGAGAAGGCCCAATTGTAATGCTTTAAAGCCCCCAAATAACACAAGGGATCGTCTTCAAATAACCAAGTTGGATCTCTTAAGGTGGCTTGATGAAGGCACGACTGACAACAAAAAATAGAAGACTTACCAAAGTGAAGAGAAAATTCTGGTGATAATAATAGACCACAACGGCAATGGTGAGGTGGAAATCCAATAGCTAGCTACTCCATCGGATTGATGGCGACAACTCCTGACAACCCAAATTTTTGAAGCTTTGATTTAGAAAACGAAGCCCCAACTATGACGAGCGTCCAATGAGACAACGCGATGGCAGTTCAATGATCGAGGTGGTTGCATTTAGTGTGCTCGAGACGGTGGCAACAGTGATGTACGGTAGGCAAAGAGTCTTCAATTCCATGCCGATAATCTTCAATTCCTTATGTGGGCAATATGGTGATAGCTTGCTCGATGGGCTTCCTTGCCGATAAAGGTCGGGTCCTTCGGCGTTTACTCCCTTTCGTTATGATTTGGACGGTATAGAAGGAAAGGAATGCACAGATTTTTGACGAGCAAGAATCTTCAATTCTTGAGTTGGTCCTGAAAGTCAAGGCGTTGATGTTTCTCTAGTCCTCTATCAATCCAGAGTTTAAACGATGTTTTTTTTTTAGTCCTTCGTTTTTAGATGGGAGGATCTTTTAGGGATTTCTTTTCCCTCTATTTAAAGGGAGGAATCTGCCTCTTTTAGTTTCTTCTTGGGATTTGTCCATGTTTGATGAAATATACTATTTGTCAAAAAAAATGTACGGTTGGCAAAGTGATGTAGACGGCAATGAAAGTGGCAAAAATCCCACAACGACAAAGGTCATAATTCAGCTTTAATACCAAATTGACAACGAACGAGATAAAAACGATGGAATCGCTACACCCGAAGGAAGCTTTACTTGGTTGAAGAATCGCTCTTCAAAAATTAGGATTTCACACCCTAAGCAATAAATTTTATTTAAATCAAAATCCAAAAAAGTGAAGAGTTTCTCCCTTTTACATCATATTTATAAATCTAAATTCCTACTTCATTTAAAATTCCTTTTTCTGAAACAAATAACTTTCCTAATCCTTTTCTAAAAACATAAACGAAGTCCTAATCAAACTAAACAATCCTAAATAAATTTTAATTAAAAATAAACCTAATGAACTAATCTGTGTTTGTCGCTGGACAGTAAGAGTCTGTGCTGCATCACTGTTACTTATCAAAAAGAAAAAAAAAGGGGGGCAAACAAGCTCCGCTTGTAGGGGCAGGCCCCCCTCACCCAACCCAGGCAAGGTTAGGGAAAATCATTGTTCACTCTAAGAGAAAAATCGATGTTTGATCATCTACTCGATGGAAAATGACTACTTCGATTCAATGTGGTGCAATGTTCTTCAAATAAATCAGCCATACTCTATTGAGAAGACCTAATGTGAGTGGAGAGGGGACCGTGATGCTTACACTTTTATAAATGAAGAGTAAACGAATTGCCTAAATTTAATGAAGGATTCAAAGGAACAAAGCTAAAGGATAACCTAAATAATTTGTCAATACAATAACTTATTGGATGAAAGGATGTCCTAGTTCCGCAATCGAGGAGTTTGAGGAAGATAGAAGAAACACTTCATGTGAACATTCAAGCCCCTTAACTTGATGGGGTCAAGTTCTTTAGGGGAACTGATTTTAAGGAAGCCATGTAGGAAGAAGAAAGGGATGAAAAATATACCCATAGTGGGCCCATTCTAAGTAGTTACTGTTTCTAGAGAACTGTAGCAACAATGTTTAGAAAATCATGTCCAAAAATTCCAAGCAACTATTTATTGTCTAGGTTAATTTAGATTTGTTTGCAAGTTGAGGTCGGGTGTAGGTAGGAGTTATGTCCTTTTCTAGTTTCTTTAGTTTTCAGCTAGTAGTTTTACTTTACTAAGTTTTAATTTTAGTAACTTTAGGTTGGGAAAGTCTTTTCAATAAAATCAAAAGGTAGGAGTTTTGAAAGGCATGAGATTTTTGAAAGTAATTGGTTTGATATGCCAAAGTAAATCAAAGTTTGATTCCAGGCAGAAGATGTAAGGGCTGCTGTCAGTACATATATTTAAAGTCAAGTAATTTATCTCACTTGGATGATTGAAATTGTTTGTTTGGGTTTGAAGCTTGTGTTGACTTGTGAGGTGCTGGTTCCTCTCTCAATTGTGTGTTGCTTCATTGTGAAGGTTTCTTCAAATTTTTAAGTTGTGATACCAACATTCCTATGCTATTCTCCTTTTACTTCCCTTATTTTCTTCTAGTCCTTCTCCATTTCTTCATATTCTGTCCAACCATATACCCTGTCAATATTCATAACCTATTTTAAACTTCAAAACCCTTAAATTCTCACCCCTTGGACAACTTACTCCTCAAACCTAACCCAAAATTCGACTCCTTCAAACATTTAAAATGCCTTACATTTTTTTGATTGTGGGACTATTTGAGACTGTCCAAGATCGCCCACGATGCACGTAGCTTGTCCAACACTATCGTGTATAGGCACCCGGTTCTATAATGTATAGGCATTTGGGCTACTTTATTTTAGCCTTATGTGAGCATGCGTAAGCCACGCATGAGTCTTTGTCAAGTGATGACTGCCTATGTTGCACTCTCTATAAAACTGTCAACAACACTATAAGGCATTACGTACGCCTTCCAGTAGTACCTTTCAGGCCGCTTTTGTCTAGGGCTCCAAATTACCCTCTAAGATTGCCTTCTTTTTGTGGACTGCTTCATTGGATAAGCTTTTGACGGTGAATTATCTGATCTCTAGAAGGATGATTATCATCGACTTTTGTTCGATGTTCAAGCATAGCAGGGAGTTTGTTAACCACTTCCTTTTGCGTTAGGATGAGGTGAGAAGAGTCTGGACTTTGTTTCTAGCAGAATTCGGGATACCTTGGGTGATGTCGAGTTCTGTGTTAAATCTGGTTGCTAATTGGCACTCGTATGCTTTCTCTTCTAGAGGGTGAGTATGGTGGAGAATGCTCCCATTCGCGATCTGTTGGGGACTCTGGAAGGAGAGGAATCACACAGTATTTGAAGGCAAGGAGGATGAGATAGCCAATATCATTCTCAACATCTAGGGCTTTATCTACTTGTGGTCTAAATCCTTTATCCAGTGTAGAGGCCTCTTCTTTGAGGACTTTGTGTTTCTTCGTTTTGCGCCCTTTGCTCTTGTTGTGGTTGTTTTCTTGTTCTTTGCAGGTGATCTCGACCTCTTAGGCTTGCATTGTAACCGTTTTGGGCTTTTTGCCTCCTAAAAAATTCTACAGTTATCAAAAAAAAAACTTCCAAAGGATAAATCCTAAGGCTAATACTTATCAAAAAAATAAATAAATCATAGGGCTAAGCATGCAAAGCTAACTATTTCAATTATGCTAGCCACCTACACACCTCATTGAATGTAGCAATCCAAAAGAGTGGTGAATTGAAAGAAAGTTGTGCATGTTTACTCCGAGTTTCTAAGTGGCAGTATCATAACACCACAAGTCAAAGACCCGTTAAGTTCATGGCATTACCTAAAAAAAAGTTCTAATCAAATTGGATGGCATAGCATCACCAAAGGGAAATGTTGGATTTGGATATTCTTAAGAATATCTAAATAGTTAAAGTTGCAATACAATTAGGGGTCATTTGGAATTTTTCTTTTCTTTTTTTTTTTTTTTTTTTCGGTAATCGGGGCATTTGAATTTTGGATGGACCTGAACAACGCAGTTTGTGGTATTTTTGAATGTGAGCCAAACAGAGATTTGGGATTCTGTCTGTTTGAAACCAGCCCCCTTTGTGACCCTTAATCCGCACCACCCGTAAAACAACCCCAAACTAGCTTTGCCACCATTATAGTGAAAGGTGTTTTTCTCCATCAATGTCTTCCTACCTATTTCGTTTGTGATATTCAGAATTGCGCCCATTAAGGTCGCCCTTAGGATTCAGCGAAAAGATTCGGAAAACTAGGGTTTGAAATTACACCAATTGCAGATGGTTCTTAAGGTCTGCTAGGGCATCCTCAACGCACACGCCGAAATATTATTCTAATAGCATCTTAAGAAGAACCCGTAAAAGGGAACCTTTTTGGGTTTTCAGAGCTTTGTTGGTTTGTTTTTCTTTGTTCTTCGTTTTAGGGTTTCAAGGGTGTGTGAAAGGGGGAAAAAAACGAACCTGGAACGAGCGACGTTGCCGCACTGTGAACACTTGGGCTTGTTGAGGCCGCGTAGGTTCTTCGGTGCGTCGCGCTGAGGCGTGGTGACGCCGTTGGTGGTGGTGGGGATGGTGGGGATGGCAGTGGTCGCAGCTGTGCTGGTGGAATTGATGTTGGTGGGAGTGGTCGCAACGGTGGTGGTGGTAGTGTCGGTGCTGTTGTTGCTGGGAGCTGGTGATGATGCCGCCATTTTTTCTCTCTGTTTCTCGGAAATCTATCAAAAATTCGGAACACCTCAATTAATCTTCGGTTCGGCTGAACTTGTTACAGATTGATCCAGCCTCGGTTTCTCTGCATGGAGCTCTCTAAGATGGTCTTTGAGATTTGTGTGGTGTGAATCTTAACGACAATGACTTCTATGGACGGTGACGACAAATTGCTATAATGCTATCTATCTATTACTAGGGAACGCCACGTGCGATGATGCACTTGCACCTTACACATGGAAGCACCTTATATGTGGCACACTCACAGAGATCACTGAACGTATAGCTGTTTGGCCCATCTCTAGATGGATCTATACGCAAATAATCAGCCTGATTAGTGGTTTTTAAGGATTTGATTGGAGTCGTTTTCATGGGTTGATTTTAAGCATTATTTGGTGTACTCATATACAAAGGTTTGAAATCACTAATCAGACCTGATATTTGGTATCTAGGTCCACCTAGGAATGGGACAAACATCCATAAGGTCAGTGGTCACTAAGAGTGTGCCACGTGGCTTATAATATTGTCCTCGACGTGGGCGTACCAGACAACCTGAACTGTAAAAGGACATATAATGAGGGAAGGTTTTACCTTTAATTGTGTCACATGGGTGGCAACACTGGTTATTGCTTTATAATAGTATAGATTTATTACTACTTTAAAGCCCAAACTGCCTTGGGGCACGCCCTTCACATGGCGCTCACACGACGCTCATCTATGCACCTTTTAGTTGGAGTAGAACTTGCTGACCGGTGTCGGTCAAAGTTGATGACCGACTATAATATGAAACCACATGGCACATTCTTAAATGACTGATTGTATCCCTAGTTGGGCCTACAAACCCAAATCAGCCGGTTAGTGATTTCTAACCTTTGGATCAGAGTACCCCAAATAATGCTTGAAATCTACCATACTCATCTACGCACCTTTTATTTGCAGTAGAACTTGCTGACCGGTGTTGGTCAGCAAAGTTGATGACCAATCATAATATGAAGCACGTGGCACATCTCTAGGTGAGCCTACAAACCAAAGATTAGTCTATTAGTGATTTCTAACATTTGGATCTAAGTACCCCAAATAATGCTCGAAATCCACGTCTAAAAATAAACCATAGAAAAGACACTAATCCAACGAATCGAAATTACTATTCAGGTTGAATTTTGGTATGTCAGTCTACCTAGAGATAGGCCCATCCACATGGTTTATTCACACGACGCTCATGCAATCGATACTCACCTGCTCAACTATGACTATGGATTGCCTATGAGAAAAAAGAAAGATAAAAAAATATAAAAGTAAAAGACAAAAAAAGTTCATTAAGCCTACTCATCCATTATTAAATAAGTGGGATTTAAAAATTTATTTGTAATACCCTGAACTTTTTCAAGTTATTTTAGAAAATTTAATTATCGCTTGTTATTAATTTAATGATTATGTATTTAGTAGTAACTTGTACTTAATTAAGTAGAACTCGTGTTTTTGCTGTGTGTGTTTGCTAGCAATCTTTTCTTATAGTACTATTAGTTATTTCATTTATTATTGTGGGTAGTTTTATAGTTCGCAGATTAGTATTTTTGGTTCATTGCTTGCACGTACGTGGGGACAATTTGCAGTGGTAGGAAAGCAATGTTGCTTTTTTTTTTAAATGCAATAAACTTAAAATATAGATAAATCAATTTTTCTTAATATTTTAAATACCTAGTTAAGAACCTACATGCACTGTGCATAAAGATTCTTAAGCGCATCAAGAAAGTCCATTTATTAATTTTTATAGAAATAGGTGACAACTACTTTCTGATGTAATTACATCAACTAGACACGGTGGATAAATAGTTGTCCTACGACTCTAATAGACCTAATTTAGCCACTCTCTTAGCTAAAATTGTCTAACTGCATGAGGTCGATTATTAGTCTCGCATCGCCCTCTAACTCCACCATGTCTAACTACGTGTCCATTGCCCACCTAATCTCTTTAGTTGTAGCTTCCCTCAACCTTCTTTGTGAATTGTCCCACTATTGTGAATGATAACATCAATTCCACACAATTCCTCTTGTGACTTGAAAGAGGCATCAAAATTGATTTGTACTGGCCACTAGGGAGGGACGGTACTACCATTTATCTATTGGTTTTACACTTTTACTTGTGCATTTATGTTTGTGGTAGGCAATGGGTTAAGCAATTCTTTAGGGTTGGGTGGTTCCTAATGAAACGCTTTATTGCTTTGAATGTACCAGGCAAAGGACGCATAGGTTGTTGTCCACATCTCTTTCTTTGCATGTCGTATGATGGATGGGTCCAACTTGTTATCCAACCAACAAGACTGATATCATTTGGTTGTGGTTATCCAATCTGACCGCCAAGGTAGAAGTGGGTGTTCTATTTCCATGAATTGGAAGACCCTTTGGAGTTTTTGTCTAACATGTATCACGTCTTGAACAAATTTTCAAATAAACCTCTAGATTCTTAGAGTAACTTTCATTATCCAGATTCCTATTGGTTGACTTCTATCACCAATTTAAATTTAGGTCAACTTTGTGTACATTAATTTCACAGAAATGGTTTCCACTTTTTTTTTGTGATAGTTAGTATAACGGTAACACTCCAAGACCCTTGTGTTATTTGCAAAAAACTGTCTAAAATTGAAAAAATTGACTTAAGGTTACAACAACCGTTATATTTGTAAAGAATATTTTCATATTCTAGTTTGACAAAGATTCTGTGTCACATAAAACATTTATGTAACCTTTCCTACGAATACCAATGTAGTGTTGAAGAAGTCGCGATACGCATACTTCGCAGACTACTTGAAGACTAAAAGACAGAGACAGCAAGGATCAGACAGTTGATAACATGAGTCATCTGAGTAACTGCCTATTTGTCGGTTATAGATCGTGTACGCTCGCTTAGGAATGTAGTGACTTAGTGGCCATAGGAATAGGTTTAAAATGAATAAAATATAATGGTCAAACCTAGTTAATTAATAGACTCGAGTCTAAGTCAAAATTATTGACTTTTGGGAAAGTCCGATCGATTATACTTTTTAGGCCAATCGATTGGAGACCTCTGTGAAGTCGATTGGACTCTATGAGATAGAACTTAATTGAAGACCAATCGATTGGAGACCTCTGTGAAATCGATTGGATCTTACGGGACAAAAATTTATTTAAGGCCGATCGATTGGATTTAAGAATGAAAAAACCCATTCGTACAAGACCAATCGACTGGACCCAGAGTATAATCGATTGGACTTAGCCCAATCTATTGGGCCCAAAGTACAATCGGTTGGACTTCACGCGGATTGAGTCTTTTTTGATCCGAAATTCTAGTTTCCACTTACCCCACTTTTTAAAAGACTCTGGGCTACGAATTCTATAAATATAAACTATCTTTGGACTTATTAGATACACATTAGAATATAGAGAAGAAAGTTTTATTTATCAAGAGTGTCAATTCAAAGAGCAAAAAATATTTAGTTCTCATTAATATCTTATGAACTTTTTCTCTTCTTGATCAAAGCAAATAGCTTGATCCATTACTTAGCTTAGGTCTTCCACATATATATTTGACCTAGCAGCCTGAGAGTACCAGCGTGACTCAACACCTTTTGAGTAACTTGGGATTTAGGGTATACTGAATCCTATACCTTCAGCAAAGGCTAGAGAGTTGAGAATTAAAATCGGAGTGGCTGATCAAAGTTAGGTTTGGGGAGTACCAAACTGAACAAGTGGTGATAAGGCTTCTTGGCTAAGAGGGCGCACATGGATTCGTAGCGTTGATTCAGAGGACGTGGACGCATCAGCAGTAGGCCTTGACTAAGGTTGGAAGCTGCATTTGCAATGGTGCTGCGTAGGTAACATTTGTTTCGTTTAACTTTTCAGTTAGTGATACTTTCCGTCTGGACGTGGTCTCATGTTTTTCTTGGCTAAGGTTACGTAAAAACTCTTTGTCTTGTGGATGTTTGATTGTTGTTCCGCTAATTGTATTAATTATATCAAACGACAAAAAGACAATATACCACGGAGGTATATTTTGATTTGAGTCGGTTGTGATAATCATTTTATCAATCAACTAAGGCATGCGAGTTTATCACCTTACCTTGACCAGTAAACTTGTGAAAAAGTTAGATTAATTTTTGAATACCTAATCACCCCCCTTCTAGGTATTTCTACTTAGAGAGAACGGACCGGTTATTTTTTCAATATTGTGCTATTTTATTATGATTCCATCTAGAGCTATACCCATTTCTTACATCCAATTCTTATACCTAGTGGTGGGGCCCACATGGAGATCATGTTGGACAATCCAACCGTATAGTGAGTTGTCATTGCCATAACGATTATCATCATTAGAAACAAGTCCATTTCGACATTGTTAACTATATACAAAATTGACCTAATTAAAGTTATTGTTCAATTGGATGGTCTGGATTTTTTAAATTAAAGACAATTTTTCATGAGGTATGAATTCCAAAATGGACTGATTTTTTGTTATGACGGTCAGCACAATGCGCACAACTCATTGTGCTGTTGGATTGTCTAACATGATCTCTATATGGACCCACCACCGGGTGTAAAAATTGGATGTAAGAAATGAGTTTAGCTCGAGATGGACTTTTTTATTATTATGGGTGGTATTTTGAATTCTTATTCAAATATAGTAAAATAATATTATTTTGACTACGACGTGACATGTATAATAGAGATAGCAGTTTCGTTGTACTATGAAATAGGGATTTAAACATTGGTGAAAGTTTTACTTAGGCCTTGTAGGGTGACCATATATAAGTTTTGAGTAAAACTTTGATGATAGTGGCCTCTCATCGAAGCCCATGATAGCCAATGAGTTATCGGCACATACCCGAGTGCTTTTTGCCATGTACCCATGTGAGTGTTTTTAAGATTTTTTTAATTTTATGACCGGGCGGTTAGTAACCATCGGCCACAATATAAGCCATGTGGTACATTTTTGGAGGACATTGACAGTATGGATTGGCCAATCGCTAGGTGGACCTATAAGCCAAAAAATAGTATGATTAGTGATTTCTCGATCTTGTGCCTCAAACAATGCTCAAATTCACACAGTTAAAATGGGCCAATGAAAATGACTCCAATCCAATGCCTAGAAATCACTAATCAGGCTAATTTTTAGTTTGTAGGTCCACCTAGCGATTGGCCAAACATCCATACGGTTAATGTCTTCCAAAAATGTGCCACATGACTTGTATTGTGGGCAGTCAAGGGTTATATGATCGTTGGCGGTCAAGCAAGCTTTACTCAAGATTGTGGTGATGTTTGATATTTACTTGTTAATTTCAAGCTCCACTACCTTCTTGAAATTATTTAAAGGTCCTTTGGTTTTCTTGCACATTATTGGATGACGTTAGCATCAAAACAATGATCGAGAGAGCATTTCAAGGTTGGCCTAATAATGTTGTATCTAGTGAGGTGTGATCAAATGGGAAAATGTGGGTGTATTATACAGATCTAGTCAGTCTTAATCGCTCACATGGCATATTACCCGAACAATTACCCGACTTGAGGAGAAAATATTTCTTGTCAGTTCTTCAAAGTTTGAAGTCTCCTCCCCCAAAATGCCACGTGGTCTAATCTTTTGGATCCATTGACCTTATGGATGTTTGATCAACATCTTTGTGGACTCATACACTAAAAATCAGCTTGATTGGTGATATCAAGCAGTTTGATTTTAGCACACAAAAAATCCGAATCTGATAGATATAAATTATCCTACTAAAACTAGGGGGATGCCATGTGCGATGCACGTGCACCTTACGCGTGGCAGCGCCTTACACATTGCACACTCTTAGAGATCACTGACCGTATAGATGTTTGGCCCATCCCTAGTTGGACCTACATACCAGAACTCATCCTGATTAGTAATTTCTATCCATTGGATTATACTCTTTTTTATGGTTTATTTTGAACCTTGAATTTCTAGCAGTATTCGGGGTACTCAGATTCAAAGGTTAGAAATCACTAATCATGCCGATTTTTGTTTCGTAAGTCCATCTAAGGATGGGCCAAACTTCCATATGGTCAGTATTCACTAATAGTGTGCCACATGGCTCACACCTTGTGTCCGTCATCAACTTTGATGATGAACACCATCACCAAGTTTTTTCTAGGGACAAAGTTCAGGGCCAAGTGGGTAGTCAATAAATGCTTTATCAGTTAAGTTGAAAAGTGAAAACGTTGAATAACCAAAACACCCCTATATAGTAAAAAAATTCAAAAGCAATATTTGTCAATTTAAAGAATTTGAGGGTCATATTAGGAATAAGGATTTTTTGATTTTTTTTAATAAGAGTGTAGCATTGAATGAGTTGTAGGGTGATGTATGCTTCGAGACTAAAAAAATCGAAGAGCCCCTACTATGTGAATAGTTTAAAGAACACAAAAAAAAAAAAAAAAACATGGGGATTTTGGGATATTTGGGTTTAGTGTATTCTGGAGGCGAAAGAGGTCTTTCAAAAAAATTGTTTTTTTGTGGATGATAGCTTCGGGCTCCATTGTTGCTATCTAGGGGGGACCTGTGGGTCAAGGGTCTCCCTGAAAACAAAATGCAAGGTCCTCAACCACCTGGAAGCCCTCCTCAAAAGGTCTCTAATCTCATCACCCGTACGGGAGAATGGAACCTCAATCTTCTTCGTAGTTTGTTACTTTGATTGAAAACACTTCTATCAACTATAAGCTATCACAGGATCAACTTTTCTGGTCTCCTCATCTTAAAAGAAAGTTTTCGGTCAAGTCTGTTTACAACAAATTCAAAGTTCTCATCAGGCCACCATCCATTCTCCTTTCTATCGCCCTCTATGGCCCAAAAGTTGGTCTCTTCCTATTGTTTACAGGGCTCAAATGTTCATTTGGAGAGTCATTAGGGATTTTTACTTCCTTCAAAAGTAAAAATTCACTCACACATCCCGGCCTGTGACTCGTCTTGCCCACATTGTTCTTGTGATGAGGAAGTTGCCATTCCTACAATTTTCAAATGTCCTTATAGTGCCCGATTATGCCCCCCCGATCCACACTAAAGGCATGTCAAGGAAGACATTATGCATTGGCTAGATCAGTTGATCCGTAATTGGCATATTAGGAGACGAATGACACCAGTACATACTTTCCCTCATCTATTCCCTAATGTGGAGATTTTGGTTAGCCATAAATTCTCACATTCATAATGCTCAACCCCCACTCCACACCTGCATATATTATCTCATCCCATACAACTAGGCATACTCTTCACCGCTCCCCGTCAATTTGGTACGTCTCCCCCCTAGTTGGTTTAAATTAAATTCGGATGCAGCCTGGAAAGCAAATTCTCAAAAAGTTGGCTTGGATTTCTTATAAGTAACCTCGATGGCTCATTGGTTCTAGCAGGTGGAAAGTTTGACCGGGCAAGCTTAGCGGAAGTGGTAGAGGCGAAGGCAATCTTAAATGGCCTCGAAGAAGCTCATAATGCAGGTTTGGATAATATTTTGGTGGAGTTCAATGCCAAGACCCTTATTGACATCCTTAGGAAGGGTTCATCAGAGGCTGGCTAGTTCTCTTATGGGATTTGTGCTTCTATCTTGGATTTTCATCATCTTTCTTAAACTTATCTTTTAATTATTTTGGATGCGTAACTAATTCTACTGCTCATATTATTGCCCGTAGGGCTCGTATATTTAATTCTCCCCTGATCTGGACTCGGGTGCCCCCTCTCTAGCTTAAGAAAGCCATTGAGGAAGACACCTGTCGGATTCAATCTGGGGCTGATGTGTAAGGTTTGCTTTTTGTGGTTTTAGTAGATTTGGCTGGCTTATAAAAAATTAACTCGATTTTTTATGTATATGTTTACGACTAGGTGAATCAAATATGCACAAATCTTTAGGCCCAAAAGAATGCTCCACGAGGCGATTTTGGAGGGGGACTTCCAAGTTTGAAGCCATCAAGGACAACAAACTTGGGCTCTGTCATAGCCATTTACATTAGCTGGCATTTATGTATGTTGCAATCACCCATGATCGCGTGATGCATTTACCACCTTATCAGAAAGATAGACGGCTGAAATGCACAATAGATTAGAAAAAAAGAAAAGTTGTTTATTAGGAGAAAATGAAAGAAGAGACGGAAAAACAAAGCCATAATCATGATTTTTTGGCAGAGTTACGATTGCCCTTTGTGATCGTCATCCCTATCATCGTCCATCGGTTTAGACTGTCGGTGCTTCTCGAGATTCATATCCTATTAAGCTCGAATACAAACATCTATGGCCTGAACCCAGGGATGAAGATACTTCAATATTGTCCTGATCATTTTCCTTTTGTGGTGAGTAAAACTTCGATGACAACCGCAGTCAGTGAAGCCGATGACATCCCACAATATGAGCCACATGACACATTCTTATAGGACACTAACCATATGGATGTTCAACCAATCCTTAGGTAGACCAACAAACCAAAAATAACTTGATTCGTGATTTCTAAGCATTGGATTGGACTCATTTTCATGGGTTGATTTTAATCGTGGGAATTTTGAGCATTATTGACCATTATTTGTAGTGTTGGGAACTAGGATCCAAAGGTCAAATTATTAATTAGGCTAATTTTTGGTTTGCGAGTCGACCTAAGGATTGGTCGAACATCCATATGGTCAGCATCCTCTACAAGTACGTACCACGTGGCTCATATTGTAAGCTGTCATCAGCTTCGCTGTACTACATGCTATCAATGAAGTTTGACTGTTTTGTGGTTGATATCCAATATCCAAAATATGAGATGTAGGTGTCTGCCTCATGACGGCAGTCTCTCAGTATCTAAAACAAGAATGTTGGTGTCCATTGATAATGCTCATTTTGTGCTTATTATCCGTTTTAACTTTTGGGCATTATCGAGTTTCATGAGCTTATAACTTTACATTTTAATGTAAAATGCATCCTAGGTGTCTCATGCACAACTTATCTAATTTAGACCCTCATTACGTGCATATTTGATACATATAGGGCATTCGTCGTATGAGAGACTTTTGTGCAAGCCATCGGAGTCTCTTAAGAGGCTTATCATAAATTTTCAAGCCATGCAAGCCATGAAGTCACTTGTTCAAGCCATGAGAGCCGTTGAAGCCATCACACCTTTATGGAACCATTCCAAGCCATTGGAGCCTTCTAGAGGATTCTCAAGCCATCAAAGCCACATGGAGCCTTCACATGGGTGAAAGGGACAAGTCAAGAAGGAGAAAGCTAAATGTGGTAAAGAATAGGCCTTGTCTTCTCTCAAGCCCATAACATGCCTCTTTCTAACTTGTTTTCCACCTACCCTCTTACACGTCTTACACATCTCATTCTCCCATGTGTACCCCCTCATTTTGAGCTTGACCTTGGGCACTTTTTTGATTATATTTGAATCACTTACACCATTTTGGTAACAAGAATGAGCTCTCCTTTGACCACTTTCCACCTCATCTCCACCTCTCATCTCCACCTATCACTCCTCCACATCACCTTCCACCTCATCACCTTCCATCTTCTATATAAGCTCACTTTGAGCTTATGAGAGGGTCTTCTTCATTTTTCTCTAGTGAGTCTATTTTAGAGAGCCCAAGAATCTCAAGCAAGACTTTTCTCTCCTCTTTCTTATTTTCTTTTTTTTACTTAGTTTCCATGGCCATCCACACCATGGTTGGCTAGACCCTTAGCTAGGGCTAGAGAGAAGGCATTTTTCCTCTCCCTTTTGTGACTTATTGAGTGTAGATCCATGTTTATGAGAGCTTCATTGTAGAGATTTTCCCAATACTTTAATGAATTTGTTTTGTATCCCTTCATGTTGTATGTCATGTATACTTCATAGTTGGACATCAAAACATTAATGAAGATTTGAGGTATTTCTTTTATTTGTTCTTGTGAGTCTTTTTGTGATTTCTTTTGATCTATTATGTCTTGCATTATAGATACTTAGGAACTCACATATTTGCACTCACACACTAGAATGCTCTAGTTTTGATTTTATTATCTAAAAATGCCTTAGTGGGAATATCATTTTCTTTACTTCATCTTTGTGATTCATTTCTTTATCTTTGGTGGGAGAGCAACTCTTTAGTTGTTTCTTCTCTTCTTGGACTACACTCATTAAGGAGCAAAGGGGAAGGGTCTAGGCCAAATCTTAATGCCCTAGCACTCTTCTTCTCTTGTAGTTTTTCTCCTCAAAAAATTTTCCCACCATTGGTGGTACATTCAACCATTTGCACACTTTTTCTCTCATTTCATAGCATCCATTCACTACACATCACACACTACTCTTCTTTCCATTTTTTTCTCTTTCCACTTGTAGTAACACTTGCACTAATCATTCACTCCCAATCCTTGTGGTTCGACCATGGGAAACCCATGATTTTAAAACTAACTACTACACTCACTTTCACTTTGTTACACATACACTTTGTTGTCTAGGGAGAACATTGTTGCATCCACATCATATCATATTTAAGAGATACATTATTGTATTCTCTTCTTAAGAGTGTGCACAATCAAAGTTGTAACAAGTTTTTGGCGCCGTTGCCGGGGATTGGCAATTGGTGACAAGAACAAGGGTTACTACATTTTTTTTTTTCCTTTCTTCTTCTAACCCTCCATCTCTTTGTTCCTCTTATTATTATAATCTTCTAACATTCTAACTCCCTAACTCTCTAACTCTTTACTTTCTTGCAACTAACTCTTTACATTCAAGCAACTAACTCCTAACCTCTAACTTTCGAACTCTCTTTATTTTGAATTGTTACTAACTCTTTTTGTTTACTTGTAGATCTTCTCTTTAGACCCCCTTAGGTTAGGTTGTATATTTACTTGTATTTCCATTTACTTGTAAGTTTGAGTGATGGTGTGGTCTCTTGAGTGAAAGTGAGGGAGTGATTTGTATTAAACTCCAATTTGTAATAATAGATCTAGGATTTGCCTCAAGTGTGAGCAATCGTAACTTGGAAGTGGAGGTGGTATGTAAATTGCTCACACTTGTACGAGAAGACTTGATCAAGGACCCCAATGTAAGATCTACCCAATCTTTTACATTTTTTTAGTTTAGGTTATTTTGATTTGTTTGTTTGCTTGTGTTCTTTTGCTATTAGTTGATGCATGCTTAGGCTTTTTTTTTCTTCTTAGATTAATGCATGTTTAGGTTTATTTTCTTTGTCTAATTTGTCACATTTGTACACTTTATGCACACACATTGTGTTTAGGTGCATACTAGTGTGTTTTTCTTTTCTTTTGTTTGTATGGTGTTGTGGATGTGCACCCACATTGAGTGTTAATCACCTAACTTGTGCAACAATTAAGTTTGGAACTTGAAATTTATTCACTTGAATCTATTTGAATGACCACGTGGACACGTGATCATACTAATAGGTTACAAAGGAATTTGGATCAAGACACTCTTGAAGATCTCTTAGATAATCTCTTCGAACATTCTAGAGAGGACTCCACCTATTCACCCACCATGTCGGTACATGGAAGCAATATAGGTGACCCCCAAGTTCTAAGAAATGAGGCCAACAATAGACCTAATGTGAATGAACCTAGAACACTAAGAGACTACCTACAACCGGCTAGGTTTAGTGCACCTTCTTGCATAGTGCTTCCATACAACCAAAGGCAAAATTTTGAAATCAAACCGGGAGTGCTCCATTTACTCCCCACATTTCATGGCCTAGAGTCGGAAGACCCCTATCTTCACCTCCAAGAGTTTGAGGAGATTTGTGCAACATTGCACCATCAAGATGTGACCGAAGATACCATAAGGCTCAAACTCTTCCCATTTTCTCTAAAGGAAAAAGCCAAGTCATGGCTTCACTCCCTTAGACCTCGATCAATTGGGACATGGGGGGATATGTCTAAAGAATTCTTGAAAAAAAAATTTCCGACTCAAAAGACTCATACCCTCAAGAGAGCCATCATGACATACTCTCAAAAAGAGAATGAGGCATTCTTTTCATGTTGGGAGAGGTACAATGACCTACTCCGAAAATGCCCTCATCATGGTTATGATAAGCCAAACCTTATTGGATTCTTTCTTGATGGACTTACCTCTTCTATGAGGCAACTTGTAGAAACAATGAGTAATGGAGAATTCATCATGAAAGAACCCGATGAGGCATGAGAATTCCTTGAAAATTTAGCGAAAAATGCCCAATCTTGAGAAAAACATGATAAAGTGGACAAGCCTAGTGAGAGAATTAATCCCTCCAAAGGAGGAATTTATCATGTCCGTGAGGACATAGAATTGAGTGCTAAAATTGCTAGCCTCACTAGGGAAGTTGAGGCTTTAAAAGGAAAAGGCAAGAAGGTTGATAACATATGCGCTATTTGTGAGAGTAACTCTCATGAGACTAGGGATTGTCCAACAATCCCGGCCTTGCAAGGGGTACTCCATGAACAAGCCAATGCCATGGATGCCTACAAGAAGCCTTATGATAATTCTCCATATTCCAATACTTACAACTCTAATTGGAGGAATCATCCCAACTTTGGTTGGAGGCAAGGGCAAGCTAGTGGGCAAGGCAATGGGCAAAATAGTGGGCAAAGCAATAGAAACCCCTTAGGACCTTCATCTAACCAAACATATCAATCACCCATGAAGTCCTTAGAGGAAACTCTACAATCCTTCATGCAAGCCCAAACGACCATCAACCAATCCACTATGCAAGCTATACAAAAATTGGAAGCCACCGTTAGCCAACTAGCCTCTAGCCTTAGTGTTAGAGAGAAAAGAACCTTCCCGGCTCAACCACTTCCAAATCCTAAAGGTCAATTTGAGGTAGGATCTTCTAGTGAAGCCAATGATCTAAATCCCAACCTTGAACAAGCCAAATCCATTACTACCCTTAGGAGTGGGAAAGTTATAGATAAAAATCCCAAGACCACCCTAATAAGTGAAGTTGCTCAAGGGAAAACCAAGAGTGATGAAGCCGATAGTAAGGATGAACCACCCACTAAAGCCAATCTTAAGCCTTGCCCAGTGGCCGCCCCATTTCCTCTTAGGCTTCAACAAGAGAAAAGGCTGCTTCAAAATAACGACATCTTAGAGATCTTCAAGAAAGTGACTGTCAATATTCCTTTGCTTGATGCCATTAAGCAAGTCCCCTCTTATGCCAAGTTTTTGAAAGACTTATGCACTGTGAAAAGAAAGTTGAATGTGCAAAAGAAGGCCTTCCTAACTGAGCAAGTGAGCTCTATTTTGCAACACAATAGCCCTCCTAAATATAAAGATCCCGGGTGCCCTACCATATCATGTGTGATAGGTGACCACCGGATTGAGCGAGCATTGCTTGATTTAGGTGCTAGTGTGAACTTGCTACCTTACTCAGTTTATGAGCAATTAGGGCTTGGGGAGTTAAAGTCAACTCGTGTTACCCTTCAGCTCGCGGACCCGATCTGTTAAGATCCCACGAGGCATTATAGAGGATGTGCTTATCCAAGTGGATAAATTTTACTTTCCAGTAGACTTCATTGTTTTGGATACCCAACCGGTATTGAATGTTAGTTCCCAAATACCGATCATTTTGGGTAGACCATTCCTTGCTACATCTAATGCTCTGATCAACTATAGGAATGGTGTTATGAAATTGTCTTTTGGGAACATGACAGTTGAATTAAACATCTTTAATGCTTGCAAGTATCCCACTGAGAATGAAGACATCCAAGAAGTCAACATGATTGACTCAATTGTCCAAGCTACTCTCTCAGAAATTACTTCTAAGGATCCATTAGGAACTTGTTTGGCCCTCTTTAGAGAGCTTGATGATGATGATGAGTTCACTAGAGAAGTGAATTCTCTTTTGAATTCCACACCTCCTTTGGACACAGGAAGGTGGAGGTCCAAGTTTGAACCTCTGCCCATTAATGAGACCAAACCTATCCCATCGTCCATAGAATAATTCCCCAAACTTGAACTTAAGCCCTTGCCTGAAGAGCTTAAGTATGCCTACTTAGGTCAAGGGGAAACATTCCCTATCATCATCTCCTCTGAACTTACTCAAGCACAAGAAGCTAGACTTTTAGAAGTTCTTAGGGTACATAGGACAGCTTTAGGTTGGACCATAGCAGACCTCAAAGGCATTAGCCCCACCATTTGCACCCATAGGATACATATGGAGGAAAATGCCAAGCCCACTCGTGAGGCTCAAATGAGGTTGAACCCGAACATGAAGGATGTAGTTAGGGCTGAGGTCCTCAAACTTTTAGATGTAGGTATCATCTACCCCATCTCTGACAGCCAATGGGTAAGTCCAACCCAAGTTGTTCCAAAGAAATCTAGAATAACGGTAGTAAAAAATGACAATAATGAGCTTATCCCAACTCGGCAAACAACCGGTTGGAGAGTTTGCATAGACTACCGAAAGCTAAATTCGGTAACTAGGAAGGACCACTTTCCATTACCCTTCATTGATCAAATTCTTGAGAGATTAACTGGACACTCTTTTTATTGCTTCTTGGATGGATATTCTGGTTATAACCAGATTGAGATTGCTCCTGAGGATCAGGAGGAGACTACCTTCACGTGCCCCTTTGGAACATTTGCCTATATGCGTATGCCTTTTGGCCTGTGCAATGCACCTGCTACATTCCAAAGATGCATGTTGAGTATCTTCTCCGATATGGTAGAGCGATTTCTAGAGGTTTTCATGGACGACTTCTCCATTTTTGGAGATACTTTTGAGGAATGCTTGCAGCACTTGAAGTTAGTGTTGATTCGATGTCAAGAGAAGAACTTGGTGCTCAATTGGGAAAAATGTCACTTTATGGTCTCAAAAAGAATTGTCTTAGGCCACATTGTCTCTTCTAAAGGACTTGAGGTAGACAAAGCTAAGATTGATCTTATTTCTCACCTGCCTATCCCTAAAAGTGTTAGGGAAATTCGGTCTTTCTTGGGGCATGCTGGATTTTATAGAAGATTTATAAAGGACTTTAGTAAAATCTCTAGGCCCTTGTGCAATCTCCTTGCTAAGGATGTAGACTTCAAATTTGATAAAGATTGCACACAAGCTTTTGAGAAGCTCAAGACCTTGTTGACCACGGTACCCATCATTCAACCTCCAGATTGGTCATTACCTTTTGAGGTAATGTGTGATGCCAGTGACTATGCCATAGGAGCGGTCTTAGGGCAAAGAAGGGATAAGTTACCCTGTGTAATCTACTATGCTAGCAGGACATTGAATGATGCTCAACTTAACTACTCCACTACGGAAAAAGAGTTGCTAGCTGTAGTATTTGCCATTGACAAGTTTAGGTCATACTTGGTTGGATCCAAGGTGATAGTTTACACTGACCATGCGGCTCTCAAATACCTTTTGTCAAAGAAGGATGCGAAGCCTAGACTTATTAGATGGATCCTTCTCTTACAAGAGTTCAATTTAGAAATCAGAGACAAGAAAGGCTCTGAAAATGTTGTAGCAGACCACTTGTCTAGACTAGTCCTTGAGTCCTCATTTGAGACACTTCCTGTGGCCGAGACATTCCCAGATGAGCAATTGTTTGAAATTTTCCAAGCACCATGGTATGCGGACATTGCCAATTACCTAAGTTACAGGACATGTTCCCTCACATTGGACCACCCAAGATAAAAGAAAGTTTTATTCCGAGGTGACAAAATTCTTTTGGGACGATCCATACTTGTTTAAATATTGTCCAGACCAAATCATCCGGAGATGTGTCCCAGAAAATGAGCATCACTCGATTTTGACCTTATGCCATTCCAGTGCCTGTGGAGGCCATTTTTCTGGAAAGAAAATAGCTTTCAAGATATTACAATGTGGGTTCTATTGGCCCTCTCTTTTTAAAGATGCTCACATTTTCTGCCAGTCTTGCGACCGATGCCAAAGGTTAGGGACCATTAGTCGTAGAAACATGATGCCCTTAAATCTCATTCTCATCATTGAAATATTCGATGTGTGGGGCATTGACTTCATGGGCCCTTTTCCTTGTTCCTTTGGCAACCTATACATTTTGGTGGCTGTGGACTATGTATCCAAGTGGATAGAGGCCATAGCATGTAAAGATAATGACCATAGAGTTGTCCTAAAGTTCTTAAAAGAGAACATCTTATCTAGATTTGGGACCCCTAGGGCCATCATTAGTGATGGGGGGAAGCACTTCTGCAACAAGCCTTTTGAGAGCCTAATGGCCAAATATGGTATTACTCACAAAGTTGCTACCCCCTATCACCCTCAAACGAGCGGACAAGTGGAAATTTCCAATCGGGAGATCAAAAATATTTTACAAAAAACTGTAAACCCGGACCGCAAAGATTGGTCCTTGAGAGTAACTGATGCACTCTGGGCTTATCGTACAGCTTTTAAAACTCCCTTGGGAATGTCCCCTTACCGTTTAGTTTTTGGGAAGGCATGTCACTTGCCAGTTGAGCTTGAGCACAAAGCCTATTGGGCAATCAAAAAGCTTAACTTTGATCTGGACAAAGCTGGAGTCCAAAGGAAGCTCCAGTTGAATGAGCTAGCAGAGATTCGGACAGACTCCTATGAGAATGCAAAGATTTATAAAGACAAAACAAAAGTTTTTCATGATAAAAACATTCTCAGGAAGTCTTTCCAACCTTCTAATAAGGTGCTTCTTTATGACTCTAGGCTTCATCTCTTCCCAGGAAAACTCAAATCTAAGTGGACTGGACCTTACATAGTCCGGAGTGTCTTTCCTTATGGCTCGGTCGAGGTCGAGAATCCAAAAACTGGCACCACATTCACTGTGAATGGACAAAGGTTGAAACCATACCTTGAGCATTTTGATCCTGAGACCATCTCCATGGTCTTGGAGGATCCTATTTACCAGGATTAGTTTGTATTTTTTTTGAAAGCTTGAAATGTAGACTTGAGCTGATATTGAAGAAATCTATGGTATATCCTCTCCCTAAATCTTTATTTTGTTAATGCATATTCATTTCATGTTTATCATCACCATGCATTGTTTTGAAAACTAGTTTTTCTATTCATTGCGGACAATGAATTGTTTAAGTTGGGGGGTGTGGGTATTTCAAAAATATTTTGTCTAGATTTCTTAGCCATTCCAATCATTTTTAAGCACTTCTCATCCTTAAAAAAAAAAAAAAAAATGATCTTATTTTGATTGCCAAGGGACTGACAAATATTCAAGTTGGGGGGTGTTGATAATGCTCATTTTGTGCTTATTATCCGTTTTAACTTTTGGGCATTATCGAGTTTCATGAGCTTATAACTTTACATTTTAATGTAAAATGCATCCTAGGTGTCTCATGCACAACTTATCTAATTTAGACCCTCATTACGTGCATATTTGATACATATAGGGCATTCGTCGTATGAGAGACTTTTGTGCAAGCCATCGGAGTCTCTTAAGAGGCTTATCATAAATTTTCAAGCCATGCAAGCCATGAAGTCACTTGTTCAAGCCATGAGAGCCGTTAAAGCCATCACACCTTTATGGAGCCATTCCAAGCCATTGGAGCCTTCTAGAGGATTCTCAAGCTATCAAAGCCACATGGAGCCTTCACATGGGTGAAAGGGACAAGTCAAGAAGGAGAATGCTAAATGTGGTAAAGAATAGGCTTTGTCTTCTCTCAAGCCCATAACATGCCTCTTTCTAACTTGTTTTCCACCTACCCTCTTACACTTCTTACACATCTCATTCTTCCATGTGTACCCCCTCATTTTGAGCTTGACCTTGGGCACTCTTTTGATTATATTTGAATCACTTACACCATTTTGGTAACAAGAATGAGCTCTCCTTTGACCACTTTCCACCTCATCTCCACCTCTCATCTCCACCTATCACTCCTCCACATCACCTTCCACCTCATCACCTTCATCTTCTATATAAGCTCACTTTGAGCTTATGAGAGGGTCTTCTTCATTTTTCTCTAGTGAGTCTATTTTAGAGAGCCCAAGAATCTCAAGCAAGACTTTTCTCTCCTCTTTCTTATTTTTTTTTTTTTACTTAGTTTCCATGGCCATCCACACCATGGTTGGCTAGACCCTTAGCTAGAGCTAAAGAGGAGGCATTTTCCCTCTCCCTTTTGTGACTTATTGAGTGTAGATCCATGTTTATGAGAGCTTCATTGTAGAGATTTTTCCAATACTTTAATGAATTTGTTTTGTATCCCTTCATGTTGTATGTCATGTATACTTCATAGTTGGACATCAAAACATTAATGAAGATTTGAGGTATTTCTTTTACTTGTTCTTGTGAGTCTTTTTGTGATTTCTTTTGATCTATTATGTCTTGCATTATAGATACTTAGGAACTCACATATTTGCACTCACACACTAGAATGCTCTAGTTTTGATTTTATTATCTAAAAATGCCTTAGTGGGAATATCATTTTCTTTACTTCATCTGTGTGATTCATTTCTTTATCTTTGGTGGGAGAGCAACTCTTTAGTTGTTTCTTCTCTTCTTGGACTACACTCATTAAAGAGCAAAGGGGAAGGGTCTAGGCCAAATCTTAATGCCCTAGCACTCTTCTTCTCTTCTAGTTTTTCTCCTCAAAAAATTTGCCCACCATTGGTGGTACATTCAACCATTTGCACACTTTTTCTCTCATTTCATAGCATCCATTCACTACATATCACACACTACTCTTCTTTCCATTTTTTTCTCTTTCCACTTGTAGTAACACTTGCACTAGTCATTCACTCCCAATCCTTGTGGTTCGACCATGGGAAACCCATGATTTTAAAACTAACTACAACTTGACATTCCTAGTTACACTCACTTTCACTTTGTTACACATACACTTTGTTGTCTAGGGAGAATATTGTTGCATCCACATCATATCATATTTAAGAGATACATTATTGTATTCTCTTCTTAAAATTGTGCACAATCAAAGTTGTAACATCCATTCCAAATTGTAGGTTGACATCCTCTACTTCAAAGCTCAACTAACATATCCCAATAGAAATGAATTTATGCATGCCACTAGTTTTCATGAGAGGTTCACTTAAAGAAGATGGAGATAATGTTTTTATACCATTTGCTTCTGTACTCATGATTGTGAAGATTGTAAAAAGGTTGATGGTGATATGTAATTCTACTATAACTATGTCTGTGCAACGGCATTTCTACAATCTTTATTTATCAATATATAAAATATTTTTTCATTTCGAATACTTATTTTTTTCAATCATAAAAGAACCTGAAGTACCTAAAATTATCAAACTTGGGAGAGTTATATCCAATATTAATAATAAATAGATACTAGATTCTAAGATAGTTAGCAATTTACCATTCTCTAACCTCAATGAATTTGATAATCCTCCGTTGTAGAGATCTTGCAAAAAATAAGAAAAAAAGAAATAAGGTAACCAAAATCTTTGATATAAGAAATAAACAACCAAAGAATGTTAAAAATATAAGTATTTATCAAAACACAAATGTATAAAAAAAGAAAATTTTTGACCTTAAAAAATAATAACTTAACTAGGAGATTGTCTTAGTTTTATAAATAATTGACATTTGAAAAAATCGATTGACTAAAAAATAATTAATCGATATATATATGCATTGATTAACGATGTATTAACGGATTTAGTTTATCGATAAAATTTACTTATTATAACTAGTACAGTATTAATAAATTATAACTTAAGTAATAGTAATTTATTTAATAACATGTAATAATTTTTTTACACATATATGCAGTAACTGACAATGTAGAGACTTATATTAGTAATTTCTAGTTAATGGTCTGAGCATATGTGAAAACAATTTGTGGTACGCTACTCACGAGGCATAAAAGAGCATGCCTAAAAAATTTAACACCTATATCCATAAAACATGATCGCATAATTGATGAATAATCGATTGACGTTAAAAGCATTAATTAACTTAAATATCATTCATTCGATTTTTGGATGATTTATCGATCATTTTCACTTTGGGGGTCTACCAGAGCATATTCATATCAGAAAATGATGATTATCATTAAAAATATTGTTTAATATTATCATCGGGCTCCCTGACCCAACTCGTATGCCCATATAAATTAGCTCATTTACCCAAAATCAAGGGTGTGATAAAAATAAAATTATTAAAGTCACCTAAAATAACTTTTAAAATTATTATAATTCTTTATAAATTAAAATAATATATTTTGTAAATATATTTTTCTTAAATATTCATCTTCTAGTCCATTTGAATTAAATTTGTGCGATTTAAGGATACAGTACTAAAATTGAAGCACATTAATTAAAAATAAGTTTTGTTAAGACACTGTAATTAAATCCACTATTTAATGCGTAGTTGGAATTTGATTTTCATAATTAATCGGTTAAGTATTAAAAACTTATCAAAATATATTTTTTATAATTTTATTTTATTACTCTATTACTATTAATTAATTATTTAAAATTATTTTTTTATACGTTATGTTGCCTAAAAATACTATTTACAATTTTTAATGAAAACATTATTATTAACACAATTACTCTAACAAATTTTGTTAAAGCTACAAAAGATAGTAAATTCTAACTTCCATGAATTTTAAACAACAAAATCAAGTCATCTACAATTCTAAACTAATAAAACATGTTTTAAAATTTATTATTACATAATAATAACTTTTAAAATAATTAGAATACTAAAATTCTTTTTCAAATCTTGCATCAATTTTATTTGACTCTATTTCTTCTGGATTCATATCAAATGAATCTGAAATTGTTATCAGTTGAAAATCGTGAGCTTGAAAGTTCGATAATTTTTACATGTATACAATATCTTATACATAAATATTATTTAAAGATCAATAATATTATACGTATTAAATATTAATTAAATCTCAAATATACACGATAAATGAGATACAAATTTTTCCTAATCCTTCTCTTTCAATCCAACCAATCATATATTCAACCAATCAAATATTCTACAGATAAGTCAGGGGTCTTGCACCTTAAGACTCTGGGCCTTCCTTAATTATATATAATGGAAACAATCTCCATGCTTGTTATCAAAATAATTAAATAATTCAAAATAAATATCATGATATTTATTATTTAGAATCAATTTTAACAAAATCAAGAATATATAATAATTTATACAATACAATTTTAACTGATGTAAGAAACAATCATGTCACTAAGCAAAGAATGATAATCACAATACAAAATATACTTACCTTAATTCTTGAAATAATTTTATTTTTCTTTAGTCTTCTTCTAATTCTTTAATGGAGTTGAGAGAAGATGGTAGCTAGTATTTGTAATAGCTTCTAAGCCTCAAAAGTTTTTCTTAATTAATAGGTTTAAAGAGTATTTCTTAGGGGATTAAGATTTTTAAATTTTTATTTTTAAATGATTTTTGTCACTTTAAAATTGGTGTATTTAACAACCTTTTAGAAATCTTATTTTAGGTTAATTATGTGCTAAAAATGGACCAAAGGTCCATAAGTATCAACTAAGTTTTAGTTAAGGATATTCTAAGGTTGAAAAAGTCTTACTATTTTTGCTACATTTTTTCTATACCTTCTGGTTTTTTATTTTATTTGTCGTTTTCCTTGTGTGGCAGTGAGAAAAGGTGGAGGTTCCAACTAAGGTTTAAAATAACGCCGTTATAACGAAAAAAATGGCCGTTATAACGGATTCGGACATAACCCGTTACGTTATACCAAAAATAACGGGTTTTCGTTATAACGACCATTTTTTTTAAAATAATGGCCATTATAATGAAAAAAAATGGCGTTATATTTCTGTTTCAACATTGATTATAACGGCTGATATTTTTCGTTATTTTCTGATACTTTCCATTATTTTTCGTTATTTTTTGTTTTATTCCGATATTTTTTGTTAAAAAAGGGTGGGACTATGGGATTTGACATTTTGCAGAGGGAATTGATTTATTTAGTGTACGCAACTAGTGTGTAGCACTGTAGGCTACTCAATGTAAGTCTTTTTAGGGTAGGTTACTGTACGCTTTTGCAAAAGGAGTTGATTGTTTTAGGGTAGACTAGTAGGCCTTTCAGTGAGAATTGATGCATTTGTTTGGTAATAGTCATTTCAAAAGGCTTGCATGGGATTTAAAATTTTAAGGCTACGACTTTTTTTTTCCCACCTGTCATGGCACAATATAAGCCACGTGGGAATCTCAAAGGACAAACAAAAAAATCAACTTGATTAGTAATTTCAAACCACTTGATCTTTGTACCTCAAATATTGATCAATAGTGTCAAATTTCCAACCGTTAAAATCAACCCATGAAAATAATTTCAGTCCAATACCTAGAAATCACTAATCGGGCTGATTTTTGGTTTGTGTGTCCACTTAAGGATTAGCCAAACATCCATACAGTTAGAGTCCTCTAATAGTGTGCCACGTGGCTCATATTGTCCCGATGATAGGAATTTGTTATCAAATTTTTATTATTGGATTTTTTCTTTTCAACTGATGTCGACTTTGACACGGGGAATTTTCATTGTTCTGTCTTCAACTTTTGCTTTAAGTTTTGTCTCCTGTGGCAGAAGGAATTCTATTACTGGGTCTTTACAATCACGTCAACTACGAGACAAAATTTGTCAACAATTTTAATAATATAACAATGTTAACAATGACTTAACAATCTTCTCAAACTTTTTGCTCTTTACTCTCAATTCTTCCCTTCTCTCTCTCTAAATGAGTCGGAGCTATCCACCACTATTTCTTGAAGTAGGTGTTTACACCATTCTTACACTTTATTTCAACATTTTGCTGTAAAGAGGTAAGCACTCCATTCTTTTCATTATTTTCTTGATGTATTCTTAATTTTTTAATTATATATTCTTATAAAATGTATACATGCCGGCATTCATATATCTTCTCATATATGCTTATATTCATATATACCGAAAAATCTTTGATTCATGTCACAAATCGATCAAACATGGTTAATTCAAGTTCAACATATCTATTCCTAGCTAAAATATATTTTTTTAAATTGGCATTCTACTATAATATTGAATATGTGAAATTTATAAAATATATATTTTATTTGATAAACAACCCATTAACAATATCATTACTAGGTTTATTGTATTTGACAGAAATGTCTCTTCTCACTCATAATTTTTTGGTAATTAAAATGCGTTTTTACCTCTCCTTTTTTTCTGGATGAGAATTTTAAGTAATATGATGGCTAAGTAATGATAATTTTAGTTTATTTATTATTATTCTATATTATCTGGCTACTTTCTGTAGTTGATTATTTTTTTTGACTTCATGGCTATGATTTATGATGGCTAATTAATTGTTAAGAAATATAACTACATTTATCAGCAACAAGTCTCTAATAGACAGTCCTTTGGATTGGTCACATAAACAAGTAACCCTCTAATGGAATTGCACAAATGGAACCTTACAAAAGATGGGAAAAATTGTTTGAAAAACCATACATTCGAATTAAAATATAGTCTTTGTTGGTTGCATATGGCTAATTCAGTTAAGGGGTTGCATATTTTCAAAAATCAACTTGATTAGTGATTTTTAACCTTTAAATCTGAGTATTCCAAATAATGCTTGAAACCCACTAAGAGTTATAAAATTATTAATTTTAAAGCAGAATGGAAGGAGAAGATAGAAGACGAGATCCATTTTACAATCACTGCATTAGGTTGGATGGTAATAAATTACAATGTAACTACTGTAATAAAGTAGTTACTACAAGAATCACCAAATTCAAACAACATTTAGTTGGATCAAGATGTGATATTTCCACTTGCACTAATGTACTTTCAGATGTAAAGGGAAATGCAAGTCAAAGTCTTAGACAAATGAAGGCTCAAAAAAACAACGACAACAATATCAAGAATGGCAGGCTGTAGGAATGGATGAAGAAGATTATAAAAATGAAACTAAAGGTGCAATCGGTGCTTATGGAGTTGAAGAACAACATATTCATCCACAAGAAGAGCAAATTTCGATGGAAGCTACTATCCAACAACATTTTGATCAGCCACGACGTGGTGGATGGATGGATAAATTTTTTCGTCGGGGTAGGAGTAGTAGTGGAGTAGGGTCGTCTAGAGCTACATCTGCTAGTGATAGATCATCTCAGCCTCCTGTGCCACATCGATCATCAGTGGATTCAAGAATTCGTAGTAGTCGTCGGTATACACAACAAACAATCCCGAATATGACTAGCAACAAAAGTTCTCGAGATTATGCTTGTGAGCGTATCGAAAGAATATTTTATGAAAATGCTTTTTCATTTAATGTAGCTTCGTCGAATTCTTATAATGAAGCTTTTAATGCAGTTGCTAATTATGGTAGAGGTTTTAAGCCTCCAATTGCATATAAATTGTCGAATACAATTTTATAAAGAGAGAAAGAAATGATAGAGAACACCGTAATTCAAAATCAGATAAGATTTTAGGCGACTTATGGTTGCACTCTAATGGCTGACAGTTGGAAAGATCAGTGTGGACATACACTAGTGAACTTTTTAGTCTATTGCTCCTCAAGTATAAAATTTGAACTTATGATATTTTTTTAAGATTCACATTTGAATGATTCTAATTAGGTTCTTTTTAAATTTTGTAGGTACAACATTTTTGAAAAGTGTTGACATCGATGACAATCGATTAATTGCAAAATATCTATATAAGTTATTAAAAGATATAATTGATTACATCAATGGAAAAAATACTGTACAGATAGTTACAGATCAAGGAGCAACTTTTAGAGCTGCTGGTAGGAAAATAACAGAAGAGTATAGTCACATATACTGGGCACTATGTGCAGCCCATGTTATTGACATTGTTCTTCATGACTTGAAAAAATTTGATTGGGTTAAGGAGGTAATATCAGATGCACAAAAAATATCAAAGTTCATCTACAATCATGGTTGGGTACTAGCAAAATTTTAAAAATACTCCGGTCGACGTGAACTTATTCGTCCAGCTCTTACTCGTTTTGCAACAAGTTTTATAGCTATACGGAATATTGTAGAGAATCAAGCCCCTTTCCAGCAATTATTTATAGACCATGAGTGGAGAGATTCAAATTATACTAGACTCGAATCTGAGAAAAAAGTAAACTGAATTGTGATAGATGAACATTTTTGGAAAAAGGCATTCAATGCAGTATCAATGGTGGAGCCAATCATAAAAGTTTTATGGTTGGTAGACTCAGATGAACTTACGATGGGGTATCTGTTTGATACATTATGTACAGCTAAAGGCATAATTAAGCAGTTCTTGGGTTGAGAAGAGCTGTTAGTATTTGCAAGATTATCAACAAAAGATGGAAGGACCAGCTCCACACTGACTTGCATACTTTTTGAACCCGTACTATCTTTATGAACCATCAAGCTTTAAGGATGAAAATGAAATCTATTATCCAGAGCTTTGTGTTCATAAAGTGATTGTCAATTTGTTTCAAAACCCAACAGATCAAATGACTATAACTTTGGAGGTATTTATATTAATTTTTGCATTATAAAAGTTAGTTATCAAATTATATCATTATTCTAATATACTTTTGCATTTTGGAAACAGCTAGGAAGGTTTCAATCCCGACCAGGAGCTATGGGATCAGAAGCAGCCAGGATAGCTACAAAAGAAGGGTGTCTTGGTTAATATTTTATATATTTTTTAAGAATATTTTTTTAGCAATTATTTTATGTATTAATATAGCATATTCTTATAACTTTTCTCAGTTGATTGGTGGAACGGCTTTAGAATTGTGTTGCTGCATCTCCGAATGCTCGCAGTCAGAATTTTGAGTCAGACAACGACATCTTCTGGTTGTGAAAGAAATTGGAGCACATTCGATCACATTCATACTAAAACAAGGAATAGACTAGCAACGAAAAAGTTTAATGACCTTATTTTTGTTGAATACAATCTACGATTAGAGCAGAAAAGGATGGATAGGCGGCGAAAATATCGCATTGACCCAATCAGTGTGTCTGTTATTCTGATGGTAAATCCATTGACAGAATGGATTGTAGTAAATGATGAAGAAGCAGAATTTCCAGCAAACCCTGAATGGTTGGATAATGCTGAAAGAGAAATGACTTATGATGACCTCAATGTCGTTGACCAAAGGCATTTTTCAACATCAGTGCTGGATACAGAGCTTTTGGAAAATTGGGCCAGAGCACCACCCATGTATGAAGGACGAATGGAGACTTTAGCGGAAAACTATTTTAAATTTGATTTATATCAACTTAAGATCGACCCTACCCATAACTATGGATCTACCTCAAGAACTGATTCCAGTACACAGTATTACGGGTCACAATTCGATCCTAATCAGAATTCAAATTTTTAGTAACTATCAATGAATAAACTTTTGTGTTTAGACTTTTTATAATCAGAATTCAAATTTTTAGTAACTATCAAGAATTTATTTTTGTTCTCGATTAGTGAAAACCCGTTTCCATGAAAATCCACCCTCATTTTGTCAAAAATTTAAAAATTACATATTTTCTTAAGTACATTTTAGTTGTATTTTCCAAATAAAATTTTCAATGAGAAAAACTTTTTTCTAGAAAATTATCCGTGCAATCATCCACGCCTTAAGTTTATTTATTTTTCAGAAAATTTAATAAATATTTATTAATATTTTTATTACATAAAAAATAATTAATATTTATTATTTTTTAAAAACTCATTTTTTTTAAAAATGGTCGTGTTTAAAAAAGCTGGCTGTTATTTAGAAAAAAAATAAGCTAACGGTCGTTATAACTGTTATTTTAAAAAAACACCCGTTATTTAATGTTTTAATAAAATAAACGTCATTTTTCGTTACAACGTAAATAACGCCCGTTATTTACATCAAGAATAAAAAACTATTTTATTTTCCATTATTTTCCCGTTATTTTCCGTTATTAACGTTTTTATTTATAACGGCAAAAAATGGTAACGCCCCCAGTCCGTTATACCGTTATAATGGTCCCCTTTAAACCTTGGTTCCAACTTCCAACAGCAGAGGTGCAACTCCACAAGCCGAGAATGTTGACGATGGTGGCCTCTTTCTGCCCCACCTTTCCCTCCTTTTCTTTCCCCTCCATTAGAGGTCTTCTTCGCCTGCAACTTCAACTCCGAATCAACAACACATTCTTCAAATCTCTCAATGTTTCCATAGCATCAATTGACCGTTCAATTTTCAAATCCTCCATTACCAACCTCAACAACAAGAGAACCTTAGGGTGTTTGACTTACTGGATTTCGCCGCCTTGGTGGTGTTGCTGTTTTGGCTTTATCTGCTACATGTAAATTAAAACTTTTTTTTGTATTTTTATTTCGTTTGTAGAACAACTCGTGTGGAGTAAAATTTTCTTATCATTTCTATAATAGAAAAAAAATATCGAAGAAGTAACCACGGCAAAAAAGGAAAAAATAGAGGAAGGAGAAGGAGGGAGAGAGATGTGCGAGCTAAAAATTGACTTCCACTTTTGAAGAACAGAAGTCGGTTTCCTTAAAAAAGGGATCGAGGGAAGTGGTTTTCTTGTGGGATCCACTTTTCGGTCCCAACCAAACATTCAGAAAATGACACTTTTTCGAGTTTTTGTTTTCATTTCTCGAAAAAGTGCCGAACCAAACACAGCCTAAGTACCTAAAATTTTTAAACTTGGGAGAGTTATATCCAACATTAATAATAAATGGATATTAGATTCTGAGATAGTTGACAATTTACTATTCTATAATCTCAATGAATTTGATAATTCTCCTTTATGGAGATCTTGCAAAAAAATAAGAAAAAAAAATATAAGGTAACCAAAATCTTTGATATAAGAAAGAAACAACCAAAGAATGTTAAAAATATAAGTATTTATCAAAATACAAGTGTAGAAAAGAAGAAAAAAATGACGTTAAAAAATAATAAGAACACAACTAGGGAATTGTCTTAGTTTTACAAACAATTGACATATGAAAAATATCGATTGACTAAAAAATAATTAATCGACATAGATATGTATTGATCAATGATATATTAACAGATTTAGTTTATCGACAAATATTTACTTATTGTAACTAACACAGTATTAGTAAATTATAACTTAAGAAATAGTAATTTATTTAATAACATGTAGTACTTTTTTTACACATATATGCAGTAAAATAATGTAGAAACTCAAGTTAGTAACTTTTAGTTAATGGTCTGAGCATATATAAAGACAATTTGCGGTGTGCTACTAACGAAGTATAAAAGAGCATGCCTAAAAAATTTAATACCTACTTCAATGAAGCATAGTCGAATGATTGACGAATAATCAATTTGCGTTAAAAGCATTGATTGACTTAAATATCATTCGTTCGATTTTTGGATGATTTATTGATCATGTTTTACTTTGGGGGTCTACTAGAACATATTCATGTCAAAAAATGATTATTATCATTAAAAATATTGATGATATTGTTATCGGGCTCCCTGACTCGACTCATATGCCCATATAGATAGATCATTTACTCAAAATCCAAGGTTTGATAAAAATAAAATTATTAAAGTCGCTTAAAATAAATTTTAAAATTACCATAAATTCTTATAAATCAAAATATAATATTTTATAAATATATATTTTTTAAATTTTCATCTTTTATTCCTTTTGAATTAAATTTGTGCGATTTAAGGATATAGCATTAAAATTGAGGCATTTTAATTAAAAATAAGTTTTGTTAAGGCACTGTAATTAAATCCACCATTTAATGCGTAGTTGGAATTTGATTTTTATAATTAATTGGTTAAGTATTAAAAATTTATCAAAAAATATTTTTTTATAATTTTATTTTATTAGTCTATTATCCTTAATCAATTATTTAAAATTATAATATGTTGCCTAAAAATGTTATTTACTATTTTTTTATGAAACGATTATTATTAACACAATTATGCTAAAAAATTTTGTTAAAGCTACAAAAGATAGTAAATTCTAACTTGTATGAATTTTAAACAACAAAATCAAGTTATCTACAATTCTAAACTAATAAAACATGTCTCAAAATTTATTATTACATCATAATAACTTTTAAAATAATTTAAAATACTAAAATTATTAATCAAATCTTGCATCAATCTTCATTTGACTCAATTTCTGCTGGATTCATATCAAATGAATCTAAAATTGTTATTAGTCAAAAATCGTGAGCTGGAAAGTTCGATAATTTTCACATGTATATAATATCTCATACGTAAATATTATTTAAAGATCAATAGTATTATATGTATTAAATATTGGTTAAATCTTATATGTACACAACAAATGAGATGCAGATTTTTCTTAATCTTTCTTTTTCAATCTGACCATTTGAATATTGTTGAATTTTAGGACTCTAAGCCTTTCTTAATTATATATAATTGGACCAATCTCCACACTTCTTATCAAAATAATTAAATAATCCAAAACAAACATCGTGATATTTATTATATAGAATCGATTCCAACAAAATCAAGAATATATAATAATTTATACAATATAATTTCAACTGATACAAAACACAATTATGTCATTGAGCAAAGAATGATAATCACAATACAAAATATAACTGAATTTACCTTAATTCTTGAAATTTATTTTTCTTCAGTCTTCTTCTAATTCTTCAATGGAGTTGAGAAAAGATGAAGGAAGATGGTAGCTAGGATTTGTGAGAGCTTCTAAGCCTCAAAAGTTTTTTTTAAATAGATTTAAATAGTATTTTTTAAGGATTAAGATTTTTAGATTTCTATTTTTAAGTGATTTTCGTCAAAAGTTTTTCTTAAATAGATTTAAATAGGATTTCTTAAGGATTAAAATTTTTAGATTTTTATTTTTAAGTGATTTTCGTCACTTTAAAATGTGTATATCTAACAACTATTTAGAAACCTTATTTAAAATTAATTATGAGCTAAAAATGAGCCCAAGGTCCATAAATATCAATTAAGTTTCATTTAAGGGTATTCTAAGTTTCAAAAAGTCTTATAATTGATAATAACTTATATTTAATTAAGTAATAACTTGTATTTTTGCTAACAATTTTTTCTTCTTATTGTGTCAGTTATTTCATTTATTGACGCTGGTAGTTTTGTAGTTCACGTATTAGTATTTTTTGGTTCATTGTTTGTACAGATGTGGGGACAATTTATGTTGTGTAATAAATGTAAAGGTGCAAAAGCAAAATTACTTTTTATTTTTAAATGCAATAAACGTTAAATACAACTAAATCGGTTTTTAATTTTTCTTAAAATTTTAAATATGTGGTTGAGAACCTTTACACACAATGCATAAAGACTTAAGTGCATAAAAAATGAGCCCATTTATTAACTATTATAGAAAGATACTATAAGAGGGTTTCGATCAAAGCTATCTTCTAATGCAACTTCGCTCAACCTTTTTGGGTGGTGTTGCTCTTTTGTTTCTATCATGCTTCATGAACTATATCCACTATCGTGAATGGTAACATCAATTCCACATAATTCATCCAATGACTTGAATAGACATCAAAATTGATTTGTATTGGCCACTAAGGAGGAGGGGTACCACCATGTATGTATTGGTTTTACTTGGGCATTTGTACTTGTGGTTGGCATGGGTCAAGCAATTATTTAGGGTTGGGTGGTTTCTAGTAAAATGCTTTATTGCTTTGATTGGCCAGCTAATCGGTAGGATTTTGTATTCATTAGCTGCAATGCATCCCAAATGTATTAGGCAAAAGATGCATTGTTTGCGTGCCGTATAGTGGGTGGGTCAAACCAACTTGTTATCCAACGAGCAGGACTTGTGTGGTTGTGGTTATCCAAATTGACCGCCAAGACAGAGGTGGGTGGTCCATTTTCATGAATTGGAAGACCCTTCGGAGTTTTTGTCTATAAGGTATCATGTCTTGAAAAGAAATTTCCAAATAAACATCTAAATCCTTGGATTAACTTTCATTATCCAAATCCTTGTTGCTTGACTTCTATCACTAATTTGGGTTTGGGTCAACTCTGTACATATTAATTTCCCTGACTCGGTTTCCATTTTTTTGTGAGTGACCATTACAGTTTAAAAAAAAAATTACTGTAACAATCATTATAACAGTAACACTCAAAGACTTATGTTATTTGCAAAAAAATGCTCAGAATTGAAATAAAATAATATTATTTTGACTATATTATGACCCAGACGACGGTATCATTATATGTCGGTATGTCCATTATATGAACAATTTTACTTTGACCCTGTTTGGTGACTATAGAAAAGTTTTATAAGATGGAATTCATAAGTCAAAATGTGTTGATCTGAGGAGGTTGAGGTGATGCATGAAATTAACTAGTTAATTTCAATCTCCACTACCTTTTTGAATTTTTTAAGGGTAGTGATGTAACAAGGTTGACCTGACGTTTTTTGACGTCAGGCATCAAGATTTTTGTTACTCACCACTGCCATCTTAGCCGACCCCTTGGTAGACATTCATACCCAAAATCAGCTTGTTATGATTTTAAGCCGTTTGTTTTTGTACTAAAAAAAAAGTTGAATCCAACGTCTAGAATTACACCTTAAGAAAGTACTAAAATGTAATGGCTAGAGATTACTGATCAGCGTGATTTTTGGTGTGATATACACCAAGGGGTGAGTGGGCCCAATGGCCTTCAAAGTACAAAAAATACGCTACCTGACGACAAAAATTGTCAGGTCCACCTTGTTAAATCTTTTTCCATTTTTTAAAGATCCTTTTGCTCTTCTTGCCCTCTATTGGCCGACGTTAACATCTAAACTATCGTCGAAAGACCTTTTCGGGTTGGCTTAATCGTGTGGTCTCCCGTGAGGGTGTGATCAAATGGGAAAACGTGGATGTATTACAGAGACCCAATCCAATCTCTTCACAGACTTTTTTCTCTGTCCTAATCGCCCACGTGGCTTATTTACCCAAAGTTCCCAAACAACTAGCCGACTTGATAAGAAAATATATTATGTTCAAGAGCTTTCAAAGTTTGAAGTAACCTCTCCTAAAAGGCCACGTGGGATATTATTTCACATCCATTGACCTTATGGATGTTTGACCCACAACTTTTTGGTCCTATACACCAAAAATGAGATTGATTGGTGATATGTAGAAAGTTATTTTAGCAACCAAAACAATCAGAATCGGACGGATTTAAATAATCCTATCAAATTGCTCAAATCCAACAGTTAAAAGGAATAAATTAACCTGATTTTTTATGTATAGGTCCATCTTGAATCAAATATGGACATATCTGTGGGCCCGAAAGAATATTCCACGTGGCATTTTTGGAGAGGGCCTTCCAAGTTTGAAATCATTAAGGACAGCGAACTCAACCTGAGAAAAAATTCGCTGACCTGGGGGACTTCAAACTTTGATGTCCCCTCCCAAAATGTTGACAAGTACCCCATTTTAACCATTAACCAAGGGCTTAACGAGGGTTGAGTTAAGGGATTGGGTATACTTGTCAGACATTTTGGATGGGGAGACTTCAAAGTTTGATGTCCTCCGGGGTCAGCGAATGTTTTCTCAACCTTGGGCCCTGTCGGAGCAATCTACGTTGGCTGACGTTTACGTATGACGCAACAACCCATGATCTCACGACGCGTTTACCACTTTATCAGAAAGATCGACAGCTGAAAATGCACAATAGATTAGAGAAAAAAAAAATGAAAGAAAAAGCTGTGTAGGAGAAAACGAAAGAAAAGACGGAAAAGCCATCACGATTTTTTGTTGGCAGAGTTCCGACTTACGAGTTCTCCCTTACTGGCCGTCGTCCCTATCGTCGTCCCTAGGTTTAGACTGCCGATGCTTCTCGAGATTCACAGTTTAAGCTCGAATATCACCATCCACGGCCTGGACTTAGGGACGACGACACTAGTGTCGTCCTTATAGTTTTCGTTTTGTGGTTGATAATATCCAATATCTAAAACAGGAAATGTTGGTGTCTGCCTCAGGAGTACATCCTCCCTGTGGTCCCGAGGAGGGAGGACCGCAACCCAATCCAAAAGACGGAAGCTTCACCTTCTTCTGTTCGAGTCTTATTAAATTGTTTCTCTCTTACTCTGTCTTTCTCTGTGTAGTTTTCTTTCGAGTTGCAGACATGGCGGAATCGGTGGAATTACCGAGTCGATTGGCAATTCTTCCATTCAGGAACAAGGTTTTGTTGCCTGGTGCAATCATTCGAATTCGATGTACTTCACCGAGCAGGTATGACTTTTCCGGTTTTGTTGTCGAATTCGATGAGTTTTGAGGATTTTGTGGCGTTTCAAAGATCCTGAAACCCTAAGAATTTGATTTTGCTGACGGAATTAATGAAATTTCTTCAAGTTTTTGGTTGTTTTGGGTTTTCTGTTATAATATTGGAACTCCTGGAGGGTTTTGCAGAGCTGAATGCCCTAGAATTCGATTTCTCATGGCAGTGTAGATGAATTCTGCAATTTTCTTGCGGAGTTCATTGCGCGCCTTTTGAATTCCTTTAATCCTTCGTTTACCTATGAATTTGCAACTATTTGAGCTAATTGTGATTCTGAACCTTAAAAAAGCCTATTTCATTCTGATCTTTGTTCTCTATTGGTATCTTTCGAATTTTCTTAAGTTGGAATTGAAATTATATGAGTCTTTATTGAGTCAGTTGGACAGAATTAACTGGGGGAAGTCTGGTTTATTCGGGGTTTCTTTGTAGCAACGCTGCTGGAACAATTTGTTTATTTGTTTTTGAAGTTGGTGAACTTGTGCAGTGTGAAATTAGTGGAGCAAGAGCTATGGCAGAGGGAAGATAAGGGATTGATTGGCATCGTACCTGTTCGAGATGCTGCTGAGACTACTTCTGTGGGTCCCATGTTATCTCAAGGTAACCTTGAACAAGTTTCTTTTTCATTGGATGCTACCTACGACTAAGTTTACACTGCCCCTGTTTGAATATATGACTGAAAGGGAAGAAATTCTTTAATCTTTGAAGGTGTGGCGACTGATTCTGGGGAGAGGAGCCCAAAAGTTCCCGTGGCAACGATAGATTCTCATAAGCAGGATGGGAAAAGTCAGCAGGAATTGATTCAATGGCATACCAGGTGCACTTTGATTGAGCAGCCTTCTTAATATGATTTCTTGTGCTCACTGCCCCTCTCTTTCTTCAAAATATGCTATTTGCCATCGTGGTTGATGTGTCATGAGCTATCCTCAAGTGAAGTTTTAGTAATTGATCACGTATGGTTTTTGAATTTCAGGGGAGTTGCTGCTAGAGCTTTACATCTCTCAAGAGGAGTGGAGAAACCAAGTGGAAGGGTCACATATATAGTTGTTCTTGAAGGTTTGTGCAGGTTCAGTGTTCAAGAACTTAGTGTAAGAGGAACATATTACATTGCCCGGATCTCTCGTCTTGATATGACAAAGACTGGTAAGCGGACTTTTACGTTCCCTTCTTTTATAAATAATACAATTGTTTTGATGACAAAATCTAATGTTTCTTTTCAGTCAAGTCTTTAAGATTTACAGTATGTCAGTATCTGTGGAGTCCATTTTTAGTTTCTTGAACTCCTTCCTATTTGGCTTCACATGAGAAAATTTAAAATGATATCCTCTAGTATATAACATTTTGTGGAGTTATTCTGACGTTAAAAAGCTAGGATTAATTTCCTTTTGGAATTGCCGTGAAAAATAGCACTTTGTGTAACATGACAAAATATCGATTCTTATGGTATACAGCGTTTTGTATACATTCTAGGAAAAGGATTTTCTGGGGTGTTACACCAGACTCTTTTCTCTGCAAAGGCAGGAGTTTTTTGCACGTGGAGGGCTGACGTGGCGAATCCTGACCATTCATCTGATAGAGGACCTTCCGAATTGGTCGCGTAAATGCCTCCCTTGTTGAGAGCACTCCCATACTTTTTATTGATATGTAATGAGTGATTTTATAGACGAAAAAGTAGATGTACAATTCCAGCATTAGAAGGGGTTAATCCCAGAAGCCAAAGCCACCAACTTGTTTACAAAATCCACAAAAATAGCCTTACTAAACTTAAGAATGATAGCCCAAACAAAAGGAAAGAGAATTGCTCAATTTTTACAACACGGAGGAGGGATCGTAGGCTGAATTTGCCACAGGAAGAGGGGGTGAGATGGTTAAACAGGTGGACCCTTTGATCCTGCTGCCTCAGCTGCCACATGTAAAGTCTGCCTTAGCAGGAAATGGAGTCTGGCATGACACTTTGAGGTACCTGTCCTCTACATACTATTTTCAACATGATCTTATGTTTACTTGATAGTGGCAAATCAAGGCCCTGGAACCTTTTTAATGCAGGCAAGAAGAGATACGAAAGAGCAAAGAAGATAAACTAGGGTTTTCTGATCCCTTAAATGGCAAAGACTGGAGTTGCATCACCAAAAGAATAATTAGTAGGTCCAGCAGAAACCGTACCCAGATGTGAAGTGAAAAGGCCCCCATACAGCTATTTTTATTGAACTTCTGTTTAGTTGGTATTTCTGGCTGTGGGGGCCACATGTGGGTGATTCCATGATGAAATTATATTCATAGTACTTACAGTGGGGTATCTTGTGTATGTCCTTAAGACTGATAAACTTTAGTGGACTATTTGAAATTTTTATGTGATCCTGCAAACAATGTTCTCAGTTATCTATTTAAAATGATGATAATATTTTCATTGAGTGGATCTCAGCTTCAAGTCTTGGCCTGTCAAATTGTTGAGATTCTTTCTCGTTTTTATCTTAATTAGAGATGGAACAAGCAGAACACGACCCAGATCTTATAGCATTGTCTCGACAATTCAAAGCAACTGCCATGGAGCTGATCTCTGTTCTTGAGCAGGTAACATTATAGATACTTTTAACTCCTTTAAAATGGTTAACTGATAAACGGAACAGTTGATATACTTATAGTACTAAAAGAATCTGCCTTTCATTATTGTACTTTCCAGCTTAACAAGGGAAAATAACATCAATGGTCTTACATCAGTGGTCTTTTGTAGGCTTTCTGGATATGTCCAACCATACTCACAAGAGATGTTGCTCCCGCTTTTGGATCTCATTCTACTTTAGAACTTCCTTTTTTCTCCCACTTTCTCCCACTGTTTCCGCACTGTTATCTTGACTTCAATGAGTCCAGCTTTATTATCTAGTTTTGCCCCCACCCCAATTGTTTTTGGGATCTTGATTTCTTTTTGATAAGTAACATATTTTGCTTAAACGTAAGAAACTACTAAACTTAAGGATGTGAATTCCCTACCGAAAGTTTATGTTCCCATCATTTCTTCAAGAGAATCCGCGACATTGTATGCAGTTCTTAGAGGGTGGGAGAATATAAGGTCCTACCCTATAACAAGTTCTCTAATGTTAACTACATTAGGACTGGAATGGTAGTTGACATTTTCACCTGGACCATTACAAAAAAACTCTACCTAATGCTAGCGGGCCTGGTGAACCACAAGTGCTACCATCAAAATTGAGCTTGAAACCTTGAGTCATCCCTCATTTGGCTCCTTCTAAATTTGTTTAGCCTTCTTTACTTCTCTCCTACTCATGATATGGGAATCCTAATTGCTAGTAAAATCCAAACTGTCATCCCTCTAACTTCCTTGAACACAAGAGTCCCATCAACCGTTATTACAAATTTATGGTATTGATCGATTTTTGTCTTGAATATTCTTCTATTCTTTCATTCCATTAACTCCCCAAAAGCTGCGACTGTTGGTAGCATAAGATTAAATTCCTTTATCTCATAGCCAATGATCCAAGCTCTCATCGTGGGTCCCATGTCACACGGGCCATCCCACCCCGAGTGTGCCCCATATACGTAGGCTACCCCACTTGAGCTCGGTGTGAAAATGCCCCTGCATTAATCACCCCCGGTGAGGAGTCTCGAACACGAGACCTCTCGCTCTGAAACCAATTTGATGCAGGACATTTAACCAATACTCCCCAAAAGCCGCGACTCTGGGTAGCGTGAGATTAAATTCCTTTATCTCATAGCCAATGATCCAGGCCCTCGGTCGAATCCTCCTTCGTGGGTCCCATTTCACACGGTCCATCCCACCCTGAGTATGCCCCATATATGCAGGCTGCCCCACTCGAGCCCGGTGTGAAAATGCCCCTGCATTACATACGGTCAATCGAATTTGTGTGGGGATTCAGGATTGAAGAGGACCGGTGTGAATTGTGAAGTGTGAGAGAAAGTTGCAAGTTTGGTCACTGTGACCCCTCCCAAAAATTCATGTGGAGCTCACTTTCTATTGACCTTATGGATGTTTGGTCCACCTCTTGGTGGACCTACATACCAAATATCAGTTTCATCAATCAGTTATTCTTTGTAACAAAAAATGCTCAAATCGAACACCCCAAAAATCAGGTTATTAAAATGGTATATCCAACGGCTATAAATCATCAATTATACTGATTTTTTATGTGTAGATCCATCAAGAGGTGGACCAAATATCCATAAGGTTAGTGGGCCTTAAAAGAGTACTTCATGAGGCAAAAAATGGTAAATATCCATAATTTTTTCATGTGTATCCTTTTTCTCAATGGAGCTGTGGAGTGCACAAAAATGGGCCACTTCAGTCTTCCTAGCCCACTAACCTATGAATGTTGGCCCACCACTTGATGGACCTATAAATCAGAATCATCCTGATTGGTGATCGTCACCATTACATCTAAGTATCCCAAAAAAATATTCAAATCCAACGGATAGAAATCACCTTAAGAAAAAGTTCAAATCTATGGCTAGAGATCGGAAATTGGGCTGTTGTTGGTGTGTAGATCCATCAAGTGGTGGCCATTCATTCATTGCTCAGTGAGCTAGAATTGCAGGTGGTCCAACAGAGAGAGAGAGAGAGAGTTGTTGGTGATCCAATTCCAATGGGGAGAGAAAAGCCAACTAGAGGAGAGGAGAGGAGAGAGAGTTGCAGGTCATCCAACGGGGGAGAGAGAAAATTCAACGAGGAGAGATAGAGAGAGAAAATAAGAGAATACTAACATGTACAACACCATAGAGTTGCAGGTGGAGTCGAACCATGGGAGTGACGGCAACTGCCCACGGAGGGAGGTGGGATGGGGGAGAGAGGAGAGACGAGAGTGAAGGGGGTAGGGTCCATAGGGACTATTAGAGTTTTTATTTTGCTTTTTATTTTTCATCTTTTTGGACCCGGATAAAAGGGCCGAATTAAGCGTTAAGGGGGCGTTGGGGAATGAGAAGTAAAAGCACTTCTACTTGTGGTGTTTTATCCTTGTTTAAATCTTAGGCTTTTAGAGTACACTTACGGGTCTATCTACCTCTGTTAGACCCGTGGACCCTTTGATATACATAGCTACGCCTCCCTCTAACAGCTTAAGCTTTTAGAGTAAAGTGGTTGTCCAACAAATAGCGACTTTTTTATGTTTTGCATCTACGAACTAATTCACGGACTATGCTGTCCAAAAATAAAAATGAAGATTAAGGCCATTCCAATGATCTTTTTGGAAAAGCAGCGAGACCACGGTCCACCAAACAAATTTGAAGGGGAATTTTTATCACACACATTTATCTGCTTGCTTGTCACACGTTCTTCAGATTTGCTTGGAGAAGCTTGTGCAAGGAGAACATTCTAAAAAAGTTGCATTTAAAGGATATAGGGTCTCTCATTTACTAGTGAAAGAGCATAAACTGTGGAAAACCTATATTGATGACTTGGGCACATGGTGTTTGTATATAAATAAGATTACAGATGTGCAAAAACAGAAATGCCCTTGGCAATATTAAAATACAACAAATAATATATAAACAAGGATAAAACGACACAAATCATCTCTTAACTATTTCATGATACTGGAACTGGGCCATGATGTCAAGTAAATTAACTTTTCATCGGGAAACTATGATTTTAAAAGTTTTCATGGCTTTGATGATTTTAGAAGTGATATGCGATATTCTTTTGTGCGTGGTTTATTGGATCAGTTGCCTTTCATTCTCATCAGTGACTTTAAGTTTCATTTCTGGTCACAGAAGCAGAAAACAGTTGGAAGGACAAAAGTTCTTCTGGAGACAGTTCCTGTTCATAGACTAGCTGATATATTTGTCGCCAGCTTTGAAATAAGCTTTGACGAACAGCTATCTATGTTGGATACAGTTGATCTGAAAGTAAGACTTTCAAAAGCTACCGAGTTAGTTGACAGGCATTTACAGGTAAATTATTGGGTTAAACTTAACAGCCAACTGGGAATTAGTCCACTTGTGAATTGGCATACAGTTATCTTTATGTCTCCTGGCATTTATGGACAGAGAGGTTCTGCATGCATTTAATAGTTTCATTGTAACAGTCAATTCGTGTAGCAGAGAAGATAACACAGAAGGTTGAAGGACAGTTGTCAAAATCACAGAAGGAATTTCTTCTGCGTCAGCAGGTTCGCTTTCTTTAAGAAATTTCTTCCTCTGTATTGGTATTATAGTAGAGGTCTGAGCAAACAGGGTACATAGTTGACAACTGCTTCATAAAACAATGTCCATTCTTGTTTAGTGTTACTGTTACTTTTGTGGGGACTGAGCCTTTTGCAGCGTATCCTAGAAGTTGGATGACGAAGTTTGCATTCAGGTCCCTGATTTGTTCCATTATTACCTACTGGAAGAAAAAAGTTTCTTTGGTTTGTATTAATTAACTTGGTTGCTGCATTCATAAAAAAAAATAACTGGGTTGCTGCATATATCACATGGAGAGTATTAATTGATTGTTACTTACAAGTTACAAGTCTTCATTAAAAAAAATGCCTTGTATTGTTTTTTTTTTTTTTTGATAAGTAAAAAAAAAAATGCCTTCTATGTCTCAAATGTACCATGTTTTGTGCCTATTTTATTGTATTGCCTAATTACAATTGAAGGTTTGCTTCATCTTCATTATGCTTTTGTCTGTATGTTATTGTGGCTTCTCATGGAATTTGGAAATTGTCTTTTTACATGTCCGGTTTGACTACTGAGAAAGCATCCACTAAAATGTTATAATATTTGCTGCCTTTATGCTTAGTTTTACATTTCTGAAATCATTCTTTTCGTTGCCAACTTTTCCGTCTAATTACATTTTCCAGATGAGGGCTATAAAAGAGGAGCTTGGTGACAATGACGATGACGAGGATGATGTGGCTGTCCTAGAAAGAAAGATGCAAAGTGCAGGAATGCCTTCAAGTGTCTGGAAGCATGCACAGAGGGAGCTAAGGTATGCTATGTTTTAAAATAAAAGAGTAACAAGGTTAACATGACTGGATGTCTTTTGGTATGGCAATGCATGACTTGATGCTTGTTATGCTCATAACTCTACATTTAACAAGGTTAACATAATTCTTGTCATGCACATATATCCATAATTAAGGTTTTTAAGGCTTCAACGAAAAAAAATTAAGGTTTTTAAGACTTCAACAGTTCTGATCATGTGATCCAAGTTGGTCAATACTAGTCATTGGCGTGCTAGTCAGCATTGGACAGGAGACGAAGTATTGTCTGATATGTAATGATGCACACATATTTTCAACTTACATATGTGTATTTGTTTGGTTTGTTTTTATATTAAGGCTTTACGCTGTACAATCTATAACGGAATTTGATACTCAAGAACTGGTAGTGATACCCAATTGCATATTATAAAAAAATAGACGTTTGAATCAATTGATGGTTGGTAGTTGATGCTTGGTTTATTTATAAAATGATGGTCATACTTGTTAAAACTTCATATATGCTTAGATAAATGTTGAGTGATTGAAACTTGATGTGTCACAGACTCACACTTCATAAACAAATCCCTCTCTATGAAATGATTGTGATGGGTTGTCACTTTTTGAATACATTTCTATGTTTGACAGACTCAAGAATAATTTTTTTTGCTTTCAATACCAATGTTTTTACCCTTTTCTTCCAGTTCTTGTAGAATTTCCTATTTTTCAGATTTTTCATAGTTTTTGTAAAGATTCTATCTTCATTTCTTCTCATAAAAACTTTATCACGGCAACTCATCTAAGAGCATCTTGGACTTGGTGAATCGACTCTGTTTTGGCTCCAAATGAATTAGTTTCTGAAAGGTGACAAGATTACGATCCTTGATATAATGATGTATCACAATAACACATTGACACCTCATGTATTGAAAAATTGTAGAAACAGATTTGTACCCAGCACATGACAATGAATACAATACCATATCTACTTATGCTGTCTTTCTGTGGACCGTGATTTTGACACTGCATTTCATGATAAACTTTTTGTTACTCTTTACACAGCAATATAATTATATAATGTATGTGTTTATATGTACATAAATATTTATGTATGTATAGGTGACACTCAAACATATATATGGAGCTTTTCTTACCTCAAGCTGAGTTATCTTTTTTAAAATCTTGTATCAAGAAGGTTCATTGATCAGGTTCTAGTGTTTTGCATCTCTTGAAACCTCCCATATCTTGATTTGCCTCTCTCTACCCTCCACGTATCTTCAAAATTATAGCAGCAAATAATCTTCTATATGTGAACTATGGTTAAATAGAACTATTATTCCAATTTTATGTCTTGTAATAAATGTTCCAAGACTTGGATTTAGGCAATTTAGCTGCATTGTTGCTATTTATCAAAATTTTACCCTGATACTCCCTTGTTGCTTATATGGTTAAATGCATGATTTTGTTCCCAAATTCTAGTAGCAGGGAGGCAATTTCTTATAGTTTCTACCTGGAATTTTTTTTCTCAGGCGACTGAGAAAAATGCAACCTCAGCAACCTGGATATAGTAGTTCACGTGTTTACCTGGAGCTTCTTGCTGATCTGCCTTGGCAGAAGGCTAGTGAAGAACATGAATTGGACTTGAGAGCTGCAAAAGAGAGTCTCGACAATGACCATTATGGTTTAGTCAAAGTTAAACAACGGATTATCGAGTATCTGGCTGTTCGCAAGGTTTTCTTCTTTCCCATTCTTGTAAATATTGTCTTGTATTTTATAATTATTGAATGTGACAGTAATGTGGTGATTCTGATTTACATAAATTTTATTGCAGCTTAAACCAGATGCCAGAGGACCAGTTCTGTGTTTTGTGGGCCCACCAGGTGTTGGAAAGACATCTTTGGCATCATCCATTGCTGCTGCTCTTAACAGAAAGTTTGTACGGATATCTCTTGGTGGTGTCAAGGATGAGGCTGATATTAGAGGACATCGGAGGACATACATAGGAAGCATGCCGGGGCGTCTTATTGAAGGACTGAAGGTTAAAACTGGTTCTTCTGCACATTGTATTGCTATTTTAGAACCTTACGTAAGAGGTCACTCATAATTGCTTAATATCCTCCTCATTATATCTTCACAGTGAGGTTTATTTGGATAAGGATGTCCACAATGTCTGACATCCATCCACCTGTGGTTTACATGTGCTCACATCAGAAGAGATGGACCCACTATTTAATGGGTCCTACCTAGGAAATCTCCATTCTAATGACACTTGTACTGTATGATGCCTACCGACATTTTTAAACAGTAAGGTATGGGGTAACGCGCTTCATGGCCTTAAGTGTGAGGCATGAGCTTCAAGGTGTGGGGGGTAAGCCTCACAAGCACGCCTTTTTAAATGAATATAATTTCTTAGAAATAAATCAATAATAAGATAAGTTCAATAAAAAAAGAAATTTAGGAAAATAATGAAAAAAAAAACATTGAGATATTTCATATTGGGGGGAAGAGATGTTTTTGTATGTAACGTAGAATAGCTTATTATCCTTTTAACTAAGGGTTAGGAAGCAAAAACGAAAGAAAGGATATAAATTGAACTTTCTAAGCTATGCCAACCTAAAATTGCCACCTCTAGCATAGGCACACGAGTCTGTGATGGGGTGTTAAAAAAGGTGTAAAAGGAGTGAGTCACATGAGCTTTTTTTTAAAACCTCAATGTATGGGCTATATGCTTCATGATCTTTTATGCCTTTTTAGTAACCCCAGGGCATTTTGGGGAAGTTTCACCCTGAAGGGAGCCACAGGCATAAGCCTCAGATACCAACAATTCAATCTACTCCTTTTGATGGTCATAATGAAACTAGAGTGATGATCGCAAAATGTTATGGATTGGAGGCACAGGAATATAGGAACATTTGATTGTTTCGATATATGGTGTGAGAAATATACGTGGGCCCCATGGAATGTTGGGTACCAAACTCTCAGATGTCTGCTAAGCATACAATACAGGTGGGTCTGGATGGACATTTGATTTGCAGACATCCTGACTGAAGATTCCTCATTTATGTTGGTCAGCCTGCTTTTTTGTTTTTATGGAAATATCTTTGAAAATCTAGAAACTATTTCTTTGTTTAATTTGCTGCCCACCACCCTCTACTGAACAGCTCTCCTAAATTTAATTGAGCAATGGATAGTTTCCAGGCTGTGTTTTGATTACTTGTGCAATACTTTAATTGAGCCTGTATTATATATTTCAGTCTACATTGAGTCACAGAAATGAAAGTCAAACATGGACCTGATTTATGTTCTGCACGGTTTGTAGTTCTTACACGACAGCTTGATTTCTCTGCTGTGGCTGTTTGGGTTCTGACCTTCCACTCACTGGGTCTTACCCATCATATCCCTTATGCAGAAATAGATTGGGCCTGATGACTGTAACCATCTGATCTTTGTATTCGTTTGGACAGAAGAAAAAATAGTGAATATCTAGGAAAAATATTTCAGATCGTTAAGATAATGCAATCAGGTCAATTTTGGGCATAGAAGATCTTCTAGGTGGGCCCTTTCGATAGCACCCCTTTGCATGTGGTCACATGTACAGGTTGCCTTTGTTAGCCCATATTTAAGGTCCACCAGATGTAGGACAAATCTCCTACAGTGAAGGACCAATAAAAACCAGAAAAAAGAAAAAATAAGATGGGAGAAAGGGAGATTGGCACAACAAATAACCCTTGAAAATAGAAAACTCGGGGAACTCTGAGCCCCGGTGAACACACTGGTTGGCCAAAGGACTAAACACCAGGGATAAATCCCTAAATACTCAAAACTCAATTCACTAATATCAAAAACTTTAGAACTTCCTTCACATTTCTAAATATAGCAAACTGTAATTAACTAAAAATTGTAAAATTCAGAACTTAAATTGTAAAACAAGATTCAATTATAGCCATCATCATCATCCAAAATGCCTTATCCCAACTATTTAGGGTTTGCAACATAAATACTGTTTCTGCATTCAACTATACTTATATCTAGAGCTATACTCTTTGTTAAGGTGTGCCCTCAAATATTTTCTCAGTGCCTCAATGACTCAATCCACGTCATTTTTGGCCTTCCTCTCACTCTTTTAGAGACTTCAATTTGCTCGAATGCACTCCTACTTTTACTATAAATAGTAGGATGTAAAGTACTATAAATAGTACAAGTATGTTTTACTTAAAACGGTGAATAATGTTGCTGCCTTTTTCATTTAAAATAAATGTAAGTGTTGTCTTTAATCTTCTTTTTCTTCTTTACATGCCTAGCATAAGCTTCCCTTCTTTGTTGAGAGGAGAATCCAGCGGTATCCGGACATGGAGACTTGGTACACCATACTGAAGATTTGGCTGCTTCAGTACCTTACTTTAAATTGCTTCTATTTTTCAAGTGTGCTCTGCTCTTTTTTTGCTCAAAATGTATCTGTTCTGTGGACTTAAGATTTTTGTTGTATTTCACGTATCTCAGCATGCTGGTCTTGTGCCTATGTGACTGTTTGTCTTTAGTTTTCTTTTGATAAAGACTAAAATTTATCTTTTATGTTTTAAATTGTAGCGAGTAGCTGTTAGCAACCCAGTTATGTTGCTTGATGAAATTGACAAGACCGGTTCTGATGTCCGGGGGGATCCAGCTTCAGCACTTCTGGAGGTTCTTGATCCAGAGCAGAATAAAACATTCAATGATCAGTATCCATTTTTCTTAGCAATGCATTCCCACAAATATATTTTTAGAGCATGCTTTATATTCTGACATCTGCTTTATACTTATGATTTGTGATTGCTGTCACCTAAAGTCGCATATGCTTTAAACACCTGTCCTGTGTATACCTCGTTAGCCAGCATCGACACTTCATTTTATCTTTACACTAAAGTTTATTGGCTTCTTGTTTAATAAGCCTCAAGTTTTGACAGTGTTTATTAGTATAATTCCTCCTTTGTCTCCCAATGTACAATCCCTTTTCTCCCAATGTTTATTAGTATAATTCCTCTCCTTTGAATAATTTGATAACCATTTCCAATAGTAAGATCGTTGGAAGCTGGGGGATTGTATATTGGTTTTCTTCTTTATACGGTTTTAGTTCTTCTGATGACTTTTTTATTGTTTTCTGTTTGATGTGTTTGAAACAAGAAGTTATCTACTTAAGATGAACTCGTGGCACTTGATGTTTGGTCGATTATAAATGTTCAAAAATTGTTTATTGAGCTTGCAAATTGGGTGGCTCAGATTTTACTCGGTCATCTCCTAAAATGTAAAAGTCTTCAGTTCTTGATAGCTTGAGCATGTTGGGAGATGTTCTCTAATTACCAGTGTTGGCTGTTTTCTTTGGTTTGTTATCAATTTAACATAGTGGTTGAATTCATAGGATCACAATCTTTTTATTTGAACTATGCTATATTCTGCCGATGTAATATAATGTACATGTGGCTGCATGCTTAAGGCCTGTCTGATTAGTTTATTTCTACATAGCTATAGAAGAATCCCATCTATGGACTTATAATATCTAAGCGGATTTCTTAACTGAATATCACCAGCTATTTGAATGTTCCATTCGACCTTTCAAATGTGATATTTGTTGCGACTGCAAACAGGGTTCAGCCTATTCCTCCACCACTTTTAGATCGAATGGAAGTCATTGAGCTGCCTGGATATACACCCGAGGAAAAGCTAAGAATAGCCATGCGACATTTAATACCACGAGTTCTTGATCAGCATGGGTTAAGCTCTGAATTCCTTCAAATTCCTGAGGTAGTGCTCTTGCAGCGAAATATTTTTTCCAGATACATGTCATCATAGCCTATTGGCATCTGAAAAAAGCAATAAACCTTTTCCCATGGTTTCAGTCTCTTGATTATATACCATGGCACTGCACTGCACTGCACACCATCAAATTCATACTATATTCTTGTAGCTCTTGCATTTTGCTTTTTTGTTGAAGTATCACCTTAATTTTGCTTCAACTATTCAAACTTCAAAGTTTGCATTCTCTTTCAGATAAAACAATTGAGGCTTAAGCCTTGAGGCTAGAACCTTGCGCCTTGCCTCGAGACGTAAGCCTGTGCCTCAAGGCGGGAATTTTAAAACACTAGTACCAACTACCAAGAACTTTACATGTAGACCCATCAGCAAAAATAACCTTAGAATTTGAAGAATTAAATCTAGAGAAACTAGATGACATACTAGACATATGTTCAGAGGCTCCTGAGTGAATGACCCATAAACATGATTGATGAGCAAGAAGACATGTAGAAGTACCTGAATTAGCCAAAATGGCAGTAAAGGTGTAAAGGTGCATGGACCAGCAGATAGAGACTGAATCTGTTGGAGTAGAAGATTATAGTCTTCATGAGAACTTATCAAAAAAAAAAAATAGTAGTCTTCATGAGAAACAGATGCAGAGCTAGAATTCTTCATAGCATAACTAATTGCAGATGAAGCTTGTAACACACTCTCCGTAGTAGTTTGTTGCACCTCCTTGGATGCCTTGCTCAGGCTGGTTTGTCCCATTTATGCCAACACCAATCAACAATATGACCAACTAGTAGCACCACGATATGTAAACATTTGTTGCTCACCTTCGCCACCACCATGACCACTAGCAAAATTACCATGATCACTAGAGAAGTTACTATGACCACTATAAAAATACCCACGACCACTGGAAAATTACCACGACTGCCAGAATCACTCCCACAACCACCAGAAGATAGAAGGGCTAAATTCTTCTTGAAACTACCAGTTCCTGAAGTTGGTACTCCCAGAAATGCTCTTTACAATCTAGCATACACATTGTTGAGATTAGGGAGGGATTCACAAACTAGAATTTGCCCCTTGATTGAATTAAGCATCGAATTCAAACTCGAGATAAACAAGGAAACCTGGAACTCCTCCCTCTAATGTTTCTGCACTTTCTATATTAGTAATGAGAGGTTGATACATTTGCAACTCTTCCCACATGCCTCGAAGATTGCTATAGTACTCGCTAAGAGATTTATCGTCTTATTTCATACTGAACATTCTTTCAAACAATTGATAAATTCTAAACACATTGCGGTCCTGTGAATATATTTCCGTCATAGCTTCCCAAACTTGTTTAACAGTGTTTAGGAATGTCACATTCGTGTAGATGGACTGCTCCACACTATTCCATAGCTAAATCATTACTAGGGAATTTTCAGTCAACCAATCATCAGAACCACTGTCACCTTCAAGTGGAGAATCATAGTTATATACTCCATCTTCTTCTTTGCACACAAAAACTTCAATCAATTGCAACTGTAACAGATAATATGTACCAATGTACCATTTAATTTAATAGAGGTAATCTGGGCTCCAAACCCATCTGAAATACCCCAAATATGGATTTTAACATCACTAGAAGTAGCCATCAAAACTAAACAACTCAACCAACTACATCGAAGATGAATTTAACCTACACGAATGTCATACTAACCTTGCAAAAGTTTCAAATCATCACTTTAGAGGCTGTAATATAAAAAAATAGTAACAAACTATCACTCTAAGGACCTTGACATCAAGAACACAACAACAAATCACCACTTCAGGGGCTGTGACACCATTACCCAACAACAATACCTTAATCCAGGGCTTGCAACGACCTTTACATAGGCTGCAACAGCCTTAAAACACAAACCCTAGCTTACGGCACCGTAGATTCCAAAACCCTAACTGCTGAAGGTCTTAGATCCCTAGCCTATGACACCTTAGAGATCAAAAGTAGGCTGAATCACCTCAACTTGATCTTCAAAGAAAGATAAAGGGAGAAATAAGAAAAGAAAAAAGAGATTAGGGCATGGTACTATTCACGTATCAGAGTGGCTCTAGTACCATGTAACGTCAGAGAAGATGGAGAAGTAGAGAGAAGAAGAGGAGTGGAGAGAAAATAAAGTCGAACTTAGCTTGTTCGTTTCCTCAAGTATGTATATATATATATGTCACTAGAGTACACAACATAATGTAAAAAGGCCATAATACCCCTAAGAACAACTCTTTAGTATATATATTAAAGAGAATTAAATTATTTTAAAAGGATATACATATGCATATTATTTGTCACCAATTCAAATAATACGATTTTTTTGGTAGAATACATGATCTTCATAACTTCATAAGTTCTTCACAACATAAAAGAATCATTTTTTTTATAAGTGTGTATATATCATAGAAGAAGTAGAGAACCCCAAAAACTACAAAGGAGGAGAATCTAACTCCTCAAAAGAGGAGAAGAAACCCCTAACACTTGAGCTTTGTTTCTGAAATTTCTTGTGAAATACTCGTTGTTTAGCGAGAGTCCCCGTCTTAAACATGTTCGAGTTTCTGTCAACTTAGAATCGTGAGTCTGAAGCGCTCCCAAATCAGAAGCATGGAAGCACGGTTCTAGAGTGGGAGTGCCACATTACATAAGAGTTTTCTGCAACTAGGCCCAAACTATAAATAAAGAACTACCTAGACTACTCCAACTCAAATGAAATTTTAAACATTGATAAGCTGATAGACCAGATTTTGTGTGACTATTACACTTTTCTGGACCTGTCCTAGTTCTTCTTGGTTTGATGGGTTGCAAGGTTTAAAATATTGGTCTTGTTTAGTATCTCAATAAGCTGATAGAACGATACATCTCGACTGAGACGGCATGAGACTTCAGAAAAAATGATACATCTGGATATGCAAAAATAGAAGTGTACAATAAATAAACAATTTTAATGCTTAACTAAGTGTTGTTTATCTCTTATGTGTTATAAAAGACACAAATACTATCAAAACATTTTTTTAATTACTTAAATTAGGGTTTAGGCACGAGACAATAAATACCCCTATGTATCGTTGTACTTACTGGAATGAGATGTCTTGCCTGAGATGGAACAAGACCTTGAACCATCATGGGTTGTGCCTTATGCTCTCCTTGACCTGGGGAAACCTAGGGTTCCATCAGCTTCCATGTATACCCTGTGTACCATTGTGCCATTGGTGGACCAAAAGTACCTTAAATTTTCTGATCTGTAGTTAGGGAAAAACACATTTATGTATGCTTAGATCCTAAAATGTTGATGCACCAGGTGCATCATGCTATGTTGCTCCATGTCTAGGCAAAATAGGTTCTATCATGTTTTTTTGCCTTGTACTTCTATGGAATTGCCTGCTCTTCTCTGCGTGAATGTCTTGTCGAAGATTATGTTATTAACGCTTTATACTATTAGAACCTGTATCACAGATGATTTTATTGTAACTTTTGCCTCAATGATGGCTGTTGTTGTCGTAGGCTATGGTGAAACTTGTAATTCAGAGATACACTAGAGAAGCTGGTGTGAGAAATCTGGAGAGGAACTTAGCTGCCTTGGCTCGTGCAGCTGCAGTTAGAGTTGCTGAGCAAGAACATGCAGTCCCGCTCAGCAAAGATGTGCATCCAATGGCTGCACCACTGCTGGATACCAGACTTGCAGATGGGGCCGAAGTAGAAATGGAAGTTATTCCCATGAGTGTAAACAATCATGAGATATCAAATGCTTTCAGGAATACCTTGGCTTTGGTTGTGGATGAGGCTATGCTTGAAAAAGTACTTGGGGTAAATATTTCTTCTTATCCATTGTTAATCGAGATGCCGCGTTTATTGAAATACTGTACTAGGAGGATACCTTGGGTGTTTTGGTGGAATGCAGCTTAATTATACATGTGGACAGTTCGTAACATGGAACACATGCTCAGCAATCAGGATTGTCCAAATGTTGGGCACTCCTTGTGCTATACTGTAAAAATTGTAGCAGTTAGACAATCTAACTATTTCCCTAAACCCTATGACTTGAATGTTTAAAATGAATGGTTCGGAGAAAAATTCATACAGGACCTTCGTGATAGCCTATGACCATCCAGTAGGTGGCTTAACATTTTGATGATCTGAACTGATAGGCACATCTATTATGCCCAAGTACCCAGGTTTCCTCATATACTTATTTACCAGGTTAAGTTTCTCAAACAGATCTGATGGTAGTGCATTGATATTTGCATGCAGCCTCCAAGGTTTGATGACAGAGAAACTGCAGAACGAGTTGCAACTCCTGGAGTATCAGTTGGGCTTGTGTGGACTTCCTTTGGTGGGGAGGTTCAGTTCGTGGAGGCCGCAACAATGGTGGGAAAGGGTGATTTGCATCTTACCGGGCAACTTGGTGATGTTATCAAAGAATCAGCACAGATAGCACTAACATGGGTATTCTTTGTTCAGTTCTTCATATTTAAGATATCTTTCACGCTCAAGACTTTATTAATTTATATGACACAGCTGTTTATCATGAATAAACCAATACCTGCTAGTGCCTCTGCAACTTTGTTGTTTCTCAGATCCTCATCTCTGATTTATCTTATGTATTTTGGGAGAAAACCCTTACTAAATTTCAATCACAACTTGAAGATATATAGCAACCTAAGAGGTCGAAACCTTTGTGTATAGATGGGACAAACTTCTTGAGGATTTACCTCTGTTGTAAGGATGTAGCTTCTAGCTTTTTGTATCCTTTGGGGAATCTCTCCCCGTTTTAATGAATATATCTTTTGGTGGAGTTGAATTAGATATCTCCAAAATAAAGTATCTCTACTAATGTAAGAATTGTAGTTTAATTTCCCAAAGAATTCCATCAAAGTCCTTTTTCCTGTTCTTCAAATCTTTGCGACAAATATACCCTTGCACTATTGTTTTTCATTGTTTAGAGAAAACAATTCAACTTTTTTTGTCTTTCTCTATTAAGAGAAAATAGGTCTGGCCATACTTTAGCCCTTATCCACGTGCCTAACTAATTCCATCCAAATGCTAGGGAATTTGTGCATATTGTTTTCTACAGCTTAAGAAGAGGCTGAGCTTATCCAACTTTGTCTTTTCTTACTATCTGGGGTCAGCTAAATGACTTCGGTTCCTATGTTCCATTCTATGTAGGTAATATGATTGTTTTCTATTGCATAAGAAGAGGCTGAGCTTATCTAACCTTTGTCATTTCCTACTCCATTCTATGTAGGTTTATATCTTGTTTTAAAAGTTTTCATCTTCAAATCTTTTCTCACCACATTGATACACACCCCGTTCAGCCTTCCTGTCGTCCTTCTGCACATTCAATTTGCACAGAAGTGCTCCTCATTGTTACTGTTAGTGGTCTTTATTGTACACAACCAACCCACCTCAATTGACTCTCCTTTATTTTATTACGTGTCTTTTCCTACAACAACAAAATAAATAAAGAGAAAGTTACTCTTTTTATTTGTTATTTTTCAAATTATATTTAGTTTATCTCCCTCAATATTTTAAATGTCCCATTAGCCCCTACGCAACATAAAATATCCTTAGCCTTTTTCCCCAACCCTTACATAGTATTATCCCTGCTTAAAAAATGAAGTTTAGATATCTTTTGCACTTGGAACTTTGGAAGTGACACCAAAACTTTTTGATACATACACAATCATCACAATCACTTATTGAAATACACAACACCTGCGTGTCTCACCTACCTGTGTCTACTTGACCTGTTTGCATACACTTAGAGCCACCAATGCAAATATATAAACTGTTGCAGTTTCAAAAGACTCAATTCTCAAATGGATACAAAACTGAATTTGGTCAAGATTCGAGTGACACTTGAGTTGACTCCAAAACTTAACAGACCAACTTGATTTGGGGTTGCATCGTATCTTTCCTTAAATTGGACGGTGATGAGTGTGGTGTATTACTAGAAGTGCAGGGGTCTTTTTATAGCTTAAAAGGGCTAAATTTTTCTTCCCCACATTTATCTTTCTTTTTTTAATACTATTTTAGGATTTTTATTAACTTGTTAAAATTTTCATGTTCGTATATTTTTTTCTCTGATATTTTCAAGACCCAGTCAAGACTCGGCGAATCTTGAGTCAACTTCATTAGATCGACTTCTGAGCTGAATCGAGTTTTCATGCTTTTGAACAGTGTTCTCACATATGTATACCTTTTTGCTAATATGTCATTACTTCACCACATTGGTCACGCACAGCATACACTTGCACTATTGTTATGACAGGCATTCAGAGAATAAGATGTTGCATAGAAGAGCATATACCTTTGTTTGCCAGCATGTGATTGTGCATGTCATACATACAGATATGCTTACATAGAGTTGGCTCACACACACATCCATGCACCCACCACTAAAGTATGGCGTGCATACAGTTCATGTCCACACGTACAATGGTACAAGTGCATGCTCCACACAAGTTCTCATTTCTGTGCCTACTCACACATATCCAACCACATGCACCCATAAATACATGTTCAAGTCCTCATATTTATACTGACATGCGCATGGACACCCTACATATATATGCAAGTATATCTGTGGGCCCAAATTTGTAGTACTCCATTTATACACACATGCCACAAGTCACGCAGACTCCACATTATGAGCATACCCCGACTTCCCTTGCATGATGCTTGCAGGTTAAAGCAAGGGGCTGTACCTTCGGTGCTGTTTTTCCTTTTCTGTCTTGCTTTTCCTGGTTCTGGGAAAAGTTTGCAATAATCTCTCAATATTATCTTGACTTCAAATGTTCTTTAATTTATAGGTAAGAGCAAGGGCAGCAGATCTTAAGTTGGCAGCTGCTGGGAAAATCAATTTGATGGAGGGCCGGGATATTCATATACATTTTCCTGCAGGAGCTATACCCAAGGATGGACCTTCAGCAGGTGTGACTTTGGTAACATCATTGATTTCACTGTTCACTCAGAAAAGAGTAAGAGCAGACACAGCAATGACTGGGGAGATGACTCTGAGAGGCCTTGTATTACCTGTTGGCGGTATCAAGGATAAGGTGTGTTCCTTGTGCACGTTTGCTGTGGGCTTGTTATTTTGTTCTCTTTTATGCATCATGAAGAACAATCTGATAACCTGGGCTATTCTATTATATAATAGTAACCTGGTGTCTGATATGCTCACGATTCACTTCCATCAATCCAAACCATTCAATTGATGGACTTCCTCTTGATTGGGTCATTGTTTGCCCAACCATCTGAGGCAACGGCCTACCTCTGAATGTTCAATATAGTACTGGGCAATGGTCCACGAGAAGAGCTGTTGATCAGATGGTTGGGATCATTTGATCAGCTGCTTCCACATGATTTGCGGCTATCCCCAATCAAAGAAGCATCCTGTTGATTGGTCATTGCAGATTATTGAGGATGAGCACTATATGTGCAATAGTAGGGATTTCAGAACTATTAGGATAGTATCTGGCATGCATTTTGTTCTGAAAGAATCATATCACTAGTCTAGCAGAAAAAAAGTGCTTATGCCGCCCTATGTGCATTTTTTGTAACTTGGGGTGCATGAATACATCTGTGGAGAAAGTTTCTTAGGCCCTGCTTGGTTCGCCACACTAGGATGCATTTTGCATTCTAGTGCAGATGCAGTAAATTACATTGCTTTGACTTGTAATGCAAGTCATCTACAACTGCTTGGTTCACATCCTGTAAATAGATGCAAATGGAGTTTAGATGAGTTGATAGTGCATTGCAAATGAATGCAATGGTTTGTTTTATTAAAAACATGTATACTAACATTATTCATCAATTAATCCACTTATGTGGGTTACAACAAGCATGGTAAGCCCATAATTAATAGATGTTAAAAGTGGGTCCCACAATATTCACTAATTTTTCAGAAGTGGCACGTGAGTTATTTTATTTCATATTGTACCTCTATTTATATTATTGATTGAATGGTGTTCTTTTTTAATTCATTTTTCTTTTCTGTTTTTCATCTTATTATTATTTTATTATAAATTTATTGTTTTCTCTTCCATGGTTAAAAAGATGGCCGTTATAACAGATTCAGACCTCCCCCGTTACGTTATGTACCGTTAAAACGCTTTAAATATAATGGCCGTTATTTCAGTTATTTTCCATTTTTGAAATTCAAATTTTGAATTTTGAATTTCAGCGCCATTTGTTATTTTCCATTTTTGCCCCCGAGCATTACAATTCGTTATAACGATGTTATAACAGAAAAACGGTAACGCCCCCTGTCCGTTATACCATTATGACGGCCCCTTTTAAACCTCGTTCTCATCTTTATTTTTCTATTTTCTTTTTTATAAGTATAAGTAAAAAATAAAATAAAAATTTAAAAATAAAATTATTATTATCATTGTTGTTTTTTTTTTTTAATTATTATTAATATTATTTTTTGGTGGAGAAAAGGTTGAGCTAATTCCATGCACTCATTTGCGATGGTTTTTGGGCTGCACATAGTTGCATCCATTTCGTTAAGGAGTTTGCAAGGGCTTGACAACCACTTGCATGCCAGCACATTTGCATGCCCCCACCCAATCACTTGCAATCCCAAAATCGTAGCAAGTGGGTGCATTGCATCCACTTTGCTGTGAACCAAGCAGGGCCTTAGTATTGTTTATTTGAATCTGTAGATATTGTTCCTAAAGTTTCTTAGTCATCAAGTCTAGCAGAAAAAAGTGCTCATGCCACTTTCTGTGCATTTTCTTGTAACTTTTGGCACATGAATACATCTATATAGAACAAAGTTTCTTACTATTGTGAATTTGAATCTGCAGATATTGGCCGCACATCGTTATGGTATCAAAAGAGTTATCCTGCCAGAGAGGAACTTGAAAGATTTAGTTGAAGTACCATCAGCTGTTCTTGCCAACCTGGAGGTACTTATGTTTCTATTGAATGGTTATGGCATTTTCTCAAAACTAGATAAATCCAAGAGAGTGCTTGCACCAAAATGCGTAGATGCAAGCATATACATGCATGGGCACATATACACTTATACACAAAATTGCATGTTACTTGATTCATCTTGGTATCCAGTACTAGTTTTTCTAACACGTCTAGAATTTTGAAACAACCCATGTTTGTATTTGAGACTTTCTGGATTTCTTTCTGTTAATTTCCTTGAATTATGCATGAATGAATTAAAGTTCTACTTCTCATTGAGGGATCGTGTGGAAAATACACATGTTCTTACCACAACATATATGTCCCATTGATGAAACCTAAGATACCTGTTTGCCATACTGTCATGGCCATAATTTTCTCATAGCAGAATAGTCGTGTGGCACCTTGACGATACTTAGCCACAGCCAGCCTACAGCCATCCAAGTACTCATCCGACCCTGAATGCCACGCACCGAGGTCCGACTTCCCTCAAGTCCATACTCTAAGCTCTACTCCGTTGGCCCACAGGTTCCTTCATTGAGTCACACTTGACTCGCGCCCTATTCATAGGGTTCATCTTGAACACTTGAATAGTTGGTCATCTCGTCCACCATGTCATCTAAGCAATGCTTCGAACAGCCAAGGAGACATTAAGCTCCCGCACCTGAGCATTAAAGGATTGTGAGGCCTACAACACGATCCTTGGGTCACCACCCAAGGTAACTTGGCAACTATCATCATGTAGTGCATCGCCAATGCCTAGCCAATCCATCAAACTAAGCATCGCCCACCGAGATCCTCCCGACACTGTTTTACCACCTTACTGTGCCTACCATGCCATGCAATTAGGGTAACTCGACCTAGGAGCCCGAGCACCCACCACGAGCACACCCAAGCATTTCGTTGATAGCTCCATCTATTTGACACAACCCAAGAACTGGCCATAAGACATAGCGAATGTATGCTGCACTAATAACCTCTGGGTGGATCAAACCCGCAATGTCGGCACACCATGTACCCAGTACCCATGCATCATCCCAGTGCATGTCCTATGCCAAGGGAGACTTAGGCCATCCCCTGTAGGATGTCTAAGCCCGAACCTGGTTCATTCCAAGGATGTCCCAATTAATGGCCTATAGGCCATGAAGAAGGTCAAGACACCAACCCTTCCCTAAAGAGTACACTATACCTTCGGTAGAGTTAGAGAAGGGAACATCAAAAGTGGAGGCCAAGCGTACTTTGAGACTTTGAGTACCGCACACCTCAAGATACATACAACAAATCCTCGATCCATGTGTGAAGCACCTTGACCCATACAGCTCTCAGGGCGTCTCAAGCACCTTTCCTAGTGCACCTTAGCCATGCTTGTGCATCCCATGCACTACACCCGGCACAGCCTAGTCATGCCCGTGCATCCTATGCACTTCGCTCGGCACGATCGTCATACTCGTGCGTCCTTGGAGAAGTGTCACGCTTGTGACCCTATCCATAGAATAGGCTCTGACAATACCCTCTTTGTCTAAAAGAATGCGATAGATAAAGTACTTGTAGTTATTGAATCAGGTCGTCTAGGCATAAGGAGATCATCTTTTGTGCTATGTAACAAGGACACACCACTTTTAGGGTTTTTGTAGTGTCAGACACAGACACAGGTGTCGACTCATCCCGGCACACATCCTGACACGTATGGCAATGTCACCCTTTATTTTAAGGGTCAGGCTCAACGGACACATATTTTCACACACAATTTTGGTGTACCCACATGGAAGATAAATCAATGGCTGATTTTTGGAGAGGATAATCTCCTCACCATATAGATCAACCCTACAAAAAATTAGCCCATTCTGAAATTTCGAACACCATCAAATGTGGGTTTCAAGTTAACGGTAAAAAATAGACAGCCCATAATTCTTCAACTTGTAGACCATGCTATGAACATCAGAATGATTTGAATTTTTGTGAGGGTGATCTCCTCACCATAGAGACCATCCTCACCAAAAATCATCCCATTCCAAACTTCTAATTTATATATTGGCCCCCCACCATTTTTTTGTGTGAAAATAGGTGTCCACTGAGCCTGAGCCTTATTTTAATGATTTTTATTAAATAAATAATTTCTAAAAGAGGGTTGGTGTGTCCCATCCTCCATAGATTACTATGTTAAGCTTTTTGACACATCAATAGTTGTTTGATAATCTTTCCTCTTATAAATCTACTCATTAATTATGTAATTAGATAGCTCCATGGTGCATAGATATGTTTTCTTTTACATATTTCTTTCCTTACCTTTAAACAAACTTTTCCTTTAAATATAATCAAAATATTATATTATAATACATGTGCATGAAGGTGTCTGCGTGTTAGGCTTCTTAAAGGCGTTGTGTCAGACACCTCGTATCTGTGTCGGACACTGACACATATGTCCGTGTCATTGTTACATAGCCTTTGTGGGTTTTACCAGATGGGGACCTTAGATTTATCCTTGGGAAACATACTATCAAATTCACAGCTATTTGTGGATAGATTTAGAGGGGGATTCGACCTTCTCATGAAGGATTCCCATGTGGCAATTATTCAGATTTTTTATTGGTAGAACAACTTGATACTAAGTGGTGAACATAAGAACCTCTACTGGGGTGAAGCCTGTAGCTCTAGTGTCCAGTGCTTTGCATTGCAACGAGGTTACAAGTTTGATCCTGACTTACATACAAAGGCAAAAGCAGAAAGAAAAGAAAGAAGGAAAAAAGAGAGATGCTTCTTTGAAGATGTTTAGTGGTTGAACCCTCAAAGCCATCCCCGAATCTTCTCATATCTCTACTTGTTTTAACAGATATTGCTCGTGAAGAGGGTGGAAGACGTGTTGGAGCAGGCATTTGAGGGCGGGTGCCCCTGGAGACAGCACGCAAAGTTATGACATATCCTCCAGGATCTACCTAACATATTATTAATGGCGATGGTACTTTTAGGCTCATCATACGCTCAACCAGCATATAAGCCTCAAATCAGTCAGCAGCTCCCACATTGATCGAAGATCAGGGGAAACAGTTAATGAGAAGATTAAATCTGGAGAGAAGAGGACCGGTCATCCATGTCTCAACTGAATCTTCAATGGACATGGTTGGTATGTATGATGAGCTTTTCTATGTAGCCTCCAATGAATTTATTCAGATAGGGTAGCAATGGCTTCCCTGGTATTTATTTTCAATCACACAGAAATTACTTTAGTTATGTATATAGAGTGCATTTATTTGATCAACGGATTGCTTGGTATTTGTTTCATTCGACGTGGACGAGTGTTTGGTGGTGTTTTCTTCTTATGCCTTTTTCCATTCAAGGGAGGACAGTTTAACATTGTTATGAACAAGGTTTTAAATGGTCCGTTATAACATTGTAACGGACTCTTATTGTTAACCGTTATATCCGTTAATAATGGGTCACATCAGTCACATTTGAGTCACATCACTCCTAGCCAAGTGATTTTAGGAGGCATTTCCACAAGATCTTGTGCAAGTTGTGGATTTAACTGAAGATTCTGGTACCCGGAATTGAAGTTCGGGTATCCAAACCCCAACCTGTTGGCACCCCTATCCCTAATGGACTCCACCTCCCATCCATGTGTAGTCCTTCAAGAAATCAATCCGTGGAGCGTTCACTCTTGTGGGTCTTCAATGGGGGCAAAGCCAAAATTCAGATTGATCAGGAAAACTTTGCTTTGTTACATTTGGATATAAGGCTAGTTTGCGTGGATGAATGGGTTCAAAAGAATGCAATAGATCGGAACCATGATCACCAAATTAGGTAGATGGGCTCCCTTCAGCAGGGCTGTCAATGGATTGGATTTGGATTCTATCGGAGCTGATCCAGACCTCATCCAATTGCTTATCGGATCATTCTTCTCAAATTCAGCCCCATCCGATCGGATTGGAGCGACCTAACATAGAATCAATCTGATTAACCCACTTGTGTAAATTTGATTTAAATTTTTTGGGAATTTTTGACATACCCCCTCATGTTATCTTTAAAATTTGGCATACCCCCCTACAATTTGAAAAAGTTGACATACCCCCTATGACTCGGTCCACTGTCATTTGACCAGTGTTGACCCTAGTTGACTACCAAATTTTATATTAAAGGACGAGAGTGCCCTTGTCTTCAACTTTAGAACAAGGGTTTGGGTTTAACCCAAACCCCAAATCAAACATGAAAAGAGGAGATTAAAAATAAAAATTAAAACCCATGTCGGTAAATTTGAGATTTTTTTTTTTTGATTTTTTGATAAATTAAGCAAATATTGAAAAGAAAAAACTCTAAAAAAAATAGATAAAACTCATGAAAGAATATTTTAAAATTGAGAGAACCCATCTTTCCAAAATCCACATCTCAAAAGCTTAAAATATAAATTGGTTTGTCTTGTATTTCATTTATGTTAATGAAAAATTTAAAACTAAAATTTTATGCTGTTTTTATTTATTTTTTTATTTTAATACCTTGGGTTTTAAATTATTGCCGGAGTGGTGGTCGGCTAGCCATGAGACTGGTTGGTTGGTCGCCAGTGATAGGCGACCACAGCCGTTTGATTTGGGGTTTGGATTTTTGCCCAAACCCTTGTTCGAAGGTTGAAGACAAGGGCATTTTTGTCATTTAATAAAAAAAATTGGTAGTCAACTCGGGTTAACACTGATCAAATGATAGTGGACCGAGTCATAGGGGGGTATGTCAGCTTTTTCAAATTGTGGGGGGTATGTCTAATTTTAAAGATAACATGGGGAGTATGTCAAACTTTTCCAAATTTTTTTTAATCCTTATTGGATTGGATGATCATGATACTTTCCAAAAATCAAAACTCTTGGTCAATGGAGGAATAATATCACCATTTTTGTTCAATAAGATACCAAAGTGGATGATTGACTTATTCCATACTAGAAATAATTGCAGAAAATCCTTTGATAGTACCCATTTCTATTTCTCAATCTGTAAGTGGACCTACAAACCAAAAATCAGCTTGATTAGTGATTTCAAACCGTTGGATCTTTATACGGAAATAATGGTAAATAATGCTCAAATTCCTACTGTTAAGATCAACCAACGAAAATGACTTCAACTAACGCTTAGAAATCACTGATCAAGTTGATTTTGGGTTTGCAGGTCCACCTAGGGATTGGCCAAACATCTATACGGTCAGTGTCCTCTAACAAATTTCCACGTGGCTTATATTGTGGGTGGTCAGGTAGCTTATATTGTGGCTGGTCAGGTAGCAACTTGACCACGGTGGTCAGGCCAGTCTTGCCCCTCAGAGGAGTAAAACTTCTATCACACGAAATTGTAAATCACACAAAACACAGCCAATGAGTTCTCGGCACATACACAAGTGCTTTTGCAACGTACCATTGCTTTTGCTTTTTAGGTGTACGTGCCGAGAACTCATTGGCTGTGTTTTGTGTGATTTGCAATCCCATTGTGACAGAAGTTTTACTCCTCCTCAGAGCCTCTTCTATCATAACGAAGTACAGTTGTACGAATTTCTCTGCTCGCGCAGCCGTAGCGAAGTACGGTAGTAGTGTAGTACGCTACTACGCTGTACGCACAAAGGTTTCTTCATCTATCTACAGCTGCTGTTGGGTTGCTACACCAAGCTCTGTCTCTCTCTCTCTCTCTCGTCCATCCACTCTGAAGAATTCAAAAAATAAAACAAAAGATGCAGGGAACAGCTACTACTTCGCTAACGTGCGCACTTTTTCCGTGCCAAGGTCGCCATTAATATACGCCTAACACAAGCTTCTCTCTCTTTTGCTTCTTTCTTTTCGTCACTTTTTTTTTCTGCGAAAACGATACTATTAACTGTAAATGTATCTCTGATTTCCATTTGATTATCACAACAGGCTCTCGTGGAGCTCTCGAATTACCAACTCGTCGCCTGCAATGGAGAAAACAAGAGGTCTGTTTCGCATTTCGCTTTCTCTATTTCTTTGTTTATTTTTTAGGTCTTTTTCTTTCTCTCTGTGTTCGAGAGAATCAGATTTAGATGGGGAGCAGATAGTTAATTCAGAGCATTTTGTGATAAGGGAACAGATTCTGAGACTTGAAATTCGACTTCAATGCTGAGCGCTTCCTTTATAGTTTCTCATCAACATAAACCCTAAAACCCTGAACCCTAAAACCTAAAAAGTTTTACCTTTCCCTGATGCGAGGTGCTCAACGCGCACAAAGATGCCAGAATGGATAAAGTGGAGAATTTGTTTGTGATGTGGATGCCGTACACGTGTCAACAGATGATCATAGCCATCCAATCAACCATATGATCACTTTTTACTGATCTGATCATGTAGGTCATTCTAAATGTAATGCATTCTAGGCTTTGGCCAATCCAACGGGTAGCCTAACATTTGGGACGGTCTTGAGCCGTTGATTGATGACACGTGTGACGGCATGTTCGTGTATTTGACTAGGATCCTGCTGATCGAATGGTTACTATTGTTTTCAACGGTGTGATTCCAGGTTTATGGCCAATCAGTGGGGTGACTTAGCATTTGGTCTGGATTGATGATCATATCCATCCAATCACCAGTCTGATCACTTTTAATCGCCATTGATATCCTTCTGAATGGCCTGCATTCTGGGCTATGGCCAATCCAAGGGATGGCGTAAAATTTGACCGTTTTGATCATCCACAATGAAGGGGGATCGGATAATAACCATTGTTTCCAACAGTATGATTTCAGGTTGTGGCTAAGCTGTGGATGAAGTAGCATTTGGATGGTTTGGATTGATGATCACTTGATTACTTAGTACAACATCCACATCACAGACATACTTTCATACTTTCTTCCCTTTTTCCATGGAAAATCATTTCTCCTCAACAACTCAGTTCTCATGTCCAATCAAAATTTAACTTTCCTTTCATTGATCAAAATAAAATTCGAATTGTCCCCTACAGTACTTCGAATTTATCAAAGAACATGAACAACATTCTCTAATTGTTTTTCAAGAACTACAATGTTGACAGTTGATTTTGATTGTTTTTATCAATCTTCAATTTCATCAGTTCTACTTAATAAACATCTTTACAGTTTGTGAGAGGTTCAAAAGCCTCTTTTTGGACCATACTGTTCAAATCAGATACTCTGGTCGAATCGACACTTAGGAATTCAGGTTGGATTGAATTTCTTTGCAGTGGTCCGACAAAAAAAGAAGAGTTCACATGTGGGCATCACAAGCTAGAAACAGAGATATTTGAACAGTCATGACATATGGCCAAGCCTTGTGAAAGGTTTCCTTTTTGAAGTTTTGAACTAAGCTGAAGTCTTAACCTCTTACACTATGAACCTCTTTTTCTTGACGGTTCTGAAACTGGTTTTCGGTTATTTCAATCATGACTCCTTTATTGTTATAATCTCTCTTACGATAATTGACATGTTATGTTGCTAAAAGGGAAAAAGAATTATGAGAGAACTATAAGTGGAGTAGAGAATCACAAGTATGCGTAGACAATCTTGAAATAGCCACTTCGCCAATGAATCACCTAGATTAGCTTCCCTCAAATTATGCCGGATGCTAATATCCAAGAAATGGCACAACTTCTAAATCTCGTTTGGGATGAAGCTTTACAGAATCCTTTACCCATTTAATCACATCAAGATAATGCTGCTAATCATATTCTTATATGGTTCAAAACTTTTTGATATCTGAATCCCATCTAATGGTGTTTTAGCCTTCTCATTGGAGTTATGTATGTTGATTGAGCCTGAAAAAAAGGAAATTGAACATTCCTCTTGTCTCATCTCTGAAAATATCATCAGTAGATGGAGCTGGAATTCTGGATCTGCTAGTACTCTCTTGTTATTGTTGACGTATAGCTTTCGTTCCTGCTCCTTGTTTAATCTACTCACTCTCTAGGCATTTATGTTGCAGAGAAAATGTTTGCGAAAGGCATTTCAGACTGTAGTTACTGCACAGTTTGAGTTGAAACCTCCCCCGTACCAACTGGTAAGATATGCTTTTCATATCTCTAATAATTAAAAATCATGGGAAACATTCATGCTGCGTCTGTTGTAAATCTTGGACTGCAATGAGTTTTTTCTTCTGTGTCTAGTTCTACCCCTAAGATTTCTATTTTTATGTGGCAGAATTCATTAGAGCCACATATGAGTCGTGAAACACTGGAATACCATTGGGGAAAGCACCACAGAGGTTATGTTGATAACCTAAATAAGCAGATATTAGGAACTGAGCTGGATGGAATGACATTAGAAGATACTATAATTGTTACATACAACAAGGGCGATCTCCTTCCAGCCTTCAATAATGCTGCACAGGTATGCTCGTTTCTTTTTTACAGATTTTTTATTTCTCTCATTCTCCAAAAAAATCTTGATGGGATTTTCGGGATAAATATTTTAAATTGGAAACTAGTGGTTTCTAGCGCTTCAAACTTTAATCAGGATCCTATTAGTTCGTTCATGACTATTTAAGTATGTATAAGTATACACCTGGCGTTCAACCGATATTGTGAGAAAGTGAGATTGGTTATAGATTTGCTTGGCAAGCCTCATTTCAAGAAGCTGGATGAGGAATTCATATATCTTGCCCATGACTATACAATTTGAACGGATTCAGAAATGGTTAGGCTGATTCAGGCTATTTTCAGGCACATTCGATGTGGGCAAGTTTTTATCCAACCTAGGTTCTGATATCGTCAATTGTCTGATACTATTAGTGATCTTCTCACATTTAATAACTATCATTTTTTGTTGTTGGCAGATATGGAATCACGATTTTTTCTGGGAATCCATGAAACCAGGGGGAGGAGGAAAGCCATCTGGAGAACTTCTACAACTGATTGAAAGAGATTTTGGTTCTTATGAAGGATTCATCGGAGAGTTCAAGAAGGCTGCATCCACACAGTTCGGTTCTGGTTGGGCTTGGCTTGCTTGTGAGTTGTTTACATCCTTTCTTGTTTGTTGTTGCGGAGATGATCAACATTCACGGTACCAATCTTTTTGTTTCAAGATGGAAATTGTGTGTTTCATAATTTTTTCTACCCTCTCCAGATAAGGCAAACAGGCTTGATGTGGGAAATGCTGTAAATCCTCGTCCGTCAGAAGAAGACAAAAAGCTTGTTGTGGTGAAGAGTCCTAATGCCGTGAACCCTCTGGTTTGGGATTACTCAGTGAGTATATCTTCGACAAAAATGTACACCTCATGCTTCTGAACTATGGTACTCGAATCCTTCAAAATTCCCGTGTTATCCATATTGCAAGGCCCAACAAGGGTACTCTCTGGAATCCATTTTCTGGTTATGGCTTAGCCATACCATTAATTTTGCATGAATAATGCAAAAAAGTGTTGGGTTTATTGTGATGTAGTTAATATTGAAAAATAATAATTATGATATTACAATATTGTGATAATAATTACTAAGTAATACACTAAATATGTTGTTTGTTTGATTCGTTTAACACATAGCAACTCCTCTTTATCTCTGTCACTCATTGATTTGTGATTAACTCGGAAGTTGACTCGGTTTCACTGGGCAGGCTTCCGCCACTCCAAAAGTCTCATCTAATAGAACTTTCAATAATTGACTTTGCTATGCCTTTTGTAAGATCTGTGAATCAACTCGGTTTGGTCGGTTCTAAGTACCAAATCCAAACTTCAATTTAATAAAAATTCCACCGAATCGATTGACCCAAGCTCTGATTTAAATTGTCAATGTTGCTCTCTAGAGATCAGTGAGTTTTTCATTGATTCGGCCGGCCGAGTAAAACTGAAAAACCGAAACACTAATCTGATTCGAATGTTGCTTATATCATATCTGCCATAGAAATCTCATACATAATTGTTGATTTGTTGCAGCCGCTCCTCACTATTGATGTATGGGAGGTACTAAATCATACTCCGACTCGTCAAACTTCATATATAAAGCATTTGTTTTATATTATTTTATTGCTATTTTTTGCAACAATGGTTGTTAGCTGATTACTAATCCCACATTGAAATTTCATTTGGCTGGACAGCACGCCTACTACCTTGACTATCAGGTGAGTCTCCATTGATGACACGCAAGAATACATATAGGCTATAGCTGGACCCATGCTGGGGTGCTGGACTCACCATTTGATGAGTCTCAGTTAGGAGACCTGCTCGGTAAAAATCAACCGAATGGATGCTTACCCAATATTACAGGTTCATCAAACGGCGGGTCGAACCTCCTTGCATATGGGGCACTTACAAGGCTATGCTCTTTTGGTAGTTTATTACAATTCCCCGTTTCCTTTTTCCTACAGAACCGGCGGGCTGATTTCATATCAATCTTTATGGAGAAGCTCATTTCATGGGAAGCAGTTAGTGCGAGACTTGAGATGGCAATGGCTCGAGCAGGCGAGAGAGAAAGAGAAGAGGAGATGAGAAGAGAAGAAGAAGAGAGAATGAGCGACAGTGAAGCCGTAGAAATGTACTTGGATAGCGAAAGTGATGATTCAGAGATAGAATGACTGAATTTTATCTGGGTAAGTCTCGGCAAAAGATTTTTGTGTTCTGACCATGAGAGTTGTCTTATGGTGGCACAGTTTGTATCAGTGCCACTGTCCATGTAAAATTATCATTTAAGCTTAAGGGAAGGAGCATGCAATCTACATAATTGTGTTGTCTTTCCCTTTTTATCCATTCAAGTTCAAGCAAGTTTTTTGTGGAAGGAGTTCCAATTCTCGGCTGTTTGGATGCAAAAAAAGATGTCATTTTTTATTTTTTAGGTTGAAAATGAATAAAAAAGATTAGGTCATCCTCTTAGGTCTGATTTGATGATAAACAATCAAATGAAAACGATGGTCTTATCAGATTCATAAGGATTTTCCTTAGATCTGGACTGTTAGATGGTCCTCGAGATTTGTTTGATGTGAATCTCAACGAATCCAACGATGTGGACCTAGGGAGGACGCCCTTCCGAGGCTGACAGCTATACTGCTCATCCTTAAAATGCCTAGTGAGAGTCAGGAAGTAGGGCTGCAACTTGGGCGGGTTCAACCCGAGCCCGACGGGTTGAACCCAACCTTAGGGTTGGGTTGGGTTAGCCCTTTTAGAACTTGGGTTGGGCTTGGGCCGGATTTTTGGTAACCCGATCAAATTGGGTTGGGTTAGGGTTGAGGCTTGGCCCAACCCGAGCCCGACTTACAAACTATATATATATATATATATATATATATATATATATATATATATATATATATATATATATATATATATATATATCGGGGGACAACAATTTCATACAACATTTTTTACAACAATTTTGATGTACCCACATGGAAGATGAATCAATAGCTGATTTTTGGTGAGGATGATCTCCTCATCATATAGATCACCCCTACAAAAAAAACAGCATATAGATCACCCTTACAAAAAATCAGCTTATTCTGAAATTTCTAACCCCATCAAATGTGGTTTTCAAGTTAACGATAAAAAAAAAACGGTCCATAAATCTTCAACTTGTAAACCAGTCTACGAATATCAGATTGATTTGAATTTTTGTGAAGATGATCTCCTCACTATAGAGACCATCCTTACCAAAAAATCATCTCATTCCAATGCTGGCCGACGCCAATTTTTGTTGTAAAAAATATTGTATGAAATTGTTGTCCCCCCATCTTGACCCATTAATTTTACTGACAAATATCCACACTACATTTTTGGCAAATGCAGCAACCCATGGATGTTTGTCCTTAGTAACTACGACCTTTGTGTGATATTACCAAATGTCATTGAAACTACATTTTGGCATTTTATGTGATCGGTTGATAGTGAAAATATCGTATTTTTCTCCAACGATTGTTTTTGGTTATTTCTTTAGTAACTTTTATCATGTATTTGAGTTGATGAACTTTTCCGTTATTATAAAAATATCATGTTTTCTTTCACGAGCTTTGAAAATGAAGTTATTATGCTATTATTTAATAGTTAGCACAACAGCTATTGTATTGACCGATAAAGTATTTTAATATGAAAAAATTCAACAATATTTTCAACCAATAAAAAAATTAAGAAATTGACTAACCCGATCAACCCGACTAACCCGACCCAACCCGATAGGGTTGGGTTAGGGTTGGAAAATCTAGGCCCGACCTTGGGTTGGGTTGGGTTAGGGTTGACAGCCTTTAAGGTTGGGTTGGGCTAGGGTTGACCTCCAACCCGACCCAACCCGCCCGAGTTGCAGCCCTATCAGGAAGAGAAGGATTCCACCAATATGGTGTGACGGTGTTCCTAAGTAGGGAAAAGGCACGCTTGTGTTATCTAAGTGAGAGCAAGGGATAGTTGTTTAAAATAATAAAATAATGTGTGGGACCCCCAAGGAGATCTTCTATGCTATTACCAACCTGTTTGGATTATTTGTACCCATCGGATCTAGTGGGCCTATTTCTACTTTTCAAAGACAGTAGATCAGCCCGTTAGGATTGCAAAAGAGATCTCTCAGGTGGGATCCTCGGAAAAGTTTATTCATATGCAGAACAGGACTGGGACAAGGTCGACATGAGATCCACATGATCAGCTGATCCTCACCGTAAACTGAATGACCACTTTTTAATATTATGGCTCTTATTAATAATCAAATGGTTGCAATCAATTGGATTATTGGGATCGCCTTATTAATATACTTCTGGTTCATCAATAGAATCTGCAATGGTAAACATGTAACCTGTTGTCCAACAGACCTGTAGTATTTTAGGTATACTACTTTCATGAGAATCCCATGATTCCCTAATAAGAAAATCCGTTTTAACTGTTAAGTCTGTTACAGACTTACAGTTATGAACGTAGAATGATTCTGTATATCCCGTGACACCGTATTAAATGAATTTCTAGGTTCCAACACCATAGATCTCGTAATCCAAAGACTATTATTTCATGATTTTCTGCCATAGATCAAGGCTCTGATCAGAAGATCTTAACCATTTATCTAAGAAGACTTTCCTGAAACTGTTTGTCCTGAGCCTTGGGAATTAGGATAGGCAAGTAGGGGACGTCAAGCAAGCCCAAGATTTGGGACGTCAATTCAATTGGACAATCGAATCAAAGGGTATTTTACAAAATAAGCCTCAAGACAACAGAGAAACTTTCAAGAGTTTCTTGTCTCAGAAATTTATTCAACTTTCTGAAAATCAGTATGACAAAATCTAGGAAAAGAAGGGAGAAACATAGTCCATTCCGAAAACGTAAAAAAGAAAGACAAACTTAAAGCAAGTTTCTAGCTCTCAATGAAGCAGATGGAACCAGAGGAACAGAAGGTAAGAATAAACTGAACACTACCACTAGCCTGTGAGTGCAAAGTTGAGAGCACTGTGGACCTCCACTCCAATTTGGGCTTCAGCTTTCTCCAAGTCAGTTGAGGCTGAGTTCAGCTTCTGGGTGAACTCTGCAAGCCCCTTCTGGACCTGGCTCGGGTCAATGTGGTCAATCGGCACAGCCTCAACAGCAACTATATCTGCAAAAGAGTTTGCATGGATGAATGCAAATCCACTGCTAACGAAGTACTTGTTCACATCGTTCCCTTCATGCACCGAAAGGATCCCGGGCTTCAGTTCCGCAATTGTGGCTACGTGTCCAGGCAGAACACCCATCTGGCCAGTCGTTGCCGGTATTATGACCATGTCAACCTGGAAAGACAATGAAATTAAAAATATTGAGGTTGTTCATCTTTCATTCCTCTACATCACTTAATTGTATTTAGAATTATTTATAATTTATTCAGATGAGGCACACCTCGCAGACTGTTAAGTCACAAGGACGGATCTACCATAACATTCCGGTCATGTTGGATGCAGGTAGGTGGTGCCCATCATTCACTCTTGCAAATTTAACCCTATCAGATTACTGTAACCATATCTTTCATATACTTCATTCTGGACAATTTGTCAGGTCTCTTCCCAACCATCCACATGAAGTTGGACAATTTGCTCTGTCTTTCTTCCAAACCATCCACACGAAGTTGGTAACTTGTGTATAACCATCTAGTCAAGTTGATTTGTGGGTTCCACCCACTTGAAACTACGCCACATGAATGATAGACCATAGATGGACCATCTTATATTTCTCCAATTTTGATTTCATTCTAAAACTCATGGCTGGGACTTGGCTATTTTGGCTTGCCAGCCAATGGAACTCAATTTGACCAAAGGGACTTTCTATAGAAGTTTGTAAATACTGAGTTACTTGAGGCTCAGGCAAGCCATTAAGTCATTAAAACCTTAGCGAAAAACAGCTAAGTGATGGGTCTTTTCGAAGTCTAACTTTTTTGCTTGTTAGGGCTTATAAAATGGATCGACCCTGCTGAGTTCTGAGTCAAATTCACTACGATGTCCTACTGTTGTGCAGATATATGCCTGGAACGGAAATATTCGTTAGGGAGTGCCACTGAATGTGCAACTGATTGAATTAAATGGTGTAGCAAACAATCCAGGTACACAGGGAATTCCACTCTATAATCTCCTTATCTTTTATTTTGTTAATTCCTTTTTACTTGCCAAAAGAAAATGTTCTACATAAGGGAATTGAGAAGCCTAAGTGGCAAAAGCTTGGTTAAGATTTTGTACAAAGTGTTAAGGTGATCGACTTTTGCAAATGATCCATTCTCCATTGACATGGTGAAATAACATTTTCCTCCAAGTGACCCACCTTCACGGGCTTCATCATGTCATCTGAACCTCCATGTCACAAATGGAAACAACATTTCTTCGTCTCTTCTATTGACTTTCCATGTATCAAAAGGTTGGTGGCTAGGCTGTCTTATAGACATATAAGAATCCAACAGTCAGATTTCCTCTTAATTAGTGTTGTGAAACAGCCAAAATATTTCGGCTACCTTAACACTCGTGTTTATAAAAATTATTACTAGAACAGCTATATTGGAACATTGACATACTTCCACGAATATGGAAAGTTGCCATGAAGGCACACGGAAACACTCATACCAACAGTTGCATTGATCTCCAATAACAATGCACCACTTTGTCACAATGAGCATTACATCATGCACCACTTTATCACAATAAGCATCACATCATGTACCAACCAATCATATCAGTGTTTGAAACTTTCAATCTCCCAGCATCAACATATTGTGAAAAATTCCTCCTAGCATATCTTGAACTCTTATTAAAATGACCAATGGTAGATACTCATCTCTCATCACCTGGCACATAACCCTAATTCTTTTACAAGGCCTAATGATCATCCTCATTTGATTAAAATTATTTGAAACCATAAAATCACTCTATGGTGTTCGTATAATTAACGTTAATACCTATTATGGTAACCATGGAAAAGTTTTCCAAGATGGAAGTCATACGTCAAAATGTGCTGATCCAGAAAACTTTTATGGACATTCATGGGTAAGAATCATTTGTAAGGAACTTTTCTAATGGCAACCATACAGGGCTTTAATAGAAAACTTCAACATCCATAAACGCTTTATCCTAATGGAACATTGAAAAGGCCTAACAATCATTACCATTTGATCAAATGAATTCAATAACCAATAACCATAATCTCTCTATATTTGTACAATTACCTTTAATGCCTACCAGTAGGAAGTAGTGAACTACCACATCCAACAACTCTATCATAATGAAATTGAGCCGTCGGACCTCCATGTTGAAATTATCGATACTCAAGAAGGAAATCTGGGGAAATCGAATCATTTCAACAATGTGTTTATCCTTGATCATAATCCATTAGTTCTGTTTTCAAATTTCTATCCAATTCCACGACCATGAAATTTTCCTCGTCATAGTACACCATCAAATGCATTGCATCCAAGCCTTATGAACACATCTTGAGTGCTTAATAGTCCATTGTATCCAGACTATCAATATAAGACTAATGCTAGAAACAATGTTGAGCCACTATATCAAAGCCCACAATGTAATTAGATCATAGAATGTCAACTCTCGAATTAACTACTTGACTCAGCCGAGTTAACTGCAGTAAGAGGTTTTGGAGTCGAGACATGGTGATGACTCTCGTGACTCCTTTCTGCCAAGTCTCCTACTCCGAAAAACACACACTTGACCAACACACAAAAAAACTGGAAAAACAAACATGTGTAGAAAATAATGATTTTTTAATAAAAATTGTGATGATCAATAGATTCAAACTTGAATGTTCTTTCTTGATTCTTAACAGTTAAGTACATAATGAAGGAAAAAAATGACCCATTTTTATTTTTTTGATAAGTCAGAATGTATTGATAAGAAAGAGAGAATTACAAAAGGCCTAAGAGGTCGAGAAGACCTACCTAAGGCAAAGATGCTAACATCGGCGACAAAAGCAAAAAGAAAAGAAGAAAGTTAGGCTAGATCTCTCTTACAAATGACATCCTACCGGAAAACGAAGTCCTCAAAGACAAGACCTCGGCAATCCTTGAAAAGTTTGGACCACAGAAATAAAAGGCCCTTGATGTTCAGAATAATATCCTCCACCGAGGTCTCCCTATCCTTGAACACCCTAAGATTGCGCTCCTTCCATATTCCCCAGCATAACGCGAAAGGAAGCAAGCGCCATAATATGCGGCCTCTACGAGAGAAGGAAGAAGTAGTCCAACTATGGGTGAGCTGCACCAATGTAAGGGGAAAGACCCAAGTCATGCCAAAATCGACCATGAAGGCTGCCCAAACCTCCCTGGCCACTATGCAGTGAAGGAAGAGATGATCGATCGACTCCCCACTTTGCTTGCATAATGAACAAAAATCAACAATGATCATCTTACAAGCTCTCAATTGGTCCACAGTTAAGATTTTCTTCACGGAGGCAGCTCCCCAATAGAAAAAAGCAATTTTGGATGGGACCTTGGTTCCCCACACGAAGGGGGCCGGGAACTCGTTCGCAACAGGCAGGAGAAGAGATTACATGGATCGCACAGAAAATTTGCCGTCTTTCGACCATCTCCAAATGCGTCTGTCCGGCTCCTGAGAAGGAAAGTAGCAATCTTGTAACCAACGTAGAAGGCAGAATACTGCTTCAATCTCCCAGTCATTAAGTCTTCTTCTAAAGCCAAAATTCCACGCCATATTCTCCCCTTCGTGGACCGTACATACACTCACCGCTCGGTTCTTATGGTCTGAAATGGAATACATCTCGGGGAAATCAATCATGAGAGGATTGTCTCCGTACCAACGATCCTCCCAAAATTGAACTCTATCAGCAATACCCACTTTGTAGGAGATCCCGTTGTAAAATTTGTTAAAGTGCTTCATAATGCCTCTCCAGACACTGCAACCGTAGGCAGAATGGACTGTTCTCCTATCCAAGTCGTAGTCTACTACCCCATACTTGCCTGCCATCGCCTTTCTCCATAGGCTGTCCGTCTCCTCTCCGAATCGCCACAGCCATTTGCCCAAAAGTGCACGGTTCATAAGAGAAAGGCTTTTAATCCCCAAGCCCCCTTGGGGTTTAGGTCGGCAAATAGTCTCCCAATTCACCAAGTGGAACTTCCTCTTTCCTTCTCGATCGTGCCATAGAAAATTTCTCATGATTCTTTCTAGGACCTTCACAATGCTACAGGACATGTCAAACAGGGACATAATATAGAGGGGCAAACTAGAGAGACAATGCTTCAGCAAGACCAATTTACCCCCTTTAGAGAGATACTTAGATTTCCACAGAGCCAGTCTACTTCCAAACTTGTCAGCCAAGGGTTTCCCATATGGCTTTGGATCTGTAATTCGCTCCCAAAGGAAGCCCTAGATAAGAAGTAGGAAAGCTGCCTTCATTGCACCCCAAAGCTGTTGCCAACTCTCCCAAATTGTTAACTTCTCCCACCCCATACATAGTACTCTTGGCCATGTTGATCTTGAGACCCGAAGCAACCTCAAAACAAACAAGACCCCTCAAGAATCGGACTTGAGGAATGGTGTCCCCGAGGAAGACCAAAGTGTCGTCGGCAAACTGGAGACGAGAAACCGCTTCAATGTTGTGGCTAACCTTGAACCCTTCAAGAAGAACAAACTCAGTCCCCCTACTGAGCATCCTTCCCAAAGCTTCTGCAACCACAATGAATAAATAAAGCGACAATGGGTTCCCCCGTCTCAAACCACGGGAGCTGCGAAAATAACCCGCGGGAGCTCCATTAACCAGAATGAAGAAAGATGCCGAGGAGATACATCTAGCAACCCACCTTCTCCATTTGAGCCCGAAACCCATCCTATCCAACATGTAGTCGACAAAGCTCCAGCTGATGTGATCGTACGCTTTCTCCAGATCAATTTTGCATACAATTCCCGGGGTTCCAGTTTTGCTTATGGAATCAATGCATTTATTGGCAAGGAGGACGCCATCTAGAATTTGCCAACCCTTCACAAAAGCACCCAGCGTAGGGGAAATAACCGGAATAAGCACTCTGCTAATGCGGGAAGCGAGAGTCTTAGCTAGGATCTTGTAAAGGCGCCCCACCAAACTTATAGGTCGATAGCCAGAAATGTCTTCCGCCCCTGACGCTTGGGAATGAGCACGATGAAAGTGCTATTAGACGAAAAATCCAGATAGCCTTCATCGTAAAATTCTTGAACCACCTTCATCAAGTCCGTGCCCACCACGTCCCAACATTCTTTGAAGAAAGCTATAGTGAACCCGTCCGGCCCAGGAGCCTTGTCATTAGCAAGGTCGGCTATGGAGATCCTTATCTCTTCCTCTGAAAATGGTCTTTCCACCCAATTATTGTCTTCCGGTTTGATACGATCAAAATGAAGGCCATCTAGGAGGGGTCTATAAAGCGTCGATTCAGAGTATAATCCGGAATAAAAGTCCACCACCCTTTCCTGATATTCTCTTCATCCTCCAAGACTGTACCATTAATCTCTAGACGGGCTATGTGGTTTCTTCTTCTGTGTACATTGGCCATTTTATGGAAGAAACGAGTGTTGTTGTTCCCCTCCTTCAACCACCTAATCCTGGATTTCTGTTTCCAGCTGATTTCCTCCAGATTGATAAGGTGTTGACAATCCGCCTTGAGGATATTTCTCCTGCCCCGATCCTCCGAGGATAGACCGCCCTCCTCTTCCTGCCTGTCGAGCTGAGAAATCTTCTCCAGAATGACTAACTTTTTCTGATCAAGTCTCCCAAATTCATCCTTGTTCCACTTTTTGATAGCTTCCTTGAGAGCCTTTAACTTACACCGGAATACTTCCCCAACCTTCCCAGAGAACGAGAAGCTATTCCACCAAGCCACGACCTTGTCCTTAAAATTAGGACTTTGAAGCCACATATTTTCGAATCTAAAGGGAATGGGGCGACTTCTGATCCCCCTACATTCAAACAGTAGTGGTGCATGGTCCGATGCTGGTCTAGGAATAGCGACCTGAGACACCCTTGGGAATTGATCATCCCAATACCCATTTCATTTGTATATGATCTCTATTTTGCCTATAAAGAGGGAAAAAAGACTATTTTTTATGCTTCTCTTCAAATTTTCTTTAATATTTAGTGTTCCTACTTGTTTAGTTAGCTAATTTCAAATCAATATGATCCACAAGTGAAAAATAATCCGTTTTATGATTATATTGTTGCTTTTTCCTTTTAAATTTCACATACTTCCATTTTTTCTTTCATTCTAATTTCTTCACTTTTCTGTCTACATTTTGCATAATTCCACATTATTTGCTTGCTTTTGTTAATTTTCTGAAATCATTTGGGGCCATAAGGGCAAATAACATTCTTTTTTGGTTGTATCCTTTTTTTACTTTCATATAAGATGTCTGTTTTCCATTTATAATGAGTTATTGACCTTTTTTTTTTTTTGCAAGTTGGAATTGCTGAAAAACTCGATTTATTGAAAAGGGGATTATATCTTCAGTTAACCATAATTTATGACAACTATTTTCACATATTTTTCCGATATTTTGAAATAAAAAAACAAGTTGAAATTTCTTGCTGAGTTAACTCTAGTGACTCCCGAGTCGAGTTGACTCCCAGGCCTCCCAAGTTGGGTCAAATTTCCCATTCAGCAAACTATGATTTTCATTAGCACACGTAGTTTGGGTTTTCTTAATTTTCACTTTTCCTTCATAACGACTATCCCACCTCACTCAAAGATCTTGTCTCGTATGTAATTTCTAGTTTGAAGCAACTTCCTTCACGTTCAACTATCAATAAATTTGGATTGTCAATGTGCCTCTACCTCCATACTAACATGAGGAAAAGCAATCCTAGCCATTTCAAAATAATTTCAACTTTACTATCATTAATAATAAGTTGTTGAGCTACCACAAACCTTGAGCTCATAAAGACAAAACTCCTTTATCCATGGATTTGGAAATCTTTATGGGTAACACATAACACTCAAATTAGGGATTACAGAATGGACACCATTTTTGAGTAATAACAATCCCATACCATACGAGTCAAAATGCATAAATATAGCAGATCCTCCAGATATAGTAGTTACTAGGCACATTGAGTTTTATTGCCTATGATGTTGCTTTTTTTCCCTTTTTCCTCGAATAAAAGTCCGTTAATAAGAAAGAACAACTTCCCATGCCTGATACAAGGTAAGGATTAGAAATCACAGCACATCTTCTTCCTCTTCATATCTAAAACACAATAATAAAGAAAACCCTCAAGCCCCTACAATTGATCTACTCTTTACTTCTTCCCAACCATTGGAGACCCTACAGTTTAAGAAAAATTCACGCTGAAACACGCACACTCACATATTGAGAAGATCCATAGAGTTGACAAACACTTAATTGACACATAGACCTTGAGAGAGTTTGTTTTGTACGACACAAAAAAATATATAACTTCTCAAAAAAAAAGGACCTTAGAAGAGAACGATCCAGCAATCAACAGAATCCATTGATGCTCACATGAAACTTCTCATTCTAAGGAAAATATTACAGAGGCAGCCAAATAATTAAATCTCAAGTGTAAAATGTTGAAATTCAAGACTAGAGAGATTGTGAAAAAACATAATTATGACAGGATAGTTAGCATTTCTATGCACTTAAGATGTGCATTGGCATCAATGTGAGATCTAGAGTTTCAAGATGCTTCAAGTAAAGATACTGATATCTTAAAGGTGAACCATGAAAACTAACAAAAAAGTTGACATTGAGATTTTTCAGCAAAAAGAGCAGACAATCTCATTGACATTAGCCATGACGACGATGCCACTGCTGTTAGCTCAGAAGACTCCGTTTAGATAGAAACCGAACCGAGCCACAAAACTCACATTATCAATGAATTGTAATCCCCATTTTGCATTTTAAAAATACAACATTTTTTTACAAACGTATTCAACAAAACCCTAACCCTAGAAAAAACAAAATCAAACCAAACCCAAACTTCTCTTAGCAACTCAAATAAAAAAAAGCCCACAACATAAATCATCTAAATAAACAATAAAATCCACAATTTAGAACAACCATAACACATTATTCGCATACATTCAACAAAAAATGAAACTTCATCATCATCGTCAACAACAAAGACCAATAAAATCATAAAAAAAAAAAAAATGAGACGATTTGATTAATTGGTAGATTGATTTGTTGATTAAGGAAGATTGATTGAGGGACTGACCTCCTTGGTGGAGAGTTCGGATTGGTACGGGAGGACGAAGTTGACGGTGAGCTTGGTGGGGATCGTGGAGGTATTTGGTGGGCGAGGCTTCATGAAAGAGAGCGGAGTCTTGGGTGGTTCCAGGTTTGGGATCACTTTCTTCCAGGCCTCCACGAACGTCTGATCGGCCGAGGGAGTTATAGGGAGATCGGTCGAGAAGGGTCGAGCCCCCCTCATCGTGCTGGCTCGAGCCAAGATGTGGCGTGAGGCTTGTCGGAACATGGTCTCGCTCGGCTTGCTCGGTCGGACACTCTCAGATGAGAAGGAGAAAGAGGAGGTCTGTGGGCGTCTCTCTCTTTGTTCTCTACTCACTGTTCTTCTTCCGATTGGGGTAGGTTCTAGTGCCCCAAATATGCCTTTGATGGCGCCGATTAGCAAAATGGGATGTGCAGGCGCATTTTAGCATCAGGGACTATTTGGAAAAAAATTAATTAATTTCCCCCCCCCCTTTTATCTTTAAAATTTGACATACCCCCCCACAATTTGAAAAAGCTGACTTACCCCCTGTGACTCAGTCCACTGTCATTTGACCAGTGTTGACCCGAATTGACTACCAAATTTTGTATTAAAGGACAAAAGTGCCATTGTCTTCAACTTTAGAACTAGAGTTTGGGTTTAGGCCAAAACCCAAACCCCAAATCAAACATGAAAATAGGAGATTAAAAATAAAAATTAAAACCCGTGTCCGTAAACTTGAGTTTTTTTTTTATTTTTTGATGAATTAAGCAAATATTGAAAAGAAAAAACCCCCAAAAAATAGATAAAACTCATGAAAGAATATTTTAAAATTGAGAGAACCCATCTTTCTAAAATTCACATCTCAAAAGCTTAAAATATAAATTACTTTGTCTTGTTTTTCATTTATATTAATGAAAATTTTAAAACTAATTTATCAAAAAAAAATATTTTAAACTAAAATTTTATGCTGTTTTTTTTTTTATATACCTTGGGTTTTAAATTATTGCCGGAGTGGTGGTCGACTGGCCATGAGACTCTGGTTGGTTGGTCACAGATGATGGGCAGCCAACCCATTGGAATCTCTTGGCTGGCCGTTCACCAAAGCCATTTGATTTGGGTTTTTATCCAAACCCTTGTTCCAAGATTGAAGACAAGGGTATTTTTGCCATTTAATAAAAAATTTGGTAGTCAAATCGGGTCAACACTGGTCAAATGACAGTGGACCGAGTTATAAAGGGTATATCAACTTTTTCAAATTGTGGGGGTATGTCAAATTTAAAAGATAACATGAGGGGGTATGTCAAAAATTCCCATTAATTAATTAAAGGGATTTTTTTACTTGTCCTCCTTACTTTATTGATGCAATTTGCATGTCACCCAATGTTTTTATATATTTGTATCTCACCCTTTGACCATGGTCAAGATGCCATTAACGGTCCCTCACTAGACATCCCCCAACGTTTTTGGAAATGACCATAGTAACCAATTAAAAACCTAAATTATCATTACACCCCTAATTTTAGTTTCTTAAGAAAACAAACCCTAATTGAACTATGCTTTCAAAAAAAAAAAAACCACAGCATATGTTAACCCTCACCATTGCAACCATACCACACCGCCACATGTCCGTCGTCAACCAACGACGCTTCCATCAATGGTGGATGAGATTTACCTCTGTCACATCAACCCAACGGTAAACTTTGTTATAGTTTTCTTCTTTTTTATCCTTTTTTTTTTTTTTGATAAGGTAAAGCAATATATTAAAAGATCGAAGACAAGATACAAGGGAGGCCGAGAAAGCCTCCGAAGAAAGCAAAGCCAGCAAAAAGCTAGTTGTTCATACTCATCTTCTTTTTTATCCTGTTCTTCTTCTCATTTTTCTTTTTATTTTTTTTTTTCTTCTTCTTCTTCTTCTTCTTTTGAATATTTTATGTAAGAATATCAAATTTCTAATATGGTGGATATATAACAAAAAGAAAATCGTTACATCATTATAAATTAATTAATTAAATAGATTTTTGACTGGAAAAATTCTAAAATAATTACAAAAGTAAAACTATTTAAGTGTTACAAAGTTTTCAAAAATGCACAGTCTTATAATTTTCTAAAAATGCCCTCACCTTTACCATTTATCCCAACACCAAAAAGCTGAGCGTTGTCTACCCGCTTCTTTTCACCTGTATGCATGCGGTACGAAAAATTGACTGCCTCTATCTACCTCCATTAGTCGCTCGATCTTTCTAACCAACTGTCTAAGATCTAAAACATAAAAATTATTACAAAGGGATACAAATCAGTCTTCTTCGTCATATTCCTATTGCTTAATTTGTCAACGGTTTTTGTCAAACTTGTCAACAACGATTGATGAATTTTTCCTATTTTATATTCGTTAAAATTTTTTGGGTAGGAAGGGCTTTTATAATTTAGTTCAGGCTTTTAGTTCAGGTTGATGATTTGGATAAGAAGGGTTCTTCTTGCCATTATTCTTTTTTTTTTACATGTAAACTTTATACAACCATAACTTGGCCGTTTGAAGTCAAATTTTTGAAGATAACCTAAGAGTATTCTAAGGCTTAAAAGGTCTCTAAATTTATCTCAAAAGTCCACCCAATAATTATAACATATCTAATATACAACCAAATATATAAATAAATATTAAAATAATTAGAAAGAAGAAATCAAATTTTTTTTATATTGGTTAAATAATATTAAACTTTTTTTAATTAAATTTATCATGAATCTTTAATTATAGTGTGTCAAAAGATGTATTAATTATAAAAGTCAATTAATTAATTAATGATCACTTATGCACAATTAATATAATTTACAAAGTCATTTTCTATTTATTTTAATTATTCACAATATGTCTTTACGATTTAGAACAGTGTCTAAAAAGTGTTCAATTAATATACAGGAGTCTCGTCAATATAAGAAATTATAATAATACCCATGAATGAAAGTTTAATGTATCACAAGTATGCTTGCAATGACTTGGATCTTAGTGTTGACAGTGGTCGTTAATGACGGATAGTGACTTGTAATGTTTATTCTCTTATCTAATTATTATTTGTCACGCCCGAACTCGGGTATCCAGATCCGACTCGAAAAGTCAATGGGTTGACCCCCGTAACCTGAGTTTGGAGGTGATCTATGAATGATCCCTAATGGTCCACGTGATGTAGTTAGACCATCAAGGCTTACTCCACAAACAAGAAACAAATCGATGTTCAAGCGTTAACGACCCTAACAATCCTACGCAAGATTCAGTTATAAGGGGATATTTAAGTACGTTCTCTAATCATCAAACAATGTCCGATTGATTTAATTAAGCAATAGGGTTGTATTCACCTATGTCCAATTATGTAATCATGATCAAGTTAATGAATCCACTAAAGTTAAGGAAAAAAAAGAGTCAACACAGATCAAGAAATCCACAGAGTCAAACTAGGTCAATTAAGTCAAAAGAAAGTTGAATCAATCGACCGGGTGTCATAAGGTTAACCACAATTCTACTTGCGGAATTAACATCAGTAATAAGCATATCCATTGTAGAAAATGAATAATTAAATCAACTAAGTATGGGGAGAAGAGGGTGAGAACATGCTCTCAATCAAAGGCATACATGCCCAAAAAATAAATAACTAATGTCTTAAAATGATCAATAAAGTCTTTCAAAGTGTGGGATCGACTCCCAAATCCTCGTCGGTCTCCTCAAGTATACTGGAGTCTTCCGTCTCAAAATCCTCCTACGCACCTGGCTCCTCAAAATCTGAAATGATATCGGTGTAACACCGTGAGCCGAGGCCTAGTAATACAAAAGTGTGTATGGTATGATATCATACTATACAATATTTTAATCAAGGCATGCATCTCAATTATATAATAAGGATAGCATAAAAATGAGGGTAAATACAAGGTGAATGTAGGATGCATATGCAACTAGTACCCATAACCACATAGGGTCTCCATCTCCTTCTCGCATTAGGAGCGGCCTCATCGACCCATCTGCAGGATATAATAACGTCTAAGGCCTTTCACCTTAGGGTACCGAACCCTGATTAATTGATAAAACTAATATAAACGTATATAATATACTTCAACCCCGTTCCCTTATGCACCCCTTATATGAAATGATATAATGATCATAGTATGACAACAATATGACACTAGGGTTACATGGCATAAACAACACATTTATTTAATCTTTAATAAGAATAAAAAAATGAACACATTAATATCAAAAGTAATGATATGGATAGAACTAAAATTAAATAACATGAATAACATGTAAACAATCATCAAATATCACGACTAAATGGATGGACAATACTAGTGGAACCACAAGAGAATCCAACACTCCATGGTCGAATCTTATGAGGGATCCATGACACAAGGTCGAACACTAAAAAGGGATTCAAGACACTTGGCCGAACCCTATGAGGGATCCAAGACACATGAGTGGAATCCCCATGCATACAAGTCTAAATCAAACAACAAGGTTAAAACCTTAATAGTTAATAATCATGACCGAACCACTAATAATTAATAGGTTTTTACAAAAAATATATTGTCTTGTAAAAATCATAACTAAATAAATATAAATTAGAAAAATATAAACTCAATGAATTTAAAAACTAGATTCACAGATGTTTTTAGAAAAATAAATAGAAAAATATTCAGATTCAAAATATAGGTTGAAAGCCTTAATGAAGTGGGCCGAACATAATCTAAAATTCTAGGTTTTACAGAAAAGTCCAGTACATTTGAAAAATTATAACTTAATCAATACGAATCAGAAAAATATAAACTCAAAGGTTATAGAAACTAGATTTATAAGAAGTATTTAGAAAAAAAAAATATTCAGATTCAAAATATAGGTCGAAACCCTTAATGAAGTTGGGCGGACGGAATCTGAAATTCTGGGTTTTATAGAAAAGTCCCGCACATTTGAAAAATCATAACTTAATCAATAACAATTAGAAAAATACAAACTCAAATGTTATAAAAACTAAATTTACAGAGGTATTTAGAAAAAATAAATAAAAAAATATTTAGATTCAAAATATATGTTGAAAACCTTAATGAAGTGGGTGAGACAAAATCTAGAATTCTAGATTTTACAGAAAAGTCCAACACATTTGAAAAATCATAATTTAATCAATACAAATCAGAAAAATACAAACTAAAAGGTTATAGAAATTAGATTGATAGATGTATCTATGAAAAATATTTAGAAAAAATATTTAGGTTAAAAATATAGATCGAAATCCCAAGTGAAGTGAACCGTATAAAATCTAAAATTCTGGGTTTCTTTGTAAAGTCCAACAACTTAGAAAAATTATAATTAAATAAATATAAATCAGAAAATACAAACTAAATGGTTTTGGAAAATAGATTCATAGAAGTGTTTAAGAAAAATAATTATAAAATATTTAAATCATAAAAATTCAACAAAAATAATAAAGAACATAGTCATCCGTTATAGGTGTAAAAGAAATCATGGCAAACCTATCATGGTGACACAAAATAAGGATCAACTCAATAAGAATAAAGTAAATATTGTTAAAATTAATTTATAATGAATATCAACCACTATATAATGAAAGAAAAACAAAATCTTGAAGAAAAACAAGTATAGGATAGATCAAACACACTTATCTTAAAGTTTCTTAAACTTTAATGAAGAATTCTTGAATGGCTTGAAAAGTCCTCATTTGTTGATCTTTTGCTCCCAAAGTGATATATGTTTATGAGAGAAGGGAGATGAACACTATCCTAAGGTTTGGTAATGATTGGAGAAGAAGATATGATGTTAATGATGAAAGAGTGTAGATGAAGGCTTGAGTTTTAGGTTAAAGATTAAGTGTAGATAATAATGGAGGAAGGGAGCTTAAATAAAATAGAAGGTCATGAAGGATAGGTCTCATAAGAATTATGGTTAAGTGATTTTCGTAACTCTCTAGAGTTGACTTTTTCAACCTTCTAAAACTTATATTTTAGGATAATTATGGTTTAAAAATGGGCCCATATGTATCAACTAGGCCTCATTTAAGATTATTTGTAAGCCCAAAAAGTCTCTAAAACATAAAATAATATTACAAAATATTAAGTACATAATTATTATAATATAACCTATGCAGCTTAATAATAAAGTCTCGCCACATACATCTCCTAGTCAGGGCACCCCCTAATTAGGGTTTAGGCACATACCTCACTAAATGGTCCAAAACTTAACCTACACTTAGAGTTAGGTTCCATAACTTGGTGGACCTCTCATAGGGTTTAACTAGAATATGGCTAATGGTTCAAACACAAAATGACCCACACAATGCAAGAAACGAGCAAAATATCAAAAATGCCTTAAATACGATAAAAGTCAAAAATAAGCTATACCGGGGCCTAGATGACTCTAGTGTCCTAAACCAATTAGATATAAGAGTTTATTAGGGTTTCAATTAATCATCTATAAGGTTCAGTAAACAAGTCAATCTTGGTCGAATCTCATAAAAAGTCAAAAATACTTCTGAAAAAGTTCAGGGTATTACATTATTATTATCTTAAACATTATCATAATTATCACACGTAAAGCTCTCTATTTATATAAAATATCACATTATCATGCAAGCCATGCATGTCCCATGGAAAATCGCTTTTTAGTCTCTCATTATGCATATCTCGATAATCTTAGGATAATCCACAAATTTAGGAGCACTATAGAGATCTCAAGGACCTTTCTTACAGCTTATTGATCATCGAAGAGCATGGAACATCATGGAGATCTTAAGAAGTATCTTAAAAAACATGAAGATCATGGTGGTTTGGGAGCACAAAGATGGTCCTCAGAGCCTTCATCATCCAACTTAGAACATCTCTTGGAAGATCAATTGGAGCTCATCTTAACCATGCATGTGGCATCTATGGAACATGATCAAGATGGAGATAAAAGGGATAAGTTAAGAAGGAAAATGTCCAATGTAGCAAAGAGTAGGCCTAGTCTTATTTAAAGCCCATAACATGCTTCTTTTTAACTTACATTCCACCTACCCTCTTATATTTTTTACACATCTCTTTCCCTCATGTGTACCACCCACTTTGAGCTTAACCTTGAGCACTCTTTTGGTTATATTTGAATCTCTTGCATCATTTTGGTAATAAGAGCATGAGCTCCCCTTTGAACACTTTTCACTTCATCTCCACTTATCACTCCTCCATGTCATCTTCCACCTCACCACCTTACATCTTTTATATAAGCCCACTTTGAGCTAATGAAAAGGCTTTCTTTTCTTTTTTAAAAAGTTCATGTTGGACTTTGTGTTGTTGTATTGACTAATTTCGTAGACATGTGAATACAAGTCAAGAATGTAAAAGTGTCTTATGTGTGCAAGGGCGTTGTATATTCAGAGTTGAGTCATTTCAATATTAAAGCATGTTAAGATTAACATGAAGATAGAAACTACAACGAAGACAAATCGATGCAAACGCTTTCAGTCACCACAGAGTGCTACTAGGATAGTAAGTGACCTAGCTAGTAATCTAGTTTGACCATAAGTGGTTATAGTTGACTTTACCAATTGATTGATTGACCATAAGTGGTTGATTTAGACACCCTCTGGACTATAATATGATTAGAATTCATTAAGAGGTGTTTAAAAAGTTTTTCTAGACTTGTAGACCATAGGTGATTGATTTAGACACCCTCTGGATTATAATATGATTAGAATTCATTAAGAGGTGTTTAAGAAGTTTTTCTAGACTTGTAGAAGACTTAGAAAAAAGTTTTACATATATACAAATCGATTTAATCTAAAATCCTAAGTTTGATAGAGTCATTCAAACAAACTCAAAGTCGTTCGACTGGGTATACCATTTCGTTCTAACGATTTCCATAACTTTTGTTATGTCTCGAAATGTTAGTTTGAACGACTTTAAATTGTTTCGAACGAGTTTGCGAGTTTTTTTATTACGAAACTTACCAAAAGCTTTGTACTTCATTCTAATAACATAAAATCTTAGGGTTTAGGTATCCATCTATCAAGAGAAGATCATCAATGACAAGTTTTGTAGAAAACCTAAAAGATCCATAGTGAGAATTCTCCCATTCTCTAAGTTGCTCTTTCCTTCCTCAAGATCCTAGTTCTAAAGGTCTTTATCCTTAGATCTTGAGAGATTCAAAGTGTTATCCATTCATGCTTAAAGCTTCATCAATCATTAATAGTTAAACTACTTCTTTGAGTGGTTGTGTGCCGCGCCCCGGATCCGACCCGAATGCTTAAAAAATGATCTATTTTCCCAAGATCCAAGGTGTGATAAAATAAAATGCTCTAAAATAATTTTTAAAAATGACCATAATTTATAATATATCAAATAAATATCTTTTGTAAAGATGTTTTGGTTGAAACTTCTGTTTGATATGCTTTTTGAAATAATTTTTTAGAATTTTAGTGGATAGACGCAAAATTTTCTAAAAATATAATTTTAATAAAATATAATTTTATTAGTTATCTACAATTAAAAAATTATTTTAATCATCTTTTATGGAGGCACTTTGGCCAAAAATACCATTTATTATTTTATTTTAACAAATTTTTGCTCTCAATTAGCCCTATCGAGTTTTGTTGAAAAAGAATAGAATTTAATTTATGGCAGAAACACTGCATGTAGGCCAGATTATACATTTTATTGAAATATAAATAATAAAAAAGTACTAAATCAATCAATTCGGGTTCAAAATAGACCAATAAAGTCAATATTCAATTTATTATAATCATAACACCAAAATAAATAAATAAAATTAGGTGTCTTCAATGAACGCTTCAATATTCTTTGGTACACCATCTTTTAGTCCATCGTTCTTTTTATTCCCAAATAATCTAAAAAATATTATCGGTTGAACCGTGAGCTTATGAAAGCCCAATAAGATTTAGTCACTACATCATATTAATGACAGTTCTATCAATCAAAAGTTCATACGCAGAGTATAGATATTGAACAAAAATAATAAGTATTTCAAAATAAACTATGATCTAAAATTAATATGTACATGTAACCAATAACCCACTATGGGTCTCCTTCTCTTTTCCATACCGAGAGCAGTTCAACAAAAATTTTTCTGTAAGGGTTTAGGGCTTTGCAACTAAAGGCTCTAGGCCTTTCTTGCTTAAATTTTTTAACCATTTGGATCAATCCCACACTTCAAAAATATATGCAATTCAATATCTAACCATTCAATAGATCTCTAAAATTTTAATACATTCGAGTGCAAGACATATAGAAAGAGTATAACCAAAATTAATTAATCAAAAAATCATAGAAGAATGTACTTACCTTAATGGAGAGTTGATCCAACTCTTGATCAATGCTGAAGATCCACGACTTTTAATTATTTAAGAGAAATCAAAATGAAAAAATTCTATTCCACATGAACTTAGAGAATTGAGTAATTTTTTTTAACTTCTCTCTTGAAAAAAAATATTTTTTCCTCTTAAAAAGGCTCTCAATGATTTTTGAAATTCAGAACGCCTTATCCCTTTACTCTTATTTATAGGTTTTTAAAACCTTCAACTTTCTTAAATATCTAATGTGGGACTAACATTCTCAACAACTAATTAATAGTAATTTTCGTCATTTTAAAAGAGGTAAATTTATTAACATATTAAAAGTCTTATTTTAAGTTAATTATGAGTCAAAAATAGGCTTAAGAGCCATAGGTATCAACTAGGCCTTAATTAAAGTCATATGTATGCCCAAAAAGTCTATAAATTTGCCCTAAATGTCCACCTTAATAATTATAATTTAACAAATATACAAGTAATTATTAATACCCAATATCAATAAATAAATGATCGTAATATTTTTTTTAAACGCACTGAAAAATATTTAGGGTGTTACATTGTGCAAACTTCTTGTTTGTTTATTTGTCATACCCAACGTAAAGAGGTACGTACTCACGCGGAGCTCGAGTAGGCAAATTCAGAGTAGTTCTAGATCAAACTTAAGGACAAAGCTTTAAGCGCTCAAGTTGATCGAGGTCGTAGAGATTAAGAGACAATGTAAGTAAATCGACAATTGGAGTTCAGGTTGAGTTGTATTTAATTTTGAGTCATGTACGTAGTAACTGTTTGTATATCTTTCTTGATATATTTGTCTTTGACTGAGTGTGGCCCTGAGGTTTTTCCTATTTTGATTTTTTATCGTAAAAATTGTGTGCCTCGTGTGATTGTTTTAATTATTTAAATTACTCACACTTAATCACTAGAATGCGATAGGAACTGTTTATGAGATAGAACATTTATTGAATATGATGTTTAATTTTAAATAGTATATAATTTGAATTGAACCTATTCACCCCCTCTAGGTCTTATGAACATAAGACCCATGTTATCTTTTTACTCTTGTGAGTTTTCTTTAGAAAGCCAAAGAATCTTAAGCAAGTCTCTTATCTCATTTTCTTCTTTTATTCTTTTTTCTTTTACTTAGTTTTCATGGCCATTCACACTATCTAAACTCTTAACTAGGGTGAGAGAGGATGACCATTCCCTATCTTTTTGTGACTTTTCAAGTATGTTTATCATATTTTATGACTTCATGTAGGTTTCATCTTCTTTATTTATTTTATTTGACTTTTGTTTCACATGACATATCATGTATGTATTGTAGTTACTATTTTCATATCAATAAATTTAAAAGATGTATTTTCATTTATATCTTTTTGAGAAAATTTATAACTTGCTTTAATCTTTGATACTTAGATTCACATATTGCACAACTACCTAGAGCACTTTAGTTTGCGCTTTAAATACAAAATACATCCATGAAGATCATGAACCTAATTTTTTAAAGTATTTTATGTGCTTTGTTGTCTTATCTTTGAGGAGAGCAACTCATTAGTTGTTTCTTCCTAATTGGTGTACAACAACTTGAAGGATAAAAAAGAAAAGGTTTGGGTCAAATTCAAAACCCCACTCTCATATTTTTCTCTCAAGCATACTTACTTTTTCTTTTGTATTTGCATTCACACCATCACACATTTTCCTTACCTTATTTATTTCTCGTTTTCTTTTGTAGTAACATTTGGCTCTTAGTTATTTAATCCGATCATTGTGAAAATGACCATGCGACTCCATGTTTAAACTAACCACAACTTCATACTAGTTAATACGTACCTATCTTATTACACATGATTGTAATGTTTAAGGATTTTTAGTGTATCATTCATTATCATTGCATCATGAGGAATACATTCATGTGTTTCCTCTTTGCTTTAAGATTGTTCACATTGATGTTGTAACAGTGATTACAAACAATGTTGAAATGAGTTTGAAGACGACACATTTATAAATTATAGTAGAACTTTGGCTTTGATACCAATTAATGTAGAGCCGATTATACAATTAGACACAATGAGAACGAAAGTTAAAAAGGAATCAAATAGGAATTAGAATCTACCGATATGTTTTCACTATGTATTATAATGTTAATTAAATTCCTAAAGGCCCTATGAAGTTTCACCTAAGTATATCAATTTTTGAAATAGTGAATTATGTATTTAAGTTAGGAGTTCAACATATATAACAATATATATATCATACAATTCAAAATTTTAACTCAGTATCATCATATGATTCACAACTAATTGCATAGTTGAACTTTGGGGTGCAAAGCCCCAACCCTCTTGGTACCATATGTAATATTTTGGTTTACTTGTCGTAAGTAGCCCCGTGAGTTTTATTGGTACATATATATTCATCGAATGTTTTATTCTAATAAGTTTAGTTAGATTAGACTTATCGATAACCTTGCATTTTATGGTTGTAACATGCATTGCATATGTATATTATGTATCTGGATTGATTTTTCATGTTTAGTCATTTATTCCTATGGACATGTATGTGCTGAAGTATGCTTATTGAGATTTCCAACTCACTCTCCTTACCATGTTTCGGGTTTGTCCGATAGAGTGTTTGCATAGCTGATTTGATGTCAGAGGATGATTGATTTTTTATTACGTTTTATTTTAATTAGACTTGATCTATTAGAGTTTAATTTGATGAATGACAATGTAATAAATATTAGTACTTAGTTAATTTCAATTTTTTGATTATGATTTATGGGTTATGTTATGAAAATGTGAAATTTCCCTATATTATAATATAATATGCTTGAAACTACAAATATGATATATCATGGAACCTAGTAACGACATAAGTAAATATTCTTTTAATCCTTTTCTTACCCTTACGTTTGAGACCGTTGGTTTAAGTTTTGGACCACGGGTTGGACCGAGTAGTCAATGATTGGATTTGGTAAACCATAGTTCGGGGCGTGACACACGAATGCTACAACAATCATCTAAAAAAATAATTTTCTTCTACCCCATACTTCGTCATGCTATAATGATTACTTAACAAAATTAATGGCAAAGTATGGGCACTTGTCGAAAGTCTGATGCATGAGACTAATAAATAAGTTCTAATGTCATATCAACTGTATTAGAAGTCACCTAATAAGATATATCTACATTAACCTTGTTCATGTAAGTTTATTTTTTCATTTATCTTCTAATCCTATTTATACAACTCGAACTTCCTTATATCTCTCTTATTTTTCTGATGTGGGGCTAAAGTAGAAAAGACAAAATCTCTTGAACCCACACCTCATATTTTATTTAACCAAAGCTAAAAACAACTAAAGCAAAATATACCTATTGGTTTGCTCAACTCAAATAGTCAACGCATATGGAGTATAGAGCCCACTAAAACAGAATCCAACATCATATGACTAAAATAGCTGACCAATTGCAAATTGCTCAAATGATCATGATAATTTGATCATATTGAGTTTTTGACCTAAGAGATTGAGTAAAACTTATCTGCCACTCGTGGTCTGGTAGCTACTTGACGATACGTGTAGTGCTCGGCACGTGGATTTCGTACGGACTGACAAACACAGCCTCACCAAACATGTATCCAGGCGAGTTTTTTAAGATTTGTTTTTTTAATACAAAAGCAAAAAGACCTCGTATGTGCCGAGCACTCCACACTTTTTTGCCTATACGAAATCCACATGCCAAGCACTGCATATATCGTCAGGTAGCTATCAGACCACGGGTGGTCAGGTAAGTTTTACTCGAGATGTTGTATGTGAGACTAGATTTCCTGATGTGATCCACAAAATGGTAGGATCCCATCTACTTGTGCTCCATATGATGTACCAACCTTAACATCTAAATTGGGTCATCGTAGCCGTAAGATTTGAGGACTAATATTTAGGTAATTGAGAAGCTTTAACACTAATAAGGAATGTCACTTTATCTTCTCATTAGTTATGGATAATGATAGGTACTTGCATGGTATTATAAGCACAATTACCACAAAGATCATAGTTCAACGATATAGCACACATACTCATTAATTGATATAACGTCCAAGTAAAATGAGGGGGAGGGGAGTATTATAGTAAATTGGATAAGTTTGAGTATTGTTACGTATTTTATATGCATAACTCATATAATTGAAAGATTACGAACTTGAAATGATTAGATTATGGTAACTATATTACTAGAATAAAGTTTGAATTTTTCTTGTATCAAATTTTTGCTGTTGAATTGCTAAGGTCCATATTCCAAATGTTCAAGCCATTGGTGTTCTTCAAAATTTGTGCTAGAATCCCATAAACACAACACAAATTTCAATGTTCATGTCATTGGTGTTTTTCAAATTTTGTGCTAGCTAGAATCCCATGAACACAACACAAATTTCAAAGATCATTAATGGTTTAAACATATAGGACCATGTGAGGACAATATTAATATTTCTCATAAATATCTGCATCTAGTCTGAATTAGATTCTTACATAGTATCACACCCCAATTTTAAATTCAAAAATCAAGGTATGAGGTTAGCCTAACTAATCACCTAATCCAGACTAAAATTAAATTTTAAAGTTATATTGATAACTTCACACAAAGATAAGTAGTGAAAATAACCTCTCATATGTTACATATAATTATTATTCTAATTAATCTCAATTTTAATAATCATTAAATAAAATTAAAATATTTTTAATAATTTTCTAACCATGTCATCTATAGTTACAAAAGATGAAGTGCATGTTCAAGTATGATAATATACATATTTAGTCGTGGCGGAGCAAGGGGGGCGGGCAGTTGCCCACCCTCAACTTTAAAAGTTTAGTAGAAATATTTTTTCAGATACCCTTTTGTTCATCTTGAAAAAGTGCAATTTCCCTACCCTGAAATAAAATTTGTACAATATTGCCCACCATTGAACAAAATCCTGACTCCACCATTGATATTTAGTATTTATGTCATATCATAATATGTACAAATAGTCAAAAAATAACATTAGAGTCTAGTCGCAGCTCTACACAAAACAATCTAACTCCAAAGATCTTGAATTATATTAGAAATTTTTATATATGCATACCTTATAATCACCAGTAGTCTTCCAAATTACCATGACTAATGCCAACCTCTATTTTAGATAAGATATTTGTGTTCTTTGCAAACTAATATGAGAGTAGGGGTGAACTTTCAAAAAAAAGCTCAGTAGTGGGATATAGTTTTAACAATTACATAATTTTATCAAATAAAAGCAGTCGAATAACCAAATAAATAATAGTAATCTGAATATGTCAGTAGACTATTTAGTTATTTTCTTTTGAAATAATTTTTAAAATCAAAGCATGTATCTAAAAATATTTAGATAGAATTAAAATCATAATAACAGATATAGTCCAAATAATTCAACTAATTTAACTATTATTCCATGCATAACAAATATCAATCATTTGACATAAACATTAGGTTACAATAGTGAAATCATCTTAGAGAAGAAGATGTCACAATTAGTATATAGACCTAGTCATGACAATCTCTTGTTATAGACTTAACTGATGTGGAACCCCGTAGTTAAAATCCTAATTTCTGGCTATGTGGAGAATTATTGCTTTTGCGTGACATAAACGCTACCCGTGAAATTAGATTTAGGCTGACCTTTGACCAAGACATTTACTAGTAGGAAATAGAGTCAATCATAACCATGATGGTCAATCATTTGACGTATGTAGACTCTCAGCAAAGATCCTTAATAATCCTAGAAGCTAACCTTTAACACATTAACCCCTCACGTCTCGCCTAATCTAGACAGCATGAAAATCTCCGTCAAGTCTAGAATCATAGTACGTACCAATACATGCATAGTCTCGGGATCGGAGGCCAGATTGGACTGATCTGGATCGAGATCGGAGCCCACTGATCTGGCCTCCGATCCCGAGATCTCAAACCATGTTACACATAGCATCTCGGTTTACACAGCATCTCGGTTCTCATCGGAGTCATTATTAAGCCACGGAATACATAATAGACTTTCATATCTAACATTTCGACCCATATATTAGCCACGACTCAAGTATGTAAGCTTGTGAGTCTGTGACACGGATCAACGTATAAATTCGGTATTGGATCCACATTGGCCCGATTCAGATCCGACACCATTGTCTCACCTTGCTCAACCATCATTATGATATCTCAGGAAACACAGTCACCATGAGAGAAGAAGAATTCTAACAGAGTTTCTTCGACTCTTTCAAAGTCCTTTATTCTCTTGGTCAATTTGCTCCCTCCTCTTTTCTCATAAGAGAAACGGATCACATTAAAATCTCCGCCAATACACCATGGCAGCACCCACCTTCCATGAATGGACTCCAGCTCCTTCCAAAAGTCATCTCTCAGATGATGTGAGGCTTGCCATTCACCCCCCGTGAGCACCCACTCCTCCATGTCTTCAATGCACCTATAAACCATCAAAATGGAGAAGACCCCAACAAAGTTGTCAACCATACAAACCTTCAACCTATTCCACACCAAAAGGACACCTCCAGGGGATCCCTTAGCCGGAAGTGTTAGCCAATCACAATCTCGGTTACCCCATATCTCCTCTACCACCATGTCATTAATCGTTTCTAATTTTGTTTCCTGAATAACTACAACATCCACACCCCCCCCCTTATTGTGGATAAAACGCTAACAAATTGCCCTTCTCTCCAACCCTCCCAATCCCCTCACGTTCCAGGTCATAATTTTCAAATTCATAAACACAGATTACTCCTACTAGCTCCCTTCCCCTTCCTCCTACTTCCCGTCCCCCTACAACTTTCGACGAAGACTTTAGCTCCGACAGACTACTAATCTCACGAATAAGTTTCATTTTCCTCTTGCTGGGCATCCTTTGCAAATAGGGTTAATGTGTTCCTGATTGTTCTCGTCACCATTAGGATTGAAAACAGCCAAAATTTGATCCTCATCTACATGTACCTCCCCATTATATATCCTTTATCACCTCTTCCATTTTTTCACCTCCTATGCCCCTATATTGAGCATTGATATGATCTGACTCTATAACTCTAAAGAGACTCTCTACCTCTTTCTCATGACCATAGTATGATAGCCCAAGGAACTTCCCGAAGTCCAAGACTTTGCTCAGAATCCAACCCGATACTTCTATTTTTTCTATTTCATTCTCCTCCTCCTCTTCCTCGCGCCGTAAAACAATCTCCAAGCCCACAACATCTTGACTAGGAGCCCTAGCCAAATTCTCAATGACCTCAAAGGAGTCATCCACCGTCCCTGTTTGTTTTTGAGATTCTTGTGATTCCATCTGTTCTCCATAGGTCGCTTTTCTCCTATTTTCTTTGGTTCCTATGACGACGTTTAATGGCAACTAAGAGGGCTGATGTCCTCAAACTCGTGACTATCACCTCTCAATCCTCCTACAAAGTGTTCCTTACCATCAACCAATTGCTCTCCATGAAATACTTCCTCCATCCATAGCTCAGAAAGATGAAGAGAAGGGGAGATATGCTCGAGAGGAGAAGAACCTGATAATGCTCGAGGATAAGGGCATACCTTTCCTGAATTGGTGGAGTCGAAGGAACATGGCACGAAGTCCTCTTCCCCTTGTTCTGACTCCTTCGCTGCTTTCTCATATCTCAGTGTCGCAGCACTTTCCTCCTGTCTCCTCCACCCTTTCTAGTGTAGTTGCAACTGTTACTATCTCCTAGCCTCCATCGCCCCACTTCAACTCTTGATGTTTAAAGCACTCCCCTCATAAGGATATTACTATTAGTCACTCGTCCGTTAACTTTGTGCATCTGGTCCCCTTTTTTGACAAAGTGATATGATAGACCATTTGCAAATTGAGATGGAACCCCACTTCTATCATAGTTATTAGATGGTCCGCCATAGTAACTCCTTTGCCTTTTTTCTTTTTTCAATCTCGCATTGACATCTTTCAACTCCGCATATTTACATCAAACCCACCTATCAACGGATATTTTTTCCAAATCCCCTTCCAGCAAAGTGTCATCATCATACCGGCGCATGCCATTGCCATCGGCGTACGAATCCCGCTCGAGACGTGTGGAGTCACTGGAACTGCTAGAAGCTCTAGAGGGTTCCTTCAAAATACCTTTACCTTTCCCAGAGATAATGGTTTTACCCTTGTTAAAATAACTCCCCAGTTGTCGATCATCTGAGTCTTTGAGTCTAATACCTGTAACAAGCCTGATAAGGGCTCCACCATCGTAAAATATGCATTGAAGAGATTTCTTCTCATGCTAAGCATCTCGATTCTTCCATCCTTTATTCTGACGATAAAGCGGAGGGAGGCTATGGTGAGACACGGCAGCACCAAACAAGGGCCTCCCAGTTACAGTCCTACCCCTCCTACTTGACCTCTGCTCTGGGTTATACAACCCTCCATGTGTCTGTGCCTCCAATCTCAAACCTGATCGTGTTGGCTAGTCTTAACACCACCGTGATACATACAATCATCACCAGCTGCTTCTATTTGAAAACGACGATCAAAAGGTTGCCACCCCCACCCCTCTTCTAACATGCCTCCCTCTACTAGTAGCTGCTGCAAGCCTCCCTCGATGGCGTGTTCTAGGTCTACTTCCCTGGCTGTAGACGTCCAACGGACGACTTTTCGAAAAACCTCCCTCGGTTCGCCAATCATACCTTGCCACCTCAGCTCCTCCTGCATTCCGCCTGTTCCTCCTATACTCTCTTCTATCCACTGCAACTTCCTCCGTCCGTAGACTGTGAAGAACTCCGGCGAAGTCTTTCTTCCCCCCATATCTTGCAACCACTTCAGTATCCACCGGAGCCGCAAGCATCTTCGGCGGGCTTTCAACCCATATGGAAACCGAAGTCACTAGCCCTTCACATAGAAATTTCAATTTATGAGGTATCTCCTCCCCTCTTCTGACCTTCAATCTAGCCCACTCCATATAAGACAAATCTGTTGTGGCTGTGTCTACTTCCTCCAGTCCTCCGCAAAGGTCCCCAATAACGTTGAAGGTTGAATCACCCCATAAATGGAGGGGCAGTCCAAACACTCTAATCCATCTAAAGTCCTCATCCTTAATGAAGACGGCTCGTCCTGCTCTATCGCTCCAAACATCCAGAATAGGAAAGCTTCCCCCTTCATATGCTTCCCTACCTTAAGTATCTTGGACTCTTCCTTTTCAGATGGGAATACTAACAACAACAGATTGATGCACATGCGCCTCACGTTTACTCCCGCATACACCTTCCAATGCTTATCCACCCAAGTTTGGATTTGTATACTATCAACGGGATCTTTATCGGAGCGGCAAACTAAAAAAGTTTTCAGAAACTCCAGCCTCTCTAGGACATCTTGAGAGTTCGACGCTATGTAGACTCCAAGCTTTCTGGCCACAATGGTGCACCCCTTCCTTTTGGAAGTGTCCTCAAACCAGCTGCCTCCTTGTAAGTCCTCCCTGGTCCGTTCAGAGGCAACACCTGGCTCCTGAATTCTCTATGGTAGAGGAAAACCTTTTCCACCTCGCTCCCGGTGCATATCTCCGTGGTTCACTTGTCAATCTGCTTCACATTGAGTTGAACAGATTGCAGAGAAGAGTTTTTGATGAGGTAGATGAGTTTTTGGATCGCCATTTTTTAGCCCCCCCCAAAAAATTAATAATAATTAATTTAAAAAAAGTATAAACAATTTGAGTAATCATATAATTTATACAAAATTAGATTGTCGGAATAAATAAAACTCGATAGATTATTGAAAGACAACAATATTGAAAGTTAACTTAAATTTAAAAGTAAACTTCGATTAAATAGTTAACTAAAGTCAACTTATTAACTTATTCAAAATCAAGATTTTTTAATTAATCAAAATCTAATAGTTTTGATTTAAATATAATCGATTTCATTTCAAAAATTAATGTTAGAAATTAAGTTTATCAAATGTGGTCAAAATGTTGAAATTTTGGCTAAGTATAAAATATTTAGTTTTCTATTTATTATTGATCAAAATTTTATAATTTATGAATATTTTTTTTCGATAATTACTCTTTTATATTTAACAAATAATAGGAAAAATCAACAGCTTCAGAAAATAAGAAAAATTATACTTTAAGTAACTTTTACATTTTATTTAAAAAGTTTCATTGTCTGTAAATAGGATTGCAACTTGGGTAGGCTCAACCCAAGCTCGACGGGTTGAACCCGGCATTAGAGTTGGATTGGGTTAACCCTTTTAGAACTTGGGTTGGGTTTGGATCGGATTTTTGGTAACCTGATCAAATTGGGTTGGGCTAGGGTTGAGGCTCGGCTCAACCCGACCCAACCCAACCCAAACCTGACAAACTACATATATGTATTAGTATACCGAAACATCCATGTTACATTTTGGCAAATGCAGCAACTCATGGATGTTTATCCTTAGCAAACTACAACCTTTGTGTGAGATTACAAAATGCCTTTGAAACTGCATTTCGACATTTTATGTGATTACTTGATATTGAAAATATCGTGTTTTCTTTGACGATTGTTTTTTGTTATTTCTTTAGTAACTTTTATCGTGCATTTAAGTTAATGAACTTTTCCTTTATTATGAAAATATCATATTTTCTTTCATGAGGTGTTGGAAATGAAGTTATTATTTAATGGTTAGCATAACAGTTATTGTATTGACCAATAAATTATTTTAGCATGAAAAAATTTAGCAATCTTTTCGACCAATAAAAAAAAATAAGAAATTGACCAACCCGACCTTTGGGTTAGGGTTGAAAAATTTAGGCCCGATCTTCGGTTGGATTGGGTTTGGGTTCGCAGCTTTAAGGTTGGGTTGGGCTAGGGTTGACCCCCAACCTGACCCAACCCGTCCGAGTTGCAGCTCTATCTGTAAATCAGATTTTTACTCATGAAGTGAAATTTCACTTTTTGAATTCCTCGGAATTTGGATCTGAATGTATTTTTATTGGTTCCAAATGGGGGGTATTTCTATATTTTCATTAAATAACTTAAAGTAAATAAGTGCTAGTAACTTATTTACTTAAATATTTTTAATGAAAATAAGTGCTGGTAAACAGAAGTAAAAACTTGTAAGAAGTAAGCATCCTGAAAATTTTCTAAAATTCTCTTGAGAACAAGTCCGATCAATTGGACTCTTTTTAATCGATTGGGACTTTACTCCAATTGATTGGTGAATTTTTTTGAAATCTTCCTGAGAACAAGTTCGCTCTATTGGGCTCTATCTGATCGATTAGACGATAACTCCAATTGATTAGGCTCTGTCAGAATCAAACCCATAACTACGATTTTTCACATTTTGACCATTAAAAACTTAATCGAATCACCAAGAACTATAGGAAAGTCTCTAATACCAACTATGTTGATACTTTTCAAACTAAACATCGAAGAACAAAATAGTTTTGTAGATTGAAATTAAAATGAATATCTTATTGAAAGATTCAACTAAAATTCTTTCAAACAAGTATAGCCATAACAATCCATGCAAATCAAATGTAGATGATTAAAAATGAAATAATTCTGAACGAAATAGAATCATGATAGTAACTTAAACGACCTACCTCTTCCACGTTCTTCTAATGAACCAAAACTCTTGTTTTCTCCTTGATATCCTTTTTTCCAACATCAATTCCTTATTTCCCTTTTTGATTCATTCTCATACGATTCAATCTTCTTTTCCATTAATCAATCTTTGCAACAATCTCCTCTTCAATCTTTGGCTTCCCTCCGTTTTTTCAGTTCTCTATCTGGGCTCTCTCTCTTAGTAGGTTTCTCTCTAGATACTCTTTTTTTTTCATATGTTTTGTTTTTAAATTTATTTGATTATTGAATGTAATTTATAGATAATTTAAACCTAACTTAACCTACTCACCAAATCTAGTGATCAGATGAGTTTGATTCAGGTTCCACTATGGTGTTTGACACGAACATCCTAATCCCTATACTTAATATTTAATTAGTTAATTGTTAAATATAGTTTTATAATAATTTTATTTTTAATAGTCAGATCGAGATTCTATCGATCTCCAATTTGAGCATAGTAACCATCTATGTTCATGTTTTTCAATGATCTATCCATCTATATAATTGAATTTCTTAAAAAGTTTTTTGATTAAAATATCAACTTTTGACATATTATTGTGCATTTTATGAGATTTTTTTTATAACTTTTTATAGAAAACTTAAATTTTAACATGTTTACGGTCTAAACTATCTTTCTCGATACTTCTGAGTCTAATGACGAAGTCTATTTTTTCATCAAACATTTTTACAAGATTCTTAGTTTTGTGACCAACACTTTATCTCTCAAATTTTGATTAGAATTTTGGTCAAATCAAAATTTTGACTTGTAAAACCCTTTTTTAATATTTTCGGTCATTACACTTCATGTTTCAAAGTCTCGGCCTATCCGAATCGGGATCAGAGCCCACAGATCCGATTCAGAAATGAATCTGTAATGCCCCGAGATCACAGTTTCCCAAAGAAGACTCACTTTGGATCAGGCAAGATGCGCCGATCCCATTTTGGATCGAGATCGAAGCCCACCGATCCCGAGATCTCGAACCATCTATATAACAAAGCAGGACGGTTGTCTCCCCCTCTTATAAGGCTTCATAAAGGATGGCTGAGATCTTATCACACCAAATGGACAGTGGATCTCAGCCACTCACACCCAATTTTGACAAACGCTTTGTCGATGAGTGCCGTGGGCAAGGGTCACTTGCTATTTACCTACATAAAAGGAATGAAATGGGTTGGATTTACATATAGCCCAAGGGTCAGTCTCAAGAGCCCCACTTTTTATGCCTCGAGAGGGGTGTTACCATTAAAACGGATTGAAACGGCCAGGGCAAAAATGGAAAAAATGGATTTTAATAGATTTAATAATTTTAACGAAAAAAAGTAGTGCTGAAATTCAAATTTTAAAATTTAAAATTTGAAAATTGAAAATTGAAAATAAAAAATAGAATTTAACAGAAATTTATTGGTTTTCTTATACCCTTCTTATCTTATATGGCTTCAATAATGAGTGGCTGAGATCCACTATGCTTCATATCGATGGCTGAGATTAACTCCCACCTGATTTTGACAAACACTTTGTCGGAAAGTGCCACGGGCACGGGCCACCCACGCATATATCAAGACAACTTAGTTTTATTCTCTTATCTTATCCATCCATCTAATGTGGACGGTTAGATAAAGAGTGGTTGAGATCAAATCCATCTATCTAATGTGGACGGTTAGATTTCAGTCACTCAATCTACCTCATGTGACCTCAATTTATTCAAAATTTAAATTTCAACACCGTTATTTTTTGTTATTTCTGTTATTTTCTCATTTCTCCCTCTGTGCGTTACAATCCATTATAATGGAAAAAATGGTAACGCACTCGTCTGTTATACCGTTTGAGTGCCGAAGGCACCCAGTTTTTGCAAACGCTTTTGTCGGAGAGTGCCGTGGGCATGGGCCATTTACTATTCTATATAACAAAACACATTGGTTGTCTGCCTACTTATACCTCTAATCCTTCCCCAAATAGACAGTGGATCTCTGCCACTCACTTGATTTTGGCAAATTCTTTGTTGAGGAGTGCCGATGGCACGGGGCACCCACTAGTCTATATAACAAAGAGAACGCATATTTGCACACCCCATTCCTATCCCGTTGGACTCCTAGTCGGGGCACACCCCTAAAAGAGAGATCTCTCTCTAAAACTTTGCTGACCAGTGACCGCTCAAAAAATGAGCCACGTGGCATATTTTAGAGGATACTGACCGTATGGATGTTTTGCCAATCCCCAGGTGGACCTAAAAACAAAAAATCAGCTTGATTAGTGATTTCAAACCTTTCGATCTTGTACCCCAAATAATGGTTGATAATGCTCAAATTCCCATTGTTAAATCAACCCATGAAAATGGCTCCATTCAACACTTGGAAATCGCTAATCAACTTGAATTTTGGTTTGTAGGTTCATCTAGAGATTGGGCAAACATCTATATGGTCAGTGTCCTCTAATAATGTGCCACGTGGCTTATTTTGTGGGCCGTCAATGTGGTCACCGGTCAGCCAAGTTTTAGAGAGATCTCTCTTTTTGGGGTGTGCCCCGACTAGGAGTCCACCGGGATAGGAAATGGGGTGTGCAAATATGAGCTCCCTGTAACAAATCAGCTCAGTTGTCTCCCCCTCTTATCGGCTTCATATATCCAAGGGCGCATATCAACCATTACATAAATAGACGGTTAGATTAGATGACCTCCATCTCTGACGCCCTTTTATCTCCTTCAAACTCCGCACACAATAATACCCTATCCCGCTCATTTTTACTCTCCCTCTCCCTCTCCCTCTCTCTCTCTCTGGAATCTGGATCACCGACCGCCATCTCTCTTCTAGAAACCACCGATCGATCTGCAACTTCGTCCTCACCATCAATCCTCTTCCTCACCATTCGAGAACTGCAAGTCACCGTTCGAGATCGGCAAGTCCTCGCTGCCGCTGCAACTCTGCAACTCCTCGACGCCGCTGGTCCTCGCCGCTGCAACCTTTGTCGAGGTATCCCTCTCTCTCTCTCTCTCTCTCTTTCTCTTTATATATATATACCATGTAGAGTTGGTGGTAGACCGTCGATGGTGTACTACAAAAATTACTGATTTTTGTTATTTGGGTTTTGCCTTTTCTTTTCCTTTTTGTGATGTTTGAAAGAGTACATATCTGTAATGTTATTGCATATTTGTTATAGACACTGTTTCAATTGTTTTTGTATGCATGCCTTCAAGGAATTCTTCATTTTCAAAATTATATTTGATCTCTGGAGGTCCCTTTCTTGGATTTTATCTTTGCTGCGTTCTCTACATGGTTGAAGCAAATTTTCTTCGAACTTTCAGGTTCTGTGTTTTTGGAGGTTTCGGGTTCATTTGGGTTTTATGGTTTTGATATTTTTTTGGGAGCTTTGATCCCTCTCCAAGGAATGGGCCACCTCTTGGATGGACTATAGGGCTAATATTACAGAGACTTCAACCACCCATTTGGTTGCTTGGGTTTGTGTGGTATTAAAATTACAGTTTCAACCCTGTTCTCATATAACATCACATTCTTGGGGTGATATGTTTGTGTAAGCTTGGAAAACGTTTTAACTTTTGTCCTTCACTAATTAAGTCCCTGCTGGGATCATGAATTGCTTCATTTTACAACAGAACCACATTCTCTAGCCCTCATCTATAAACCTTGCCAAAGTCACCCAAGAACCAATCTCACATTGAAATTTCTTTTACTTCATGCATCTATGAAAAGCTTGAACACAGCCTAAACCAAGAGAATTCACTGTTGAAGCATAACTACCAGTCCAGACCTTGGTTGCTGATTGCCCACATGTGTAGGAAATGGCAAACATGCCTATAGGTGGTGTTTCATCTTCTTTAGATGGTGGAAAAACAGGCAGAAAGTTGCTGCTATGAGCACTTTATGTGTTAGAAGTTAGAACGTTGCTGATAATGGGTAATGATGTTGATTGGCTATCCTAGGACTTTGCTCACACTGCATTGTTTATTATATATATAAAGAATAAATAAAAAACTAAGTGTGAGCATAGTCCTAGGGGCACCAACACTTCAGCCAAATAAGCAAAAAAATTCAAGGTCTTACATGAAACCACCAATCAAGTTGATTTTTGGCCCATCCCTAAGTGTTTGTATGTTTTAACCGTTGGATTTTAGTCAAATCAGGGGTTGATTTGGGGTATTTGGGATACTCAGATCCAACGTCTAAAAGCCATTTATGATTTGAGTATATCTCTGCTTACCTGCTTTGTGTTTTGTTATATAGATTTGTGGAGAATTTATGATGGTGTAATCTCTTATGGTTGTCCAATAATTGTAACTCATAAACATAACAACTCTCATTTTATTGGGTTAACAAATGATGCATACCACCTTCAAGCATATGTATTGGGTTTTTGTTCAATTACCATGTTGCAGATAGAGGACACTGCACAACAACCTGGTGGACTTTAGGTGCTCAGAAATTCATTTAAAATATGCAAGTAGTTGACTTACTCTAGCTGCCTAATTAAGTTCCCGAGAATTCCCATAATCTAAATTTCTTTTTTTTTTTTTGTTACAGGAACTACATTAGCGCGAATTTCCCATTTTTGCCTTTGTGCGTTAAAATCCGTCATAACAGCTGTTATAACGGTAACGTCCCCAGTCCGTTATACCATTTGAGTGCCGAAGGCTCCCAATTTTTCAAACACTTTTGTCGGAGAGTGCCGTGGGCACGGGCCATTTACTAGTGTTACACATAGCATTTCGGTTCTCATCGGAGTCATTATTAAGCCACGGAATACATAACAGGCTTTCGTATCCGACATTCCGACCCATATATCAGCCACGGCTCAAGTATGTAAGCTTGTGAGTCTGTGACACGGATCAACGCATAAATTCGGTATTGGATCCACATTGGTACGATTCAGATCCGACACCATTGTCTCCCCTTGCTCAACCATCATTATTATATCTCAGAAAACACAGTCGCCATGAGAGAAGAAAGCAATAAGACAAAGAACATAAACCTTCTCTAACAGCCATGGAAGAGCTTGCTTGGTTCGCAAGCGTCGCCACCTGCGTCAAGCTCCTCCTCATCCCCTCCTACCGAAGCACAGACTTCGAAGTTCATCGTCACTGGCTCGCTCTCACCTCCTCTCTTCCCCTCTCTCTCTGGTACTCAGACGAAACTAGTCCATGGACCCTCGATTACCCTCCTCTCTTTGCTTACTTTGAACGATTCCTCTCTGTCTTCGCCCATCTCATCGATCCCAAGATCGTAGACCTTCATCAGGGTTTGAATTACAGTGCAGAATCTGTGATTTACTTTCAGAGACTCAGTGTTATCGTCTCTGATCTGTGTCTCTTCTACGGAGTTTACAGGTTGAGTAAAAACCTTGGTTTAAGGAGGCGGAGGATGGTTTGGGTTTTGGTCGTTTGGTCTCCGGCGCTTATTATTGTGGACCATGTGCATTTTCAGTACAATGGGTTCCTTCTTGGATTTCTATTGATTTCGCTCTCGTTTTTGGAGGAAGGGAGGGATTTGATGGGAGGTTTTGTTTTCGCAGTTTTGTTGTGTTTCAAGCATTTGTTTGCGGTGGCAACGCCGTTGTATTTTGTGTATTTGTTGAGGCACTATTGCAGGGGAGGATTGGCTAGGGGTTTTGGGAGGTTTTTGATGATGGGAGCAACAGTTGGGGTGGTTTTCGCGGTGGCGTTCGGGCCATTTTTGTATTATGGGCAGGTATCCTCTCTCTCTCTCTCTCTCTCTCTCTCTCTCTCTCTTTCTCTCTTCTGTATTATTCAGTAATTCCCTTAGTTGCATTTTTTTTGTTTTATTATTAAAAAGAATCTATTAACCAGTTTTTGAATTTGGCAATGGCTTTTGATATGTATCTGCTTTCACTATTGTCACTTGCTAGGTCTTTTCTTGGGAGAGCTAATTGTTAGAGAATATAGTGTGTGAGATACAGCATATCACTATTGGTGTATCTCATCACAAAATTAGAATAATATATTAGGATTTGATTTTATATTCTTAGGATTTGATTTTATATTCTTAGAATTTCTTTCCTGTTTTGAATCATTGTAACGCTCTATATAAGAGCTTGAAGTAGATCTATGTAAACACTCGAGTTTAGCAATAAACCCAAAAATTCTTCATGGTATTAGAGCTATTGTTGTTTTGACAACAAGCTCTCGATTCTGCGCCTTTCCGGCAGACGGCATTGCCGTCGTCCGCCGGGCGATCATTGCCTACCATCAACCATCGTACATCAGAAATCACATGTTGGATAAGGATGTCCGCAGATCGCCACACTCCCGAGGCTCCAATTGCCACCGAAATAAATCACCATTGCCGTCGTCGCTCCATCTTTGGCCACCCTCTTCTCGGGTGGAACCCTCATATTTGGTTTTGAGAAATCCTCATTTCCAAAACCCTATCTTCTTCTTTCATTTGCTGTTTTGAAAAAAAAAAAAAAAAGATCCAGCCAAAAAAAAAAAAATTGCTTGTGGACTTTTACAGCCCAAGCTTGTGTGAGGTCCAGAAGAGGCCCACACCCTTCATCAGTCAGGCACAAAGAGATGTCTACTATCATCTGTGCGGTCCAGAAGAGGCCCACACTTTATTGCTTGAGGTCTCATTGAGCCAAGCTTGTGAGGCAAATAGATGCCCACACCCTTGGCCAACTATGGCCCTTTATCCGGATTAAAATCCGACGAGTTTCGGTCTAGCTTAAACCGAAGTTTTCTTGGGACAAGATCCCATGTGATCATCATGGATCACCACTTGGTTGGCAACCATCTTCATTCACTAGCGAGCACAAACTTCAAATAGATGCAATCATCAATGTGACTTACAATGGTGATATATAGCATCCTTCAACGACACTCAATCTTCAAGGCATTGGATTTCGGCAAAGTCACTATGATCGTCGATCTCCGATCCCCATGAGTTTGATGGGGAATGTTAGAGAATATAGTGTGCGAGACACACCATATCACTATTGGTGTATCTCGTCACAAAATTAGAATAATATCTTAGGATTTGATTTTATATTCTTAGGATTTCTTTCCTGTTTTGAATCATTGTAATGCTCTATATAAGAGCTTGAAGTAGATCTCGAGTGGTTATATAGAGCATTACAATGATTCAAAACTGGAAAGAAATCCTAAGAATATAAAATCAAATCCTAAGATATTATTCTAATTTTGTGACGAGATACACCAATAGTGATATGGTGTATCTCACACACTATATTCTCTAACATTCCCCCTCAAACTCATGGGGATCGGAGATCGACGATCATCGTGACTTTGCCGAAATCCAATGCCTTGAAGATTGAGTGCCGTTGAAGGATGTTATATATCGCAATTGTAAGTCGCCTTGATGATTGCATCTCCTTGAAGTCTGTGCTCGCTAGTGAATGAAGATGGTTGCCAGCCGAGTGGTGATCCATGATGATCACATGGGATCTTGTCCCAAGAAAACTTCGGTTTAAGCTAGACCGAAACTCGTTGGATTTTAATCCGGATAAAGGGCCGTAGTTGGCCAAGATGTGTGTGTGGGCATCTGTTTGCCTCACATGCTTGGGCTCTATGAGACCTCAAGCAATAAAGTGTGGGCCTCTTTTGGACCGCACATGAAGACAGTAGGCATCTCTTTGTGCCTGACTGATGAAGGGTGTGGGCCTTTTCTGGACCTCACCAAAGCTTGGGCTGTAAAAGTCCACAAGCAAATTTTTTATTTTTTTTTGGCTGGATTTTTTTTTTTTTTTCAAAACGGCAAATGAAAGAAGAAGATAGGGTTTTGGAAGTGAGGATTTCTCAAAACTAAAGATGAGGGTTCCACCCGAGAAGAGGGTGGCCAAAGATGGAGTGACGACGGTAATGGTGATTTATTTCAGTGGCAATTGGAGCCTCGGGAGTGTGGCGATCTGCGGACATTAAAGTCTCTCTCTCTTTATTTGTTTATTATTTATTTTTTTGAGATGTACCTTGAGTGGCGGTGTGGGAAATGCTCGATAATTTTGGTGAAGTCCGGCATGTGATTTCTGATGTACGATGGTTGATGGTGGGCAATGACGGCCCGGCGGACCATGGCAATGCCGTCCGATGGAAAGGCGCAGAATCGAGAGCTTGTTGTCAAAACAACAATGGCTCTGATACCATGAAGAATTTTAGGGTTTATTGCTAAACTTGAGTGTTTACATAGATCTACTTCAAGCTCTTATATAGAAGCATTACAATAATTCAAAACAGGAAAGAAATCCTAAGAATATAAAATCAAATCCTAAGATCTTATTCTAATTTTGTGACGAGATACACCAGTAGTGATATGGTGTATCTCACACACTATATTCTCTAACACTAATCAACCAGAGGGATAAAGGAATGTCGACCTACTCTCCCTTTTTTGTCTACCCTCATTAAAGAGGCAAATAGTTCTTCTGTAATGGTAGTGGCCAACTATGGTCTACATGGATGATACAATCTTTGTTAGGCCTAGGTTATGGATTAACCTTTCAAAAAGCACAAGTGCCGAGTTAAATATGAATTCGATAATGCTCTCTCAAACAACATGTTGTGGGATCATGGCCAATTGGTACTAAGTAGTGTCACTCTGTCAAAAAGATTGAGGATCTAGGACTAAAATGCTGTGAAAAAGGTCAAAAATATCTTTCTGCTTGGAAGGGTAGGCAACACTTGAATAAAGCAATTTTCTTGAACATTTTTGTTTACTTATTGTGTTTATTATTAAGATGTTGTTAACGGTATGAGAAAGGATCGAAATGATCATATGTTTCTCCTTGGCACAGAAGCAACAAAAAGTGCCATGTTAGGTTTGATGGTTAACTCTTATTAAAAACACAGCAATCTTCAGGTTTATTTACCTCCATGAATTTTGCGAGAAGGAATGGAGGTTGTAGTGAATTTTGCGAAATGGAATTTGTAGGAATTAGGGCAGGGGAAACAGTAGTATGGATGGACAAGACATTGATGGCTGCATATTGTGGTGATTGCTCCCCCGCTGAGCTTCTCCCAAATCTAGAAAGTACTTGTTACTAATATTTTATATTGTGATTCTTTAAATTTTTTAATCTGTCTTCTTAGTTTTCCTTAATTTTGGGTACTTTATGCTTTTAATATGATACATTTAGCGATGGATCTGTCTATTTTCTTCTTTGACACCTGACGAAGTCTACCTAAACAAAAAAGAAGGCATACAAGGAACATAAGAGATTAAGCAATCTAATTTCCAATACACAAATATGTTTGAGAAGCTTCTTGTGTAGATTGTGATTTGATGACATTGTTAGATCTTCTACGGATGTGATTGAATGGAATTCAATTACTATCAGTTACTCTATTCCATAGAATGTCAGCTAACTGCCTTAGCCCTCCAAAACTATTAGATGCCCAAGGAATGGTGTCGAAAGAGTCCTCTCATGGTATAATCAGGCCTGAGAAAGTTGACTTTCAATTCTTCATGCAATGCCTGGACTTCTGCTTGATTCGAGTTTTTCATGCCAGTGGGTTATGAATGCATTTTTCTCTCTGTTGGAGCTAGTGAGAACTTATCTTGCCTCTTCCATTGTACACATTTTTGGTTGATATATGACTAAATGTATGCATACACACATGTAGCATAACACAATTTTTCTTTCTTGTCATTTTAAGGGCCGATTGAATCTGTGTCTGTTCTTGAGACATTAGTGTGCTGATGTGTCTTGGGAGCTCAGAATTTGTCTACTCATCAAATTTTATTTTTGATAGGTTAATTTGTCTAGTCATCAATAGGTCCAAGTGCAAAAGTTTCTATTCCAGTGTTATTATTTTCTTTTTGCTGGTTTGGCATTTTCTGTGTTTATTGTGATGGCAATTTCTCTCCCTTCCAAGGTAAAAAAACTCAATCCCAACTTGGAAATCAGCCTTTCAGTTTGGATGTTCAACTTAGCTGAGTTAATGAAAACTGGTCTTTATAATTAAGAGTAAGCCAAGCCAGGTCAATTAATCAACAAGATTGGTTTTTTGTGTTATTGGATGTTGGAAGGCCGCTAATGGAAGCGCAATGAAACCAAGAGATGGGTATCCAAAGCGTTTGAAAATCTATTTATACTGCTATTTACTCGTTAAATATGACTATCAATTCCCTCTCATAAACATCACATTCCCAGTAAGTGCTGGTCTCATGTTCAAAAGCTTGTATTTATTATTTATTGAATAACTATAGGGAAGGCTGTATTATCCGCTCATTACAATGTGCTATATACAGATCACAGCTTAAGTGGCAAGAATAACAAAATCATTACAATTTTAAAATGAACTAAAAGAGGAAAATGAGATACTCATCTGGTATAAGAGGATAATGTAAGCCTTTTTGACATATGGTGATCACCTCGGAGGGACACCATTGAATTGTCCAATCCCCTGCACCCTGCCCTGCCCTGCCATGCAAGTACGACTATGCTGTGGATAGACCATCTTTACTGTCCTGCTGGTGACTGAATTCATCAATTTTGAACATTCTTCCATCATGCATTGATCATGTAAAGCTTTCATTGCAGATACAAGTAGTCCTACGTCGCATGTTTCCTTTCGGCAGGGGACTTTGCCATGCATATTGGGCTCCCAATTTCTGGGTATTTTACATAATTTTAGATAAAGTGCTTGCATTCTTGCTCGCAAAACTGGGGTTCAATATCCAGGCATCAGCAGCTTCATTCACTGGCGGGCTCGTGGGGGACTCCTCGCCTTTTGTTGTGCTTCCTCGGGTAATTCTAATCCTATACACTTATATGAAAATATATATGCTGGACCTGAGGTCCATCATCCTCAATGAGCCCTAACTCCATAATGTACACGTGGGCACCAACTCATCAATCCAACATGTTCAATTGGTGGGTCTCCTCTAGGATGGGTCATAGCCCAAAATCAGACTGAGTGGATATTTTTAAACATACTAGAGCTAGAACCATGGACATTTGCTCTTAATTTTTGGGCTATCTCTATGCATCCAAAAGATGAACCACATATTGAACATTTTGGACTTATGACTTGGTAGGTTCTTGTATGTATAGGGGGCAAGATCATTGACTGTTATATCCATTGAATATTTTTCTACACAAATGTCAGCTGCTAAAGCTAATTTTTGCATATTTGAATTCTATGAAATGGCAGGTCACCCCGTTGGCAACCTTCGTGTTGGTCCTTCTTGCGATATCTCCGTGTCTCATTAAGGCATGGAGAGGGCCACGGCCAAGGCTGATCACGAGATGGGTAGCCTATGCTTATACCTGTGGTTTTCTCTTTGGATGGCATGTCCACGAGAAGGCATCCCTTCATTTTGTAATCCCCCTTGCCCTTGTTGCAGTACACAGCTTGGACGACGCAAGGCACTATTTCTTGCTGTCAATAGGTAAACTTGTCCAACCATCATTATTACTTCAAATAGTGAGACGAGGCTATAATGTTTTGCCTCAAGATGCGCGGAAGGCTGGAAGTTTTGCTTTATTGTTCCTTTCTCTCCTTGGGTGCAATGATCATTTCTCCTTTGCGGTTGCAACTTTTCCCAGTGTGCATGGTTATCTTTTTAATGTAGCATGATCCTATTTCTCCCTACTTTCTGTCATCAAAGTAGGAGCATGGAAAAAAAATGTTTGTCATATAATCATGTTCTTTCTCTTTTATTATTCCTGGTCTTGTTTTTATCTTTTAATTGTTAATAATTGCCTAGTTTCACTGTTTTTCTATCTTTTCCCTTTACTATCTATGTTCTAGAATGTTTTCTTTTCTTATGCTTCCTGTCATGGGACACCTCCCGATTCGGTCTCCTTTTGTTTTAAACAATCACAAGCCTTTCTGTTACAAGTACAACAATAAACTTGTCGATTTTATTTCTATATCTTATCCAAGTGACCTGCTTTTTTCAAATTACAGCAGTCGACATTTCTACTTTGAAACTGAACCTTACCTTGTAAAAAAAAGAAAATAAATGTTATGGGCGTTTTGGTTTTAAAGAAGAGAAACAATGAGAAACTACTATAGTATCAAAAGTATAGTATGACGGGTTCTCTACCATTCACGCGGGGATGCGCTAGAGGGTCTGAACCATCTTTTTGATGCGCTTCACCCTGAAATCCACCTGATCACTTGATCCTAACCATCCTTAGATGGACTTTTTCCTATACCATGGTGTTTTTGAATGTCAAAAGGTATGCAATTGATTCACTCTTAGGATGATCCTTTTCAATTCTGGAAATCTCTTATGTGGGCCCCCTTGATTGTGTTGGTTTGAATCTATAACCTTCCCCATGCTATATGTGTGGTATATATGCATCATCTTATTGTCAAAAGATGTTATTCTAAGCTTATTACCTGAGGATTATCATCTCATCCTAAGATATTATCCCAAGAAATCTCTCTTCCATGGATTCCAAACAGTGGTGCAGTCTTTTATTTATCCCTCTTCCATGGATTCCAAACAGTGGTGCAGTCTTTTATTTATCATCTGTTCTTCCTTGAATTTGTTTTTTGTGAAAGTTTTCCCTACAGTGCTGCAATAGTAGCACTGTGGTCCCTTTATCACTGTGAATTGGGTGAAAGGTGCCTCGAGCTGTGTTTTTTCATCCAACCAACGGTGATAGAAGCACCACAAATCCAAGCAGCGGTCCCTATATTTTGATCCATCACCATCAGCTATTTTCCCTCGAATTTCTTTTACGGAAAGTGTTTGGTATTGCACCTGCAGTCCACCCACATTAATTTCGATTGTATAAAAATGCACACTTCATGTAAAAGTTATGAACTGACCTTTGTAATTTGATTTGAAGACTAACTTGGATTTCCTCCTTATTGCGATGCAGTGTCCTGCTACTCAATGTTCCCTCTTCTATTTGAAGCCAAAGAGTATGCAATAAAAGTGTTGCTGCTTCTTTTGCACTCTGTTCTCATGTGGTCAGGTTTTACCTCACAATTCAGCAACATTGCTACATCAAAAACAGACAAATCCACACAGAAAGGAGGTGACAAAACTGCTGGTGCTGCCAAGGAAGGTGGGTTGGTGGTCGGATGGGTTGGGATGAGTTATCTATTGGGTCTGTTGGTTATTGAGTTATGGGGTCAGTTTTTACAACCTTACCTCCTTGGTGACAGGCTTCCCTTTCTCCCTTTAATGTTGATTTCAATATATTGTGCATTAGGGATCATGTACTCTTGGTTATGGCAACTCAGATGGATCATCAAATGCACCTGACTCATGATGAACATTGTACCGGCATTATAATGGTTTTCAGTCATATCTATATAACAAAACAGAGAAGTTGTCTCCCCACTTATACCCCCTCTTATCTATTTCAACAAAGAAGGGCCAAGATCTTATCCCCCAAATGGATGGTGGATCTCAGTCACTCACACCTGATTTTGGCAAATGCTTTGACGGGGAGTGCCAAGTGCATGGGCCACCCACTATCAATATAACAAGTGACTGTTTTTCTTATACCCCCTCTTATCTTATATGGCTTCAATAATGAGTGGCTGAGATCCACTATGCTTCATATCGATGGCTGAGATTAACTCCCACCTGATTTTGACAAACACTGTCAGAAAGTGCCACGGGCATGGGCCACCAACGCATATAACAAGACAACTCAGTTGTATTATCTTATCTTATCAATCCATCTAATGTGGACGGTTAGATCCACTCAATCCGCCTCATTTAATATCAATTTATTCAAAATTTGAATTTACACACATTATTTTTTGTTATTTATGTTATTTTCCTATTTCTCCTTTTGTGCGTTACAATCTGCTATAACAGCCATTATAATGGAAAAAACGGTAACGCCCCAGTCCGTTAAACTGTTTGAGTGCCGAAGGCACCCAATTTTTGCAAATGCTTTTGTCGGAGAGTGCCATGGGCACGAGCCATTTACTAGTCTGTTCCGTATGGTGGTTTTCAGTCATATCAACATACAGTTACACTTCTAACGGCGTAATTAATTACTTTGGTCAGTAGTACCGGGGGCATTATTATGGTCTTCTGTCATTCGACTCATACCGGTTACATTCTATGGGTGAATGATGCCCCTCAAATAACAATTATTGTGAACCCTTGTATACATTTAGCATTTTAATAAGATTATAACAGTACATTATTATTTTTCTCGATTTAAATACATAATTCATCAGATCTAATGAGTTATTGAAAAAAAAAAGTACAATAAAGAGAATAAACACCCCACTATGACGGTGAATACAGGCGCATCAGTAGCCCCGCCTCCAATCCTTAATACCGTTATAACAGCCCCTTTCAAACCTTGCCGCAGATTCTAACGGCATCATCTTTTCAAGGTCCAAAGTTCCAAACCACTGGTGGACAGAGAGATTCCCACCACATGAATCTCAAGTACCACCAAGGGTTTAAACGCACGGACGCCATCTACAGTGTAGTACGATACTAATATTTCCAAAAGTTACATATGAAATATGGATGATTATGATCAGGTTGGGTCATTTTGCTGCTTAGGTGCGACCCCACCCCCATGTATATGCCACATGAATGGTGAGATATACAGTGGTTTGTTCCATGATGCCCTTGTGCGTCTTAGCAAGTAAAACCTCTAAATCTGAGTTATTGGGAAGGAATCAAAAAGGTGGTTTTGGAGTCTGTCAGACAACCGAACGACCATCTCAGCCGCCAGATTGCAAGTTGAGAACGATCCTCTACAGCAGGTAATCCACAACATGGAACCCTAGCCGTTAATCACGCTCTGATCGTACGGTCATAATTCATCAACCAGACTTAGGTTCCTGTCTCCTTAGAACTCAAGGATACAGAGGTACGAGCCTATAGAACAGATCCTGTTCAAGTAAGGTCGTACCATATCATGTGATTCCTACCTTATAACAACATGTCAGAAATTTCATATTTGGGCGATGTGGGACTAAACGTGTAAATAGATGTAGTTCAATTTTCTCTTTACATGTGCCCTTGTCAACATAATGCCTCCTTTTGCCACACGGCAGATTGCTGGCAATGTTAAGGGGCCAGAATATGTGGGCCTTTTGCCACACGGCAGATTGCTGGCAATGTTGAGGTGGCAGAACATGTGGGCCCTTTTGGTTCCTTCGCCACGTCAACCTGTCCCAAAATAAATGTAAGCTTTGTCCCGACTCAAATATAAAGGCTTCAGCTATTATACTTTTCTTTTCCAGCTGGGCTTGCGCCTAAGTATTTCAGGTCCGTCATTGCCAGGCTTCGCCGTAGGCCAAATCTGGCCCATTAACACCACTGAAGTGATTCTACTTGGGAGATTTCTCAGGTCAAAACTCAAGCTGATTGGATTGCTTATCAAATAAACTCATTTTGCTCTAGTTTTTTTTTTTTTTTTTTTTTTCTTTTACTTTTTTAGACTCCCATGGAAAACTTGGCCTCCATTTGCACATTTCACGCTTATGGAGATCGCATATGCTGATTTTACACTACAAAATTAAATTAAAAGAGCCATGGTTTTAGCAATTGCCATTGTAATTTTGTTGATAACGACGTTATAATGGTCTTGGACTCATGGTTGTACAATAATATGTTATACACGTACGTTGAATGACACAACTAAGATAACGGCATTTAGTTACATTATGTAACGTAATTGGGGAGGTCTGAATCCGTTATAACAGCCATTATAACGAATTTGGACCTCCCCCGTTATTTTATGTACCATTAAAATGGTCAAAAAATAACGAAATAATGAAAATAACGACTGTTAATTCTGTAATTTTTTGATTTTTTTTTTTAATATTTGAAAATTTGAATTTCAGCGACACATTTTCTGTTATTTCCGTTATTTTGAGAATGATCGGGCTTGATTTGAGAAAATTTATGCTTTTGTACTTCATGCAATCGTTTGCACAAGGAGGTTGTGTAAACGATTCCTCGGGGGGGGGGTGAGATAGGTTTTTAATTAATTGCTGAAGAGGGCGAGCATTCATTTGTTCATGTGCATGTGTGAATCGCCGAATGCACATGTTCTAAACATGCGTAGGAAATGATTGCACGCGTAAACTTATTTGCACATCCGATTTGCACGCGTTCCAAACGCACACCAAATCTGATCTTATTAAAGGAGTTAAGAGGGAAATGTGAGATTTTGTGTATTAGGGTTTGGCGACATGTTTGCATGCTTGGACCATCATGTATGAAAAATTTATTGATTTTTTTTGCGAGGAGGGTAATCATAGTATGAAAAACTCACTGTGAGGTTGGATTGTCCAATATGATCTCCATGTGAGTCTCACCCCTGGGTATAAGAACTAGATGTAAGAAATGGGAGTAGCTATAGGTGGACTCCATAAAAAATCTACTCATTAAATGTCTAGATGGACCTCAGGATGCGAGTGCATATCTTTGGGTGGAGATTAATGAATAAAATTTTGATGACAGGCCCCATAATCGAGGTTGATTTCAGGGCGCAATCTTAGAGGACTCGGACCGTATGGATGTTTTTCCAATCCCTAGGTGGTCGTACAAACCAAAAATCAGCTTGATTAGTGATTTCAAACCTATAGATCTTTGAACCTCAAATAATGGTCAATAATGCTCAAATTTACACGGTTAAAATCAACCCATGAAAATAATTCCAATCCAACGCCTAGAAATCACTAATTGGTCTGATTTTCGGTTTGTTGGTCCACATAGGGATTGGCCACACATCCATACGGTTAGAGTCGTCTAAGAGTCATGAGTCATGCGGCTCATATATACTCTGCCTGTCATCAAAGTTTTACTCGTGATTGATTGGTTTTTTTTTTTTGTAATCGTGATTGATTGGTTAAAACTTCGAAGAGGATGCAATAGAAAACGATGCCCGTGCTTGAGTTCTTCGATTATTACAAGATATTATCGTACAGACCCTTAAACAAAATACAGAAAATGTAACAAAACCCAGAACACGCAGCACTCACAATCTCTCTCTCTCTCTCTCTCTCTCTCTCTCTCTCTCTCTCTCTCTCTCTCTCTCTCTCTCTCTCTCTCTCTCTCTCTCTCTCTCTCTCTCTCTCTCTCTCTTTTCTAAGTGTAATTGGTATTAAAGAAAAGAAAAGCTGCACAGAAACACGCTAAGGATGGTCACGAGAGCATCCCAACTAGGTTGGCACCCTGCGGTCCCGAGACCTCGACCCAAAGCGGACACAATCTCTTATGGACAGAAACCAACGTCCTTAAAAAAAGACACTGAGCCACATAGAAGAATTAGACGAAAGGGAATATATATGCATCGATTTGAAGCATTAGACTGGCAGGATGGGTCCTTGTGGGTGGTTGTGGTTGATATATTGAGATAGGTGATCAAGCATAGTGAAAATAGCCCGCAAAGGGGTTGTGTGATGAAGCCATTGTAGAAAGCGCTCAAGCAGATGGAGCAGCAAATTCAGCCAAGGAGGGAAAATACAAAGGATGAGGTAGGCGACCCAGAAGAAGGGTTGTGGGAGAAGAAGAGAGCCAAATATTGCTAAAGCCAACAACCCCGAGAGGGTACGCGCAGCTTCAAAAGGAATGCCAGGGAATCTGATGGAGTGGGAGAAGAAGAAGAAGACGAACATGGCGAGGAGGGAGACTGTCATCAACAAAGGGTGAGTATCGAAGGGATTCCCAGTGTTGCCTTGGAACCTCAAGGTTAGCAGGTCCACAACAAGTGGGACAGCAAATCTCAAGACATCGTCCATGCTCCGTCGGAGGAGGAGCGAGTGGAACGTGAAATTGGTCTCGTAGAGTTCGGGGATGGACGTAGGTATATTTATAGGCTTCTGATTTTATCTGCTATTCATTTCGTGCGCTAAAGTTAATGGGATTTTCTTTCTCCGATTGTCACTATCTGCCTTTGCTTAAGGAAATGGGATTCTTATATCTTTCTCTATTACTCACTATCTGTCTTTACTATCTGTCTTTAGCTTAAGGAAATGGGATTTTCTTGCTAGTCACTATCTGTCTTTAGCTACTATCTGTCTTGCCTTCAGGATATGGGATTTTCTGTCTCGGCTTAAGGATCTAAAAGCAATGGGATTTTCTTTCTCCTATATTCACATCTGTCTTTAGCTAGCTAGCTTAAAGGAAATGTGATTTTCTTCCTTAAAATATACGAAAAATTTTATAAACGTAAATAAATTTAAATGTATTTGCAAAAACAAAAACAACTTTCTGAAATTTACAAAAAAATTAACGAAACGCCCTTTCAAAGGGTGTCCACAAAATTAAAGCTGAAAAAAGCTGACAGCCATTTAAAAGGGTGTTTGTCCATAGAGAGAGGCATAAAACTTCTGCCACAATACGAGCCACGTGTCACACTCTTAGTGGACACCGACCATATGGATGTTTGGCCAGTCCCTAGGTGGACCTGCAAACAAAAAATCAGCCTGATTAGTAATTTACAACCTTTGGATCTTTGCACTCAAATAATGCTCAAATTCCTTTAAGAGTGCGCCACGTGAAAATAACTTCATCCAACGCTTATATACCACTGATGAAGTTTATTTTTGGTGTGTACGGGTCAGTGTCCACTAAGAGTGTGCCATGTGACTCGTATTGTGACAGAAGTTTTATGCCTCTATGGACAAAGTACAAGCCTTTTTCAACTTTAATTAGCTTTAATTTTTGTGAGGCAAGGACGCCCTAAGGGCCTTTCGTTACTTTTTTTGTAAATGTCAGAAAGTTATTTTTGTTTTTGTAAATATATTTAAATTTATTTTAGTTTATGAAATTTTCCGTAAAATATATTAACATATATGAATGCTTAAAATTATTAATATAATAAAAAATAAAAAATAAAGCAGAAAATATTTATTAGTTTATTATTGTATGGAGTATTGAACACATCAACCCGCTTGTAGAAATCAATTTTGTATTAAAAATTACTAAAACAAGGGGTAACACGGTCATATGTGTTCAGATGTGTGTCGGGAAATGTCGACAGGAGTGTCCGGGTGTCCAACACGGCCAAAAACCCTAAAAATGCAGTGTCCACGTTACATAGAGATTAAGAGATATTAGAATTTGGAAAAGAAAGTCACTAAGTTGATGCGTTAAAAATGTGATTTCATAGTCATAGTGTAGTATCTGCTATTGAGAAGGAGCAGAGATGTCGAAGTAGGAGAAGTATGCAGGGACCTAGAGGCCTAGATCAATATTTTGAAGTAGAAGACACAACTTGAGTTTTAGCTTCCATCACAAATGAGGTTGAGGATGGGTGGTGCTAGGTTGTACTGTTGTAGCGATGGTGAATGGATCTCTCGTGTTTTCATTCCTCTCTTATTTCTCTATTTTACTTTTTTTTTTGCCTTTTTCGGATTATCTGTATTTTTTTTCTCACCTTTTTCTTTCTTTAGAAGAATAAAGGAATGTCAAACTTACTCTCCCTTTTTTGTCTACCTTCATTACAGAGGCAAATAGTTCTTTGATCTGCAATGGTAGTAGCCAACCATGGACTACATGGATGATACAATCTTTGTTAGGCCTAGGTTATGGATTAACGTTTCAAAAAGCACAAGTGCCGAATTAACTATGGATTCGATAATGCTCTCTTAAACAGCATGTTGTGGGATCATGGCCAATTGGTACTAATTAGTGTCACTCTGTCAAAAGGATTGAGGATCTAGGACTAAAATGCTGTGAAAAAGGTCAAATATCTTGTTGCTTGGTAGGGTAGGCCGCAACACTTGTATAAAGCAATTTTCTTGAACATTTTTGTTTACTTATTGTGTCTATTATTAAGATGTTAATGGTATGAGAGAGGATCGTAATGATCATGTAAAGCTTTCATTGCAGATACAAGTAGTCCTATGTCGCATGTTTCCTTTCGGCAGGGGACTTTGTCATGCATACTGGTGTAGATACATAAAAATAGTAATATTGATGTATCGTGACTTGTACACTGCAAAACATTGAATCATTTCTCATAGATCCTTTTACATTGACATGTGGTGACAGAGGACCTATAAAAAGAACAGTTTATTGTAGAAGATGAAATAATAACCGGCCCGTTCTCTTTAATCCAATAGACCCAGAAAGGGGGTTGATTGGGTATTTAAAAATTAATTATACCTACACGGTTTTACTGGTCTATGGTTGGGAAACAAAATTACATGTCTTAATTGTTTGATAAAATATTATCACAACTGATTCAAATCGAATATACCTCCGTGGTATATTTTCTTTTCGTCGTTTGGTCTAATCAAGATAGATAGTGGAATATAAATAAACAATCACACAAGACAAGATACTTTTACGTGGAAGCCATTGCCAAGGAAAAACCATGGGACCACGTCCAGACGGAAAGTATCACTAACTGAAAAGTTAAATGAAACAAAGGTTACCTACGAAGTACTGTTGTAAATACAGCTTCCAACCTTAGTCAAGGTCTATTGCCGATGCGTACACGTCCTCTGAATCAATGCTACGAATCTACGCGCGCCCTTCCAGCCAAGAAGCCTTGTCCTCTTGTTCAGTTTGGTACACATCAAACCTACTGTTAATCGACTGCTCAGATCTTAATTCTCAACACTCCCTCATTTACAGAAGGTGAAGGATTCAGTACACCCTGAACCCTAAGTTGCTCAAAGGTGTTGAGTCACATTGGTATACTTAGGCTACTAGGTCGAATATATAAGTAGTGGACCTAAGTTGAGGAATGGATCAAGTACTTGGCTTTGATCAAGAAGAGGAACAAGCTCACAAAATGTGAATGAGAAACAAGCTTATTGCTCTTCGAATGGATACTCTAATAAATAAACCTTTTCTTAGCTCTCTTGAAGTATTGAGTTACTCTGTGTCTCTGTGTGTGTTTTGAGAATGTATAGAAGGGTTGTATTTATAGAATTCGTGACCCTGAGTCGTGTAGAACGGGAGAGAGTGGAACCAAGAATTTTGGATCTGAGAAAGACGACCGAGATCGTGTTAAGTCCAATCGATTGTACTTTAGGTCCAATCGATTGGGTATAAGTGTCCAATAGATTGGCTTCAATAAAGTTCATGTTCCGTAGGCTCCAATCGATTATATAGAGATCTCCAATCGATTGGCCTCAAATAAGTTTCTATCCTGAAGGCTCCAATCGATTTCACAGAGGTCTCCAATCAATTTGGCTATGATCATATTCTGTCTCACAGATTTCAATCGATTTCACAGTGTCTCCAATCGATTGGGCTTATATATTGTTCTGCCTCGTAGCTTCCAATCAATCGGACTCTCCCATAAGTTAATATCTTTGACTCAGACTCGAGTCTGTCCAATGACTAGGTTTGACCATTATATTTTATTTATTTTAAACCTATTCCGATGGCCACTAAGTTACTTACCTTCCTAATCGAGCATACACGATCTTTAACCAACAGATGGGGCAGTTACTCAGATGACTCCTGTTGTCAACCGTCTGATTCTTGCTGTCTCTGTCTTCTAGTCTTCAAGTAGTCGGCGAAGTATGCGTACCACGACATCTCCACATTACACTGGTGCTTATAGGAACGGTTACAAGAATATTTTTATGTCAAACAGAATCTTTGTCAAATTGAATATAAAAATATTCCTTACAATCTCTCCCTTTGGCTATTCTGTGACAAAAAATATTTAATCATATAGAAAGTAAAAAAAAATACGATCCCACCCTCTTACATGATTCACTCACTATCTCACATTCTCTTGGAGATAATCGAACAGATAATGGAATAGCTTTTGATTTGTTCCTTGCCCAATCTACCAACAACACATACCATGTAATATAATCGGTAATCAATAAATCATTAAAGTGCAGTGAGTTAATTATGCACATCACAAGTAGAAAAATTAAAAAAATAATGCAAAATTTTTTTCCCCTTTAATTTCTCTCCCCCTATCTCATGCATCTACTTATTTTTACCTCTATGATTTTTCTCCCCTTTTTGTCACAGATTGACAAAGGTACAGAAATATAAGCAGATAATAAATATGCAATGAACATCATCATGAAGAACAAGTATATATATATATATATATATATATATATATATATATAAAGACAAAATACACACTGCTTTTTTTTTTTTTAATTTTTAAAACCAATATGCTCATTCTCCAAGACCTCCAAATAAATCTTTTCAAATAAAATATCATTTTTAAATGGCTCAAGAAAAGATAATACACCAAGATAATATTCAAAAAAAATGTTAGAATTCAATTCATGAATCAATCTTGATATGCACTAAACACTGAGTCTAATTAAGAAAACATAACACATTAGTTCAATCTTTTGCTTCATCGAAAATATCAACTCTTTTAGACATTAGCGTAAGTCATAAATCACTAGTAATCATCGATTCAAACATCATTAAGTGTAAGTGATCTGATTTTATCTGTAGTACCGGATAGATTTCAGTAATAATTTCTCATAAAAATCAGAATCTAGAGGTATCCTGTATCTGATCATAAAATCCTCATTAGAGTTATTAAGGGTTCTCATATACACTTATATATATGGGTATTTGCTGATGGAGAAGAATTTTTGTTGCAAATTGGCTGTCTTTTACACTATTTTTATTCACTTTGAATATAGGTAGCTTCCACTCTCCATGTAGGTAGCCCTTTTCTACAGCAATAAGAATCAGATTTCAATTACAAATAGGGCCATACAGATGGCTTTCACTCTAATTTTTGTGGAGGTAGCTGTTTCTTTAGAACAATAACTCACATTAGTAGGCCAACAGTCGACTATAGTACAGCTTTGAAATCAACTGAAGGCATTAACACTACTAATTTGAAGTTATAGTCAGTAGAGATTTATTCCTAATTCCAATAATACAAGATCTCACACCTCTATCAAATCCATTCCCACAGTAATAATCAGTGTGCATGTGCAAAATATGAGATATACTATTTCAATAATCTTTTAATGCACACTAGTAAAATTGACCAATCATAATAATTAAAAGATATAATACTGAGATTAACAAAATTTTACTAACATAGTTAAGTTCTTGTTCTTTGAATGTTCTTAAGAATTACTGCTCATCAAACTCGTATATACTAATTTTAACATTCTTCTAAACAATTGATCTTTTGATTTTCTGAAATTTTTTTAATTTTTATTGTTAAAAACAAAGCAAAATCAAAAAGAAAAACAACAAAAAAATAATCCCTCCATAGATAATAAGAATGAAAAACACGAAGGGATAGTGAGCACAATGCTCAGAGATGGGACCTTTTAGGACAGTTCTCCTTCAAAGAATGACGATTGCTTTTGACAACTTTGATTTGGTCATTGATTTGAGTGGGAATACCTTTTGATTTCTTTGGTTGTCTCAAATTCATCTCATAAGTTTGTGGAGACCCAATCAGCTCATCAATTTTGAGAGATTCAACATCCTTGCTCTCCTTAATAGCAGTTATCTTAGCCTGAAATCTATCAGGTAAGGATCTCAAAATTTTCCGAACAACTTTGGATTCAGGAATGATTTCGCCCAAGTTGTGTGCAGAGTTCACAATATCACTAAGTTGGGTATAGAACTCAGTGAAAGTATCATTTTCCTCCATTCTCATGGATTCGAACTTAGTAGTAAGCATTTAAAGTTTAGAAATTTTAACAGCTGACGTTCCTTGATGGGTGACTCTAAGAATGTCCCACGCTTCTTTAGCCAAAGAACAAGTAGAGATTCTTCGAAACTCATTCTTATTAACAGCATTAAAAATACCATTTAGCCTTTTGTTATTTAGACAACAACAATCTATGTCCTCTTTGCTCTAGTCGGCATTTGGTTGAAGAATGGTTTTATCTCTTACAGCCATTGTGTGTGGTGATCAACTATCCACTATAGACATTCAGACTCTTTCATCAATAGACTTTAGAAAACTCCTCATCTTAGCCTTCCAAGAGGCATAGTCTTCTTCATCAAACAATGGAGGTCTAGATGTGTTTCTACATTCTCATTTTATTTTGACAAATTAATGAAAATGGACTGGTTTCACAGGAGTCCAAATTCAGGTGATTAAACCTTAAATAAAATAACCTGCTCTGATACCAATTGAAATAAAAATCGGTCCGTTCTCTTTAATCCAATATACCTAGAAGGGGGGTTGATTAGGTATTTAAAAATTAATTATACCTACACAGTTTTACTGGTCTATGGTAGAGGAACAAAATCGCATGCCTTAGTTGTTTGATAAAAGATTATCACAACCGATTCAAATTGAATATACCTCCGTGGTATATTTTCTTTTTATCGTTTGGTCTAATCAAGATAAATAGCAGAATACAAATAAACAATCACACAAGATAAAAGATTTTTACGTGGAAACCTTAGCCAATGAAAAACTACGGGATCACGTCCAGACGAAAAGTATCACTAACTGAAAAGTTAAATGAAACAAAGGTTACCTAAGCAGCATCGTTACAAATACAGCTTCCAACCTTAGCCAAGGCCTACTACCGATGCGTCCACGTCCTCTGAATCAACGCTACCAATCCACGCGCGCCCTTCCAGCCAAGAAGCCTTGTCCGCTTGTTCAGTTTGGTACACCCCAAACCTACCGTCGATTGGCTATTCCGATCTTAATTCTCAACACTCCTGCCTTTGCAGAAGGTGAAGGATTCGGTACACCCTGAACTCTAAGTTCTTCAAAGGTGTTGAGTCACACTGGTACACTCAGGCTACTAGGTCAAATATATAAGTAATAGACCTAAGCTGAGGAATGGATCAAGCACTTGGCTTTGATCAAGAAGAGGAACAAGCTCACAAGATGTGAATGATAAACAAGCTTATTGCTTTTCGAATGGACACTCTAATAAATAAACCTTGTCTTCTCTCTCTTGAAGTATTGAGTCACTCTGTGTCTGTGTGTGTGTTTTGAGAAGGTATAGAAGGGTTGTATTTGTAGAATTCGTGACCCTATGTCATGTAGAACGTGGGAGAGTGGAACCAAGAATTTTGGATTTGAGAAAGACTGAGATCGTGTTAAGTCCAATCGATTGTACTCTAGGTTCAATCGATTGGGTATAAGTGTCCAATCGATTGGCCTCAATAAAGTTCCTATTCCGTAGGCTCCAATCGATTACACAGAGATCTCCAATTGATTGGCCTCAAGAAGGCTTTAATCAATTTCACAGAGGTCTCCAATCGATTTGCTATGATCATGTTCTTTCTCACAGACTCCAATCGATTTCACAGAGTCTCGAATCGATTGGGCTATGTCCAATCGATTGGACAAGTTCCAATCGATCGGACTCTCCCATAAGTCAATATCTTTGACTCAGACTCGGGTCTGTCCAATGACTAAGTTTGACCATTATATTTTATTCATTTTAAACCTATTCCTATGGCCACTAAGTCACTTACCTTCCTAATCAAGCATACACGATCTTTAACCAACAGATGGGCAGTTATTCAGATGATTCCTGTCGTCAATCGTCTGATTCTTGCTGTCACTGTCTTCTAGTCTTCAAGTAGTCAGCGAAGTATGCTTACCACGACATTTCCACACTACACTGGTACTCGTAGGAACGGTTATAAGAATATTTTTATGTCAAACAGAATCTTTGCCAAATTGAATATGAAAATATTTCTTACAGAAGAGAGGATGAGAAAATAGGGTTTTGGCTGGAGACTAGTCAGCCACCTCGGATCCATTCTCGGTCACCTCGGATCCCTTCTCGGCCACCACGGATCGGACTCTGACCTCGGATCTTAGTCGGAATCAGATGTTGGAGTCGGATTCAGACTCAGATGCTGGAGTCGGACTTGGACTCAGACTCGGATGCTAATCTTGGAGTCAGACTCAAATGCTAGAGTCGGACTCCTCGGATCTTAGTCGGACTAGGACTATTCAGCAAAAGTTACTGTAAGAAAGAAAATGAGATGTAATATGTACACAGAATTTACCTAAGTAAAGTTAAGACATTGAAGGGCTTCCCCGTGGACGTAGTCGTTGGCAAGAGATTGGCGACGAACCACGTACATATCATGTGCTTTTGTTTTCCATTTATGCTTTAATTTAATTATATTTATTATTTATTTGACGTATGATATTATTGCTTATGGAGGGAGGATCGGAGATCGGACGGTAATCCCGTTTTTACCCCTTACAATCTGGCGTCGTATGTGGGAAACGACTATGAAGCCACAAACAAACAAAAGAATTTTGTTGCAGTTCCATTATAGTCGGTCCAGCTTATTGGAGTTATCGGATCTTTGGACTGCATCAGCAATGAAGCTGAGAAAAAGAAAATTAAAAGCATATACATACCTTTTGGCGAGTTATAGTGTTTGACATACACCTTAGTGTTCCCCCAAAAAGACAAAGAAAAGTGCCAAAAGACAAGCTTCACACACAATAACAATGGAAAAGTTGCACACATACGTGGCAATGAAGTAGAAAATGACAAAACAAAGCGAAGACATGACAACACATGAAGATGTGTGAATAGGAGGTGTCATTTGGGGAATGATCCCATGTGTACATCATACCAGACCTACTTTGTTCAGTCTACTGGCATGATTTTATCTTGGCATGTTTATTCGGCTTCAGGAAACCTCGGCCCATTCCTTGGCTTGGTCTTGAATATCTTATCTCAGTTTGGTTCGATTGTATATTAGCCTGCCATCACTATGCGACTAGCAATACTTCTCGGTGTGGAACATATCGGCTCCATGATGATTGTTGCTTTAGGACAGATTACTCAGCTTGACTTTAGCAGTCCTGTGCGTCTTCTCGGATGAACATTAATCGGCCAGACCCTTCGGCAAGCTTCTAAACTATACCAATCAAAGGGAGAATAAAGAAGTCTTTCATGATTCTGTCTAGGCAAAACTTGCAGACCCAGATATGAGAAATATATTGTTTTACATTTCGGCTCGACTTGAATTGGCCTCCATTGACTCGGCTAACTTGGACTCGGCCCATTAATCAGATGGCTTATCGGTATCGGCTTGATTTGATGCCGTATCGGCTCAACTTTGGTCCGTACCACTCGGCCCATGGCTCGGATTAGATTCATTGACTCATTTGGTCAATTTCTTGGACTATTGCTCAGTTTGTATCTCTCGGTTCACCTCAGAACTTCTCGACATCATAATCGACCTCTTTGATCATCGGCTAGTTTCACATTTCGGCATCTCGACATTGGATCTTCTTCGATCCATAACACCTTGGCGTACTCCGACTTAGAAGAAAAATGAAAAGTAAGAAAAGAATGGAAAACTCATCGGCTCTAAGAGAAGGAAAATAAGATTATCGCCATTGTATTTTCAGAGGAAAGCTCGACACTAGACAAAGGTAAAGAAAGAAAAGGAGAGTAGAAATAGTATCAAAAGAAAGCTAAGCTACTTTGGGGTCCGCTCTCGTGTGAGGCGCCATAGGTATATACACTATCCCATCTCTCTTTGTTTTTTTTACCATAATCGTTGATGGTGACAAAGAAAATATAAAAAGAAAAAGAAACCCAGTCAAAATTAACATTTGAAAGTACAAGAGGAAAAGACAAAACTGAAAAGTAACAAAAAGTAAAAGCAAATAAAGAATAAGAGAGTTAGAAAAACAAAAGCATTACATAGGTGGCCAGCAAAGAGAGAAGGTGTGGAGCAAAGAGTTAATGCAGGGGTGGATCCCATGTGTGACTTTCGTTACTTATTAGGTACACACTACAACTTCTTTGCCTCTTACCTTTTACATTTATATATTTAAAGTGGTTAATCACCGCAGTAACATTTGTAATACTGTTACGCCTATGTTGTATTATTATTAATTTCTTTTTTGAAAATTGGTGTTGAAATACATAATAAGTTCATGAAATAACATGTCTCACATGAGTCATAATTATGAATAAATGTGGTTAAGAAAAACGTGTTGCGAAGGTGTATGACAAAAATATCAACGATTAATGATAGAAAATTATACATGGGGGGATGATTGTTTGTCGAACAATGAGTTTTAAAATATCTTTTATGTTGTTTCAAGTATTATCAAAATTCGTTACGTAATTGAGCTCGTATAGGTGGCATACTTGGTGGGCCATAGAATTGGCCCACTTAAACTTGAAGCCCAGACTCGACGCGAACATTGGTTCCAAGCCTGACTTGGGAGTCCGACCGTTAACCCGCGACATAAATCTCTAAAATATCGAGAGATTCGACTTGCATTATATTTAGGTCCAACTATTGAATTTGTTGACAATTATTCAACATGTACACAAATAAATTATGTTTAAATGATCAGGCCGCCCAGCATAAATTTGATATGTATGTCAATAAGCATAATGAGGTGATTCATTAATTAAAGACACAATAATTTGTGTATAGCATAATCGTTGCATGATGGTTAAAATAATACTGATAATATGGTTGTAATAATGATGTTAATACAATTAGATATAAGTGGTGTATTTATACAAAGTACATGATTGTGAATAAGATATTTTGTGCTTGTCACAATAGTTTTATATATAGTTGAATGATTTACGAATGTGGCATTAAAATAAACTATGTTTATGTGAAAAATGGTTTATTTATGTGCCCGTTTTATAATTAGCCAAATTTCTCCAATGTTTATGTACCCAATCATCAGACTTGGGGGCTTGGTAAAGTTGAGCAAACCCAACCCTCTGACTTGGGGACTTGTTAAAGGAGGGGTGACAAAAAGAAGAGTAGTGGAGCCCGAGCTCCCTTGAGACCATGAGAATTTGATTAAAGGTTGAATTTCTATTATGTTTCTAGCTTTTAATGTGAAAAAAGTAGGTTAACAGAATGTATAGAGAAATGATGGCCCAAATCTCAGCACGATATCCGGACGATAGAAGTTTTCGATTGATTCTGATTTTGATCGAGTTGGTCCTCTGAAATTACGTGCCTGTAACGAATGAATGAATGTATGGAGCTATATTGGAGATTGAGCTCAGCCATCAGACACAGGTATGCAAGTGAACGGGATTGGCTTTGGCCATCCAAAAATGAACGAACGGGATCGGCTTCGGCCATCCCAATATGAACGGGATTGGCTTCGGCCGTCCAAAAATGAACGAACGGGATTGGCTTCGGCCATCCAAAAATGAACGAACAGGATCGGCTTCGGCCATCCAAAAATTAACGGGATTGGTTTTGGCCATCCAAAATGAACGTCTATTATTGTTCTTGGCTAGTGTTATTCTCAGTTATGGAATTATTCTCAGATATCGGCTATCGCAGTTTGGCTATCGCAATATTATTCTCTGTTATTGTTCTCCTCAAGTATTATTCTCGACTATTGCAGTATTATTTTCGGTTCTCTCTCTCTCGAATATCAGCTATCGCAGTTTGGCTATCGAAGTATTATTCTCGACTATTGCAATATTATTTTCGGAACTCTACATGACGTTATTCTCAAATATCAGCTATCGTAGTTTGACTATCGAAGTATTATTCTTGGCTATATTTCTCGGATATGTCTTATTTTTGGTATCGTCGATAATAATATTATTCTCAGATATCATTTTTGAACATGACATTATTCTCGGATATAGCATCATTCTCGATTATTATATTCTTGGCTTTCAAAATATTTATTCACAGGTATATAAGAGCAAATGCGAAGATGAAGGAGATGTGAACATTTTGAGTATTGATTTATTTTCTCGGAGGCGGACCATCGCTTTCGAGCTCCACCTCCGAGAGGGAGTTTATTGTAGATACATAAAAATAGTAATATTGATGTATCGTGACCTGTACACCGCAAAACATTGAATCATTTCCCCTAGATCCTCTTATATTGACATGTGGTGGCGGATGACCTATAAAAAGAATAGTTTATTCTAGAAGAGAGGAGGAGAAAATGGGATTCTGGCTGGAGACTAGTCGGCCACCTCGGATCACTTCTTGGCCTTCTCGGATTCCTTCTCGGCCACCTCTGTCATGCCCCAAATCCGGATACCCAGATACGACCCAAAAATTAGTGGATCGACTTGTATCCGAACCCAGAAGTGATCTATGAATGTCCCCTAGTAGTCCAATTAGGTCAATTAGACTACTAAGGTTCATTCGAAAATCCACTAAGTAAACAAAAAAGTCTAGATGTAGAAAATAAATAATTAAAATAATTCAATCAATCAACTAAATGTGGAGAGAAGGAGGTGAGAATATGCTCTCAATCAAATGACTACATGCTCGTGAAAATAAATAAGTAATGTTCTAGAACAATCAAAATAAAAGTCTTCTAAAGTGTGGGATCGACTCCCAAATCCTCGCCGATCTCTTCGAATGCACCGAAGTCTTTCAACTCAAAATCATCTCACATACCCAGCTTCTCAAAATCTGAAAATGGTATAGATGTAGCACCGTGAGCCGAGGCCCAATAATATAATAGTATGCATGGCATGATATCATACTATACAAATTTTTTAATTAAGGTATGCATCTCAATCGTATAATAAGGATGACATGAATATGATGGTGAATATAAGTGAGTACAGGATACAAATGCAACTAGTACCCATAACCACATAGGGTCTCTATCTCCTTCCCTCACTGGGAGTGGTCTCATCGACCTATCTACAGGTTATAATAACGTTTGGGGCCTTTCACCCTAAGGTACCGAACCCTGATTAATTGATAAAACTAATATAAACGTATATAATATACTTCAACCCCGTTCTCTTATGCACCCCTTATATGAAATGACGTGATGATCATAGTATGGCAACAAGATGGTACTAGGGTTACATGGCATAAGCACACATGTATTTAACATTTAAATAAGAATACAAAATAATAAAATAAACACATGATCATCAAGAATAATAATATGGGAACGAACTAGGGTTAAACAACATGAATAACATTTAAACGATCACCAAAAATCACGTTTATTATCAATGAATAATATAAGTGAAAATCGCAAGAGAATCTAACACTCTATGGCCGAACCCTATGAGAATCCATAACACAAAGTCGAACCCTAAATGGGGATCCAAGACACTTGGCCGAACCCTATGAGAGATCCAAGACACATGGGTGGGATCCCCATGCATATAAGTATAAGTCAAACCATCTAGGTTTAATAGTCAATAAGGCATGACCGAACCACCAAGGGCTTCCAAGGCCATTAATCGTCCAAAATTCAAGAAATATGTTTTTCATAGAAAATATGTTTTCTTATAAAAATCATAACTAAATAAATATAAATTAGAAAAATACAAACTCAATTGATTTAAAGACTATATTCATTGAGGTTTCTATGAAAAATAAATTTAAAAATATTTATTTCTAAAATCAAAGTTGAAATTCTTAAAGAAGTAGAATGCACAGAATCTAAAATTCTGGGTTTTGCAGAAAATGTCAGTACTTTAGAAAAATTACAACTAAATAAATACATATCCTAAAAATATAAAATTAATGGATCTAGAAAATAGATTCATATAAGTTTATAGAAAAAATAAATAAAAAAATATTTAATTTCAAAATATCTGTGTAAATCCTTAATCAACTGGACTGTACAGAATCTGAAATTCTGGGTCTTGCAGAAAAGTCCAGCACATTGTAAAAATTATAACTGAATAAATATCATAAAAATACAAATTCAACTAATTTGGAAACTAGATTCATAGATGTATCTATGAAAAATAATTATAAAAATATTTCGATTCAAAATATAGATTAAAATTTTTAATGAACTAGACTGTATGGAATCTGAAATTCTGGGTTTTATAAAAAAGTATAGTACCTTCAAAAATCATAACTTAATAAATAAATATCCAAAAAATACAAACTCAATGGATTTAAAAAATAGATTCATAGAAGTATCATGAAAATTAATTATAAAAATATTTAGGTTTAAAATATAGATCAAAATCTTTAATTAAATTAACCATACAGAATCTGAAATTCTGGGTTGTGAAGAAAATGACAACACCTTAGAAAAATCATAACTAAATAAATATAAATCATAAAAATACAAACTCAACTGTTTTAGAAAATACATTCATAGAGAGTTTTAGAAGAAATAATTAGAAAAATATTTAAGTTATAAAAGTACTACAAAAATTATAAAGAAATAATTATCTATTATGGGTACCAAATAAGCATGGCCAAACCCATTATGGTGGCATCAAATAATAATCAACTCAAGAAAATATACTAAATCATGCTCAAATTAATTTATAATGAAAGAAAAGTAATAACTTGAAGAAGAACAAGCATATGATGGATCAAGCACACTTACCTTAAAGTTTCTTGAACTTTAATGGAAATCGAAAGTTTCTTCAAATTTGAAAGTCGTTGGATCGTCTTCTATTTGGAGTATATTCTTCTATTCGGAGTCTCCGTCAATTCTCTCTTCTTACTCGAGTGTGATCGGTACCCGGATGAAGGTTTAATGAAAATTTATCTATTCTTTAATGGAGTTTGGTTTGTGAAAGCTTCTAAAGCTTTAAGATTGTCATAAATAGGTTTAGGGAAGGATTATGGTTTCTATTTTAATGAAATTCGTAACTATCAAAGGAATTGCTTTTTCAACCATCAAAAACTCATATTTTACATTATTAATGGGTTAGAAATGGGTCCAATGCCAATATATATCAATTAGGCTTAATTTAAGAATATTATTAAGCCCAAAAGGTCTCTAGATTGGCTATACGGACCCACCCAACAATCATAACACAAATAATTATTCATTGATTCAATTAAACTATATTATATAACTTAAATGTTCATACAACAAGGTATTGACACATGTCACATACATAAATAACAAAAAGTAGTCTAAATACATAAAAATCATAAAAAATGTTCAAAGCACCGGAAAAGTGTCAAATGACATCGGAATGACCCGAAAGGTGATCCCACACTTCTATTAAATAAATAAAATATAATTAAATATTATTTTTGAAATTTATAAGAATTGTAGAAAAGTTTAAAAATTATGAAAATACTATTTTTGTTAAAATCTCCTACTAGGGTTTTCATGTCTCAGGAAAGGTTCTAAATTTCACAGGTAAGTTGGTAAGGATAAAATAAGAATTTTTTTTGTTGTCTCGGGCTAGCAAAATAATATTTTTATAAAAGTTCTAGAATATTAGCTGGGGCAAGAAAAGTTCCCTATAAGATATGGTTCATTATTTTTAGCAGAAATTTAACCCTAAAGAGCTAGTTTCAAAAATATCAAGTTTTTCAAAGTTATCAGAATGAAACCGAATTAAATATACATACTCAACAATGATATTAAACCATAAAAATAATAATAGAAGTCTGAAAAAGATTTATGTTTTTATTATTAGGTGAATTTACCATAATACCTTAGAATGAAAGTTCAGGGTATTACATCGGATCTCTTCTCGGTCACCTCGGATCCCTTCTTGGCCACCTCGGATCTTAGTTGGAATCAGATGTTGGAATCGGACTCAGACTCAAATGCTGGAGTTGGACTCGGACTCAGACTCGGATGCTGATCTTGGAGTCGGACTCCTTGCATCTTAGTCGGACAGTCGGACTAGGATTATTCAACAAAAGCTACTATAAAAGAGAAAATGAGATGTAATATGTATACAGAATTTACCTAAGTAAAATTAAGCCATTGAAGGGCTTCCCTGTGGACGTAGTCGCCGGCAAGAGACCGACGATGAACCACGTACGTATCGTGTGCTTTTGTTTTCTATTTATACTTTAATTTAATTATATTTATTATTTATTTGACGTATGATATTATTGCTTGTGGAGGGAGGATCGGAGATTGGACGGTAATCCCGATTTTACCCCTTACAACTGGCTCCCAATTTTTGGGTATTTTACATAATTTTAGATAAAGTGCTTGCATTCTTGCCAACAAAACTTGGGTTCAATATCCAGGCAGCATCTTCATTCACTGGCAGGCTGGTGGGGGACTCCTCGCCTTTTGTTGTGCTTCCTCAGGTAATTCTAATCCTATACACTTATATGAAAATATATATGTTGGACCTGAGGTCCATCATCCTCATTGAATCCTAACTCCATAGTGTACACGTGGGCACCAACTCATCAATCCAACATGTTCAATTGGTGGGTCTCCTCTAGGATGGGTCGCAGCCCAAAGCTAGACTGACTGGATATTTTTAAATATACTAGAGATAGAACATGAACATGGGCATGGGATCTGGCAATCAGATGATCTCACCGGCCTAGGTGATCTCTAATGGCGAAAGTAGACAGTGGGGTCTTCAAGACCGTTCACTGTTATTCTCTTCAATTGAAAAATGGGGATTGTTAGCATGGTCCCAGGACGAGTGTAGCATCATCTTTTCAAGGTCCAAAGACTCCAAACCAAGGTTTAAAGGAGGCTGTTTTAACGGTTAAACGGACTGGGGCGTTACCGTTTTAACGGCCGTTATAACAGATTGAAACGGCCAGGGGCAAAAATGAAAAAAAAAGTTAAAAAAACGGAATTAAACGGAAAAAATGGCGCTGAAATTCAAATTTGAAAATTTAAAAAAAATGGAATTTAACAGAAATTAAATGAATTTTAACGGAATTAAACGGATTTAATGACTGTTTTTTTCTCAAAATTTTTCAGAATTAAACGGCTGTTTAAACAATTTTAACGGCCGTTAAAACAAAAAAAAAACTGTTTTATTAAAAAACTATAAAACATGTTTAAACGGTTTTAACGGAAATAGGCTTGGGGCGTTACTGTTTAAACGGTTGTTACGGCCGTTTTTAAAACCATGCTCCAAACCACCGGTGGGCATAGAGATTCCCACCACATGAATCTCAAATACTACCAAGGGTTTAAACACACGGACGCCATGCTACAGTGTAGTACAATACTAATATTTCCAAAAGTTAGATATGAAATATGGATAGATTGTATGGATGATTATGATCAGGTTGGGTCAATTTGCCGCTTAGGTGCGATGGCCCCACACCCATGTATGCCATTTCAATGGTGAGATATCTAGTGGTTTGTTCCATGATACCCTGGTGCGTCTTAGCAAGTAAAACCTCTAAATCTAAGTTATTAGCAAGAATTAAAAGGTGGTTTTGGAGTCTGTCAGACAACCGAGCGACCATCTGAGCTGCCAGATGGCAAGTTGAGAACGATCCTCTACAGCCGGTGATCCACAACATGGATCCCTAGCCGTTAATCACGCCCTGATCGAACGGTGAATTAAGGTCCTTAGAACTCTTAAGGATACAGAGGTACGAGCCTATAGAACAGACCCTGTTCAGGTAGGGTCGAAGCATGTCATGTGATTCCTACCTTATAAAACCACGGTGTTTTTTATATTTGGGCGATGTGGGACTAAACGTGGAAAATACTGTGCCCTTGTCAACATAATGCCTCCTTTCGCCACACGGCAGATTGCTGGCAATGTTGAGGTGGCAGAACATGTGGGCCCTTTTGGTTCCTTGGCCACGTCAACTCGCACGCGTGGAGAAACTTGACGCTATCTGGAATAAGTCCGGAAAACCTGTCCCAAAATAAATGTAAAAAATTTAAAAGTGATAACGACGTTATAATGGTTTTAGCAATTGCCGTTGCAATTCTGTTGATAACGACGTTATAATGGTCTTCGACTCATGGTTGTACAACAACACGTTGAATGACGCCCCTAAGATAACGGCATTTAGCTACTTTTTTTTTTTTCTTTTCTTTTTAAAATAAACACCTAATACACTTATGTGGGTCCCTCACCAAGCCATTTATGTATCAGGCGAGTCTCATAAAGTCAATGCCTCATATATTAAGGTCAAACGTGGTCCGTGTATTGCGTAATCATAATATCACGTTTCCAATACTTTGCCTTTAGGCTCTTGTATGGTGACCACAATAAAGTTTTCTAAGATAGGATTCATAAGGCTTGGGTAGGCGCGCACAACCGTAGGACTAGTCTCATCACACAGTTTCATTGTCTGAACCAGAAAAATCATCTCCTCGCATTTGTCAATTTTGAATTCAGTTGAATCTTCTTCTTCATGGTCGTTGTCGTTTTTCTCTTGGTGATCGAATTCGGTGGCTGGCAAAGGGGTAGATTGAATGGTTGAAATCGTCCATTAAGGTTAATGTTTGGACCCCATGCGTTTGAACCGTCGTGGCATTTATTTTTTTGGCTGAGGAGAACACGTGATCGTACACCCTGATTCACAAATTATGGGATCAACATTTTTTGGGGCTTTAATAAACTAAACTTAAAAGGGTTGTTACTCACCACTGGCATCTGGGCCCACTGACCGCATGTATGTTTAGCCCACCCCTTAGTAGACATTCATTCCAAAAATCAGCTTGTTTGATTATTTTATTTAGCCGTTGATTTTAGTACTTAAAAAATGATTGAATTCAATGGCTATAAGAATGCCTTAAAAAGTACTAAAATCTAATGGTTCAAGATTACTAATCATGGTGATTTTGGGTGTGAATATTCCACCAAGGGATGGGATAAACATCCATGCAGTCAGTGGGCTCAGATGACAGTGGTAGTCGTGCTTCCGCATTTTAGGGATAACACGACAATTTTGTGTTTGGGGCATATGATTAAGGTGTGCATGCCATCTTTGGGTGGTGATTGATGAGTAAAACTTTGATGACAGGGTGCAATATGGGCCACGTGGTGCACTCTTAGAGAACTATGACCGTACGGATGTTTTTCCAATCCGTAGACGTACAAACCAAAAATCAGCTTGATCAGTGATTTCAAACCTATAGATCTTTGAACTTCAAATGATGGTCAATAATGCTCAAATTTCCACGGATAAAATCAACCCATGAAAATAATTCCAATCCAACGCCTAGAAATCACTAATCAGTTTGAGTTTTGGTTTGTGGGTCCACATAGGGATTGGCCAAACATCCATATATACAGTTAGAGTCGTCTAAGAGAGAGCCATGTGGCTCATATTATATTGCGCCCTGTCATCAAAGTTTTACTCGTGATTGATTGGTTAAAACCATGGTTTTAAAAACGGCCGTTTATATGGTTTTAACGGCCGTTTAAATGGTAACACCCCAAGCCCGTTTTCGTTAAAACCGTTTAAACACGTTTTATCGGTTTTGAAAAAAATGGCCGTTTTTTTGTTTTTACGGCCGTTAAAATTGTTTAAACAGCCGTTTAATTCTGAAAAAAAAAATTTGTGAAAAAAATGGCCGTTAAATCCGTTTAATTCCGTTAAAATCCGTTTAATTTCCGTTTAATTCCGTTTTTTTCAAAATTTTCAAATTTCAAAATTTGAATTTCAGCGCCATTTTTTCCATTAACATCCGTTAAAATCTGTTTAATTCCGTTTAATTCCATTTTTTCCCATTTTTGCCCCTGGCCGCTTCAATCCGTTTTAACGGCTGTTTAAACCAATGTTTTCATACCCGGACCGGTCATTGAACCGGTCAAGGGACTGGGTCACTGGGTCGCCGGTTCAACCGTCGGGTGGACTGGGTCAACCCCCACATGGCAACTCTTTAGGGCCCACTAGCCCATGAATGTTTTGCCCATTCCATGGTGGACTACCCTGGGTCACTGGTTCAACCCGTGTCCAGGTCAGCCGGGTCACTGGTTCAACCGTCCGGGTCAAGTGGGTTACAAAAATTAGAACAGTTTTTTCATATATTGCTGGGTCGGGATCAACGCAACCCGGTTTTGTGGCCCGGTCACCGGGTTACCGGTTCAACCGGCAGGGCCGGGCTGGGTTTAATAACACTGGTTTAAACGGTTTAAATGGTAACGCCCCCAGTCCGTTTAACCGTTAAAACGGCCTCCTTTAAACCTTGGTTAAAACTTAAAAGAAGATACAATAGAAAAAGATGCCCGTGCTTGCGTTCTTCGATTATTAAAAGATATTATCATACAGACCCAAAACAAAATACAGAAAATGTAACAAAACCCAGAACACGCAGCACTCACAATCTCTTACGGACACAAACAAACCTTAAAAAACAGACGAGCCATGTAGAAGAATTAGACGAAAGGGAATATATATACGCATCGATTTGAAGCATTAGACTGGCAGGATGGGTCCTTGTGGGTGGTTGTTGTCATTCATATGTTGAGATAGATGATCAAGCATAGTGAAGACAGCCTGCACAGGGGTTGTGTGGTGAAGCCATTGTAGCAAGCGCTCAAGCAGGTGGAGCAACGAATCCAGCCAAGGAGGGAAAATACAAAGGATGAGGTAGGCGACCCAGAAGAAGGGTTGTGGGAGAAGAAGAGAGCCTAAAATTGCTAAAGCCAACAACCCCGAGAGGGTACGCACAGCTTCAAAAGGAATGCGAGGGAATCTGGTGGAGTGGGAGAAGAAGAAGAAGACGAACAGGGAGAGGAGGGAGACTGTCATCAACAAAGGGTGGGTATCGAAGGGATTCCCAGTGTTGCCTTGGAACCTCAAGGTTAGCAGTTCCACAACAATTGGGACAACAAATCTCAAGACATCGTCCATCCTCTTTCGTCAGAGGAGCGAGCCGAACGCGAAATTGGTTTCTTAGAGTTCGGGGTATGGGCGATTGGGCGTAGGTATATTTATATGCTTATGATTATGAGCTTAATTATATCTGCTAGTCACTTTGTGCGCTAAAGGAAATGGGATTTTCTTTCTCCGATTGTCACTATCTGTCTTTAGCCTTTAGCAGCTAAAGGAAATGGGATTATCTTCCTCTGCTAGTCACTATCTATCTTCGTTAAAGGAAATGGGATTATCTTTCTCTGCTAGTCACTATCTGTCTTCGCTGGAAATGAGATTATCTCTTTTTGGAGTAAAACTTTGATGACAGGCCCTGTCATCGAAGGAGAACACAGGGCAGCAGATGATGGCACGGGGATTTGTACGGACTGACCACCTCGGCCTCACCGCCCACGTGCACTGGTGAGTGTTTTGGCAAAAAAGCACTTGAGTACTCACCTGGGTACGTGTGTGGTGAGTCCGAGGTGCTCAGTAGTACAAATCCATGTGCCGAGATCTGCTGCCCTGTCTTCTCCTTCGATGACAGGGCCGGTCATCAAAGTTTTATTCCTCTTTTTGCTAGTCACTATATGTCTTCATACTGACATACTATTTGTCTTAAATCCGTTGAAGGAAATGGGATTTTCTTTCTCTACTAGTCATTATCCGTCTTCGTTAAAGGAAGGGAATTTTTGTAGTAACCCCTATAGTTTCGTCGATATTTGCGTTATACCCCGGCACTATCAATTTGTTGCGTTTCCCCCTTTGATCTGTCTTGTCTTTGTTGACTCAAACGGAACAGAGGGGGTGTAACTTTGTTCAGGCTTAACCGTTTACCTTTACCTTTATGTATTTATGAATTTGCCATAACAGAAGTATGTACCCTTTTAACTATTGACCCGTCATTAATGTCAATGTATTTTCATTTTACCCCTGACCATTGTATGAGTTTGGTGGTACACTCAGATGTGTTGATGATGGACCAATAACCAATGAATGAGCCATGTGGCACACTCCTAGCTAGATACACTCTTATATACGTTGATGATAGACACTATTGAATGAGCCACATGACACACTTCTAGATACACTCTTAAATACACTGATGATGGATCATTCAATGAGGCACACTCTCAGATAGAACTGACCGTATGGATGTTTGGTCCATCCCTAAGTGAACCTACAAATGCCAAAAATAAGTCTGATAAGTGATTTTTAAGCGTAGAGTCATTTCCATGGGTTGATTTTTAACAGTGAAATTCTAGCATCATTTGAGGTACAAAGATAATGGAATGCCTCATTAATTACTTGAAACTCAAAAGAGTCCATCAATGGTTCAATCGGTGGACTATCTCATTAATCTAGGCGGCCATCAAATGCCCACTAGGCCCAAATTATCACTAGTGGTATGATCCCAACTACCTAATAAACTAAGGGTTTATGGGAAAGAAAGTTTTCTCTACTAGTGCATTTGATTCCAGGGTGGTTAGGAACTTAGGATTATCTATTTGTGCACTGAGTCCTATATTGGATGGTCCTGATTGAGGATGACATAGCTCATCAATTGGATTTGACAGTGGTTTCGTGAAACATGCCATATGCAGGCATGTACTTTGTGAAACACGTATATGCAGGCATGTACTTTGTTGGAACCTTTGAGGATGCATTCAACAAGAGTAAAACTTTGATGACAAGCCGATGACAGCGTGCAATATGAGTCACGTGTCAATTATTAGAGGACTTTGACTACATGTATGGTTTTTCCAATCCCTAGGTGGACATACAAACCAAAAATCAGATTGATTAGTGATTTCGAACCTTTGGATCTTTGTACCGTACCAAAGTAATGTACAATAATGCTCAAATTCCTATAGTTAAAATCAACCCATGAAAATAATTCCAATCCAACTCCTATAATCAGCCATGTCTGCAAGGTTATGATGACTAGTCACTATCTGTGAGAAAATCCCATTTCCTTTAGCGAATATAGTAGTTAATTAAAGACAGATAGTGACTAGCAGAGAAAGAAAATCCCATTTCCTTTGACGAACGAGAAATTGGTTTTCTTAGAGATCGTGGTATGGGCGTAGGTATATTTATATATCTGCTAGTCACTTTGTGCCCTAAAGGAAGGGGAATTTTCTTTCTCCGATTGTCACTATCTGTCTTTAACTACTATTTGGCCTTTGCTAAAGGAGATGGGGATTTTCTTCCCCTGCTAGTCACTAGCTGTCTTTAGCTACTATATTCGCTGAGGAAATGGGGATTTTCTTTCTCCGCTGCCTTTGCTAAAGGAAATGTGATTTTCTTTCCCTCCTAGTCAACATAATTAAGGCCCTTTTTGGACGCACGTTAGACTGCTGTATGTATGGCAAGTTGGCAACTTGTCACTAGGGGATGTTGAGATGTCTAAACCTGTTGAACCCTTTGGTGCCTTCACCACGTAATCTATCACGTTTGGAGAAACCCCAAAATTTTAGAAGCGGTGGACTTTTGAAGCCGCGAAGCAGTGGCCAATCACATCATGCCACAATCCGCACTTAAAAATCATTTCTGGGACTGTGGTGTGATGTGATAGGCCACTGCTTCGCCGCTTCAAAAGTCCACCGCTTCTAAAATTTTCTACACAGTTCCTGAGAATAAGTCCCGAAAACCTGGAAAAAAACTACTAAATATAAAAGTCAGATGGGAAGCCTTTGTCTCTATCATCAGATCCACGTTTTGATCTTAGTGATTTAAAACCTCTGGATCTTTCAACCCAAATATTGGTCAATAATGCTCAAATTTCATGGTTAAAAGTCAACCCATTAAAAAGCTTAGAAATCACTAATCGGGCTAATTTTTGGTCTTTGTGTCCATCTAGGGTTGGGCCAAACATCCATGCGGTCAGAAAATCTCTAAGAATATGCTACGTGGCTCATATTGTGGGTGGTAGGTAACTTTGCTTACGGGGTGGTCAGCAAAGTTATACTCAGGTACCTATGCTGGCCTGAAGTTTGGCTCGAGCCGGCCTGGGCCATAAATATGCTGGGTCAGGCCTGAGTATGATTTCCTAGCCCCGCAGCCCTGCCCGTGAATATGATGGGTCGGGCATAGGTATTATTTCCTAGCCTGCGGTCCAGTCCGACAAAGTGTTACACGGGCTAGGCCATCAAGCCAGTGAATATGGGCTGTGCGGTCCGGCCCAGGTCCTTCAAGATAAAAGCCATTCTGTGGGATTCTCACAAAAGACACCCTAAGTTACACTTGTATGGCCCGCTAATTTTATGTGTGTAGCATTTAATAAGGGCAAATCTCAGCCATGTCTGCAAGGTTATGGTGTCTAGACCTCTATTCAAATCCTAAAGCCCAAAGCCTCAGCCCCCGACTCGGCCCATAGGTAAGCCTGTTGGGCCGAGTATGGAGCGTTTTAATAAGATTCTAATAGCGCATTATTATTTTTCTCCATTTAAATACATAATTCATCAGATTTTAATGAAAAAAAATAGATACCCCACAATGACGGCGAATTAAGTCGCATCAGTAGCCCTTTGGAGGAGTTACCCTTTTTTTCATTGTAACGGATTGTAATGCATGGGCAAAAATAGAAAAAAATGGGAAAATAATGAAAAAAAGCGGCAATGAAATTCAATAAAATTTATAATGAAAATAATGGGCATTTTATTAACAATTTTTTTTCCAAATAATAACTGCAGTTATCAAGCCATTTTTCAAAATATGATCTGCGGTTTAGAGTCCATACCAAGGTGACATGGGATCTGGCAATAAGATGATCTAATGGCGAAAGTAGACATTTGGGTCATCAAGACCGTTCAATTTCATTCTCTTCGGTTAAAATTGAGGAGTGTTAGCATGGTCCTTAGGACGATAGTGTAGCATTATCTTCTCAAGATCCAAACCACTGATGGCCACCGAGATTCCCACCAAATGAATCTCAAATACCACCAAGGGTTTACCTTTAAACACACGGACCCATGCTACAGTGTAGGACAATACTAAAATTTTCCAAAAAATAATAGATTGGATGGATAATTATGATCTGGTTGGGTCAATTTGCAGCTTAGGTGCGACCCCTGATGGGTGGCCCCACCCTCATGTATGCCACTTGAATGGTGAGATATTTTGTTCCATGATAGCCTGGAACAAAAAACAGATTGTGTTGGAGTCTGTCAGACAACCGAGCGACCATCTCAGCCGCCAGATGGCAAGTTGAGAACGATCCTCTACAGCCGGTGATCCACAACATGGAACCCTAGCTGTTAATCACGCTCTGATCCCACGGTCATAATTCATCGACCAGACTCAGGTCCCTGTCTCCTTAGAACTCAAGGATACAGAGGTACGAGCCAATAGAACAGATCCTGTTCAAGTAAGGTCGTACCATAACTACTAATTCCTACCTTATAAATTCATGTCATAGACTTAATATTTGGGCGATGTGGGACAAAACGTTAAGAGGTGTAGTTCGGGTTTCTCTTTACATGTGCGAGGCTGACACGGCCAATCCAGATCATTCATCTGAAACTGCCCTCGTCAACATAATGCCTCCTTTTGCCACACGGCAGATTGCTGGCAATGTTGAGGTGGCAGAACATGTGGGCCCTTTTGGTTCCTTCGCCACGTCAACTAGCACGCCTAGAAAAACCTGCGCCACTTGTAGAGAAACCTTACCCTTCCTGGAATAAGTACGGAAAATCTGTCCCAAAATAAATGTAAAACTCTAAAAGTGAACTGGAAGCCTTTCTCTATTATCAGAGCCAGGTTTCGATCCTGGGACCTGTGGGTTATGGGCCCACCACGCTTCCGCTGCGCCACTCTGATGTGATGACAATATTTTTGCCTAAATTCTATATAAAGCAAAGATAACTACATCCCGAATATATGCAACTCGATCAATAGAACCAAGGTTTTTATTGGGCTGGGATGGATTGATGGGTTTATAGGCCCATCCTAATATAGGACCTGGCTTGGGTTCTATTAACAGGCCCAGCGGCCAGTCCTGTGACAGCTTTTAAGGCCTGTTAAATAAGGCCAGTTGGGATGGGCTTGCTGCTCCTAAGTATTTCAGGTCCGTCATTGCCAGGCCAGGGACTAGTTTCGTTTTGGCCAGTCTTGGCCATAGGCCAAATCTGGCCTATTGAATTTTAACATAGAGATCTCCAAGGTGAAATGAGAATCATAGCATGGTTTGAAAAACGGTTGTTATAACAAAAATAACGCCCGTTACACCCCAATCCGTTATGCTGCTTATCTACGTATTAACAAATGGTCCCTCATAGTCAATCAACCTAACATGCACATTCAATGCGGAGGGGAATATGTGAGCTCAACAACTCCGGAAGGGCCATCTGCTAAACTAAGCTAATGCAGGGGTCTGGTTCAAGCCTCCAACTCGATCTTGTCGTAGACTGCCCTCCTTGGGTGCACTTGGGCGCTCTCCCCTGTAGGCTCTGTCTCATTGTGTATCTTGTAATCATTCGATTCCGTCCAAATTAGCTCCTTCTCATCCTCCTCCTCCAAGATCCGAAGTGTGTTCTCCATCTCGTATTAACTTATACTAAAAGGTTTTTAAATAACTTGCATGCAGTATTAGTGCTGATCTCCCACCTTCACTGCACAATTGGTTTGGGGGGCGCAAGTTCAGTCGTTGGTTCACGAAAAAACTCCAGTCCACCTCAGCCTGCGATAGCAAGAGGAACACGACAAAGGGAGTCAATGAACAGCAGCCTTTGGGAGGAGAAGACTTGCTGAAGTAGATCCTCGCGGTAGATGTCTTAGTGACGTCAACTCAAGGAACATTCGAGGGACCTTTCCACTCATGCACAGATACGAGGCACGGGGAAGCATCGAGTGGAGGCAAGAACCAGCTAGAGAGTAGAGGATATGCCATTTCTCCCACCCCCTGATGACAATCTCATTTAAAACTCTTATAAGTACAAAAAAGCGTTCCTTCCCTACCGAGCAATCCTCTCCGAACTCCACCTCAGGGGATGCTGGAGCTTATAGTCACCAACTGAACAAGCTGGAGGGATCTCTAACCTACCAATTCATAAAAAGTCAATCATACCTTCAACCTATAAGACGAACAACAACCCACCCCCCAACCTCCCAGTCTAATTTAACTGATTAGTTCTGTACAATTCTTCCCCAGACTCTCTCACCCTTCCCCTCCTGCGACCACAGGAGGAGACCAATCAGCCAACAAATAATATTTGGCTCTTGCGAGATGTGATTGTTAATGGTCACTTTTACCACTGGAAACTTGAAATCCTCAATCAAAAGCTAAGGTACCAATGTATCATATACTATTGCTCTCATTCGATCCACAGATCAGACAATTACCTTTGCCAAGCTGGATTTGCATCCGCAATCAAAGGGAGGCTTAGGACTTAACTGTGGAAGAATCCATGATTCACGACCTTTTAAGTATTTTCCGTTTGCTTTCGGCTTTTGCCTTTTTGCCAACATACGAACAGTCATCAACGCGTGACTGTGAGTCTGTGACCCACTTGTTTGACATTTTAGAAGGTTATATTTGAAATAAATCTTTGATGAGTAAATCTTACCTGACCACCGCCGGTCAGGTAGCTAACTAACCACTCACAATATAAGCCATGTGGAAATTTATTAGAGGACACTGACCGTATAGATGTTTGGCCAATACCTAGGTTGACATATAAACCCAAAATCAACGTGATCAGTGATTTATAAGTGTGAGTTAAAGTTATTTTCATGGGTTGATTTTTACCGTATGATGAATTTGAGCATTATTTGGGTACAAAGATCCAAAGATTTGAAATTACTAATCATATGGCTGATTGATTTTTTTTTATAGGTCTACTTAAGGATCGGCCAACATCCATACCGTCAGCATACTCTAATAGTGTACCACGTGGCTCATATTATGGGTGGTCAGGGATTCCATGACAGTCGGATGTCAGGCAAGTTTTACGTACTCTTTGATGACGAACGACAGACCGCGGTGCGAGTCACGTGGACCACTCGTAGAGACCACTGACCGTATGGATGGTTGATCATCCCTACATAACAAAATCAGCCTGATAATAGTGATTTCTAACCTTTGGATCAGAGCACTCCAAGGGTAAACCTGCATACCAAAAATCAGCCGAGTATCCCAAATAATGCTCGAATCCCACGGTTAAAAATAAAGCCATGAAAAAGAATCGAATCCAATAGTAGAAATCACTAATCAGGCTAATTTTTGGCCTGTAAGTCCACTAGGGATAGGCCTAACATCCATATGGTCAGTGGGATGGCTCCCGTTATCAACGTTGATGAAGGAGGAAGATTTACTCCTTAAATTTCTGACTGGTTGGTTGCTGTTGGTTTTTCTGTTATATTGCGTCAAGATGCATGTGCATGCCATCTTTGGAAGGTAATTGATTGGTAAATAATTGTTAAAAGATAAAAGAACACGCATTAATAGAAAAAAGATGCATGTGCTTGCCTTCTTCCATTATTACAATATTATATCATATAAACCGAACAAAACCCAAAATACAGTGAGCCACGTAGAAGAATTAAATGAAGGCGAAGATCATGCATATGGATTGGAAGCATTAGAGTGGCAGGATGGGTCCTTGTGGGTGGTTGTGGTTGTGGTTGTTCATATATTGAGACTTGAGGCTATCGAGCACAGTGAAGACTGCCTGCACAGATTGTAGCAAGCGGTCGAGAAGGTTAAGCAGCGAATTCAACCAAGGAGGGAAAAGACAAAGGATAACGTAGGCGACCCAGAAGAAGGGCTGTGGGAGAAGAAGAGAGGCTAACATTGCTAAACCCAACAACCCCGAGAGGGTACGTGCAGCTTCAAGGGGAATGCGAGGGAATCTGCTGGAGTGAGAGAAGAAGAAGAAAACGAACAGGGCGAAGAGGGAGAGTGTCATCAACACTGGGTGAGTATCGAAGGGATTCCCAGCGTTTCCTTGGAACCTCAAATTCAGTAATTCAACAACAAGTGAGACAGCACATCTCAGGATGTCGTCCATCCTTGTTTCGTCGACGAAGCGTTTGTTCTTAGCAGAGTTAGGGATATGGGAATTATGACTTGGCAATTACCCGAGAACTAGTATAATATATATAGGGGTATGCAGATTGAGTATTTGACTATTTGCTTCGAACATGTAACTAGTTAGTTAACTTCTTTGCATCTTTGTTTGATTGCTTGTTTATTGTTCTTTCTTCTTATCCGGTAGACAAGTCAATATTTAGCCCATCTTTAAGATGTGACCCATTTTAAATTTTTCAAGAGATGATGGATGCATTCCTTCTTCGATGTCGATATTTATTTAATCCATGTTTAAGGTATTTTAAATTTTTCAAGGGATGATGGATGCATTCCTTCTTCGATGTCGATTTATTTAATCCATGTTTAAGGTGGAAACTATTTCAAATATTCTTCAAAAGACGAGCATCTTCAATCCATTTTAAAATTTGGTAGAGTTGCACATCTTGAACCACATTAAATTTTTCTAAAGATGTCCATCTTCAAGTAAGAACTATTTTAAAGATGTCAATATCATGGTTTTAAAAACCGCCGTTTAAACGGTAACGCCTCAAGCCCGTTTCCGTTTAAACCCGTTTTATCGGTTTTGAAAAAAAGGCCGTTTTTTTGTTTTAACGGCCGTTAAAATCGTTTAAACAGCCGTTTAATTTCAAAAAATTTTGTGAAAAAAACGGCCGTTAAAACCGTTTAATTCTGTTAAAATCCGTTAAATTCCATTTTTTTTTTAATTTTTAAATTTCAAAATTTGAATTTCAGCTCCACTTTTTCCGTTTTTTTCCGTTAAAACTGTTAAAATCCGTTTAATTCTGTTTTTTCCCATTTTTTTTCATTTTTGCCCCTGACCATTTCAATCTGTTTTAACGGCTGTTTAAACGGTTTAAACGGTAACGCCCCCAGTCCATTTAACCGTTAAAACGGCCTCCTTTAAACCTTGGTCAATATTTCTCTAAAAATGTCCCATTAGAATAATTTCCTCCCCAGAGACTTAAATGTTTGAGAGAAAATATTTGATGTGTACAGCTGGGACTTCAAAAATGCCACGCGGGGCGCTCTTAAGAGCTCACTAACCTTATGGATGTTTGGTTTACCTCTTGGTGGACCTGCATATAAAATTAAAAATCAGCTTGATCTTATAATTTCTACAGTTATATATTAGTATATCTTAAAAAATGCTTAAAATCAACGGTTAGAAATCACGTTATGAAAGTGTTCAAATTCAAAAGTCTAGGTCAGTGGGAGTGCTCCACGTAGCCTTTTAATTAGGAGAAGTCACCGGGGGATCTCGAGCAAGGCAACTTTTTGATCCAGCAACATATAGCTTGTTAAAGCATGGTTTAAAAAATGGCCGTTATAATGGATTCGGACCTCACCCGTTACGTTATGAACCGTTGAAACGTTGAGAAAATAACGACTGTATTTTTTTTTGAAATTTTTGTGAAAAAAAAAGAACGGTCGTTATTTTCAGTATTTTTTATTATTTTCCATTTTTTGAAATTTTAAATAGTACCATTTTCCCATTATTTCCTATTATTTCCGTTATTTTCCATTTTTGCTCCTGAGCGTTACAATTCGTTATAACGGAAAAAACAGTAATACCCCCAGTTATAACGACCCCGTTTAAACCTTGAGTTAAAGTACCACCTGGGTGGCTCATTATCATAGTTGCCCACTTTTTAGAGCAACGTTTAAAGGAGGCCGTTTTAACGGCATAACGGACTGGGGGCGTTACCATTAAAACAGTTAAAACGGATTGTAAAGGCCAGGGGCAATAATGGAAAATAAACAGAAAAAATGGAAGTTAACGAAGAAATGACACTGAAATTCAAAATATAAAATTTGAAAATTTCAAAAATGAAAAAAAGTGGAAAAATTAACAGATTTTAACAGAATTTAATGGAAAAAAACAACCATTTTTTTCACAAAATTTTCCAAATTTTAACGGCCGTTAAAATGGCATTTTTTTAAACCATGATTTAGATTAACTACAGTTAAGTTCCAAGTACCACAAAATTTCAACAATACCTTTGTCACCCCCCAAAATTTGAGTTTTATGACCTGATCCAAATACCCGAGGGTTGACCCATTTACCCAAGATCCAAGTGTGATAAAACTATAATGAAATAATGGTTTGCCGTCTAGTACATTCAATATAATTAAAAGTAGTACTCAAAATGTTTAATTTATTTGTTTAAAATTTTACCGAAAGCTTTAAATCTTAAGTTGTCTGATTACATTATTAATAACTGAAATAAAATGATCTCTCCCAATACGTATGTCACAATTGTGAGAACGTTTTTATTAAAAATAATCATAAGCTTATTTTATTATATTTTGGGGTGATGGTTCTTGAATATAAATATGGAATGCCATTTTTTTTAATAAATTTCCACAATCCAATGCCAAGGTCACAAAAGCTAAGAAGAGAGAAGTTAAAGTGTCATTTTCTTTAACCAGATCAGACAAGTTCAACAACCCGTGGCGGACACCACCGAAATACCAAAAGGGTTACGATGAACCAAGCTGCAGCTTAGACTAGCGCCAATATTTTACTCAATTTTTGGTGAGGATGATCTCTATGGTGAGGAGATCATCCTCACAAAAATTCAAGTCATTTTCATATTCGTAGACTGGTTTAGAAGTTGAAGAATTATGGACCGCTGTGTAACTTGAAAATCACATTTGATGGGGTTAGAAATTTTAGAATGGGCTGATTTTTCGTTGGGGTGATCTATATGGTGAGGAGATCATCGTCGCCAAAAATCAGCCATTAATTCATCTTCTATGTGAGTCCACCAAAATGGTTGTCAAAAGTGGTTGTCCCTTGAACCCGACCCATTTCAATAATCCAAACCGCGCGTATGATCAGTGTCAAAATGACTTAAAATGACGAAGCACACGTACCCATGACGCATTAACCCCAGATATCATGGATTTCTTATATAATAAATATCAAAAGAAAAAGAAAGGAACGAAAGAACCATGGTTGCCTAGCTGCTTGGTTGCTTGCTGGCATGGACATAGTAGCAAAGGTGTTGGTAGCCGTTAGAATTTTTATTAAATACGAAGATTCCATCGATCAGTTTTGTTATTTAATGTTAAGACTAGCTAGCTTTCATGGATGAATATTAGAAGCAGCCTCGATCAATGTTAGTTTGTTTGTTCAAATGGATCAAGGAAAAGGAAGTTTCTTTAATTAATGGAAGTCGATCTGATTATTCTTAATATTTTTTTTAAGTGTAATCACGTTCAAACGGACCACGACGAAGTTGTTGCCTTTGCCATTGTGACACAATACAACTACGCTTTAAAATAAGGCTAGTTGTACGTCAATGGATTGTTGAAAGTTTGAACCCGTGTATTCGAAAACTCATATATTATCCAAAAATTTCAGACATTGGAGTTCGTATGCTCGGCCGTGGATTGTAAGAATCCAATTGTAGTTGTCATTGTCGAGCTGGCATCACTTTTTTCACTTTTGGCGGTGTTGACCGAGGTTTAAAGGAGGTCCTTTTAATGGTTAAACGGACTTGGGGCGTTACTGTTAAAACGGATTGAAATGGCCAGGGGCAAAAATGAAATTTAACGGAATTAAACGGATTTTAATGGAAAAAAATGGCTCTGAAATTCAAATTTTGAAATTTAAAAATAAAAAAGAAAATTTAACGGATTTTAACGGAATTAACGGTCATTTTTTTCACAAAATTTTTCAGAATTAAAAGGCTGTTTAAACAATTTTAACGGCTGTTGAAACAAAAAAAAACGGCCATTTTATTCAAAACAGATAAAACATGTTTAAAAGGTTTTAACGGAAACAGCGAGCCTGCAAGCACCAAGAGGGTCAAAAACAGGGGGTCCTCGGAGCCTGAGCCATATTAATTATATTTACGGAAAATTTCTTAAAAGAAAAAAATTTAAATCTATTTACAAAAACAAAAACAACTTTCTGACACTTCCCTCTATATATCTATATAATAAAACAGGACAGTTGTCTCCCCCTCTTATCCGGCTTCATAAAGGATGGCTGAGATCTTATGACACCAAATGGATAGTGGATCTCAGCCACTCACACCCAATTTTGACAAATGCTTTGTTAATGAGACGGGTCACCTACTATTTACCTACATATAAAGAATGAAATGGGTTGGATTTACATATAGCCCAAGGATCAAGCTCAGGAGCCCCACTTTTTATGCCTCGAGAGGGGTGTTACCGTTAAAACGGCTATTAAAACGGATTGAAACGGCCAGGGGCAAAAATGGAACAAATAGATTTTAAATGATTTTAACAGAAAAAAATGGTGCTGAAATTCAAATTTTAAAATTTGAAAATTTAAAAAAAAAGAGTAGAATTTAACGGAAATTTAATGGTTTTCTTATACCCATCTTATCTTATATGGCTTCAATAATGAGTGGCTGAGATCCACTATGCTTCATTTCAATGGCTGAGATTAACTCCCACCCAATTTTGACAACCACTTTGTCGGAAAGTGCCGCGGGCACAGGCCACCCACGCATATATCAAGACAACTCAGTTGTATTTTCTTATCTTATCCATCCATCTAATGTGGACGGTTAGATAAAGAGTAGTTGAGATCAAATCCATTGATCTAATGTGGACGGTTAGATTTCAGCCACTCAATCCGCCTCATTTGACCTCAATTTAGTCAAAATTTAAATTTCAAACCGTTATTTTTTGTTATTAATGTTATTCTCCCATTTCTCCCTCTGTGCGTTACAATCCATTATAACAGCCGTTATAATGGATAAAAACGGTAACGCCCCAGTCCATTCTACCATTTGAGTGCCGATGACACCCAATTTTTGCAAACGCCTTTATCAGAGAGTGTCGTGGGCATGGGCCGTTTACTATTCTATATAACAAAACACATTGGTTCTCTCCCTACTTATACCTCCTCTTATAAGCATCAACAAAGAATGGCCAAGATCTAATCCTCCCCCAAATGGACGGTAGATCTCCGCCACTCACCTGATTTTGGCAAATTCTTTCTCGAGGAGTGCCAATGGCACGGGGCACCCACTAGTCTATATAACAAAATAGGACAATTGTCTCCCCCTCTTATCCGGCTTCATAAAGGATGGCCGAGATCTTATCACACCAAATGGACAGTGGATCTCAGCCACTCACACCCAATTTTGACAAACGCTTCGTCGATGAGTGTCGTGGGCACGGGTCACCTACTATCTATATAACAAAACAGGACGGTTGTCTCCCCTCTTATCCGGCTTCATAAAGGATGGCCGAGATCTTATCACACCAAATGGACAGTGGATCTCAGCCACTCACACCCAATTTTGACAATCGCTTTATCGATGAGTGCCGTGGGCACGGGTCACCTACTATTTACCTACATATAAGGAATGAAATGGGTTGGCTTTACATATAGCCCAAGGGTCAGGCTCAGGAGCCCCTCTTTTTATGCCTCGAGAGGGGTGTTACCGTTAAAACGGATTGAAACAGCCAGGGGCAAAAATGAAAAAAATGAATTTTAATGATTTTATCGGAAAAAAGTAGTGCTGAAATTCAAATTTTGAAATTTGAAATTTAAAAATTCAAAAAAAAAAAGAATTTGACCGAAATTTAATGGTTTTCTTATACCCTTCTTATCTTATATGGCTTCAATAATGAGTGGCTGAGATCCATTATGCTTCATATCGATGGCTGAGATTAACTCCCACCCGATTTTGACAAACACTTTGTCGGAAAGTGCCGCAGGCATGGGCCACCCACGCATATATCAAGATAACTCAGTTGTATTCTCTTATCTTATCCATCCATCTAATGTGGATGGTTAGATAAAGAGTGGTTGAGATCAAATCCATCGATGTAATGGGGACGATTAGATTTTAGCCACTCAATCCGTCTCATTTGACCTCAATTTATTCAAAATTTAAATTTCAACACTGTTATTTTTTGTTATTTATGTTATTTTCTCATTTCTCCCTCTGTGCGTTACAATCCGTTATAATGAAAAAACGGTAGCGCCCTAGTCCGTTATACCGTTTGAGTGCCTAAGGCACCCAATTTTTGCAAATGCTTTTGTTGGAGAGTGTTGTGGGCATGGGCAATTCACTATTCTATATAACGAAACACTCGGGCGGGTTGGGTTGGGTTGGAGGTCAACCCTAGCCCAACCTAACCTTAAAGGCTGTCAACCCTAACCCCACCCAACCCAAGGTCGGGCCTAGATTTGGGTTGGGTTAGTCGGGTTGATTGGGTTAGTCAATTTCTTAATTTTTTTATTGGTTGAAAATATTGTTGAATTTTTTCATATTAAAATACTTTATCGGTCAATACAATAGATGTTGTGCTAACCATTAAATAATAGCATAATAACTTCATTTTCAAAGCTCGTGAAAGAAAACATGATATTTTCATAATAACGGAAAAGTTCATCAACTCAAATACATGATAAAAGTCACTAAAGAAATAACCAAAAACAATCGTTGGAGAAAAATACGATATTTTCACTATCAACTGATCACATAAAATACCAAAATGTAGTTTTTATGACATTTGGTAATATCACACAAAGGTCGTAGTTACTAAGGACAAACATCCATGGGTTGCTGCATTTGCCCAAAATGTAGTGTGGATATTTGTCAGTAAAATTAATGGGTCAAGATGGGGGGACAACAATTTCATACAACATTTTTTACAACAAAAATTGGCGTCGGCCAGTATTGGAATGAGATGATTTTTTGGTAAGGATGGTCTCTATATTGAGGAGATCATCTTCACAAAAATTCAAATCAATCCGATATTCGTAGACTGGTTTACAAGTTGAAGATTTATGGATCGTTTATTTTTATCGTTAACTTCAAAACCACATTTGATGGGGTTAGAAATTTCAGAATAAGCCGATTTTTTGTAAGGGTGATCTATATGCTGATTTTTTGTAGGGGTGATCTATATGATGAGGAGATCATCCTCACCAAAAATCAGCTATTGATTCATCTTCCATGTCGGTACGTCAAAATTGTTGTATGAAATTGTTGTCCCCCGATATATATATATATATATATATATATAGTTTGTAAGTCGGGCTCGGGTTAGGTCGGGTTGGGCCAAGCCTCAACCCTAACCTAACCCAATTTGATCGGGTTACCAAAAATCCGGCCCAAGCCCAACCCAAGTTCTAAAAGGGCTAACTCAACCCAACCCTAAGGTCGGGTTCAACCCGTCGGGCTCGGGTTGAACCCGCCCAAGTTGTAGCCCTATAAAACACATTGGTTGTCTCCCTACTTATACCCTTATAAGCATCGACAAAGAAGGGCTGAGATCTTATCACACCAACTGGACAGTGGATCTCAGCCACTCACACCCAATTTTGACAAACGCTTTGTCGATGAGTGCCGTGGGCACGGGGCACCCACTAGTCTATATAACAAAACAGGACGGTTGTCTCCCCCTCTTATCCGGCTTCATAAAGGATGGCCGAGATCTTATCACACCAAATGGACGGTGGATCTCTGCCGCTCACCCCAATTTTGACAAACGCTTTGTCAATGAGTGCCGTGGGCACAGGTAACCTACTATTTACCTATATATAAGGAATGAAATGGGTTGGATTTACATATAGCCCAAAGGTTAGGCTCAAGAGCCCCACTTTTTAATCCTCGAGAGGGGTGTTATTGTTAAAACGGATTGAAACGGCCAGGAGCAAAAATAGAAAAAATAGATTTTAATGGATTTAATGATTTTAACGGAAAAGAGTGGTGCTGAAATTCAAAATTAAAAATTAAAAAAAAATATAGAATTTAACAAAAATTTATAGTTTTCTTATACCCCTCTTATATTATATGGCTTCAATAATGAGTGGCTGAGATCCACTATGCTTCATATTGATGGCTGAGATTAACTCCCACCCGATTTTGACAAACAGTTTATCGAAAAGTGCCGCGGGCACGGGTCACCCACGCATATATCAAGATAACTCAGTTGTATTCTCTTATCTTATACATACATCTAATGTGGATGGTTATATAAAGAGTGGTTGAGATCAAATCCATCGATCCAATGTGGACGGTTAGATTTCAGCCACTCATTCCGCCTCATTTGACCTCAATTTATTCAAAATTTAAATTTCAACACTGTTATTTTTTGTTATTTCTGTTATTTTCCCATTTCTCCCTCTGTGTGTTACAATCCGTTATAATGGAAAAAATGGTAACACCCCAATCCGTTATACCCTTTGAGTGCCAAAGGCACCCAATTTTTGCAAATGCTTTTGTTGGAGAGTGCCGTGGGCATTGGCCATTTACTTAGGTATGCAACTTGGGCTGCTCAACCCGAGCCCGACAGGTTAAACCCGACATTAGGTTGGGTTGGGTTAGCCCTTTTAGAACTTGGGTTGGGCTTGGGCCAGATTTTTGGTAACCAGATCAAATCGGGTTGGGTTAGGGTTGAGGCTTGGCCTAACCCGAGCCCGGCATACGAACTATATATATTAGTTTTACCGACAAATATCCACACTACATTTTGGCAAATGCGGCAACCCATGGATGTTTGTCCTTAGTAATTACAACCTTTGTGTGATATTACAAAATGCCATTGAAACTACATTTTAGCATTTTATGTGATCAGTTGATAGTGAAAATATCGTGTTTTTCTCTAACGATTGTTTTTTGTTATTTCTTTAGTGACTTAATTTTATCATGCATTTGAGTTAATGAACTTTTTCGTTATTATAGAAATATATATCATGTTTTCTTTCACGAGCTTTAGAAATTAAGTTATATCGGGTTGGGTTAGGGTTGAAAAATCTAGGCCCGACCGGGTTGGGTTGGGTTAGGGTTGACAGCCTTTAAGGTTGGTTGGACTAGGGTTGACCTCCAACCCGACTTAACCCACCCGAGTTGCAGCCCTACATTTACTATTCTATATAACAAAACACATTGGTTGTCTCCCTACTTATACCTCTGTGGATCTCTGCCACTCACCTAATTTCGGCAAATTCTTATACCCCCTCTTATAGGTTTCAACAAAGAAGGGTCGAGATCTTATCCTCCAAATGGATGGTGGATCTTAGCCACTCACACCCGATTTTGGCAAATGCTTTGTTAGAGAGTGCCGAGGGCACGGGTCATCCACTAGTCTATATAACAAAACAGGGAAGTTGTCTCCTCTTATATGTTTCAACAAAGAAGGGCCAAGATCATATCTCCAAAATAAACAGTGGATCTCAGCCACTCACACCCGATTTTGGCAAACGCTTTGTTGGAGAGTGCCGTGGGCACGGGCCACCCACTATCTATACAACAAGTGAAAGAGGTTGTCTTACACCCCCTCTTACCTTATAGGGCTTCAATAATGAGTGGCTAAGATCCACTATGCTTCATATCAATGGCTGAGATTAACTCACACCTGATTTTGACAAACACTTTGTTAGAAAGTGCCGTAGGCACGGGTCACCCACACATATAACAAAATAACTCAGTTGTGTTCTCTTATCTTATACTGGTTCATAAGATAAAGAGTGGTTGAGATCAAATCCATCCATCTAATGTGGATGGTTAGATTTCAGCCACTTAATTTTTCTCATTTATTCATTCACCCCGACTCATTTGACATCAATTTATTAAAAATTAAAAATTAAAAATTTAAAAGTTGAATTTTAACACAGTTATTTTTGTTATTTATATTTGTTTCTCAATTTTTTTATTTTTTCCTTTGTGCATTACAATCCATTATAACAACCGTATAATGGAAAAAAGTAACGCCTCCGTCCGTTATACTGTTTGAGTGCCAAAGGTACCCAATTTTTACAAATGCTTTTATCGGAGAGTGCCGTGGGCACGGGCCCTTTACTATCTATATAACAAAACAGGGAAGTTGTCTCCCCACTTATACCCCCTCTTATATGTTTCAACAAAGAAGGGCCAAGATTTTATCTTCAAAATAGACGGTGGATCTCAACCACACACACCTGATTTTGGCAAACGCTTTGTTTGAGAGATCCACTATGTTTCATATCAATGGCTGAGATTAACTCCCACCCGATTTTGACAAAAACTTTGTCGGAGAATGTCGTCCATCCACACATATAACAAAATAACTCAGTTGTATTCTCTTATCTTATCCTCCTTCGTAAGATAAAGAGTGGTTGAAATCAAATCCATCTATCTAATGTGGACGGTTAGATTTCAGCTACGCAATCTCCCTCATTTATTCATTCACTCCCACTCATGTGACCTCAATTTATTAAAAATTTGAAATTCAAAATTGGAGGAGTTACCATTTTTTTCATTGTAACGGATTGTAATGCATGGGCAAAAATGGGAAAATAATGGAAGAAAGTGGCAATAAAATTCAATAAAATTTATAATGGAAAATAATGGAAATAAGGGGCATTTTATTAACAATTTTTGGTCCAAATAATAACTGCAGTTATCAAGCCATTTTTCAAAACATGATCTGCGGTTTAGAGACCATACCAAGGTGGCATGGGATCTGGCAATAAGATGATCCAGAACACCCGCCTAAATGATCTAATGGCGAAAGTAGACATTTGGGTCATCAAGACCGTTCAATTTCATTCTCTTCAGTTAAAAATTGAGGAGTGTTAAGCATGGTCCTTAGCACGATAGTGTAGCATTATCTTCTCAAGATCCAAACCACTGATGGTCACCGAGATTCCCACCACATGAATCTCAAATACCACCGGGAGAGAGGCTTCCATGCGCCAGGGCCGTATAGAGCAAACAAAACGGGCTTTCTCAGTGCTTGCCACATCAGCAAAAAAATTATTGGATGGATAATTATGATCTGCTTGGATCAATTTGCAGCTCAGGTGCGACCCCTGATGGGTGGCCCCCACCCTCATGTATGCCACTTGAATGGTGAGATATTTTGTTCCATGATTGCATGGAACAAAAAAAGGTTGTTTTGGAGTCTGTCAGACAACCGAGCGACCATCTCAGCTGCCAGATGGCAAGTTGAGAACGAGATGTAGTTCTGGTTTCTCTTCATGTCGTTAATCATGTGATTCCTACCTTATAAATAGGAAAGAGATGTAGTTCTGGTTTCTCTTTACATATTACATGTACGAGGCTGACACGGCCAATCCAGACCGTTCATCTGAAAGTGCCCTTGTTAACATGATGCCTCCTTTCGCCACACGGCAGATTCCTGCAAGGATGGAAACTTTCATAGGGGATGTTAACTTGCCCATGAATGGGTTCCAATCTCACGATGAAAAAGATATTCGAATTCAACGACGGGAAATCACCAATCAGGCTGATTTTTTATTCATAAGGTTAGTGGCCATTGAAGTGCACGTTTGAAGCCCCTCCAGAAATGCCACGTGGTACACTCTTTTGGGGCCCACTGACGCATGGATGCATAGCCCACCTCTTGCTGGACCTACGCACATTAAAAAAATAAGCTTAAAAAGCTTGATTGGTGATTTATAACTGTTGGATTTTATCATTGTAATGAGGTAATGTTTAGTTGTAGGATTTTGAGTCCTTTCTCTGGGTGCTCAAATCTAACCGTTAGAAACTACCAATCAAGCTGATTTTTGTTGTGTATGTTCACCAAGGGGTGGGCCAAACATCCATGAGGTAGGGCACGAAATGGGATCTGATATGAGATCGGACCCGGTCTAAACCTTTACTTTGGGGTTTAGATCATTGAGATGTGATCCAAATGAAAAATGGGTCGAATGTGAATCAATGTCAATTAATCGATCAGATTCGGATTTGTGCCGAATTCGGGTACTAGTATTAGGAATTCAGATCTTGAGTTTAGAGCTTGGATCCTTATTAAATTTGTCATTTTGTAGTGGAGCTGACCATCTATCTATAGGGGTGTCAATTTTGCCCATTTAACCGGAACCGGAACCAAAAACACCGGTTCTGGTTCCACATTTTTGAGAACCGATTAAACAAGAACTGAACCGAATCGAAAATAATGGTTCCAGTTCTGGGTAGTTTAATATGGAACCGAAACCGATAGGAACCGGAACCGAACCGAACCAATAAGAACTGGAACTGATATATAAATATAGTGTTAAAATTATCATATTATCAAGATTAGACTTAGTATACCCGGAACTGAAATCCGAACCGGAACCAACAGAAACTACATAATCGATTTCGGTTCCGGGTCCATCATTTTGAGAACCGGAACCGATGAGAACCGTTCTGGCCACCTTTAGAACCGAATCGGAACAGACCCGTACGTTGACACCCCTATGTATCTATGGGTGTCAATTTGTACCTGTTTAACCTGAATTGAACCGGAACCAAATCAATAATAACAGTTTCAGTCTTGATACTTCGATATTGTAACCAAACCGATAAGAATCAGAACCGATATATAGATATATTGTTAAATAGTGTTAAAATTGTCATGTTATCAGGATTAAAATCGATTACCTATAACTGGACCAGAACCAATGAAACAAAACAATCGGTTCGGCTCCAAATCCATCATTTTGAGAACCGAAACCAGTAGGAACCAACAATATTGGTTCCAGTTCTCGGTACCTTAGGAACTGAATTGGAAGTGACCCATTGACACCCTACATGTATCCAACCATATTTCACATGTAGGTCGGATTTAGATATTCTAATATGGATCATGGTTCGAATTTGGATCAAGTGTCATAGATTTAAATATTCTTCATTTCATACGTGCATACTAGGTCTATCCCTGTGCTGCTTGTCTAGAGAATGCAGCTTGACCAAATCCCTCTTCCATAGGTTGGAAACTAATGCAAGGAGTTCAACCAATACATCACAAAAGGCGCGACTGATGAGGGCATGAGATTAAATCCCCTTATCACATAGTCTAGGTACATGACTTAGCCGAGACCTCTTAATGGGTCCCACCTGGTGGGCCACCCTACCTCAATGGGCCAGGCCAAACCTGCCCAGTGTGGATACGCTCCTGCATCAAAAACAAAAATGCAGTCTTTTTATTTATCATTTGTTCTTCTTTGAATTTGTTTTTTTGTGAAAGTTTTCCCTAAAGTGTTGCAATAGTAGCACTTTATCACTGTGAATTCGATGAAACGTGCTTTGAGATGTGTATTTTTACCCAACCAACGGTGATAGAGGCACCACAAATCCAAACTCCTTCCTGAATCTTGATTTTTGATCTGGATCTTTCATTTTAGATTTTTACCCAACCAACGGTGATAGAGGCACCACGCATCCGCACAAACACATACCCGTATACACATACACATACCCCGCCCAAACATCATATGACACAGGAAGCTAGGTTTCATAGACCGGAGATTTTCATGATTTTTTTCCCAGAATTAACTTGGCAGCAAGTTGTACTTTTGTGGGGTTAGAGAACAGCGGTGTTTGGATGCATGGATACCTCTGTAATTTTGAGGTCAACCTATCCTGAATATGACCCAATTATGATGTGCAAGGGCAGAGGTATTAGTGTACAAGCCCAGACCGTTATATATGTAGCTAGGCCCAATAATAGCCCGGCCCTTAGGTTAGGGCCAGGCCTAAATTAATTTTTAATTAAAAATTAAGGCCAAGCCTGACCCATATATACGACAGGTCTTAAAATCACTCCTAGGTAGATCCTACTGGGCCCATAAATGCAGTTCCAAGGCTGGACCTATTCGGCCGGGCCTAAAAGACAAACCAATGCCGCCACCCTACGTTTGACATAATCGACCATTTGCTGATGTTATCTGGTTGGTACATTTTTTGTGGGGGTCGTGATGTAACAAGGTATACCTGAGATCTTTACATTTGAGGAAGCAGCATTTTGGTAGTCACCACTGCCATCTGGGCCCACTGACCGCATGGATGTTTAGCCCACCCTTTAATAGATATTCATACAAAAAATCAGCTTGTTTAATGATTTGTAGCTGTTGGTTTTAGTACTCAAAAAATGGTTGTATTCAACGGCTATAAGAACGCCTTAAATGGTGCTAAAAAGTGTTAAAATCTAATGGTTATAGATTACCAATTAAGGTGATTTTTGGTATGTATATCCAGCAAGGGGTGGGATAAACATCTAAGCGGTCAGTGGGCCCAGATGGCACAGCGGTGACTACCAAAAATGCCGCTTCCGCAAATGAACAGTTTCAGGCATACCTTGTTACATCTTTTTCCTTTTTGTGGGCCCAGCAGATTTATGGCGCTTAATAGCAACAACCCCCAAAAAAGAGTAAAACTTGTCACAAGATGTTGTGACGGAAGCTGGTCACAGCACTCTATACAAGCCACGTGGCATACTATTAGAGGACGATGACCGTATGGATGTTTGGCCAGTCACTCGGTGGACCGATACACAAAAAATCAGCCTGATTCGTGATTTCTAACCGATTCAATTGAAGTTATTTTCATGGGTTGATTTTAACGGTACGAATTTGAGCATTATTGAGCGCAAAAATCCAAAGGTTGTATATCACTAATCAGACTGATTTTTGGTTTGTAGGTCCACCGAGGGATTGGCCAAACATCCATACGGTCAGCGCCCTCTGATCGTATGCCACGTGGCTCGTATTGAGTGCTGTGACCGGCTTCCGTCGCAACATCTTGTGGCACAAATTTTACTCCCCAAAAAATGCTTGGACTGTCTGATCACACGGTCATATTGGGCTTGCACAAAAGGTCGTTTTAGAGTCTGTCAGACAACCGAGCGACCATCTCAGCCGCCAGATGGCAAGTTGAGAACGATCCTCTACAGCCGGTGATCCACAACATGGAAGCTTAGCCGTTAATCACGCTCTGATCGCACGGTCATAATTCATCGACCAGACTTAGGTTCCTGTCTCCTTAGAACTCAAGGACACAGAGGTACGAGCCTATAGAACAGATCCTGTTCAAGTAAGGTCGTACCATGAAAAGTGATTCCTTCCTAATAAATTCATGTCATTAATTTCATATTTGGGCGATGTGGGACTAAACGTTGGAAAGAGGTGCAGTTCGGGTTTCTCTTTCCATGTGCGAGAAACCCGAACTGCAATGTTGAGGTGGCAGAACATGTGGGCCCTTTCGGTTCCTAAGCCACGTCAACTAGCACGCGGAGAAAAACCTGCGCCACTTGTAGAGAAACCTTACCCTTCCTGGAATAAGTCCGGAAAACCTGTCCCAAAATAAATGCAAAACTCTAAAAGTGAACTGGGAAGCCTTTCTCTATTATCAGAGCCAGGTTTCGATCCTGGGACCTGTGGGTTATGGGCCCACCACGCTTCCGCTGCGCCACTCTGATGCGTTGACAATATATTTGCCTAAATTCTATATAAAGCAAAGATAGCTACATCCCGAATCAATAGAACAAAGGTTTTTATTGGGCTGGGATGGATTGATGGGCATATAGGCCCATCCTAATATAGGACCTGGCTTGGGTTCTATTAACAGGCCCAGCGGGCCAGTCCTGTGACAGCTTTTAAGGCCTGTTAAATAAGGCTAGTTGGGAAGGGCTTGCTGCTCCTAAGTATCTCAGGTCCGTCATTGCCTTTTGTTTTGGCCAGGCTTGCCATAGGCAAATCTGGCCTATTAATTTAAAAAACTTGAATCATACCATGGTTTAATTTAAAAAATGGCTGTTATAACAAAAATAATGCCCTTTATAACTGTAACACCCCAATCCGTTATGTTGCCTACCTACGTATTAACAAACGGTCCCTCATAGTCAATCAACCTAACATGCACATTCAATGCCGGAGGGGGAAATATGTGAGCTCAACCAACTCTGGAAGGGCCATATGCTAAACCCAGCTAATGCAGGGGTCTGGCTCCAGCCTCCAACTCGATCTTGTGGAAGACTGCCCTCCTAGGGGGCACTTGGGCCCCTGTAGGCTTTGTTTCATTGTGTATCTCGTAATCATTTGATTCCGTCCAAATTAGCTCCTCCTCTTGTACTAACATATACTAAACGGTTTTTGAATAACTTGCATGTGGTATGAGAGCTAATCTCCTACCTTCACTGGAGGAATGGTTTGGGGGGTGCAAGTTCAGTCGTTGGGTCACGAAAAAACTCCAGTCTACCTCAGCCTGCGATAACAAGAGGAATACGACAAAGAGAGACAATGAACAACAGCCTTTAGGAGAAGACTTGCTGAAGTAGATCCTCTCGGTAGATGTCCCACTGACATCAAGTCAAGGAACATTCGAGGGGCCATTCCAATCATGCACCTATATGAGGCATGGGGAAGCATCGAGCAGAGGCAAGAACCAGGCAGAGAGTAGAGGATATGCCATTTCTCCCACCCCCTGATCACAATCTCATTTAAAATTCTTATACGTACAAAAAAGTGTTCCTTCCCTACCGAACAATCCTCCCCGAACTCCACCTCGGGGGATGTAGGGGGGTTATCTTCCTTTCCTGTAGCTACTGGAGCGTAGTCACCAACTGAACCAATTGGAGGGAAGACATCCCTGACGTACCTATTCATAAAAAAAGTCAATCATACGTTCAACCTAACTAACGAGCGGAAACAGAGAAAGGGGAAAGGAACAACAACCCACCACCCAACCTCCCAATCTAATGTAACTGTTAGTTCTGTACAATTCTTCCCCAGACTCTCTCACCCTTCCCCTCCTGCTACCACAGGAGGAGACCAATCAGCCAGCAAATAATAATTGGCGCTTGCGAGATGTGATTGTTAATGGTCACTTTTACCACTGGAAACTTGAAATCCTCAATCAAAAGCTAAGGTACCAATGAACCATACACTATTGCTCTCATTCAATCCACACATTAGACAATTACCTCTGCCAAGCTAGATTTGTATCCTCAATCAAAGGGAGGCTTAGGACTTGGCTGTGAAAAATCCATGATCCAAGACCTTTAAGTATTTTCCGTTTGCTTTCGGATTTTGCCTTTTTGTCAACATACGAACAGTCATCAACGTGTTATTATGAGTCTGTGACCCACTTGTTTGACTTTTTTGAGTGTTAAATTTGAAATATATCTTTGATGACGAGTAAATCCTACCTGACCACCGCCGGTCAGGTAGCTAACTAACCACCCACAATATAAGCCACGTGAAAATTTATTAGAGGACACTGACCGTATAGATGTTTGGCCAATACCTATAGGTTGACATATAAACCCAAAATCAACCTGATCAGTGATTTATAAGTGTTAGTTGAAGTCATTTTCATGGGTTAATTTTTACCGTAGGAAATTTAGCATTATTTACTATTATTTGGGTACAAAGATCCAAAGGTTTGAAATTACTAATCAGGCTGATTTTTGGTTTATAGGTCTACTTAAGGATTGGCTGAACATCCATACCGTCAGCATCCTCTAATAGTGGGTTTTCAACTTTTTCTGTTATATTGCTTCAAGATGCGTGTGCATGCCATCTTTGGGAGGTGATCGATTGGTAAACAACTGTTAAAAATTAGAAGAACATGCAATAGAAAAAGATGCATTGGCTTGGATAATTTTTTTGACGCAGCAAATCAGTGGCCAATCACACTGGGCCAAAGCAATATTTCTTTTTTTGTTGAAAAGCAACAGTGGCGCAGTGCGATTGGCCACCGCTTCGCTGCTTCAAAATATATCCACTACTTCAAAAGTTTTCTCATTTGCTTGCCTTCTTAGATGGTTACTAACTTACAATATCATCGTATAAAAAAGAAAAAGAGTCAGGCTCCAGTGTTACCGCCCTAAAATGAAAGGCTCCCGGTACAGGACACAATATGAGACACGTGGCACATTATTAGAGGACTCTGACCGTATGGATGTTTGGCCAATCTCTAGGTGGACCTTCAAACCAAAAATCAGCCTCATTAGTGATTTCTAGGCGTTAATTGGATCTTTGTACCTCAAATACTGCTCAAATTCCTACAGTTAAGATGGATAAACCCATGAAAATAAGTCCAATCCAACGCCTATGAATCACTAATCAGGCTGATTTTTGGTTTGTAGGTCTACTTAGGGATTGGCCAAACATCCATACGGTCAGAATCCTCTAAGAATGTGCCACATGGCTCATATTGTGTCCTGTAACGAGAGCCTGGGCGAAAGAAAAAAATACAGAGAAGGGAACAAAAGTCACAATCACACAATCTCTTATTCTCTTGTAATAATATCATATAAACCCTAAAAAAAATACGGAAAAAGGGTGCGAAAGTCACACTCACACAATCTCTTACGCACATAAACCAACCTTACCCAAAAAAAAGACACTGAGACATGTAGAGGAATTAGACAAAGGCGATGATGCATATGGATTGGAAGCATTAGCGTGGCAGGATGGGTCCTTGTGGGTGGTTGTGGTTGTGATTGTTCATATATTGAGACTTGAGGCTATCGAGCACAGCGAAGACTGCCTGCACGGGGGTTGTGTGGCGAAGCCATTGTAGCAAACTCTTAAGCAGGTGGAGCAAAGAATTTAGCAAAGGAGGGGAAATAAAAAGGATGAGGTAGGCGACCCAGAAGAATGGCTGTGGGAGAAGAAAAGAGCTTAACATTGCTAAACCCAACAAACCCAAGAGGGTCCGTGGAGCTTCAAGCGGAATGCGAGAGAATCTGGTGGAGTAGGTGAAGAAGACGAGCAGAGAGAGGACGGAGACTGTCATCAACAAAGGGTGGGTATCGAAGGGACTCCCAGCTTTCCCTTGAAACTTAAAGGTCAACAGTTCCACCACAAGTGCGACAACACATCTCAAGACATCGTCCATCGTCCATCGTTGGCGAACCCCAACGCGAAATCGATTTCGTAGGGGTATGGCCATGATGACTTGGTTAATGTCCTTGAAACTTTAATAGGCGAATGCAGACGTTATTTATAGCCGGGTCGTGCTAACCCACGGATTGGGGGGCAGCATCTTCCTTGATCTGCTGTTTATCCCTGGTTTGCCTATAGAACAAAGGGATCCTCCTTTTCTTTTTTAAGTCACTATCGCTCTCCTCCTTTTTTTTTTCAAGTCGATGTCGCTGCTATTCCATTTTTTAAAGTCACTATCGCTCTCCTCTTTTTTTTCCAAGTCGATGTCGCTGCTATTCCATTTTTTTAAGTCGCTATCGCTCTCCTTATTTTTTCTTTTTCAGTCGCTATTGCTCTCCTCCCTGTTATTAGTCGCTGTCGTTGCTATTGAGTGAAACTTCTGTCACAACGCATACTACGAGCCACGTGGCACACTCTTAGTGGACGCTGACCGTATGGATGTTTGGCCAGTCCCTCGGTGGACCTGAAAACCAAAAATCAGCATGATTAGTGATTTACAACCTTTGGATCTTTGCACTCAAATAATGCTCAAATACCAACTGTTAAAATCAACCCATGAAAATAACTTCAATCCAACGCTTAGAAATCACTAATCAAGCTATTTTTGGTTTGCAGGTCCACCGAGGGACTGGCCAAAAATCCGTAAGGTCAGCATCCATTAAGAGTGTGCCACGTGGCTCGTATTGTGCGTTGTGGCAGAAGTTTACTCGTTGCTATTCCATTTTTTTTGTCGGTATCTCTCTCCTTTTTTTTTCAGTCGCTGTTGCTGCTACACGTTTCTAATACGCTCTCCTCCCTTTTTCTTGAGTCGAAACCTTTCGTTTTAAGTCGCCGTCGCAGACGAGAAAAAATTCGATGGCCCCCCGGGGGACTTCAAACTTTGATGTCCCCCTCCCAAAATGTATGACAAGTACCCCTTGTTAACCACTAACCAGGGCTTTAACGCTGGTTGGGTTAAGGGATTAACGTACGTGTCTGACATTTTGGGTGGGGGGACTTCAAAGTTTGATGTCCCTCGGGGCCTGCGAATGTTTTCTCGCTCTCCTCCTTTTGTTTATAAGTCGCCCTGGATATAGGGTGCCTATAGATCACAGGGTTTCGCTAATTGCTCACATACATACGTATCACGTAATGACCATCAAATTGCTCATCACACGTGCGTGCCTCTCGAACAAATCCTTTTCAAGTAGGGCATGTTTGGTAGGCCACCACGGCGGGAAAATAAAATATTTGCACACGTTAATACTCGCCTGGCGCGGAAAAATCATTAATTTTAATAAAATATGTTGTTTGATCCTTTGACTAATTATGTGGGTCCCACACTTGCTTAGCCCAAATTTGACTTACTTTAATATGTGAGACCCACACAAATTTACAGAAAATGAAGTAAGCTAGTTAATACACGGACCAAACGTTGTTAAATATGGACATGCTCAAATATTTAGCTAAGATAATATTCCTCTGGCTAAATATTCGCCATTGGAACTCTTTTTCTCACGTACCTAACAGGCATACTCTCTGATCTAAGTCCTCCCTTGTAAAAAAGCCAGACCCAGATTTCATATCTAGTCAATGTGAAATTAAGATTGGCAAAAGGTTACAATTACTGCAGGCATTTCCATACATTTGTGTTATTGCCATCTCAATCTAGAGTCTAAACCATCTATCTAATAGGGAAAATCTATGATGCATAACTCTATCAAAATTTTGATGCAGGACTCCCTCAAATTGATGTGGCACACTTTTTTGGGCCCACTGACCTCATGAATGTTTGGCCAACATCTTGGTGGACCTATGCACCAAGAAGTAGGCCATGCATTCAAGGGGTCAGCTGGTCCAGAAGAGTGACACAAACCCATAAAGAAAAAGTAATCAAATCAGTGGATAGAAATCAGCAATGATCATGCTGGGTTTTGGTGCATAGGTCTTACAGTGGGTCCGAAAGACTGCAACACTGCCACATGACAATTTGTGAGATTTCTGCATCAAAATTTTGATAAAAAATTCATCTTGGGTGAGATTTCCTCTTTGCGACCTTTGCTGAGCTGAGCACGACGCACAAGTGTCATTGCTAGCTTTCATGTTTGAAGATTTTTTTTTCTTTCCTAGCTTTCCTGCTGAGATGAGGATTTTCTCTCTCTCTCTCTTTCCTAGCTTTTCCTGGGTGAGACTTACGACCTTTGAGAATGTGAGCTTTCCTGGGTGTGAGACTACCTGATGAGACTCTCTCTCTCTCTCTCCCTTATAGCTTTTTTTTATTTTCGATAAGTCCAAGAAAATATATTAAAGAAGGAGATGGAGAAGATCTCAAGAAGAGTACAAGAATAGGAAACTAAGAATGACACAATGAAAGAGTTGAAAAAAAGATTTACTGCAGCCTAAACACCATATCACTAAAAAAGATACTCCTAATCTCGTGACTGATGCTTCCACATCGGAACAACAATGCCTCTCTTTCCTAGCTTTTTCTGGGTGAGACTTGCGAGTTTTCCTTCGAGCTTTCCTGGGTGTGAGACTACTTGCGATGACAAGAGGAACACGACAAAGGGAGTCAATGAACAACAGCCTTTGGGAGAAGATTTGCTGAAGTAGATCCTCGCGGTAGATGTCCCAGTGACATCAAGTCAAGGAACATTCGAGGGGCCTTTCCAATCATGCAAATATATGAGGTACGGGGAAGCATCGAGCGGAGGCAAGAACCAGCCAGAGAGTAGAGGATATGACATTTCTCCCACCACCTGATCACAATCTCATTTAAAACTCTTATACGTACAAAAAAGTGTTCCTTCCCTACCGAGCAATCCTCCCCGAACTCCACCTCGTGTAAGGGGGTTATCTTCCTTTCCTGTAGCTACTGGAGCGTATAGTCACTAACTGAACCAACTGGAGGGAAGACATCTCTGACCTACCTATTCATAAAAAAAAGTCAATCAAACCTTCAACCTAACTAACAAACGGAAACAAATAGAGGGGAAAAGAACAACAACCCACCACCCATCCTCCTAGTCTAATGTAACTGTTAGTTCTGTACAATTCTTCCCCAGACTCTCTCACCATTCCCCTCCTGCGACCACAGGAGGAGACCAATCAGCCAGCAAATAATAGTTGGCTCTTGCGAGATGTGATTGTTAATGGTCACTTTTACCACTGGAAACTTGAAATCCTCAATCAAAAGCTAAGGTACCAATGAACCATACACTATTGCTCTCATTCAATCCACACATCAGACAATTACCTCTGCCAAGTTGGATTTGTATCCTCAATCAAAGGGAGGCTTAGGACTTAGCTGTGGAAGAATCCATGATCCAAGACCTTTTAAGTATTTTCCGTTTGCTTTCGGATTTTGCCTTTTTGTCAACATACGAACAGTCATCAACGCGTTATTATGAGTCTATGACCCACTTGTTTGACTTTTTAGAGTGTTAAATTTGAAATAAATCTTTGATGACGAGTAAATCTTACCTGACCACCGCCGGTCAGGTAGCTAACTAACCACCCACAATATAAGCCACGTGAAAATTTATTAGAGGACACTGACCGTATAGATGTTTGGCCAATACCTATAGGTTGACATATAAACCCAAAATCAACCTGATTAGTGATTTATAAGTGTTAGTTGAAGTCATTTTCATGGGTTAATTTTTACCGTAGGAAATTTAGCATTATTTACTATTATTTGGGTACAAAGATCCAAAGGTTTGAAATTACTAATCAGGCTGATTTTTGGTTTATAGGTCTACTTAAGGATTGGCCGAACATCTATACCGTCAGCATCCTCTATTAGTGGGTTTTCTACTTTTTCTGTTATATTGCTTCAAGATGCGTGTGCATGCCATCTTTGGGAGGTGATCGATTGGTAAATAATTGTTAAAAATTTAAAAAACATGCAATAGAAAAAGATGCATTGGCTTGGATAATTTTTTTGAAGCAGCGAATCAGTGGCCAATCACACTGCGCCAAAGCAATAATATTTCTTTTTTTTGTTGAAAAGCAACAGTGGCGCAGTGCGATTGGCCACCGCTTCGCTGCTTCAAAATATATCCACTACTTCAAAAGTTTTCTCATTTGCTTGCCTTCTTAGATGGTTACTAACTTACAGTATCATCGTATAAAAAGAAAAAGAGTCAGGCTCCAGTGTTACTGCCCTAAAATGAAAGGCTCCCGTTACAGGACACAATATGAGACAGTGGCACATTATTAGAGGACTCTGACCGTATGGATGTTTGGCCAATCTCTAGGTGGACCTACAAACCAAAAATCAGCCTCATTAGTGATTTCTAGGCGTTAATTGGATCTTTGCACCTCAAGTACTGCTCAAATTCCCACAGTTAAGATGGATAAACCCATGAAAATAAGTCCAATCCAACGCCTATAAATCACTAATGAGGCTGATTTTTGGTTTGTAGGTCTACTTGGGGATTGGCCAAACATCCATATGGCTCATATTGTGTCCTGTAACGGGGGCCTGGGCGAAAGAAAAAAATACAGAGAAGGGAACAAAAGTCACAATCACACAATCTCTTATTCTCTTGTAATAATATCATATAAACCCTAAAAAAAATACGGAAAAAGGGTGCGAAAGTCACACTCACACTCGCACAATCTCTTACGCACATAAACCAACCTTATACAAAAAAAAGACACTGAGACACGTAGAGGAATTAGACAAAGGCGAATATGCATATGGATTGGAAGCATTAGAGTGGCAGGATGGGTCCTTGTGGGTGGTTGTGGTTGTGATTGTTCATATATTGAAACTTGAGGCTATCGAGCACAGCGAAGACTGCCTGCACGGGGGTTGTGTGGCGAAGCCATTGTAGCAAACTCTTAAGCTGGGGGAGCAAAGAATTTAGCAAAGGAGGGGAAATAAAAAGGATGAGGTAGGCGACCCAGAAGAATGGCTGTGGGAGAAGAAAAGAGCTTAACATTGCTAAACCCAACAAACCCAAGAGGGTCCGTGGAGCTTCTAGAGGAATGCGAGAGAATCTGGTGGAGTAGGTGAAGAAGACGAGAAGAGAGAGGATGGAGACTGTCATCAACAAAGGGTGGGTATCGAAGGGATTCCCAGCTTTCCCTTGAAACTTCAAGGTCAACAGTTCCACCACAAGTGCGACAACACATCTCAAGACATCGTCCATCGTCCATCGTTGGTGAACCCCCACGCGAAATCGATTTCTTAGGGGTATGGCCATGATGACTTGATTAATGTCCTTGAAACTTTAATAGGCGAAGGCAGATGTTATTTATAGCCGGGTCGTGCTAACCCACGGATTGGGGAGTAGCATCTTCCTTGATCTCCCCTGGTTTGCCCATAGAACAAAGGGATCCTCCTTTTCTTTTTTAGGTCGCTATCGCTCTCCTCTCTTTTTTCAAGTCGCTGCCGTTGGTATTCCATTTTTTATTCGCTATCGCTCTCTTCTTTAATTTTTTCAGGTCGATGTCGTTGCTATTCCATTTTTTCAGTCGCTGTGGTTGCTGTTCCATTTCCTTTGGATCTGAGTACCCCAAATAGTGCTTAAATCGTATGAAAAAGAATCCAATCGACGGTAAAAATCACTAATCATGCTGATTTTTGGTCAGTACTTAAGTCTACTTATGGATAGGCCAAATTACATCGATACGATCAGTGGCATGGTTATACACGTGGATGTGAATGTTGGGTTTCATGCTGGAGATCATCTAGATTCACGATTAGATGATCGTAGACGCTCCAACAAAACATGGTGTTATGGCCTGCAAAAAAGTCTACATATGAAACTGTTAGGATTAGCATGCTGCGGATTTCACCAAAGGATCAATCGAATAGCAAACAATAACCACCAAAACATACCAAATAAAAAAATCAAATAAGAGACAGAACACAAATAAAATCCGTGGTTCGATCGAAACCTATTACAGAGTAAAACTTGCCTGACCACATGTGGTGTGGTATCCTACCAGACCACACACAAGCTGCTTGTAGCGTGGATTTTGTACGGTAGCAAGTCACGTCTCAAGTCACATCTCTTGTTAACCTACTCAGGTTTGGTGGGACTAAATGAAAAGAGTGAGAAAAAATGAAAGTTAAAAAAAGTAAAACAACATGAAGAAGACACGTCGCAATTTCTTATAAGACACTGACTCTAGATGTTTGACCCATGGTTTTAAAAACGGCCGTTTAAACGGAAACGTCCCAAGCCAGTTTCCGTTAAAACCGTTTAAACACGTTTTAATGTATTTGAATTTAACGGCCGTTTTTTTTGTTTTAACAGCCGTTAAAATCGTTTAAACAGCCGTTAAATTTTGAAATTTTTTGTGAAAAAAATGTCCATTAAATTCCATGTTTTTTTTAATTTTCAATTTTCAAAATTTGAATTTCAGCACCATTTTTTCCATTAAAATCCGTTTAATTCAGTTAAATTCTATTTTTTGCCCTCGGCCGTTTAAATCCATTTTAAAGGCCGTTTAAACGGTGACACCCCCAGGCCATTTTAATGGTATAACGCACTAGGGGGCATTACCGTTAAAACGGATTGTAACAGCCAGGGCCAACAAAAGAAAAAAAGGGAAAAATGGAATTTAACAGAAAAATGGAAAAAATGGCGCTGAAAGTCAAATTTTGAAATTTGAAATTGAAAATTTCAAAAAATGAAAAAATGGATTTTAACGGCCAGTTTTTTTTCCACAAAAATTTCCAGAATTTAACGGCTGTTAAAACGATTTTAACGGCGGTTAAAATGAAAAAAAAAAAAAAAAAACGGCCATAAATTCAAAGCGTCAAAACGGATTTTAACGATTTTACGGTAACGGGCTTGGGGTGTTACCCTTTAAACGGCTGTTTTTAAAACCATGACTTCGACCCTAGCTAGTAAATTCGCGTATTATACACGTTTAATAAACGATTTTTTTTTTTGAAGGAACATTTAATATTACCGTATAAAATAAAAAAATCAGAAAAAATCACGAATTTTAAGATTATACAAATAAAACATGTATTATTCATGTTTAATACATGGATTGCGTGTTTTTTAAATAAAAACATGTTAAATGGAGGCATAAAATGAAAAAATAGATAAAATTCAGGCTTTTTAATGCTAAACGAATATAAATTTCAACAATGACCGAATTTTTGACAAGATGTTTTTATCCCAAAACCGAATTAAACTCGAACTTTTCTCGTTTCGAATCTTTACCGAATTGCTAATTGGTATGTTAAAAACTGTTAAAACCCGTTTTGACGCTTAGAAATTAACAGCCTGTTTTCGTTTTAATGGCTGTTAAAAAGAATTTGTGAAGAAAGGCCATTATTTTCGTTAAATTCCATTTTTTTCGTTTTTCAAAATTTCTAATTTAAAAAATCAGCACCTTTTTTCCATTTTTTTTCTGTTGAATTTTTTAAAATTTAATTATTTTTGCCCAGCCGCTATAATCCGTTTTAACGGTAACGCCCCCAGTCTGTTATACCGTTAAAACATTCTCCTTTAAACTTTGGTTTGGCCAATCCCTAGGTGGGGTAAAACTTCGGTCACAACGCACAATACGATTCACGTGGCACACTCTTGGTGGACGCTGACCATATGGATGTTTGGCCAATCAGTAGGTGGACCAGAAATAAACCTGATCAGTGATTTCTAAGCGTTGGATTGAAGTTATTTTCATGAGTTGATTTTTACCGTATGAATTTTGAGCATTATTTGGGTGCAAAAATCCATAGGTTGTAAAAGGTCACTGAGTTACTTTACATTTTTTTATGTTTTCAGGAGAAAAAAGGAAATTACTCTTTTGCTCTCACCAAACCTGAGCAGATTTACCAGAGGAGGAGAGGATGAGTTTATGGCTCGTGCGGATGCGACTTGCTACCGTACGTAAGCCACGCGGCAAGCACCTTGCCTATGGTTTGGTAGATACCACACCACAGGTGGTCAGGCAAGTTTTACTCCCTATTACATGACCGGGTATGATGATCCGCGTTCTTTAAGCATTCTTTAATGCATGGTTTTAAAAACGGCCGTTTAAACGGTAACGCCCCAAGCCCGTTTCCGTTTAAACCCGTTTTATTGGTTTTGAAAAAAACGGCCATTTTTTTGTTTTAACGGCCGTTAAAATCGTTTAAACAGTCGTTTAAATTCAAAAAAATTTGTAAAAAAAACAGCCGTTAAAACCGTTTAATTCCGTTAAATTCCGTTTTTTTTTTAATTTTCAAAATTTAAATTTCAGCGCCACTTTTTCCGTTTTTTTTCATTAAAATCCGTTAAACCGTTAAAACCGTTAAAATCCGTTTAATTCCGTTTTTTCCCATTTTTTTTCATTTTTGCCCCTGACCGTTTCAATCTGTTTTAACGGCCATTTAAACGGTAACGCCCCCAGTCCGTTTAACGGTTAAAACGGCCTCCTTTAAACCTTGCTTTAATGTATTCAAAATTACCATTAAATTATTGAATTTTGAATACCTGATATGACGGGTTGGGCCATGGCCGCTGGCCAGCCAAACACTCATAACAGTCCACGCCACGGGCTGAACATCAAAGCCCAAGTCTGACCCGAATGCTTAGCGGGCCGGGCCGGGTCAGACGTATAATAATTGGCCAACCAAGCGCGTTACAGACTAACCTAGGTGTAGTAGTAGAATTGTAGAAGCATGTTGCTCACTTACAGTTATAATATTACCATTATGTCTATTATAACAGGTCACATTAGTCAGGGAAAAGGTCGGACTATTATTATTTTTCAAAATAACCTCTATAGTGGTAAAATAGATTTTTTTTTTTTTTTCGAAAGTAACGACTCTTACTTCCATAATAATGGCAGTTGTAACACTGTTATAATAGCCATTTTTAAAACATGGTTCTGCCACCTCAACATCCCCCCTGCAAGTGACAAGTTTCAACTTATTAGCAGTCTGCCACATGGCTAAAAGAGGCATGATGTGGACAAGGACACTTTTAGATTGATGGTCTAGATAGATATGTTAGTCATACAATGTACAGAAAGCCGTCACTACAGGGGAAGATTTCTAGAGTGCAGCTCCTCAACCTTTCGCCAATTCAAGCTGCCAGAAATCGCCAATCAAACTGACTTTTGTTGTGTTCTAATCATACAGATAACATGCAGTGAGTGGAGCAACGAATTCACAAAGGATGAGGTAGGCGACCCAGAAGAAAGGCTGTGGGAGAAGCAGAGAGCTTAAAATTGCTAATCCCAACAAACCCGAGAGGGTACGCACAGCTTCAAGGGGGATGCAAGGAAATCTGGTGGAGAAGAAGAAGAAGAAGACGACGACGAACCATGGTTCACATCAGGCCTCTTTTTGCCATGTGGCAAACTGCTAATAAGATAAAACTTATCACTTGGGAGGATGTTGAGCTGGCAGAACCATGTTTTAAAATGGCTGTTACAACGGTAACTCCCCAACTCCGTTCAGTTATTTTGAAAATAACGTCTAAAATTGAAAAAACAGGCTATTAATAACGGCCCTTATAATAAAAATAATAGTCGTTATTTATGAAAAACCTATGTTATTTTATCGTTATTGAGGTTATTTTGAATAATCATAATGGGAAAATAACGGCCGTTTTTTAAACCATTGTTCAATTAACAGATCTAAGGGTTCTAATGGGCTGTGCTGGTTCGATGGGTTTTTAGGCCCAACCTGCAATAGGGCTAGGTTTGGTCTGTACTAATAGGCTTAGCGGACCTATACAAGGCCCCAGTGAAATATAAAGGCTTGGCCATGGTCTCAAAGCTCTTATAAAGGCCCCAGTGGGAATTGGCAAAACACAATTGTTAATTCTTAGTGCAACTCCAACCATGGTCTCTATTTTAGAGACCCAAAATATAATTGTTTATTAAAAAGTGTATTCGGAGCTCATTGGTTCTCACAATGGCTCCAACCAACGCATCTCTATAACACTATTCACCTATCTCTATAATATTATTTGTAATCATTTTTTAAAACTCTATTCTATCTATCGGATTAGTTCCAGATCATGATTATGTGATCCGATATCTTCAGTTCGGATCCAGATCAACATATTTTTTTATCGGATCGGGTCTGAATCAGTAGGGGTATCAATGGGTCGGTTCCAGTTTTGGTTCTTATTGGTTTCGGTTCTTAACGGCTCTGGTTCTCAAAATGATGGACCTAGAACCGGAACTGATTATTTGGTTTCAGTCGGTTACGGTTCCGAGTATATTGGTTCCAATATCGATAATATGAGAATTTTAACACTATACCTCTACATTGATTCCGATTCCTATCGATTCGATTTCGATTCCTATCGGTTCGTTTCCGAGTCCTATCAATTTCGGTTCCATATTAAACTACTAAGAACCGTAACCATTATTTTTTGTTCAGTTTCGGTTTCGATTTTTTTTTAATCGGTTCCCAAAAATGTGGAACCGAAATCGGTGTTTTTGGTTCTGGTTAAACGAGTAAAATTGACACCCCTAAGCCCTAATTAATATATAATAAAAATTATTTCTTTTAAATATACATTAAACATATTAAATATTAGTCTCATTTTAAAGGTATCGACGATACCTTTTCAATGATATTAATTTTAAAAAAATGAATTTATATATTAAAAGTTATACTAATTTTATTAAAATATAGTTAAAATTGTAAAATGATATATTCTGAATAATATTGTACATGAGCGCAATCAAAAGGGTAGTGTGGGCATTTATATACTATGAATAGTAATAGAGATATTTTTTACAGACCCATCGTGGGTCTTCAGATATACAGACCCAAAACGGGGTCTCCATTTTGGAGACCCCGTATAGAGTAGGGTTGGAGCATCTCTACTCTCCAAATTTGAGATTTGGCATTCGGTTGGAGATGTTCTTAGGGCTACATTTATTCTTTTTTCACGCGTATTTTTAAACATGCGCACTTTGAATACATGTGCGCGAATTATAATGTATGATGTTTGGACGAACTCAACAAATCACGCGCAAATATTACTTATGTGCGTTTGTTTATGTAAATGATGGTGGATGTTGCATCTGATTTGGTGTATTACATTGCATTGTATAAATTATACATACACGTTTTCAGACTGCCACGTATACTAGAATATTTTTATACGATTTATATATATATATATATATATATATATTATATGTTATATATTACATAGTATTATATATATATTATAATATATATATTTTTATTATAATAATATATCATATTATTATATGATAATCATATATAATATTATTTTATTATATTATATTATTATAATGAATTATATTAATATTATAATGATATTTATATTATTATATAATATTATATATATTATTAATATTATTAATAATATCATTATATAATATTAATAATATTTTATTATATTATATAATATATTATCATATAATTATAATAATATTATATATTATTTTATATAATATATATATATATATATATATATATATAAACAATATAATAAAAATCATTATTTATATATAGTGTGATGCACTGTGCGATGCATCATAAATATGTTTTATAGTACAACGGCGTGTATTGTAACAAGCAAATTTTGTGCGTGTTTCGATTATCAGGTGGGGTGTGTGTGTGTGTTGCAACACGCGCATTGGCGCATATTGAGGGCCCTGGTGTATATTGTGAGTCGTGCACATTGGTGCAAGCAAACACACATTTTTTTGCTGAGTTGCGCACAACAGCACCAATGCGCGCACATTTGTAAAAAACAAACACAGCCTAGATAGCATTTTAAATCTGTATAATTTATCCTACCAAGCCGTTTAACTGTGGATAATTTTCCTTACTAAGCCCGAATTCATTTCTCATCTATATAGGTGAGAATTCATTTCCACCTGAAAATGCGCCTTTATTTCCTCACATAATTGAAATATGTGTTCTCAGTTGCAATCAATAAGCCATTTAAGGCTTTTCAATCCCCAGATGTATTTTCTCAGGGAAATTTTCTGTTCAATCAAACACGCCCTTAAATGAGGATGCATGGAGAATGCCAAGGTTAGTGATCAACTATAAACCGCTTTCAGAGGCCCTCCAGCGGATTTGGTATCCCGTACATAATCGACAAACAGTCAGTTTGACGGTTAAGACAGCCACTAGTTTTTAAAGTCGGTTCTCACCTGTGGTAGATGCTTAGAGACCACTACTGTATGGATGCATGGCACATCCTAAGTGGACTACATACCAAAAAATCAGCCTGATTAGTGTTTTCAAACCTTTAGATCTTTGTGTCCCTAAAAATAATGCTCGAATTCCACGGTTAAAAATCAACCCATGAAAGCAACTCTAACCAACACTTAAAAATCACTAATCAGGCTAATTTTTGGTTTCTAGGTCCACCTATGGTTGGGCCAAACATCCAAAAGGTCAGAGATCTCTAAGAGTACACCACGTGACTTATACCGTGTTCCATCATCAAAATTCTACTCCATGTACAACTTATTTATTTATTTTTTGATAAGTCGATATACTATATTATTTACACCCAACATGGCAGCTCAAATGGTTGGTGTGTATCCTCCTCTTTTGAGAGGTCGTGGGGTCAAACCCACACAGGTAGAATTCCTCCTTTGAGCGGTGTGTCAGGAGTAGAAATCCCCTTTATCGGCTTGATTGGTCTGTGTCCGTACAGGTTTCAGCTGTTAATCCGTAGGGCCCTCCCACGATGGTGACTACAAAAAAAAAAAGAAAAAAAGATATACTATATTATTTAAGAGATCAAGGTGATCTTTAAAGGAACTACAAAAAAATTATGACGAAAAACAAAGAAACGAACTACAACGTACTGCTCTCTCCCCATAATTACATCAAACCTAAATACCATGTGCGACTTATTTATAACTCACCGTCATCAGATCGACGTCCGTCAACAAAGTTCTACTCCATGTACAACTTATTTATAAATCACCTTAATCAAGGGATGGGAATGAGATAATGCTCAAAACTGTAAATCTTAATTTAATATTTTCCTCAAAGTTGAGAGAGATTCTAGGATTGTCACTGCAGGGCTCTCTACTAAAGAGGATGACGTTGGAGAATGACATAGTTAAATTATCCACACCTTCTTTAGGTGCTACTATCTTGTCCTCCCACACAGAAGTGGGCTGTTCACTCACTAAAATACAATGTACATAAACAACTTAATTACAAAGATAATATTCTTTCTAGACTTCTATCTTTTAAAAAAAAAATAAAAAAGAGTCCTAGAATTTTATTTATTTCCTTCTATAAAATGTGATTTATATCTAAACAATGAGAATTTTTTTTCAAATAATTAATAAAATAGTTGTTTATGACCACAATGTCAATAACTTTGTTGAGATTCGCACAAAAGCCCTAATTTTTAAGTTTGACCTTAACTTTTTTTTGGCAAACTTGAAAATGCGATTCAAAATACATTGACGACGTACATGCAATGACCTGTACGCATAGATCCTTCCCCAATAAAACTTCATTTTTGAGACTTTAAAGTAAATCGTCTGATTGCAGATGGTAGCATTAAAGGTCAAGCTCGATGTTTGGTTCTACCTAAGAACAAAAGGTGACAGATGGAGATGCACATCTTGGAATTGTGTGGGCCACATATAATAACATGAGTTTAATAGATCATGTGGACCCCACATAAGAATGAGGGTGATAGATCATGTGGTTCTCACCTAAGACGTGAATTGATAAATCATGTAGGCCCATATAAGAACAAATTATGATATATCATGTGGGTCCCACATAATCACCTAGTTGATAGATCATGTGGACCCCACATAATGATGGGTTGATAGATCATGTAGGCCTCACATAAAAACGAAGAATGATAGATCATGTGGGCCCAACTTAACTAGAGTGGGCCACACATAATATCTAGAGTAGATAGACCATGTGGGCCCAAATAAGAATGAAAATTAATGGATCATATGTGGGTCCACGTAATAGAGGGGTGTTGATAGATCATACATATGCTATATGCCAAGTGGGCCTGTACATCATAAGTGGGCCACACACTGGGTGGACTAAGCCAACTGGGGTTGGAGGATGAACCTTTAAGACACAATCTTCGGTTTAGGCTAGTCCAGAATCTCTCGGATTTTAATCCGAATAAAAGGCATAGTTGGGCCAAAAATGTGTGGGCATCTATTGCCTCACAGGCTTGGGCTCTATGAATCCACAAGCAATTAAGGGTGTGGGCGTCTTCTGGACCTCACACAAGCTTGGGTTGTAAAAGTCTACAAGCAAATCTTTTATTTTTTTTTCTTCAAAATTTGTTTTTCATCCGAACCAACACGGAAAAAGGGTTTCCAAAACCCATGAAGGAGGTGGTCGAAGATGAAGCCTCATGGCGACGGAGACAACATTGGAAGCAGCACTCGATGTTTGGGTTTTCAAAAATAAAGAACAGAGTGCCGGACATGGCTTATGGCTATGATGATGCCGACAGCGATGGCATTAACGACATTAATGAAGGAGGCGTCAAAGCCCTCCGATCTGAGGTGGGCCACAAGAGCTACAACGTTGATTGAGCTCGGGTGTTGATTACTTTATTAATCTTGACACAGATCTGGATGTCAAAGATGATAGGGGACGTACGCCATTGGATCTTGCGAGGGAGCTTCTGATGGTGACACCAAAAGGGAACCTGATGCAATTCATAAGGAAATTAGCGCTCGAGATTGTGATACCTTGATGAAGTAATGAGGAATGGTTGCTTGCGGTTTAGGCAACAATGGCAACAGTGAGTGAAACTTAAAAAAACATATCAGGCCTAACGGGCAGCAAAGATGACATGCCGCCCGTCGAAAGAGTGATGGGCCAAAAGGAAATCAGTAGAGCACAGGTCAGATGACCTGCTCTGATATCATGTAGAATCTTAAATTTATTGAATAGCTTTTGATAATTACATAGACCTACTCAAAGCTCTTATATGGAGCATTACAAGAGTCAAATAGGATTGGACTCCTATAATCTCTCAATCAAATCTAATCCTAATTGATAGAGCATTACAAGAGTTCAATAGAAAATAAATCATATAATCTCTCAACCAAATCTAATCTTAATTGATTCATCCAAATCTTAGTGATCTAGAGAATAAGTGATGAGATACACCAAAGATAATATAGTGTATCTCACAGACTTTATTACAATATAGGCCCTACTTGGTATCTAGTAAATAATTGCAGGATGCTAATATTTACCTCTACAAACATTTGTGGTTGTAAATGTTTGCAGCATCAAACATTTTCTGTCGCTTGGTATTAACCCATAAAATCTGTTGCAAATACTCTCCACCGCTTGCGGTGGAGGGTGCAATGCAAATAGTTTCATATTTTTCGAGTCTTTGATGAATCCAAAATAGGAGATGGAGTCACCTACAGACAAGGTCAATGGAATTGGATGGCCACAGCCAATCAAACAACGGAACAAATGGATGAGAATCATGAGATAGTCTAGGCAAGTTGATTTTGGGCGGGACCCAATGATCGGTTGGTTCGAGTTGAACTTTGCTGACTGCCCACAATTTGAGTCAGTTGGAATACTTTAGAGGGACACTAACCGTATGGATGTTTGGTCAATCCCTAAGTGGACCTACAAACTAAAAAGCAGCCTGATTAGTGATTTCAAAACTTTGGATCTTTGTACCCCAAGTAATTTGAAATTCCACGGTTAAATCAACCCATGAAAATGACTCCAATACAACTTTTAAAAATCACTAATCATGCTATTTTTTGGTCTGGATGTCTATCTAGGAGTAAAACTTTGCTGACCATCCACAGCGACTGCCTCCATAACCGCCCACAATATTAGCCACGTGGCACATTTGTGGAGGATGCTGACTATATGGATGTTTGGCCAATCCGTAAGTGGACCAACAAATAAAAAATCAACCTGATTAGTGATTTTTATGGATTGTTTTTAACCGTTAAATTTGAGTATCTACGTGTTGGCTTGGAGTCATTTTCATGGATTGATTTTAACCGTTGAATTTGAGCATTATTTGCCATTATTTGGGTACAAGGATCCAAAGATTTGAAATCACTAATTAGGCTGATTTTTGATTTGCAAGCCCATCTAGGAATTGATTAAACATCCATACGGTCAGTGTCTTCTAAATTTTACTCTCCAACTAGGGGTCAAATATTAAATTTATTTCAAAGAAGCTCAAGCCAAAAAGTGAATATTTGCAACCATTTTTAACTGCAAACATTAGCAGCTCAAATCGTAAAAAATATAGACTCATGGTAAATATTTACCTAAATAAATAATGGTGAGGTGCAAGTGCAACCAAGCACCTAAAAATGCAAAAAACATGTTGCAAATGTTTGCAAACAAATATTTGCGAGCAATACCAAGCACGGACATATTCTCTGATATTCCCCCTTGACCATTATTTGAGGTACAAAGACCCGAAGGTTTGAAATCACTAATCAAGATGATTTTTGGTTTGTAGGTCCACTTAGGGATTGGTCAAACATCCAAGCGGTCAGTCCTCTAAGAGTATGCCACGTGGCCTGTCATCAAAGTTTTACTCCTCTCTTTCCGTTTGTGTGCGTGTAAAACCAAAGGAAAACTTCTGTCACAACAAAGTTGCAAATCACACATCACAGCCAATGAGTTCTCGGCACGTACACGTCAAAGAAAAGCAAATGGTACGTTGCAAAGCACTAGTGTACGTGCCGAGAATTCATTGGCTTGTGATTGTGTGATTTACAATTTATTGTGATAGAAGTTTTACTCGTAAAACCAGGTCACCAGAGACCCATTCCGTGTTAAAGTTGATGCAAAGATCCTATTGAAGCGTGGAAGTCCAATAGAAGTCCTGATAGCAAACCCTAGTGTAGGTCATGTGGCAACCCTAGTTTAGGCGTTGAAGAGGAGAGTCGGGACTCAGGAGTGAGGAGACACGTTGGAGCGAACTCAGAAACCTATTTTTCCCTCGACATTTTTTTTTGGTTTCGGTCTTCCTTTTTTCTATCGCTGTGTCTTCCTCGTTTCCATCTCTGTACAGATGAAGAGGAAGAAACAAACCTCTAATCCTGCTCCGGAGGATGATCTCAAATCGATCATCCACCAACATGCCTTGTTTTTCGACAAGCTGGTCGAGTTCATCCCTGCGAGATTCTATCTTCCCGTCGAAGACAAAGAGAAACCCTGGTTTCAGGGTTTGAGCAAGGTTGCGAAAGCTTCTGCGAAGAAAGAATCGAGAGAAAACATTAAGAAAGCTCGAAGAGCTCGGTTAGATCCAGAGAAATCTTCAACAACCCTAGATCTGCTCAAGAAAAGCTTGGAGAACGAAAAATCGAACGAAGAGAGCGAAAAAGAGGCGGAGATCGAAAATCCCCCTTCTAAGGAAGGCGTAGACCGATCAGTGACCTATGAAGAGCTCAGGCAACGGCTTCATCGCCGTATTGAAGAGCTTCGATCGAATCGAAATTCTGAAGCTTCAGATAACGCTAAGAGTGAGAGGAAGAGAGAAATTCGGCCTGGGAAACGGAAGCAAAACATCGAATCCGAAGAAAAGAAACCAAATACTAGTAATCCGTTTGCCAAGACTGAGAAAGACGTTTCCGAGGCTTCTGAGGCACTTTCCTTTGGTCATGTTAAGATTGGAGATGAAGACGGGAGCGGCAGGAAGAAGAGGAAGCTCTCAAAGTTGCAGACTTTCGATAAGGCAAAGAAATTGGAGGAAGCAACGAAAGATCCGGAGAAGGGTGAGTTAGTCTTGAAAAAGCATTCATGGAAAGCGGCGACAAGTAGAGCCGCGGGCATTAAGGTTCACGATGATCCTAAGCTGATAAAGAAGAGCATAAAGAAAGAGAAGAAGAGGCATCAGAAAAATGTGGAGAAGTGGAAGGAAAGGATTGATAGTAGGGACAAGATTAGGACAGAGAAACAGCAGACTAGATCTGAAAATATAGGCGAGAGGATTCATCAGAAGAAAATGCGGCGGATTGCAAAGAGAGAGAAAAAGCTCATGCGCCCAGGGTTCGAAGGTCGCAAGGAGGGTTTTATCAATGGGTCTTAAATTGAAATTTAGGTTCTCGTCGTCCGTGTAGACAATATTTCTATCAAAATCAGGAAGTAAGGTTCATTTTGCCGCTCACATGACAACAAAAGTTTGGGAAGATAAAGGTGAGGTTTTTTTTTTTTTTCCTGTAGACTTCTTATCGATACTTAACGGATGAGTTTTGTTTAATATCTTTCTTTGAGAATGAATCTGCAAATGTTTCTTTCTCTTCTTTCTATTTGGTGCATAAGTCATGACCAGTATATCTGTAAGTTCTTTCTCCCCAAGGTTGATCGATAAGGCAGAACGGAGCTACATTCATCTTTTATATCTCATCTTATCACAATTGCGAACTGATAGATAAAACTGAAAGACAGAAAAATGAAAAATACTATTGAATTGGTATGAACCCTTTGATTTTTGAATTCCCACCATAATCAATTAAACTGTCAGCAGTGATAATTAATACACAAATACATGTATAACAATCCCATGCTACGCATTTTTTTATATATATTAAATTATGCTTATTGGTGAGTCGCTTTACATTCTTCTGATATTTTATAAGCTTATCACACTCATGGACTGATAGATGCTTAGAAAGCATTTTAAAGCCAAAATGCTGTAACCAAATTGTTACGATCTCTTATAGCTAGAGGGTGTATAGTATTATGCCCACCATATTCAATGGTGTTGGCAATATCCTGAGGTGCCTTCAACATGAGTCCTATCTTCAACTTCAATGGTGTTCTCTGGAAAATGGTGTCACTGTAGATGGCATTCTTGGTACAATGAAATCATCCTTCTGATCCATAGCCCTTAGCACGAGTGGTGTCCTTGGTCTGTTAGCACCATTGACCAAATTTCATTCCTATCTTCTTTATGTTTCAGGTTGGGGCATCCTCCACTCTTTGATGTGTTTAATTTAGGAAATCACACATATAATGAAATTGAGATGCTTCCTTTTTATTAAGGTCTTTTAATGAGGATATCAACCTCCCTCCCCTTCCACTACCCCAAACGCATCCCCATACTTCAGTTGGGCAAGAAAAACCTTTCGTCAACTGAAATCTTTTTTGCAAAGACTAGAATCGGTCCACCCTTTGTCCTCTCTCACATCTCTACTCTTTCATGAAGTGCTGATGTTGGAGCTTAGTTGGTGGAACCTTCTATCCTAGGTGCCGCTCACGCTTAGGAATTGCGCTCCATCTCCAGCTTCTTTTAAATATCAGAAAAAGTCCAATTAAAACTTGTTTGCAATAGCCGCTTCTTCACTCTTGCATGCGAGTCCCCTCCCATACCTGGTCCAACTAAGATTGGGAAGGGCATGAGCTTGAAGGACAGAGGTGGACACGAGAGAATATACTGTCAAAGAAATATGCAGACACGTTCATACTACATAGGAGTTGAGCACCATGTACATTGTGTCTAATCTTTTGCAAGCTCTTGGCCTCCATAATCTGAAGTTTACGAGGTGACCTTGGCTTGCTTCAGACCTCCCTTTAGGTTTCTTGGCTCCTTTTACGTTTATCTCCCTGCTCAACGTTTCTTCATTAGATAGACCTCTATACAAAGTAACACATGAATGGTAAGTGACCAGAGGGTCCTCTTTAGTTGGTTCTAATTGCAAAACTTGAAGGCATTTTCATTTCCACGGAAGTTCAAGGAGCAACCAATGTGGGGTCCCAACTAGCATCTAATCCTTAGTGATAGACTCTTTGGGTTAGGTCCGTGGAGTTCATTGGATGCATTATTAGGTGTCTTCCCTAGTGTTATTGCCTTGTTCGATATGCAAGCGAATCTTTGCAATTCTAAGCCTCGCCAAGTAGCAAATCTTCACGTTTCAATGCAATTTTGGAGTACACTGCATCTTTGTGTGGCTTTTCCTTTCACTTGTTTCTGGTTGCCAGATAGCTTAGCTCAGCTGAAACCCTAACAAGATATCTTTGTTTCATTTTCGCACTTCATGTTGACAAGATCAGAGCCAAGAAATCTGAGCCACCTTACCTTTATCACTAGAAGAAGTCATTGAGATATTTTGCAGTGAGGCTTCTCCATTTGGTTGGAGTACTTGAAAGAGAGCTTCAAAAGGCCTCAAAGTGTATTGTTTCTCAAGTATGAGGAGTTGCAGACCAAAGCACCCTGTTCATTAGTGATAATTGGCCGAGTTTGTGGGATGTACTTTGTCCCAAGAGGAAAAGGGGTGACAACAGAAATGGTGAGGATTTGTTGTTTCCATTATTTGAGTATGATGGAGGTGAATCGACAGGAAACAATGAATGTAGGTGGTGTTGGTGTCGAAGCTAATGCATTGTTCAAAAAAGGTAAAAGTTGGGGATTTGGCAAATTATCTAATGCCTCAGATGATTAAGCAGCTAAGCCATATCACAGAACAAAAATTACATGGTTCTAGTCTGGCACTAAGTACCTTCAGAGTCACAGTTCCAAGACAGAAATGGTATCATGCAAATTGAGCACTTGAATTTCCTGTTATAAATTGTACTTCATCGGGTGGAACTTAAAAATTGGTCTGAATAGGTACCCGACTTTGTGGAAGAGCCCCAACGATCCTTCTCATGGTGACTTGCAGTGCAAAGGATCGATCGAGCAGAGTTTTGAACTGGACCATGGCATGGGATTCGATTTAGTGGCACTCCCAAGCTGAAACCCAACCCAGTCTTCAAATCCATTTTTAAATAAGAGGTGCAGTGCCAATAAAAATGCAGAAGAGGTGTATTATAGGTTTTGACCGCAGCAAATTTTTTATTGAAATCGTTTCTGACCCTCTGCTTTTTTTTCTCGTCCCATTATTGTTGAGCAGAGAGAGATTTCTAGCATGGGGTTCGCCCGCAACGGTGTGGAAGGGGTGTGATGGTAGGAAGGGGTGTATTATAGGTTTTCTTTGATTTGTACTGAAGGATTGTGCTGTGAAAGAGAAGAATATCAGTGCCTGTTTGCATGGTTTAAGAACACTATGCAAAGGCAGTTACACCTACTCGATAAAGCACCGCTGAGTTATGGAGGAAATAACGCTCAAAACCGAAAAGGGTCGTGCTCCAGTGACAGCCCTAAAATGGCAGGCTCCTTACAGGACACAATATGAGCCACGAGGAATACTCTTATTAGAGGACTGACTGTGTGGATGTTTGGCCAATCCTTAGGTGGACCTACAAACCAAAAATCAGCCTGATTAGTGATTTATAGGCATTAGATCTTCGTACCTCAAATACTGCCCAAATTCCCAGTTGAGATCAACCCATGAAAATAAGTCCAATCCAACGTCTAAATTATCCACCCACGCGTGACAATTAAAGGCCTCAGAGCTTTAAAGGCAAAACCTTCCCAAATTTAATGCCTCTTTATTCTAAAGACTTTGGAGTAGGCCCTTCACAGTTCAGGTTGTCCAGCACGCCATAAGCCATGTGGCACACTGTTATAGGCCACTGATCGTATGGATGTTTGTCCCATCCCTAGGTGGACCTATATACCAAATAAAAGGCTGATTAGTGATTTCAAACCTTTGGATCTGAGTACCCCAAATAATGCTTGAAATCTATGGTTAAAATCAACCCATGAAACTGACTACAATCAAATTCTTAAAAACCACTAATCAGGCTGATTTTTTTGCATGTAGGTCCACCTAGGGATGGGCCAAACATCAATACGGTCAGTGATCTCTAAAAAGTGTGCCACGTGGCATTCCCCTAATATATATATATATTAGACTAGAGTGTTAATTTGCCCCGCCTATAAACTATTGGTAGAGTGTTAAAAAAGAGTCCAGTCTGGGCCCAGGCCCATGAAAGACCTAATAGGCGTTACACAAGCCTGACTCGTTAATATATCTACAAACCCAGGCCAACTAATTAGTACATATAGGTTTTAGTTAATTTCTATTCTATAGACGCTAATGAAAGTTCGTTTTTTTTAGTTCTACATAATTTCTAATAAGTTATATAAATCAGCTAAAAACAGTAAATTATTGTTGCCAACTAATTTATACGTGACCACCCTTTCCCTCCATCATAGGAGTTAACTTTATAAGAACAGCCCATCACGTGTAGTGGCCTTAGCCGGTTAGGTCTGATCCCAGCTCAATATGTTATATCAAATCTAGGCCAGGCCCACTGCAACCTATGCCGACCATACTGGGCCAGGTCTAAACACCCATCAGGCCAGCCTGGCCCATAAAACATCCCTACTTGTAGAGTTTTACAATCTAGGCTCTGCTTGGTACTGCAAGCGAATTGGGCGGGGGGGCAAATGTCAGAATGATTTGAATTTTTGTGAGGATGATCTCCTTTTGATTGATTTGAATTTTTGTGAGGATGATCTCCTTTTGATTTAGTGGATTGGATTGGGTCAGATGGTGTCCGGAACTCTACTCTATCTATCGGATTGGTTCCGGATCATGATTATGTGATCCGATCTCTTGTCGAATCGAATTGGTCCATTTTCTTATCGGAACCCCCTCCCATTGACAGCCCTACTACTTTCTAGTTGTTTCTCTTAAAGTGTGTTTGGTTACAAAGTTAACACTGCACACCAAAAATTTGGTCCAAGCAAAAGAAAACCAACTTTGCCCACTAGCATTCGTAACATTTGGGACCAAATCAAAGTCTACCCAAACAAAATTCAAATATTCTGCCATGGTAAAATCACGCTGAGCGAAGTTGCTCCTGAGCGACTCACCCCTTGACATGTACCCCCATCAAGTTTAAAATCAAAGTCTATGAGTTTTATTTTTATTTTTTTTTTTTTCGAAGTAAGGGTTGTTAGGGATATGCGTCAAGTGGAGAGCCGCTTAGGAGCAACTTTGCTAGTATACATTTAGGAGATAAGTTTTCCTCTACCACAAAGAAATAATGAATGACCCGCTTGAAATCTGTATAACAAATCAGACCAATTGGAAAAGTGAGATCCACCGCAATTGGACGGTGGATCTCAGCCACACACACACGGTTTGGGCAAATGTTTTGTCGAGGAGTGCCGTAGGGCACGGGCAACCCACTAGTCTATATAATAAGGGAGCTCAGTTGTCTCCCCCTCTCATAGTATTCAACAAAGAAGGGCCAAGATCTCATCCCCCAGTTGGACGGTGGATCTCAGTTACTCACCCGATTTTGACAAACACTTTATGGGAGAGTGCCGTGTGCATGGGCCACCCACTAGTTCATGACAAGTGGTGATGTTGCAGGTGACGGAGGGCTCTACCTGAAGAGGCAAAATGATTATTAATGCAAGTCTAGGGATCGTCCTGCGGCATCTTGAATTGGAACTTCTCATTTATGTCTCTCTTATCCACTGCTTTGGATACTCGCTGGGTACATCAGAGAAAATTTTCGCTTGCCCCGGGGGACTTCTAACTTTGATGTCCCCCTCCTAAAATGTCTGACAAGTACCCCTTTTTGACCACTAATTAAGGGCTTAATTAGGGTTGAGTTAAGGGATTGGGGTACTTGTCAGACATTTTGGGTGGGGAGACTTTAAAGTTTGAAGTCCCCCCCTGGGGCCAGCAATGTTTTCTCCATAAAACATGTACCTTGTACTGGCATTTGTAATGATTTAATGAATAAATCTTTAATGACGGACGTCCAGCCGTCAACGTTGATGACTGACCACAGTATGAGCCACGTGGCACACTCTTAGAAACACTGACCCTAAGCAAATTTTCTAGGTGTGGCGAATAAACAGCCACATATTGCCGTCTAACAGAAATAGAACTTGGCACATCCCTAGGAGGACCACATACCAAAAATCAGCCTGATTAATGATTTCTAATCTTGGATTAGAGTCTTTTTCTTGATTTATTTTTAACCGTGGGATTTGGATCAGATGATCAGATCCTAAGGTTAGAAATCACTGATCAGACTTATTTTTTGGTATTTAGGTCCACTAGGGATGACCCAAACATCCATATGGTCAGTGGTCTCTAAGAGTGTGCCACTTGGTTCATACTGTGGTCCGTCATCAAAGATTTGTAGTGGTTGCACTAATGTTGGTGTGTCAGTGTCGTGTCCAAGTATCCTATGTAATGTATGAAGACTTTGATCATGGACCTCTTTGATCACGGACGCTCATGCTATTAGCCACATGGCACATTCTTAGAGACCACTGACCGAACGTATGGATGTTTGGCGCATCCCTAAATTGACCACAGACCAAAAATCAGTCTGATGGGTGATTTCTAGCAGTTGGATCTAATTACCTCAAATATTACTCGAATCTCCTGGTTGAAATCAACCAATGCATGATTCAAATCCAATGGTTAGAAATCACCAATCAGGATTATTTTGGTCAGTAGGTCCACATGGGGATGGGACAAACATCCATAGGGTCTGTGGTCTCTAAGAATGTCCACGTGGCTCTTATGGAGGCCCGTGATAAAAAAATTGGTCTGAGGAAAAGTTTTAGATGCATAGGTCTCCAGATGCAGAGGATTCTCCTGGCCCTATATAGTTCATTTTTTTGGGCCCACTGACCACAGATGTTCAGCCCACTCGTTGCTGGATATACGCACTAAAAATCAGGTTGATCCATGATTTCTAGCAATTGGATTGAATACCCAAAAAACATGCTCGAATCCAACAGCTGCTAGAATCAATCCTAAAAAGTGGCTACAGATAACCAATCAGGCTAATTTTTGGTACGTACATCCACCAAGGGGTGGGCTAAACATCTATAAGATTAGCGGGCACAAAAAAGGCGCTATATAGGGTCACAAGAGTCCTCTTCATCTAAAAATTTTCCCGATAGTGAGTGCCACACGATTGCCATCATGACCATAGCTAGCAATTCATGGCAAAGATTCGGAATGGGAAAAGTTCGAGTTTAATTCGGTTTTAGGAAATAAAAATTCGGTAAAAAAATCGGTCATTGTTGAAGTGTTATACTCGTTTAGTCTTAAAAGTCTGAATTTTACCCTTTCTTTCATTTTATATGGGCGTTTAATACGTTTTATTTAAAAAAAAAAAAAAAAAAAAAAGCAAAATTCCTGTATTAAACGTGAATAATTGGCATTTTATTCATTTAATCTTAAAATTCACGATTTTATTATACAGCCGTATTAAATGTTTCTAAAAAAAATGAAAAATCTGCGTATTAAACGCGAATAATACATGAATTTACTAACTGGGATCATGACTAGGTTTTGGGCTTGACAAGCCAAGCCAAGCCCAGACCCGGCCCATTTAGAAGGCAACATAATTAAGGGCATTACTGTAACAAAACTTCAATTTCCAAGCTATTTCTCTATTTTCCAACTTTAAGTGGTGAGTGACACGGAAATCAAAACAAATTCTAAGGACTGGATTTGATTTAGCACAGTAGAATAGCTAATATGACATTGTAAGGTAGATTGAAAGGCCAATGAGAGGTGAGAAAGGCAGCTTATTTTTTTATTGGGTCGGGCTCCGCTGACAGATCTAAAATGACAGGGACACAATACAAGCCACGTGGCACACTGTTCCAGGACTCTGACCGTATGGATGTTTGTCCCAAAGTATAAAAAATGGCCGTTATAACGAAAATAACGGCCGTTATAACGGATTCGGACCTACCCCGTTATGTTCTGGACTGTTAAAAGGCCCAGAAAATAACGGCCCTAAACGAAAATAACGACCGTTATATTCTGGAAAATTTTATGAAAGAGACGGCCGTTATTTTCATTTTTTTTTCGTTATTTTTCAGTTATTTCCCGTTATATTCCGTTATTTTTCATTTTTGAAAATTTGAAATTCAAATTTGAAAATTCAAAATTTGAATTTCAGTGCCATTTTTTCTGTTTTTTCCGTTATTTTTTCATTTTTGCCCCTGAGCGTTTTTTTCGTTATAATGGAAATAACGGTAACGCCCCAGTCCGTTGTACCGTTATAACGGTCCCCTTTAAACCTTGGTTTGTCCTATCCCATGGTGGACCTACAAACCAAAAATCAGCCTAATTAGTGATTTATAGGCTTTGGATTGGACTTATTTTCATGGGCTGATGTCAACTGTGGGAATTTGAATAGTATTTGAGGTACAAAGATGCAACACTTATAAGTCACTAATCAGGCGGATTTTTGGTTTGTAGGTCCACCACGGGATATCAGAGTCCTGTAGCAGTGTGCCACCTGGCTTATATTGTGTCCATGTCATATTACCTGTCATTTTATATCTGTCAACGGAGCCCCCACCCTTTTTTATTTGTTAGAGAAAAGTTTGTAAGTACGAGTGCTGAAAACAAAAATTTTGATTAAGGTATCATGGGGTTATCTTTTCCACTTATCTGAAACCTAGGTACAAACCCTAGATTAAGATAAGGGAAATGATATTCGCAGGCATTTTAATTCACATGGACCAATATGCCCATGGAAATGTCTTTAAAATTAAATAATTTATGGGTGTTTTAGTCTATGTATAGCATGCTTTCAAAACTCAACAACTCGATTCGAAACTCGCTCTGTATTTTTTCTTTTTTTTTTTGGTAGTTAAGCCTGTTTTTAAAGAGATCGGTAACTGGGTGAAGGCGGGTTTTGAACCCAGGTCTATGGTATTATCACCCACAAACTTTACCAACTGTAGCTACTAGATAAGTCTATGATATAGAAAATGGCCATTATAACAAAAATAACAGCTGCTAAACGGTAACACCCCCTACTCCATTACATTTTTTTGAGAAAATTTTTGAAGCAGCGAAGCACTGGCCAATCACATCGCGCCACAATCCGCTGCTTCAAAAGTGTTTCTGGGTTTGTTTGAAAGCATCAGCGGATTGTGGCGCAATATGATTGGCCACTGCTTCGCTGCTTCAAAAATGTGCTACTTCAAAAATTTTATCTGTTTTTTCCCATTTAAACACCCAACAGTGAAAAAATGGAATATCCACTATAACGGCCATTACTTTCGATTTTAATCACTATTATTCTGAAAAAATCATATTTTTTTAACTGTTATCGAGGATTTTTTAAATATTAAAAATAATAAAACAACAATTTTCTGACCTATTTTTTACTTAGGCATGACGGTCATAACGGTAACATTTTGAGACCGTTATAATGTTATAACATTCTAATAGGTCTTTTAAAACCTTGAATGAGTTAACTTGAAGCTCAGCTAAGTAAAATTAAGTTGATTTACAGTTGAAAAAGTAAGATTTTATCAAATTGCTAAGAGTAGTAATGATAACACACAGGGGCATCTCAATACAAGTTGAGGCCTAAGGCGAAAACTTAAAAGCGGCCATTTTCTATAAAATATAATATAAATTAAAATTAATTAAAAAAATTAGTCAATTTTCTCTCAAATCTTAAAAAAAAAAAAACCAGCATTAGCCAAAGGCCCAAGGCCCAAGGCCCAGGCTCCAAATCGCATGTTTCTATGTTTTTTTCTTCTAATTCTCAATAAAAATTAAAAAAAAAAAAAACAACCCATCAGCCAAAGGCCCTTTGATGGAGTTCACGTGTGATGTAACGTGATATTTAAATAAAAATACATTTATAAAAATGATAATTATTGAAATAGTAAATGGTATTATTTTTTCTAGGAAAAAGATGTAACAAGGTATGCCTGAAACTGTTCATTTGCGGAAGCGGCATTTTTGGTAGTCACCGCTGCCATCTGGGCCCACTGACTGCTTGGATGTTTATCCCACCCCTTGATGGATATACATACCAAAAATCACTTTGATTGGTAATCTATAACCATTAGATTTTAACACTTTTTAGCACCATTTAAGGTGTTCTTATAGCCGTTGAATACAACCATTTTTTAAGTACTAAAACCTACGGCTAAAAATCATTAAACAAGCTGATTTTTTGTATGAATGTCTATTAAAGGGTGGGCTAAACATCTATGCAGTCAGTGGGCCCAGATGGCAGTGGTGACTACCAAAAATAGCAGTGGTGACTACCAAAAATGCCGCTTCTTCCGCAAATGAAAAGATCTCAGGTATACCTTGTTACATCACGACCCTTATTTTTATTTTTATTAAGGGTAAGTGACAACTTAAAAAACATTATTACTTTCTTGTACTTCATTATTAAGCATAAGATGCGACTGATGTGACCTATTATAATGGCCGTTATAACAGGCATAATGGTAACACAATGTGACCATTTTAATGGTCCGTTTAAAACCTTGGTTTCACCTAAAAATAGTTGGAATTTAAATAAGGGCTGAGATAAAGTTATTAATTTTTTTTGGCTTATAAAATAATTTGCAGCGGTAAGAACGACATGCAAATAAAAGAAGTTAAGGGTTGATTTTTGGTAAGGATGATACCTTACAAAGAATCAACGATTTCTAAACCTTCTAACCCTATCAAATATGGACCTAAATTTAACCGTGAAAATGAACGGCGAAAATTTTACAATTCACTTTTCAGAAGGCTACAAATGTTGGAATGGGTTAATATCCATGTCGAGCCCCGCATCCACGAGTCCTAATAGCACAAGTCAATGTATCCCAACCCTATAAAATTTTGGGGTATTTTAGTAACACCTCCCTGAAATTTGAAAGTAATTAGTAATACCCCCCATTATACTTTCAAACGTTAGGATTACCCCCTTTGACCTAGTTTACTGTTTACTATCATTTGACTATGTTAAAACGTGACATGCATCATGCGCCTATTAATACACTCATGAAAGGACCATAATATTGCAAGTACAATGCTAACGGTGTGATTCAAGTCTGTTTTAACTTAAGTCAACACTTATTAAACTAGGTCAGGGGTATCCTAATGTTTGAAAGTATAAGGGGGGTATTAGTAATTACTTTCAAATTTCAGGAGGTGTTACTAAAATACCCAATAATTTTTAATAAAAAGTTGTTCACATTAAATACGACTCAACGAGTCAAGCAACCAAACACCAAGTCAACTCGACCAGACAAACATTCATGTCCAGTTTTTTGGATATAAAGTTGTCTGAAAATATAAAAAACCGGCCTGATAGTATCACTTCCCCCTTGAGAAAACCCTATTTATTAAGCAACTTTGATGACAGCCCGCTGTCATCGAGGTAATATCAGCCACGTGGCTCACTCTTAGAGAAGTGGTGTAAGATAGCACACTTGAGCATATAAAAAGGTAAATGTAAAAAGGAAACAACTATGTGTCACGTTTATGTGGTAAATGTGGAGTAAAACTTCTATCACAAGAAATTGTAAATTACACAATCACAAGCCAATGAGTTCTCGGCACGTACACAAGTACTTTGCAACGTACCATGTGCTTTTGCTTTGAGGTGTACGTGCCGAGAACTCATTGGCCGTGATTGTGTGATTTGCAACTTTATTGTGACAGAAGTTTTACTCGTAAATGTGGCAATGCCATCCCCACTTACACTCTAAAAAGTGCAGGACCCTAATTATGGTTTTTCTTTGCAAAAGCTTAAGTTAGTAAGAGCATGCCAAGGGTGCAAAGAAAGCAAGGTATAGTTTTTATAAAAATAATGTGGGACCCACATTAAGTAGATCTACTATGCTATAACCAACCTTGTTTAGATTGTTGTAACCATCTGATCTATACAAAATACAGTAGATCACATGGTTAGGTTCACGTAAAATAGAGATCTCTCAGGTGGGTGGGATCCACTGATCAAATGATCAGATGATCCTCACCGTTCGATTGGATTATTGGGATCACCTTAATAAGATGCTTCTGGTGTGATAGATAGAATCTGAATTGGTAAACATGAAAACTGTTGTCCGATAGAGACCTGTAGTATTTTAAGTATACTACTTTCATGAGTACCCCATGATTCCTTAAAAAAGAAACCCGTGTGACTGTTATGTCTGTTATAGTTATGAAAGTGGACTGATTGTGTATATCCCGAGTCACCATATTAAATGATTTTGCAGATTCCCACGCCATGGATCTCGTGATCCAACGGTATTTGAACTGTTCGACCTGCAAGTAATACTCTTTCATTTTTATAAATTTGTACATGATCTCTGTGTTTCAGTGTCGAATGTTCACCATATAAAACTACATAAAGTCAAGATCCGAATCAATTTGATCACCACGTGTCAAACTATAAATCTGTGAACATACTTAGATGGTTATTTCTCTGTTGTGATCAACCTGTTTTGCCTTGCAGATCCGATTTATGTTTTATACTGTATCATTTCTCTTTATTTTGTGATCTTTGACTTGTCAAAGGAGGGGACCTTCAGGAAATAGGAATGATAAGGTATTTCAACTTATCATATTATCTTGCGTACGTGAGATCACTACCAATAATAGATTGACTGGTCAATCAACTTTGTGCTGTCTAAACCGCTTAAGTATGGTTATCCGGTGTTCATAAAATTGTTTTGCAGGCTTGCAGCAAACCGGAGCTGGGTCTCTTCTACCCCCAACACCCCACACCCCGGCGCATTATAGTGTAGTGAAATCCCCGTTCTTTCATAAATTCATTCTCGACGCACCAAACCTCTAAAACCACCGCATTCAAGTTCTTGAATTCCAAGTGATGCTGTCACCTGTCCGTACGTACGCCGCAGACAACAATTTGCATCTCTCTCTCTCTCTCTCTCTCTCTGCTGAATGCTAACGTGCACAGTAAGTGACATAACAGCACACGAGCACTCGTCAAATTGAATTGAAGAGCGCATTTAAAACCAGGCTCCTCCCTCGCAATTGCTCTGATTGAAACCAGCGCATCTTAGCGTCAACTTCTCCCCGAAACCCTAAATGCCTCTTCGAATTGACCTCTTCGCTCCTCCTCCACCTCCACCACCTCCTCCTCCATTACTAGAAGCTCACAACAATGGAGGTTCTTCCTCATCTTCAGGAAAAGATCTCAACCCTAGCCTTCTCATTATTGCTCTCATCCTCACCGTCGTTTTGTTTGTCTCCGTCTGTCTCCACCTCCTCCTCCGCTACCTCAATCGTCGTTGTAGTTCCGGTGACGATGAAGACGATGTGACGCCTATCGAGCCTCTCCACGTTCACCGCCTCTCTAGCCGACGCGTATTGCCCGAAGAACATCAAACCCTAATCGACTCTCTCCCTCTCTTCTCCTTTAATTCCGTCACTGGTCTCCGTTCCTCCGCCTCCGCTGATTGCGCCGTTTGTCTTTCCAAATTCGAACCGCAGGATCAGCTCCGCCTCCTCCCGATCTGCTGCCACGCTTTCCATTCTCGCTGCATCGACACGTGGCTTGCATCTAACCATACATGTCCTCTATGTCGGTCCACCATCCACGTGGCTGAATCTGATGGTTACTTGAAGCTGTTCTCATCATCTACCAACAGTGAGAGTTTCCGGCTTGAGATCGGGAGCGTAAGTCGCCGGAGAATGCCTTCAGATTCAGGTGACGTCCGGATGCGATCGTATTCGGTGGGATCGTTTGAGTACCTGGTGGAAGATGAGTCCGAGGTTGTAGTGGAGCCCACACACCGACGGGGAATTTCAGAATCCAGTTTTAGCAGGAAGAAGGATGAGGTATCGTCGCCGGTAACGGAGACACCGCCAGAACCACCGGGACCATCCGTAGTGGCGGAAGTCGGCGGAGGGAGAGGATGGTTGAAGGATTACGTGGACAAGTTAGCCTCATCATCTTCGTCGTCGTTCTCTTCGCGCGCTCTCTCATTTCGATTTTCGGGAAGAATTTTCACAGGAAGTAGTCGACGGAGTGAATATACAGGAAGCGGTAGCCGAAGCGAGGGTGGCGCCGCCGTTGCCAGTGGTGGCGGGAGTTGGGATTTGGAGGGAAACAGATACGGTGAGGACATCAGCAATTTTTTTCGGTGGCTGTCAGGGGTATAATCGACAGTGTAGACAGAAAAATAGGGGCAACTCTGGTATTGAAAGAAATATGTCAAAAGACAGAAATAGCCTCCAGGCCTGTATTGCGACGTTTCTTCATTTTCCAGGTCTCTTTTAAGAGAAAGCATTTCATTTAAAAAGACGAAAATGACCTTTGGAGCTGTAGAAATGGGTATCTTGAGAATCAACGGTCGAGATTTGAGAATGTAGAGAATAAAGGATCGGAGAAAGATCAAAAGCATTTAATTGGGGAATGAAAGAATGAACGGAGATGGAGACGGGAGTAGGAATAGATGGTGGGGGCGGTTGTCTTTGTTGGTCTGTGTTTCACATGAGAGAGAGAGAGAGAGAGAGGCTTTATTATTTGCTTTGTTTTGACTGTTGTGATTCGGTGGTTCACGGAAACATGGTATTAAATGGCCTTACATTTATGAGAAAGCACCGAACTTTCATTAAAGAAGAAGAGCTCCTACTTACTCTCTCAACCAGCATGTGAGTTTCTTTTTATTACTTCATGGTTCATGTATCTTTTAAATGTCATCCTGTGGCCTTTACATTCAAGAGAGTGGGCCCTTTAATTTGTTGGGTCTCACATGGAAGATTACCGTACAGTTTGTCTTGATTAGATGATCAGATCAAGGTTGTAAGTGGTCCCTCTTAAAGGGGCTGTTCTTTGATACCGACTTCGGTATCAAGACTTTGATGCCGAAGTCCCTCAATTTGCCACGTAGTAGACTCTTTCGGGCCCACTGACTCCATGAATATTGGCCCACATCTTGGTGGACCCACACCAAAAATCAGCGTGATTGGTGATTTCTAGCCGTAGGATTTGAGCACTTTTCATCATGGGCTTTATGAACATGCCTATGAAGTGGTTCTAAGCCCATGATGAAAAAGTGCTCAAATTCAATGGCTAGAAATCACTAATCACGCTGATTTTTTGTGTGTGGGTCCACCAAGCTATGGGCCAAATATACATGGAGTCAGTGGGCCCGAAAGAGTACTACATGGCAAATTGAGGGACTTTGGCATCAAAATTTTGCATCATAGATTTTTCCCTCTTAAAGTTATAACAAGCCTTTACCGTTATAACGGGTCACATCTATAAGTCAGAAAATGTTAGAATATTAATTTTTTTTGTTTTTTAAAGCATTTTTTTTCAAAAAATAACTGCCGTTATAACACTGTCCGTTTATTTGGATTTTAGTGTGATTTTAGTGTTTTTTTTAAATAACGTAACCGGGTTGGGGCGTTACGGTTATAAAAGGCCACTATAGTTCTCGAATTATTCGCAATTAATTCATGAATCATACAAATTATTTCCAAAAAAAAAATCACGGAATTTTTGTACATGAAAAAAATATTTTATAAGACAAAAAAGCGTCAATATTTTATTTTATTTTTTTATAATTTTATTTTTAAAATATTTTTGCTGGATTTTTGAACATTCACGAACTTTTTCGAATTATTACCAGATTATTCAGTTTTGTACGTGAAAAATTATTTTATAAGACAAAAATTTGTCAATATTTTGCTTCTTTTTTTTTTTTTAATTTTATTTTTTAAAATATTTTTGTTTAAATTTTTAATGACAAACCCGATTTGTACTTGAACATTTCTAATACTGTATATTTGCCGTACTCCGAATTGCTAGGGCTTGACTAACTTTGTGTTATTTATACCTGAATTGAGTTCCAAGTTGATTTGCCATAAACACCCAACATGGCAGCTCAAATGGTTGGTGTGTATCCTCCTGCTTGACCGGGTCCGTACAGGTTTCACCTGCTAATCCGTGGGGCCCTCCCACGATGGTGACTCCAGAAAAAAAAAAGTTGATTTGCCATATTTGGGTTGTAACAGGATACACTTCTGTGATGTGTCCTGTGATTAAAGGGTTGCCATCTGTTAATCAGAGTGAGGGCTCATGTTATTTTGACAGAAGAATATTCTAAGCAAAGTTGCCAGCGAAGGAAACAGGTACGGGAGGGAATGGAAACAGTAAATAGCCTCTAAAAATTTCATGTGATGAAGCAATTTGGAAATGGCAAATGGAAACAGTGAGGAAAATGGAAAACATCTGGTACCCATGTTTGTCATTATATTAGGTTAACATAATAGATTTCTTTATATGTCAAAATCAACGTAATAAAGTGATTTTGACTGTCCGACCGATACAATAATTTTACTTTTTTCGGGACTAAAAATTATATTTTGACGCCGACCCAAAAATAATTTGATTGAGGGTCAATTTATTTATTTATTTTTGATTCGCAATGGTAAGGATGAAGGTTGAAAAATCGGCGTTTGGGAAGAGACACGTTATGTGAGAATCTTAGCCATAAATCTTAGTCATTTATCTTTTAGGACTAATATCCAGTAATGGAAGGGTTTCCCCAAGAGTTTCCAGCTCTTGGGCACAATATTGCTTGAAAGCTGGAGTTTGCAGGTTAGGGCTAGTGAAAGCAGAACAGAAACAGGGTTCCGAGGAAACGCTTACTTAACAGGGAAATGAGTTTCCCGATAACCGTCTGATATGTACAGATGATAGCCCCTGATGGCACTACATGTCGTAAAATTAACCTAACCAGAATGATTTTTAAACCATCTAATCCATTTGGAGAACCAAGAAGATCTCTTACAGGTGCTCTCTGTGCTTTAACAGACTATGGTCCAGCCCGTAACAATTAAGTTGATTAGGTTCACTCTTGGATTGGCCATAGACAATTGAAAAATAGACTGCTAACTTGCTGCAACATTCATAAAGAACAGTCCATTTATCTGATGGTTAAGATTATCCTATTGGGCTTATATGCAGTTTTCATTTCTTCCTGCAGATCTCAGGTCCAATACTTGAATCAACTAGAACCACCAGGGAAGGGAGGCTGAATGAGGATAAAAATGATGGCATATTTAATCATAAATATTCTCGACAGAGAGTATCTCAGAAACAATTAAGAACCCTTTTCCTCTATCTATCTATCTTCTTCGCATAACTCTTGGAGTTCTCACCGCGTCGTGCTACTGCTGTTACAAACTGAACAAGAGAACCCCACACACAAATAAATGCTTTTTACAATATTTAACATATTTACAGTGAGGAGGGCCAGCAAGTAATCTCTCACACCTTCCTTCTGATCTTGTCACTGGGAGTAGCCATGCTAATAATTCTCCATTCTGAAGCCTCTGATTCTTTTCATTGCTAAGAAAGCGTTTCATGACCCCAGAAGCTCTCAGGATCTTGACTGAATAGAGAAGGGTCTTCAATCTCTAGATTTGCTATGTGCCAGTCAACGAAGCGAGCTTGTATTGACTTGAATAGAAGAAGGATGGTAGGCAGAACCCACCATTTGTCGTCATCCCTATCCACAAACACAAGACATTCACCAAAAGGAACAAAATGAAAAGGACCTTAAAACCAATCAGAAGACCCAAAGACTAGGTTCTTCAATTTGAGCTCTATTTCAACATTGAGGTATTGGGGCAATTTCATCTTGTTTTTTCAGGCAGGTTAGTGATACATCAGGTTTGTATCAAAAATAAAAATCCGTAAAAAGAATAGGAAAAAGGTTGATCTCTTTGAGGGGATCAGCCTCCTAAACAATCACTTGGAGAGTGATTAGCCTCCTGATCAAAGGATACTCTTCATTTATTACAAAATCTCCACTCCAGTCCATATATAGACTCCAAAATAAGTCCTAAACCTGGAACACTACTTGCTAATAAGAACACAACCCAAAAAAGTAAACCAGAATTCAAATGTAAACAATAACTAAGATTATCATCATCATACGCCTTATCCCAACTAATAACTAAACTTACAACAAACCTGCAAAATCTAGACTCAAGCTACTATTGTTATTAAACTAGGGAATCACATCGTTCCACCTCTCTTAGAATCAACCTTGCCCATCCACCTTTGTTTTTCTTGCAAACTCATATTTTGGACCTATGAGCACATTCTTTATCTACAATATTTATTTAGTTCACCTTTGCCAAAGTAACGGATTTACATCTTCCTTAGGAACCATATCTAGTTTACCATTCACATCATCAGAAGTTTCTTCTGCTAACTCATTGGACTTGTATCTTTAAACACAAGTTTCAAAGGCTTTAGAAAGAAAGGCGGGCTTACCTCAGTGTGAAGTTCTTATACACTTTTCCTTTTTAGAAGGGGCAGCGAAGCCCTTGTTTCTCTTTGTTAGATATTATGTTATGCTTCTTAGCGGGTTCTATGTATGGGACATATGGGGGTATTATTGTCATTACATGTTCTTTTATGTTTTACTGGTTCAACATATAAATAGGGGAACACGTCTAGGCCATTATGTTCAAAAAGTCAACTCCTCTCTTCTCTCCTTCTATATAAAACCCTAAATATCTAACATGATATCAGAGCCTCGTTCTATACTGATTTAGGGTTTCATATTCTTCTCGGTTCCTTTTTCCTTTTTCTCTTTTTTATCTGTGGTGGAATATAAAAATCTGATTTAGGGTTAGTGTGTGAAAACCCGTGGTGTTCGTGACGTGAAGAGACCATTATGCAAGAGTACTGAAGAACATGATCTCCATGTGGTGTATTTTGTGATGTGTGCAAGTTTTACCCCCAACTAAAGATCAAAGCTAAGAGAAGTACTCCCAGAGTAAGTCGCAGGGTGTAAAAAGGTGAGAGATTTGTCCCCAGTGTTCAAGTTGTAGGGCTTAGACAGACGGAGAACACCTCCCAAGTGAACTACACTTGCCCAAGACCCTTTCTGGGCAAGCCGTACCTATCCAGGACCTCCCCTGAGTGTGCCACAGGTCCCCCGTGGGATTTTCTCTAGTGGAAAATCGTTAAAGGAGTTGTTCAGAAAGGTCTGCAACTCCTATCGCGTTTGGTTCGTGTTTCTACGGGTTTAGTGATAAGTTTTTGTGGTAATAATAGATAACAAATCTAGTATCGTGGTGCGTAGTGATGTTTTTAATGTCCAGATGACTTCCAACAAACTCAATGGAAGTAAATACGTTCCTTGGGCCAAGTCTGTTGAAGTGTTTCTTACCGCCAAAATTGAAAAATTAGTGTGAAAATCAGCCCAAATCTAACACCAGTAATTATTAGGAATGGGTACAAGAGAATGCCCAGATCATGACCTTGTTATGGAATAGCATGGATCTTAAAATCAGCATCAATCTAATTTTTTGACTAGTGCAAAGGAGACTTAGGAGCATGTTGGGAGATGTATTCTAGTGAGAATAACATCACTTGGACTTATCAATTGGTCGAAGAGTATTTTTCTTTGCAGCAGGGTGAGAAGCCTTTTGCAGAATATTATTCATCTCTTCAGAATATCCAAAATGAACTAAATGTCCACAAGCCTCACTTTAGATCTCGAGAAGCAATGTTAAACAATGTGAGGACTTTGATGTTGCATGTTTTCTCTCCGGCCTCCGACCGAAATATGAGCCAATGCGTGCTCAACTCTTGGGAAGTTGGGAACTAGTCTTTGCTCGACTTCGGCGCACCTCAGTGTCGGAAGTTGTGGATCTGTTGACAGATCAACATTGGTGGTTTCTGGTGGCCGTGGTGGTGGTAGTAGAGGACGTGGTGGTGGTAGAGGAGATCGCAACTCCAGTGGTGGTTGTGGGCGAGGTCGTGGTGGACCTCGTCATTGTATACACTGATATGGATGGCCATACAGTGGACTATTGCTAGGATTTACATGGTAAATCAACTAACTGGGCAAACGGTGCTTCGTACAATGACAATGGGAGCGCTACTAGTTATACATCTGGTGCACCAGTTTAGTCGTCAGGGGCTAACTCGGAGGTTGTGACTATTTCTCATAATGAATATGCCAAACTCGGCCACAAGAGTCTGGTCCTTCATCCTCTACTACCGCTACTCTTGCCTACTCAAGTATTGCATGCCTTGCTTCCCAAGTTTCTGGGTCTTCCTCTCTTTGGGTCATTGATTTTGGAGCCTCAGATCACATGACCAGGACTACAGATGTGCTTTCCTTCATCCAGTATATTTCTTCTCAGTGTGTTACCTTAGCCGATGGCATAACTTTAAAGGTGTCCGGTATAGGTCAAGCCTCGCTTTAGTCAACCTTTACCTTTATCTTCTATCTTATATGCTCTTAAATTTCCATTCGGTCTTATGTCTATTAGTAAACTTACAAGATTTTTGGATTGTTTAGTAACCTTTCATCCTTCGTATTGTGTTTTTCAGGATCTTAAGATGATAAAGAAGATTGATAGAGGGCATGAGTCTAGTGGGAGACTACAGCATTTCAAACAACTTCCCTTACAGCACATCAGTAGCATTGTCGGTTTGGTCATCCGTCGTTGCATTCCATAGATCATGGTTTCTTCGTTGAGTGAGGTGTCTAGTTTAGAGTGTGAGTCTTGTCAATTAGGGAAACATCATGGAGTTTCTTTTCCTTCTAGAGTTGTTCCTCGAGTTGTTAGACCTTTTGCTTTAGTCCATTCAGACGTGTGGGGACCCATCTAAGTTCTATCTCATAATGGGTTTCGATATTTTGTTACTTTTGTAGATGATTTTTCAAGAATGACATGGTTATATTTAATGAAAGATCATTCCGAGTTATTCTCGATTTTCAAATTGTTTCATGTGAAAATTCAAACTCGATTTGGTGCCCAATTTCAAAATTTTTGTTCTTATAATGCTAAAGAATATGACTCCTCACATTTTCGTTTATTTTTAAAATATCATGATATTATTCGTCAGACTTCCTGTTCACATCCACCTCAACAAAATGGGTTGGCTGAATGGAAGAACCGCCATTTACTTGAAGTGGTTCGCGTTTTCTTGTTTGAAATGAATGTTCCTAAATCTTTTTGGAGTGATGCCGTTCTTACAGCGTGCTATCTCATCAACCGCATGTTGTTTGAGGTTGTCACCAATATGCTAAAGATTGAGAGAGAGAGATAATGGAGGTTAGGGTTAGAATGAGAGATTAGGGTTTGAGAGAGAATGGGAAGATTGAAGTGAATATTCAATCTCCCATAAGTAATATTTATAAATAGGGGAAACCCCTTCTACAAGTAAAGGAGAAATCGTGTGGGCAAGTGGGGGCCCACCACTTAACCCACTAACATGAAATAAAGAGATTGTGGGTTAAGTGGATGGGCCCATCACTTAACCCATAAGTAATAGAGAATAAACCCCACGTGGGGTAGTGAAACGCAGCCCACTAAGAACACCTCCACGTGGGTGTACATAGACTCTAACACTCCCCCTCAAGCTGATGCGAAGATATCCATCATGCCCAGCTTGGCTATCAATGTATTCAGGATTGACTTGTTGACTCCCTTAGTAAGTATATCGGCAACCTACTCTTGAGTCCTTACATAGGGTGTACAAATCAATCCCTGCTGAAGCTTCTCCTTGATGAAGTGCTTATCAACCTCGATGTGTTTAGTCCTGTCATTCTGAACTGGGTTGTGAGCAACGCTAATGGCCGCTTTGTTGTCGTAATAGAGGCTCATTGGGTCTGTCACCTTGACTCCTAGTTCTGCTGACATGATCTTCAACTACAAGAGCTCACACAATCCATGTGCCATGAAGCGAAACTCTGCCTCTGCACTGGATCGGGTGACAACTGGTTGTTTCTTGCTCCTACAAGACTGTTTCTTGCTCCTACAAGACACCAAGTTGCCTCCAACAAAGGTACAATAACCTGATGTAGACCATCTATCGGTCACTACATCTGCCCAATCTGCATCACTATATGCTTCCACCCTGAGGTGGCCATGAACTCCAAACAATATGCCTCGACCTGGTGACCCCTTGAGATACCGAAGGACTCTATGTGCAGCCTCAAGATGTGGTGACCGAGGTGAATGCATGAATCGACTAATACTACATAAGCAATGTCAGGCTGTGTATGGGCAAGATATATCAATCTGCCAACCAATCGCTGAAATAAAGCAGGATCACCTAGAAGTGTACCATCCTCGGAATTCAACTGATGGTTCTGATCAATAGGAGTATCTGCTGGTCGCGATTCCAAATACCCAGTCTCGCTCAGTAAGTCTAGGACATACTTTCTCTGTGAAATGAAGATGCCCTTCGATTACCTGGTAACCTCAATCCCTAAAGAGTATCTCAATGGTCTTAGATCTTTCGTCTCAAACTCAGACGACAAGAAGGCCTTGAGCCTTGTGATCTTTGTTGGGTCACTCCCCATAATGACTATGTCATCCACATATACGATCAATGCAGTGATATTGGTCTATAGATGCTTTACAAACAGAGTGTGATCTGCCTGACTCTGTGTATAGCCTACCTTTCTCACTGCACTGCTGAACCGTTCAAACCAAGCTTGAGGAGATTGCTTCAACCCATATAAAGCTTTCTTCAGTCTGCACACCCTGTCTTCACTTCTAGCAAGCTTCAACCCTGGTGGCACTTTCATGTAAATTTCTTCTGTTAGGTCCCTATGTAGAAAAGCGTTCTTTAAATCCGGCTGATGTAAAGGCCATGACCTGTTTGCAGCCAAGGACAGTAGAACCCCGATTGAGTTCATCTTGGCTACAGGTGCAAATGTCTCCTGGTAATCTATCCCATAGGTCTGGGTGAACCCCTTGGCAACTAGCCGAGCTTTGTACCTATCAATGGAACCATCTGCCTTATGCTTCACGGTGAAGACCCACTGGTTTCTTCCCCCTGGGTAAAGAAACAAGATCCCATGTCTTGTTTTTTTTAAGAGCCTGCATTTCGTCTATCATAGCCCCTTTCCACTTTGGGTGATAAGTGCATCTGCAATGGTAGATGGCAAGGAAACAGACGAAACAGTGCTAACAAATGTCTGATAAGATGGAGACAATGACTGGTAAGAAACGAAGTGAGAGATAAGGTGTTCGGTGCAAGTGCACACACCCTTACGAAGTGCAATGGGTAGATCCTCTTCTGGAGTAGGAGTCTCTAAGGACTCGTGAACTAAAGCAGGGGTAGAAACAATACCTGGATCTGGATCTGAGGGTAGACTGGCAGGCACAGAATCAGTGACTTGTCCTTTCTTCCTGGATTTGGCATAAACTCGCATATCCGCCGTTGTAGTAGTAGAAGTGTCCTTGTCAATAGTAGAGACAGATTCGACCATAGGTACATGAGTGGAGATGGGTACAAGAACCGGCATGGGGACAGGGCTCTCGTCCACAATATCACACTCCCCCTGAAAAGAGACCCTACTGCCAAAGAATGGAACGTGCTCAGCAAAGGTGACGTCCAGAGATGTGAAGCGTCGACGCGAACTCGGATGATAGCATTTGTATCCCTTCTGAGTGGAAGGGTACCTCAGGAAAATACATCTTAAGGCCCGTGTATCAAGTTTGTCACGAGAGTGACAATGAACATGCACATAGCATACACACCCAAAGACTTTGGGAGGAACAATGAAGGCTGGATTATCGGGACGCAGGACAGACAAAGGGGTCTGAAAGCCAAGAATACGAGATGTCATGCGATTGATGAGATATGCAGCCAGAAAGATGGATTTAGACCAAAAAGATTTTGGAACCAGCATCCCAAGATGAAGGGCATGCTCAACCTCGAGAAGGTGACAATTTTTTCTTTCAGCTTTCCCATTTTGTTGGGGAGTCGACGAACAAGAAGTTTGATGTACAATGCCATGAGAGGCAAAGTAATCTCTAAGGCTCCCGTCTAGGTACTCACCCCCATTATCAGATCGAAGAATTTTGAGTGGGGTACTGAACTGAGTGGTGACCATCATGTGGAAGGTCTGAAAAATGGAAGAAACCTCATCTTTCGACTTCATAAGATAGACTCAGGTAGAGCCATTGAAATCATCAACAAATGTAACAAAATATCGAAATCCAAATAAAGACATCACCGAGGCTGGACCCCACACATCAGAATGCACAATATTGAAAGGAATAGTACTTTTATCTTCACTAAGAGGAAAAACAGTGCGACAATGCTTTGCGAGTTCACAAGTTTCACAGTGGAACGGAACATCGCAAAGAAAAGAGAAAGCAGGAAAGACACGCTTTAAAACTGACACGGGTACATGACCAAGCCGGTTATGCCAAAGCAATAACTGGTCTTTATTGACTCGACTACTGCTACTGACGCTGGATTGATGTGCTGAAGAGGAAACTGAGCGATCTAGGAGGTACAAGCTACCTTCTTCACATCCACTGCCCATTGTCCGCCTCGACTCCAGATCCTGAAACACACAGTGAGAAGGAAAAAAGGTTACATTGTAGTTAAGATTCTTGGTAAGGCCACTGACAGATAAAAGATTAGATGTAAACTGAGGAACATGCAGTACCGAGGACAAGGTTAGTGCTGAAGAGGCATGAACATTGCCCTTCCCGGAAACAGAGGAAAGGGTGCCATCAGCTATCCTAATCTTGTCAAGACCAGAACAAATAGAACTGGAGAAAACTGAAGACATACTAGTCATATGATCTGAGGCCCCTGAATCGATGATCCAGGAGGGACTAGAAGGAACAGTGGATACAGAGAAAGTAGATTTAGTACCTGTCTAGGCATAGGTGGAGGTAGAAGTGGAGGCCTGCCCATTGAGTTGGGCCATCATACGACGAAGTCGCTCAAGATCATTGGGAAAAAAAAAGTCCATATCCCCAGTAGTAGGAGGTGCTGAGGGTGTAGTGTCCTGAGCCACAAAAAGTGTTGCAAGAGGCTCCTATCTCGCTGAAGATCACTGACGTGGATTTGGGCCCAGACCCGGTGGGCGTCTATGCAGCTCCCAATAAGTGTCCTTAACATGGCCTAGACGGCTACAGTGATCACACTTGGGACGTCGTCTGTCATCACCGGTCTTCTTTTGGAAGGATTTCTAACCCTTCAGAGACGCAGAGGCAAAGACAGATCGATCACGAGTGTCATTACCACTGCGTAACTGCATGGCAGTGCGACGACTATCCTCCCCCTGAATGTAGGCATAGACCTGTGCCAATGAAATAGGGGGAGGAGATCTGCCAAGTATCTGAACACGGACAGCCTCGAAGTTAGGATGAAGGCCGGAAAGGAACTAGAATATCCGGGACTGCTCAACCATAGCACGGAAAGACTTCACATCCGTAGCACAAACCAGGGTGTAGTCCTGATAATGATATATCTCTTTCCATTTGCTTCGAAGAGAATCATAATAGGTACCAAGCTTGAGCTCCCCCTGTCGGAGACAAGCAATCTCTTGCTCTAACTCATAGAGCTTCACAAAGTTGCCAACCTGGGAATAGGTTTCGGTAACAGAATCCCATATTTCCCTCGCTGTAGGAAGGAACATGAACCCCCTGCTGATCTGTGGTTGCATTTGAATGTAGAAGCCAAGACATCACCGTAAGGTTCAGGTTCTCCATAATCCATTTCCGGTGGGATTTGTCTGTGGCAACAGGCTAGACTGTCTTTCCTGTGAGGTACTCACTGTAGCCACGTCCCCCGATGTACATGAGCGCCGATGTCTTCTACTCAAGATAATTGGTCCCATCAAACTTGACCATAGTGATGCATAATTGGGGGTTGTGGTCTCCATGAGAACCATGAGACGGAGTGCTATCCTCAACTGATGAAATCTGATGAACTCATCGCAGCAGAAGACCAGGAAATAACCAACTGACGAATAGGTCTGCAGAACCTAAACCAAGGTTCGGGGGGGGGGGGGGGGGGGGGGGTCCTAGGAGCACTTTGGGAGGTGTGGCTAGAGGCCCTGCGAACCTTGGTTTCCAAAAAAGTTGAAAACCCAAAAAAGGCAAAATCGGATCCGAGCCAAAAACCCCAGACGATTTTTCAAACCGAAGATCTGACGATCAGAAAATTCTCAAACGAGACTCTGTAGATCCCAGATAATCCACAGGGAGGTGCGGCTATGGTAGAGAGCCTAAGCAGTGCACGAATCTCAAGAAAATAAAAAATCCGAAATCTGAGCTGGAGATCCGATTTTTGGAACCGGAGATCCGATGATCCAAAAATTCTGAAATAAGTTTCTATCCAACCTTAGCCCAAAAATGACACGGATCTCGAGGAAAATCAAAACCCAAAAACCTCGATATACGTGTTCTCCGAAAAAATTGATAAAAAATCCTGAAGAATGGGGATAGAGTGGATCTCTAACGACTCATAGCAGGCAATACACCAGGAATGATAGATCTCTGGTTCCTTTGCTTCAGAAAAGATAAAAAAACTTCGCAGGAGGACCCTCTGCGATTTGCTCAAAACTTGCCTGGACTTTGGATACCCACATATAAGATCTTCGTGGAAACTCCAGGGGATAATGATTTTGGCCCAAGAGTAACCATGCTCTGATACTATGTTGTTGTTTGAAGTTGTCACCAATATGTTAAAGATTGAGAGAGAAAGATAATGGAGGTTAGGGAGAGAGAGAGATTAGGGTTTGAGAGAGAATGGGGAGATTGAAGTGAATATTCAATCTCTCATAAGTAATATTTATAAGTAGGGGAAACCCCTTTTACAAGTAAAGGAGAAATTGTGTGGGTCAAGTGGGGGCCCACCACTTAACCCACTAACATGAAATAAAGAGATTGTGGGTTAAGTGGATGGGCCCATCACTTAACCCATAAGCAATAGAGAATAAACCCCACATGGGGTAGCGGAACGCAGCCCACTAAGAACACCCCCACGTGGGTGTACATAGAATCCAACACCGCATGCCCATGTCTGTTCTTGGTTGCCAGTCTCTATTCTGTCATATTTCCAAGTAGTCTTCTGTTTCCTCTTCATGTGTTTTTGGTTGTCTGCTTTGTTCAGCGTCTTAGCCTGATAGTGATAAACTAGACCCACGTGCCATTAAGCGTGTTTTTCTTGAATATTCTCGTACTTAGAAGGGTTATTGATGTTTGAACCCCGTCTCTCGTCGGTTCTTTGTGTGTCATGATGTTACTTTCTTTGAGCATGCGTCGTTCTTTTTCCGCTAAGTTCTACGATTGACTTTGAGTCCCATCCTCTCCCTCTTCTTGTTGAGATTGTTCCTTCTGGTTTGCAAAATTCCGATATGCCAACTCCAACAACACCGCCGCTAAGCACCTATGTACGTCATTGCCATCTTTTAATGTCTGCATCAGACTCGTGTTTTTCACCTTTTGATTCTTCATCGACAGATCTTGTCTTTCCTGCATTTTCTTCTGATCTTCCTATTGCATTATGGAAAGGTACACATTCATGTACTTAACATCCTATTTAACAGTTTGTGTCATTTGATTCGTTGTCTCCTGCCTATCATTCTTTCGTTGTTTATGTGTTGTCTGTTTCTGTTCCTAACAATCTCCATGAAACTCTTTCTTCTCCTGGGTGGTGGGAGGTAAGGTTATGGTTACTGAGATGGATGCTTTACATTCTAATGGTACATGGGATCTGGTTACTTTACCTCCGGGGAAGCAAGGTTTGAAATTTTGATTTCGGTAGCCATTTCGATGAGGGCCGAAATTTCGCCTGGAATTTTGAGGAAAATCTAGAAAAAATTAGGTTATTTTGGAAAAAATCTAGAAAAATTCTAGTAAATCTTATCTATTTCTCTCCATAATCTCCCATTAGAAAAGAATCTTAATTATTGCCTTTAAAACAGGAAATAAGGCATTCAAATCAGTAATTAATGAAGAATATCTAAGAGAATCAAGAGAGTGCCGAATTTCTTGGGATTTCGGTTTCGGTCCACCTCGAAACCGAAATTTCGACCAAAATTTAAAACCCTAATTGAAAGTTGAAGGCCCACCTTATTGCCAAAGAGTACTCTCACGTATCATAAACCGCCGCAAGTTCTCGATCTCATCGCTGGAGAAAGGAACTGAAGAAGATGTGTTGAGAGGCTAGGATGCTGCAATCGACTGGGGTGGGGAACCCGGAGTAGAGTCCATGGTGGCACTATGAGCAGTAGGAGATGTCCCAGGCAATGGCGGTGGTCGCCCAAAAATATTCCAACACTTCTCTTTGCTGTGCCCTTTCTTGCCACACCCCTCGCAAACCTGTAACTTCTAGCATCGATCCTTGGTGTGGCCCTTCTTGCCACAATAAGTACACGTAGGTGGGGGACCCCCTTTGCCACTACTGGAAGATGTTTGGGCTTTGTTTTTTGGGGGAAAAGCTGCCAAGGCTGACTTCTCATGGCCAATAGAGGGAGACATAATAGCACGGCGGCTGTCCTCACTCTGAACATAAGCATAAACCTGGTTGAGTGAGGGTAAAGTATCACGACTAAGTAACTGCACGCGGGCTAACTCAAAAGCTGCATTCAATCCCGCTAGGAACTCGTATATACGATTTTGCTAAACCAATGTATGGTACTGTAGACCATCTGCAAGACAGTCAGGCGTAAAAACCTGGTAGTAATCTAGTTCTTCCCACATACTACGAAGTGTAGCAAAATAATCCGCCAAAGAAGAGTCTCCCTGACGGAGAGTAGCAATGCTCTGGCGTAACTGATAAATTCGGGAGACATTTTTCTGCTGAGACTAAGCCTGGGCTGCTGAATTCCAGATTAACTTAGCCGTGGAAAGAAACATGCATCCTCGACTGATGTGGGACTCCATAGATTAAAGGAGCCAAGACATGACTGTCAGGTTGCCTGTCTCCCATTTTTCAAAGGATGGGTCTGTCTCTGCAGGTGCTTTCAATTGGCCAGTAATATACCCTTGTTTCCTACGGCCTCCAATGAACATCTTGGCGGCTCTAGACCATTCTAGGTAATTTTTTCCGGTCAACTTTGTTGTAGTAATCTGCAATCCGGGATTTTCCAAGGGTGTATTTGCTGGAATATGAGAAGTAATTGTTCAAGAACTAGGTATTGACTGATCAGTAGGTCCCGAGGACACACCGGAGCAGTTCGACATCGACATAAGCACGACAAATCACCAAAAAAACACAAAAAAAAAATCAAAATAGGACCTTGAAGGTCAAAGACAACATGACAATAGCACCAAAGTGCATCAAAACCGTCAAAAACACTTGTGGGAGGGTTATCCACAAAAAACGTAGGTTAAAAAACCCAAAAATAGCTATCGGCGGTAGGTTTTTTGTGGAGAAAATGAGCCACAACGCTCAAAACTTCATGCAATCGAACAAGAGGGATGTGGATCAGTAGATATCAATATGGTGGACCAAAACGAAGCAACAAACCCAAGGAACAAACCTTAGAAGGTTGCACAAAACACACTGAACCAGATCTTGAATATTTTTGAATTTCCTCGAAGAACAGCCATAACTAGATGAAGGAATGCTCAAAATATTCCCCAACAAGCACCAAAATCAAGTTTCACTAGGTGGAGAAGGATCTGGGCATCATCCTCACCCTGTTCGTACGGCCGATGACGTCAGCGATGACGTCAACACCTCCAAGGTACTGTGCAAGATGCCCTACAGTCTGGTTATGATGGTGAAGGTTCGAATCCCTGATGCTCTGATACCAAATTAAAATATTCTAGGGTTTTCTCCATTAACCCTAGAATAGGTGAAGAGAGAAGAGAGGGAAGAGAGAATAATTGCTGGAGAGTGTTAACCGCACACACTCCAAAGAAAAAATTTTATATTACTTATTGTGGGCCCTCACATAGAATAAAAGAATAAGAGATAAATACGTAAGTTTTAGTGAAATAGCAAGAACATCCTTCAACAGATACCTCTCTAAACCCATGTCCCGTAAGAAGAGGTAGGAACTCTGCTGTCCCACCCGTAAGAATCAACGCCTTGTTTAGTTGAGATCACTCTTTTCCATAGGCTCTCCCTCTCAACACCGAATCTCCATAACCATTGACCAAGCAGGGCATTGTTCATGAGCTTGATTTGGCGGACCCCCAGACCTCCCTCTTCTTTAGCCTTACAAATCCTCGACTAATTGACTAGATGAAACTTGTGGCAATCTACCATGTCGTCCCACAAGAAATTTCTGGTGTTGCTATCAATTCTCTTGGCAACCCCCATAGGGATAGAGAACAAGGACAAATAGTAAATAGGCAAGTTAGAAAGGGCACTCTTGATCAAGGTGAGTCTGCCACCCTTTGAGAGGTACGCTCTTTTCCACGAGGCTAGTCTTCTCTGGAAGCGTTCCACAACCAGATCCATATGCTCTTGGATCTGTAGCTCGCCCCAAGCGGAAGACCAAGGTGCACGGTTAGAAGATTCCCCTTTTTGCAAGCCAAACTCGCCGCTACCGCATCCAAGCACTCAGCATCAACTACCCGAAAACTTCTCTTGGAAAGATTGACATGGAGCCCCGAAACCGCCTCGAAACACCACATGATACATCTCAAATCTTGTGCTTGAGAACGGGAAGCCTCCAAAAAGATGGTGTCGTCTACAAGCTGCAGATGGGATATAGTGAGACTCTCCTCCCCAACCTTGAAGCCTGTCGAGAAACCTCCATCAATCGCTTTAGTCACCATTCGACTCTACGCTTCCGCCACTATAAGGAATAGATACGGAGACAAAGGATCCCCTTGACGAAGCCCTCTTGAGCTCCTAAAGAAACCTACTGGAGTACCATTGACTAATATCGAGAACCGAACCATCAATATGCATAAGCGAATCCAGTTTCTCCATCTCACACCAAACCTCATGCGGCCCATCAAATAATCGAGGAAAGACCAACTAACATGGTCATAAGCCTTCTCCAAATCCACTTTGCATATAATACCTGAGTTCCCTTAGCGAATTCTGGAGTCAATAACCTCGTTGGCTATCAAAACGCCATCCAAATTTGACGGCCACTCACAACGGCACCTTGGAAAGATGAGATAATGTGTCCCAACACCCACCCCCCCCCCCCCCCCCCTCAATCTAGAGGCCATCACCTTGGCAATAATTTTGTAAGTGCTTCCAATCAAACTGATAGGGCGGAAGTCGGCAAGAGGCTAGTGAAACTGTTGATGGTAGCTTATAGAGAGGAACCATGGTGGAGGATATAGAAGCCTTGCATAAAATAAAACATGGAATTTGTAGAATTACCAAAAGGGTGAAAAGCCGTTGGCTGTAGTTGGTTTTTACGCTGAAGAAAGAGACTAATGTGTATTTGGAAAGATACAAAGCAAGGGTAGTGTTGAAAGGATATGCTCAAAAACTAAGTGCTGATTTCAACAGAAAAACTAGTGGTTTCAACAAAGTACTTTTTTTTTCTTGTTGCTCGTTTGAGCATTATTCATATTATGGCAGTTGTACTTGACTTAGAACTAAAACAGCTAAACATAAAATTGCCATTTTTCATGAAAATTTTGATAATGAAATTTATGACTTGACCCAAGGATCTTGTAGAAGAAAACAACAATCTAAATTTTCAGTTGAACAAGTTGCTTTAAGGTTTAAAGAAGGTGCTTGGGTGTATAAACAATCTTACTCCTTTGTAAGATCGGGTCTCCATCAATGTGAAGCTGACCATTGTGCCTATGGGACCTTGGGAATAATGGTTTCACTATCTTGTTTGAGTATGTGAATGACATGATGATTGTGGGTCTTGATAAAAATAGTATGCGACATTAGAGTTTGTTTAATTAAGGAATTCAAAATGAAGGCTCTAGGCACCGTTAATCAAATACTTGGGATGAATGTACTTTAAGACAAAAAGCATAGGAAAGTCTGGATAACTTATAAGGGTTATGTGAAAAAGGTTTTGCGCTGCTTTTCAATTTTAGATTCCTAAACCAATCAATACTTCATTTCCTTGGATTACAAATTGTCTTCAGAACGGTTTCCTAGCACAGAAATGAGAAGACAGAGATCTCGAATTCCATACTCATCTACACTAAGGTACCTTATGTTTGCTATGGTGTGCATTAGACTAGGCATTGAAAAGTAAAATAGTTAGTAAATACATGGAAATCCGAATAGAGATCGTTAGACTGGTGTGAAGTGGATTCATTGTTATCTGAGGGGTACGTTTGATTTTGCCTTTGTCATAGTGACAAAGATTTGAATTCAGATGGATTTTTAGATGCAAATATTGCAAGTAATCAAGATAAAAGAAAGTCAACTATTATGCTTTCTCTTTGATAGGTGGAGCAGTTAGTTAGATGTCAAGGTTGCAATCTGTTGTAGCCCGATCAACCATGCAAGTTAAATACATATCAGATACACATGCATGTAAAGAAGCTATTTGGGGTTGCTTGATGAATTAAAAGCAGAACAGATGATGGTATTGATCAATCATGACAGTCAAAGTGCAAAACATTTAGGAAAAATTTGACTTTCTACTCTCAGACTAAGCAAATTGACAATAAATATTACTTCGTCTACGCAGTTGTAAAGGACGGACACATTTCTTTGCTAAAATGTCATATTGACAATAATCTTGCGGACATGCTTACAAAGCCCATTGCAATGAGGAAGTTTTGTATCTTGCACGACTTCTCTTGGGATTGTTGTTAGCTGATGATTGGTAGTGTTTGGGGAGTGGTTACTCACACTAGTGGAGAACAGCGGGATCTAGAAACAGTCATATTTTTCAACACCAGGGACATAACTCTATGTGTTTGTATGTGATGGCGATCATCATGGTTGACATGAATATTATGTTTGTCACTGCAATATAACAATATTATTATTTGAAGAAAGCATGTTTGCAATTCTTATTGTTAGGGTCCTATATTATGATCTTATTCATATTTACCATTCATCAAACATATAATGTATATCATTAGGACGATATCACATATATATTAATTAATGATATCCTATAAGGATCACAGTTAGACACTAGGGCTATGTTGCACAGATACATGTACTTGAACGTTAGGACGATATCATGGATTCAACAGATGTACTTCACTTGTTTCAAAGAATCAATGTAACATAGAAATAGAGCAATGAACAAGTGTATTAATTTCTATTCTCTTAATAGAAAAATCTTTAAAATTTTTACCATGTGACCAACTTGGTCAACCATCTGTTCTTCTCTAGTAAGTCTTATTCATATTTACCATTCATCAAACATATAATGTATATCATTAGGATGATATCACAAATATATTAATTAATGATATCTTATACGAATCACAGTTAGACACTAGGGCTATGTTGCACAGATACATGTACTAGAACGTTAGGATGATAGATAGAACTCGTAATTAATGTTTGTCAATGGTATGTGAGAAGAAACAAATAAAGAAAATCTGGAAGAGTCACATCTGTGGGGTGTTAGAATTTGTCACATGTCGACAGATGTACTTCACTTGTTTCAAAGAATCGATGTAACAAAGAAATAGAGCAATGAACGAGTGTATTACTTCTATTCTCTTCATAGAAAAATCTTTAAATTTTTTACCATGTGACCATGTTGGTCAACCATCTGTTCTTCTCTAGTAAGTCTATGGAAAAGTCAAATAACACACCTTCTGAAGTTCCATGTATTGGCCTTCTTAGGCAGACTGGAAGAAAAAAATCCATAATGCAAAATGCCACAAATGAAAGCCACAACCTGCATCATGCCCACAATGATCTTATGAAATAAGCAAAGATAACAACCATGAATAAAAATTGAAGAGTATAAGTTGTATAACTATGGTGAAGCTTCAAGTCCCCTATCACCATCCATACGCCTTGAGCTACAATAACAATCTTCAGCCTCTTTTTTGCCTAAGGGATGAATGGTTATGTATAATTCCTTGCCCAAGCTAAATTTTCTGAATAATATCATAAATATGTATAAACAGTATCATAAGGGGGAAGAAGTAATGGAATTAATAGGCAATTTATTTGGCCAATAGTATTAAAACACCTATTTGGGTTATTTATTTCCTATTTTGATTAGGTCGTTGATGGTTTACATAGAACAGACTACTTTCTTATTAACTAAAGCAAATTGAAATTATTTCCCAAACTGTACTGCTAACCGAGTTAACATAATCTACTGCTTTGTTTTCAAATTTAAACTATTACATCTTAAGTTAGATGAAATTCCATATAAATTTTAACCAAAAAGGTTTTCTTATCAACTTTAATTAGAGAAAATTGATTTTATCGGTGCTCTATTACCATGTGATTTAAATTTTATATGTTAATCATATAAACATTTTGAGATTTCTACTTCATAACAAAACATATTACAATTGTGTAAACCCATAAGCAAGGAATTCGTGAAGATTTGGTTACACCCCTTGGGGTAGTTATGCTTATGTGGCGTGTAGTTAGGTGGTTATGCTTATATGGCAAGTAGTTATGGTTCGTAGGCTATGTTACCCGGATACGGGACCGACACGGCGTGGATACGGCATTTACACTTAAAATGGAAGTATCCGACACGGATACGACACCCATTTTGAAGTATCCAGGTATCATAGTTCGTAGGTAGTTAAGGAGGTTGTAAGATTTGTCCACGTACTTTTAGTTTTATAGGTATCAAGGCCTTGCAGGATTGGCTTGGTGCTTTTCAAGTTCTGGATTATCGATGTACTATTTCTGTTCTCCAATTTGTTCATCAACCACACTCTCAACCTTTTGATTTCCCCATATGAGCATATTGTATTGTAGACATAAGCAATTCATATGACAGATGCATGGTTTAAATTCCATAATGTTTCGTATGAAACATTTCGGAATTTAAGAGAACCGAAACGAAAATGCAATGTTTCATTTGTCTCGGTTCATTTCGTAATGTTTCTGTTTGTTTCGCCAAAACAAACCGAAACAATTTGATACAATCAGGAAAAAAAAAAAAACAAAGAAGAAAAAAATATGATTTCATAATACTGGGAATGTTTCGTAATGTTTCGAAAACTTTCGGAATGTTTCAATTGTTTCGCCTATTTCATCATTTTTTCAATATCTTGGGAATGTTTCATTTTGTTTCAATTTTTCACTTGACCGAGACATTCCTCCGAAACGAGATTTTAAACCATGGACAGATGTCAGCATCCCACTCAAGTTGAAAAACGAGGAATTTGAATCACTATGAAATTAGAATTTTTTTAAGTAGAGATTAAACTGTATTTTATAAAAAAAAAAAGGGACTGGCCCTAAATACAAAGGCCACTGTATGAAAAGATTAAAAGGGTTCCAGTCCCATAATCACCAAGATATACGGCTAACTCAACAGGAATGTGTGAACACCTCCCAATTAGAACAAAATTCACAAAGCTTGTTCCGTTGTTAGAATTCTAGACACCACCACATTGGAATATATTGGCTTGTGATTGGATCTTAGACGGCTTAAGACGCTAGAAGATTGGGAAACAATGGGTTAGTTATCAATTTGGTGGGGTGGGGTGGGTATTTGTACATGGGAGAAGATGAGAGAAAGGGGGTTAATGCTGATCATAGATAACTATTTTGGAGGAGTTGTTTTCTCAAAACTTTTAAGGGTAATGTAGAGGAGGTTATAAAACTAATTAGAAAGTAAGCTAACGTGGAATGTTCTTATTGGTTGTTTGTTGAAAGGGTTTGTTCTTTGAGTTCTGATCGAAGTCACACATGTTTAAAAGGATTTTTAGTACAAATTAAATAGGGGTTAGTTATTACCATTTCTCCCTCTCCTAAAATACTCTTAAAATCGTTCCCCTTTCTTTCCCAATCTCCAAAAAACACTCCTAAAATGGTTCCCCCTCTTTGTTAAAAGGTTAATTTTGTCCTTTCGATTTTAATGAACCAATTCATGCTCTGGATAATTTAGTAAAAAAACCTTAAATCGACTTTTCGCTTTATATATAGTATAGATTTATTCGTTAATGTAAATAATAATGATTGATTAATTATTTATTGCAAGTGTTTTTAAATAATTAAAATAATATATTTAAGATCTATGATACTCGGATACTTCAAAATGGGTGCCGTATCCGTGTCGGATACTTCCATTTTCCTAGACTTTCTACAAAAATTCCACAATATTTACATCATATCATCAATATCATTTCCATGAAAATTGTATTATTTCCACACTGATCAAAATATTTCCATTTCTAAGCTGGTTGAAACAAACCTCGAAACTGTGAGAGGGAGGCGAAACTACGTATATCAAAGGGTCCACGGGTCTAACAGAGGCGGAGTGTTGGCCACACAACACGCCTCCTCAGCACTTTGCCCAGACTCAAACCCGCGACCTACTAAGACGGTCCTAGTTTAAAAAGGCTAGTTTGGGCGCTGAGGCGGTTTGCCTCCAAAAGGTGAGGCGTAGCCTCGAGGTGGTTTGCTTGAAAAATTCTAAAAAAAGTATATCAATTCTAGAAAAATTAGAAACAGTATACCACATAATGTTACGATCCTAAGTTAAGACCTTAGCTTTTCGCTCCACTATCACCAAAGTGCTTTTGGAATATTGGTTTGGGTCTTAACATTTGGTATCAGAGCCAACCCCACCTCCAGGGTTCGAGTCACGGGAGAGGCAACTATGGTAAAAAAAAAAAAAAATACACCATGGGCTTGTCGTAGTATGGGATACGAAGGGCCCGCCATAGGATGGGATATGGAGGTTAAAAAAAAAAAAAAAAGAGGAGCTGCCATAGTATGGGATATGGAGGGCCCGCCATAGTGGCCTACTGTGATCAGTCTCGGAAGGGGCGACCTAGAGAAAGGGCTACCTGGGGGCTCGCTCAAAGAATGAGAAAATAGGGGTACCAGAAAGAAAAAAAAAAAAAAAAAAACTTAAATAAGCATAAAAGTTACTGAGGCTATAGCTTTTACCTTAGGAGTGACACCGTTGGGCACCCTGGCTGAAAACATAATGTTGCTATCAAATCTATTTTTTTTTTTTTTTTTATTTGTGTGTTGCTATCAATTCTTAAAATCATAAATCATAAAACTAAATTACTAAATCTAAATAGTTAATAAGCTGAGTATACTAACAAACTATTAATACTAACAAAGTAACTTCTTTTTTATAAGTAATACTTAAATAGATAGAATTAGGAAAATAGTTGTCCAAGTCTTTGATTTCTTACTTGAGTTTGGTGAGTTTCCTCACAAGAAAACCATAAGGAGCGACGGAATCAAAATCTGATGAGATTTGAGCTCTCTATGAGAATTTCATTCAAGTGGAGATAACTAGGGATGAAAGCTATTTTAGGGTTTCTTGCAAAATAAAAGGTTTTATAGAACAAAATTAAGACATTTTAGGTCATTTTTATCTTAAAAGATTATTGGGAAGGTATTTTGGAAAAATGAGTAGAAAAAATTTTAAAAATGAAAAATAAAGGGTTACGGTTTCGGGTTTCAACATGTAAACGTGAGCCTATAGCCTCATGTGCGCCTCAAGGCTATTGCCTCAGTGGATTGAGGCTTAAGCCTCAGAAATGACCACTGAGGCTATAGCCTCAAGGCTGTTTCTTAGAACCTTGAGGCGAGGTGAGCCTCAAGGCGTAGCCTCAGAAAGCCTTTTTAAACCCCTCCTGCTCTGATACCATGTTGGACAACCACTTTGCTCTAAAAGCTTAAGCTGTTAGAGGGAGGTGTAACTATGTATATCAATGGGTCCACACGTCTAACAGAGGCAGAGTGTTGGCCACACATAGTTACGCCTTCGTCTAACATCAGTTACTACGTGTAAAGCCATATTTTTTTCTATACTTATCTGAATTTTCGCACTAATAGGAAAGAATTACTACGGTTCAATGGTGGAGATTCTTCAATTGAATAGGATTTTCTTTGAACTACATTAAAGTTTTATTCAATAAATGCAAAAGCATAGAAGTTTATCATTTGAGTTTGCACTAGAAAAGATGTGCCAAAAGAATTTTAAAAATAGGAACTCTTTTATTATACTCGTACAAGAAACTGTACATGTATTACTTCAACTAGAATTATACAATAACATGCAGAAACATGGATACTTTTTAATAAGATTTCTAATTTGTACAGAGTCCTGAGTTCTGACAATAACGAAGTAAAAAACTTAAGGTGTAACTTACGATGTTTGAGAGAGATGTAGCATTCCACAGCGCATAAACACGAGCAAGTGAAGCTCTTCTAAGCCCTTGACTGAAAATAGCGTTCAAACCCGCAGGGAAAGGAGAAAGTAAGGATAGAGGAAGAATTAGCAAGAAAGCGAGAAAAGCCCCAAGAGAAATCCAGTAGAACTGAAGCAATGCAAGTAGGGTGATGGCAAGATCTCCCAAGAGCATGATAAGGATCAGGAACTGTAGGGTGTCCTGAAACAAATAGGCATCCAGATATTAAATGATGATAGGAAAATCTTGCTCACCAAGCTTATTATGTAGAAGCGACGTGTAATATCATCTGATTACCTGAAGGCCAACTGGCCTGGTGTTGTGCAATAAAACAGAAAATGGGAAGAGGAAGTCCCTTTTATAATCCAAGGATTTTAACGTAGCATCATTTATAACTCCTCCATTCCTTCCTCCAGATATCTTTTTACGAGACAATGCATGGCTGTTGTATGACAGACTTTGTTGCAACTGCTTAATGCTCTTACGTGCAACTGTGGCACTTTTCCTGGGATATCATGTCAATAGAATAAATAATTATTCCTATTAATCTCTCCAAACAATGCAGAGAATATGCAGGAGATATAAAATAAGATGGTTTAGTTACCTATAGAACTTAAATACAGATACAAGTTGTTAGACATGCTGACTGCAAGAAACCTGATACAACTACAAGTCTGTAAACCTTTATCTGCTGATACTAAAAGACGTATCATTACATAACTATCAAGTATGTTTACTTTATCTGATTATCTTTGAAGATCTATTATTACATAAATACCAGTTCATATATGTCTAAAATATGAAAAATTGTCTCTAGATAGAGAGAAAAGCTAAGGAAAGTGTTTTTGTGTCCATGATGGCCATAAAACTTTTCTTTCCTTCACGCTATACCTTACATGTCCACCTAGGAGTCAGTCAAACCCATTGAATCAGTAAGCACCTCTTGAATGGAGATAACCCCAAAGTTGTTAGATAATCTTAAGATTCCTAACCACCCAATGTATTAAATTTTCTTTTCCTTTCTTTTTTCTTTTTCTTAAAGACTGTTAAACAACTTTTTTCCCTTTCTTCTATTGCAGTCCTCTGAGTACTTTTGCTCTTGAATGGACAGTTAACATAGCCAATCTCTATGACTTTTTGGGATATGGTCATCCAAGGGGTGGCCCACTGATTCATCACTCACAATTGATGATAGCTGCATAAGGGAGCCAAATATAGGGTTTGGTATCAAGGCCACAGCTTTTGTATCTTTCAAGGAACCAAAAATCTAGCCCCTGCATAACTATTATTCCAAAATGGAAAAACACAAAAACATTAATATACTAAGAATTGTCCCGATAGATGTTGCTTGTGAGTTGTGACTGAGACTCATGTCTAACACTTAATTTTTTTAAAAGTCTCTACAGAAACAGATGCTACATGAACTGTATGGACTATAAATAGTTGATTTTCTATAAAGAGTTCGTCAAAAGCTACACTCATTTCTTGCACCCGGTGGTGGGGCCTGCATAGAGATCATGTTGGGTAATCCAACTTTACTGTGAGTTCATACCATGGAGGCCATCCTCACAAAAGCTCACTCCATTCCAGTATTCCTAACCTCAAAACAAGTTAACTTGAAGTTGAAAAATCCAGACCGTCCAATTAAACCGTTACTTTAGACAACTTTTAATATTGTTAGAGATGTTGGAACGGACTGATTTTTAGTGATTATGCTCATCAGGTCAAGGACAACTTAATGTATAGTTGGATAGTCCAACATGATCTCTATGTAAGCCCCATCATCGGGTGTAAGAAATGGGTGTATCTCTAGATGGACTATCTATAATACATCTCAAGTGTGCAATTGAAAGTTACCTTGGATGTTCATTGTTACTAGCATCCAATGAATAAGACTGGCGCATGTGGTGGAAAGAATAATCACCGACTGCTACCAAGATACCTAACTGGTAGTAACCCGAAGCTGTGGCCTGGAACCAACCTAGCTCGATTCTAACCCCATGGAACTCAAGTTGGGTGTTTCCGTGACTATCGATCCAATTAAGAACAGGAACTAATGCACTGCGAATGCATCCTTTCCTCACTGTCCTCAACTGAGCATTCAAACCCGCAACCAAGCGATTCCAGATTGTTGAAGGGACATGCTGACAAAAAGATAGCATTTTTCTTGATGTGAGATATGAATATTGCAATTGATCATTACTATGCCTATTCAAGACATCACACGCAAGACGAATACCTGGCCAAGCAGATTGGTCAGCAACATGTCACTGTGGAGATTGTAAGGTGACACATAGCTTCCATCCCCACCAAAGATGATGGACATGGGGAATCTCTGTTGTATACTGGAGGCTACATCTAATCGTTTCTCATCACCACCAAGGAAGAAATCAATGTACGCAACCATTAGGTCTGCTGTCGCTCCAACCTGGCATTGTTGCCACAATAATGAGGACATTGTGAGAAAGGAAGATGTTAACTTCCAAAAACTCAAGGGCTGTCTTATTTTAGGAAGGAATATTCACGTAAGGATGGGAGGACAGACCATAGTCATGCAGGAGAGAGAGAAGAAGGTGTGTGTGTGCGTGTGTGTGTGATGTTCCCAAAGGTCCCATAAGATGATCATAAACATCTGAATTATGCCTTCTTTTGGCCATCGGGAGCAAAATCACAAAAGGTCCAGAAAACTCCTATAGATCAGATGGATGCAATCATCAGATGAAGTAAGAGATCTCCTAGGTGGGATCCATCGTTCACAGGGTCCCAAGCACTTCAAATGCCATATCCAGGGCACAAGCAGGGAGGATGGTTTCTTCTCTGTCCTGACTTGAGTATTCCTCACCAGTGAATGATCTTCATGGTAACTGGCTTTCGACAATTAAAATGTCCCCTCTCAATAGTTAAACATACTGTGACACTAGATCTAAATCTAAGTAAACGGAACAAAACACTAAAAGAAAATGAACCTGTTCACAGAGTAAAAGATGATAACAAGGGCATGATAGCCAAACCTTCATCCCTTTGTAAAGAGCTCTTGATCTGCATGAGCGGAGGCATGAATGATCATACTCTGACTTGACATATTCCTGAAGGCGATGAATCTTATTTCTTCGGCGCCACTGTTTCCAAGACCAGGCACAAGGATAAGCAAGAACTGAGAGTATGCTGTTCACTGATCCTTCCCACCACTCATATGCAGCAACAGAGTTGATCTCATCAATGAATCTGTTGAAAGCATCTTCATACCTGCCGTGGAATTAGCACACAACAAGTTTACGGTATGATGTATGAAGGGAAATAGTTGTATACCACCATTATATTATTATCAAAAATCCCTATCGATTTGGATTCACTAAATAAATTTCTTCACTAAAATCAGCCTGATTGGATTATCCTAGCAATTTCAACTGTTTCCCTTCAAATGATAAAAGCATTGGTATGGTTAGCGTAATCTTCCAGGGTAGAGATCTTCCAGGGAACACCCAGTGTTTAAATGGCTCAGTTCTGTCTAGATGTGCTCAACATGTATGACAGAGTTTATTTAATTGAAGACCCTTATTAAGTAGAAGTGCTGTCTTACACAATCCCAATAATTGCATCAGGTGGAGAGTAAGGAAGATGCCAGGGTTCTCTGAAGGTATTTGGACCCATAAAGTACATTCTGTGCACATGGCTTTGAGTTTCTTCTGCTCTGCTGGTACCCCGAACCTAGATTAAGTAACCATCATGAAGAAGAGTGTCTCAAAACATAATACCATCAGGATACTACAATACTCTAGAAAAGTAGAAAGTTGAGCTTCTAAACCCATACGATGAAAAGATCACTGGTATGAAATGTATAAAGTACCTCTGCTAGGGACAGGAGATAGGGGAAATGGTGGCGACTGTGGTGTTCAATAGAATTAGCAGCACGAAAAGCATAATCTGATCCAACCAATTTAATTCTTAAAGTACTTAATAAAAGAGCTAGGACCACTATAATGAATGATAGGAGAAGTGCAAAAGGCCATGGCCCTCCGAATGTATATATCAGCTCCTCAAGAGGTGTATAGCAATTTGGCATCCTATACTGATCAGATATACATTTATATGGACAAGAAGGCTGAGTGACTCCTCCTGCAGTCAAAAGTCAGCATATTCATGAGGAAAGATACGAAGAAAAGGACATCCAGAGAGAGAGAGAGAGAGAGAGAGGCATAAGTGAATGGACATCCATCTGGATTACCTCGTACATATATGAAATCTGCACGTTTCGGAAGCAACTCTAGAGGGCAAGCAGTGCAAAGAAGTGCATCAGAGCCATCAACATCATTGTATGTTCCAACAGGGCATTCCTGAAATATATTTCAGACCATGAAAGACATTCAGTAGGAATGTTCCAACATACAGATGAGACTGATAATTTAAACTCCAAACAACAAAGAACAAAACAGCCTTAATTTATATATGAAACTAAGAACTAGAAATAAACATGGTTTTAAATTCTTGGTCTTGATGTACATCTTAGGCAGTAGAAAACTGAGACATCTCACCCAAGAAGATACGATACAAACCAAGACAATAGAAACCAAACGAACTGAGACAAACACCCAATGAATCGTTCCAATCACCCTAAGACTGAGCCGTCTCAGCCGAGACATTCTGAGACAGAACGATACTTTGGTAATGAATGCCACTGCGATTATTGTATTCTCTATACATGTGTGCATGTATTATTTATGTATTGTAAGTACATAAGTGTACACACACATGTATATATGTTAAATGAATAGCTCAACACCAGCATTATTTCTATCAATACCCATCAGTCTGGTAAACTAATACTTATCCCTACATCCGAATGGACAGAACTTCTCAAAATAAAAATAAATAGGAAAATTTAGATAACCTGAGTTCAAAAAAAAAGTTGCATGATTAACAGGTTGTAGTACACTTGTATCTCCACTTTACTATCAATGTCTTTTATTCCATGTGCACACTAGAGAGTGCATTCCCTATCTTCGTATAAGCACTTCCAAATTATTTCTACCCTTTCACGTCCAAATTCTAAGTAAATATTTTTTTCATTCTTGTTGTTGCATCAATGACAATGCGCATGATAAATTTCTTGAATTTATTTAACTTCAAATCAGATGAGATATTTGGGGCATTTCTTGTCCATCAATCATAACTGATGCCTAGTCTCATCATAGGGATTATTACGGTTGGAGAGATCAGTGATGACGTGAATTGTAGAATTAGTGCTAGATGGCTAAAGTGGGACGTGCTTCTGGAGTATTATGTGATTGACGTGTACCTATCAAGCTAACGAGAAAATTCTACAAGACAACTGTAAGACCAACTATGCTTTATAGAGCTAAATGTTGGGCAATTAAGAAACAACATGTTTGTTAGAGAATATATGTCATAATAAATTGTGTGAGATACACCATATCATTATTGGTGTATCTTATCACAAGATTAGGATAATATAATAGGATTAGATTTGATTGAGAGATTATAGGAGTCCAATCCTATTGGACTCTTGTAATGCTCTATATAAGAGCTTTGATTAGGTCTGTGTAATTATCAAAAGCTACTCAATAAACTTAACTTTCTACATGGTATCAAAGCGGGTCATCCGACATGTGCTCTACTGATTTCCTTTTGGCCCATCACTCTTCCGACGGGCGGCATCTTTGTTGCCCGTCAGGCCTGATTTTTTTTTTTAAGTTTCACTCACTGTTGTTGTCATTGCCCGAACCGCAAGCTACCATTCCTCATTACTTCATCAAGGTGTCAATATCTTGAGCCCTAATTTCCTTGCGAACTGCATCGGGTTCCTTTTTGGGGTCACCATCAGAAGCTCCCTCGTAAGATCCAATGGCGTACATCCCCTATCATCCTCGACCTCCAAATCTGTGCCAAGATTAATCAAGTAATCAACACCCGAGCTCAATCAATGTTGTAACTCTGGTGGCTCACCTCAGATCGGAGGGCTTTGAGCACTACCGTTGTCACCGCCTCCTCTACTAATGCCGTTAATGCCATCGCCGTCAGCGTCGTTACAGCCGTAAACTATCTCCGGCACCCTGTTCTCGGTTTTTGAAAACCCAAACATCGAGTGCCGCTTCCAATGATGTCTCCGTTACCATGAGGCTCCATCTCTAACCACCTCCTTCATGGGTTTTGGAAACCGTCCAAACCATATTTCCATGTTGGTTCGGATGAAAAATAAATGTTGAAAAAAAAAAAAAAGATTTACTTGTGGACTTTTACAGCCCAAGCTTGTGTGAGGTCCAGGAGAGGCCCACACCCTTCATTGCTTGTGGACTCATCATAGAGCCCAAGCCTGTGAGGCAAATAGATGCCCACACATTTTTGGCCCAATGAGGCCTTTTATTCGGATTAAAATCCGACAGGTTCCGGTTTAACCTAAACCGAAGATTTCTCTAGGACAAGATCCGTGTTATCAGATACGTAGAAATACGTATATATCTTGTATAGGGATATTTCTGTAAATACCTCTTATGAGGGGTATACTTGTCCTTTTTATGTAACCCTTTATATAAATAAAATTTATGGAGTCATTGTGAATTAAGCACAATTGACATCCTTTCGTCTCTCTTCTCTCTTCTCCCTTCTCTCTTTTCTCTTCTCCAAACCTAACCCTAACCCTAATTCTTCAATTCAACTTGGTATCAAAGCCTACTATCACCATCTACAGCCAGAGCACAACCAGAGGAGAGCAAAGAGCAACCTAACGTCTGCTGACGGTTATTCCGCCGAATCCTTCACCATTTGATAGAAGGTGTGATTTTTCCTCTTTTTTGGTAATTTTTTGAGAATTTTCCGAGATCTTTTTGAATGAGATTCAACCCCTCTTCTTCGTAAAATCGTTTCTTTGCTCGAAATTGACTCCCTACATATCTAGGAACACATTGGTATCAACCATGTGTGATTTGATGAAGAATTGAAGGTGCCTCTATAGTCAAGGCGTGGGCCTCAGGCGCAAAGCACACCTAAAGCGCCTTTAGAAGGGTCAAGGCGATGAGCGTTTAGTAAGGTGCGCGCCTTATGCTCAAGGCGCGCACCTCAAACCAGGCTCCAGGCGCATCAGGCGCGTGCCTCACTAAAATACATATTATTGTGTAAAATATTTGTTCTTTGGCCTATTATATTTAACATCGGTATGATAGGAGAGATACAATTGAACCTATCTCATTGAAAGACATTGATGAAAGCAATGAATGATTACTTGGGGAGATGGAAACAGAAGGTGGAGTAGCAGAAAATGAATTGGTGTTTGAGGATGATAGCTTGACATGAAGTGTTGTTGCGAGAGCTGCTGGAGTTGGTGAATCAACATCAAATACTAGATCACAATCAAGGTCAAGAGTAAGAGCAAGGGATTCAATAAGGGAGTCGGAAGAGGAAGAGGCCAATTCGAAGGAGATAGAAGAAGAAGAATATATTGAGGAAGCTAACACATCTGATGATGATGGGATGAAGCTAATGATTATATTTTAAATGATGGCGATGTTAACTAGAACTAATTGTGGGCTATTTGAAATTTTGCACATTTGCTATCTTTTATGTTTTAAGGCTTTTTGATTACTTGTTTTGTATTTAGATAATGACAATGTTAACTAAAACTACTTTTGGGTTACTTGAGATTTTCGACATTTGCTATCTTTTATATTTTATGGCCTAATGATTACTTATTTTGTTATTTTACGATGTCATTTTTCTTTATTTTTTTATATTTCTTATATTTATTATAATTTTAATATTGCACCTCGCTTCAATCAGGCTCGTGTCTTGCCTTTCGCCTTTAACTACCTCGGAAGGTGCTGTGAGGATTTCTCTCCTCTAAAATTACTGCCAGCCCTTATAGTGCGAATTTTTGTCTTGATGAAATCCTTCCAGCTGTTTATGCTTCTTCCTATTGCTATTAGCTTATGATATATGATCATATAGTGGTTCATCTTGCTGTATATTGCCTTCTTGCTGTTTTGTGAGTGTTGATTCCACTATTTCGAGGCTCCACGGGGTGTCAATGGCTACTTCGTTTAGTTTTTTGGGTATGATCAGGCTATATTATTGTGCCCTTGGAGGTTCTTACGGATTTGTTCTTATGATCTGTTGCTATTGAGTGTTCTACTTAATCTCCGTATCTCCGTTCTTGCCTATTGAGTTGTTTTTTGGCACCCCATCGACTTGCCTTGCCCAGAGTTCTTCATGGCAGATCCTCCACTTCCTGTGGTTACTCCACCCTCCTTGGCTTCTCCTTCAGGGTCAAAAGTGTGCACCGACATTCCCTCCACTGGTATTGGAGGCCCGATGGTGCATCACTTGGCTTATGAGAACCCCAGTTTACAGATCACCTCCGTGAAGTTAGATGGCAACAACTACTTGCGCTGGGCTAAGGCAGCAAGGTTGTTTATTGGCGGCCGTGGGAAGCTCAGTCACACTACGGGGGATACAGTTGAGCCTCCCAAGACCAATCCCTCTTATCGACAGTAGCAGACAGATGATCTTACTGTCATGTCCTAGTTCCTCAACTCTATGGAGCCTAATATCAGCGAGAGTTTCTCATTTATGCACACAGTGCAAGAGGTCTGGGAGATCACTGAGAAGACCTACTCACAGCAGCAAAACACTGGACAAGCATTTCAGCTGCAACAAACTATCTCCCACTTCCAATAGGGGGAGAAGTCTCTCTCTCAGTACTATACTGCACTTCATACCTTGTGGCAGGAGCTTGATCATTATTACTCCTATCAGCCTGTCAATCCCACAGAGATTGCCCCCTTTCGTCGATATATAGAGAAGGGCCGGATCTTTGATTTTCTTGCTGGACTCAATCCTTCTTATGAGCTGGCTCGTGTTCAGATCTTAAGTAGCAGGGTGGATCTTCCCTCTCTCAGTGAGGTGTACGCCTATCTTCAGAGTGAGCATCTCCTTCCAGAGCGATCAGCGCTAGCTGCCTCTCCTATTTATCAGCCTCACCAGCCACAGCAGCCTTAGAAAGGCTCATCTTATTAGACTCTTCTCTCAGCTCCATCCTATGCTCCTACTGGACATTCTTCTGGGAAGTCCTTGACTAAAGAGAGGCCCAAAAGTGATTTCTGTGGCAAGTTAGGGCAAGTGCGTGCAAAATGTTGGAAGCTACATGCGCCCTAGCCAGCCAGCCTCCTCCAGTGCTCATACAGCCAGTATAGATCCTTCTGCTCCTTCCCTAGGACAGTCTCTGGCGAGTCCTCTTGCTTCAGCTCCTCCAAGTGGTTTTTCAGCCACAGAGTATGCGGCCTTCGACCATTGCTTCAACAGCTCGATGGTCCTTCTGCCACATCATCCACCTCTTTTGCCCAATCAGGTAACACTAGACCTATCCATCATGTGTCTCTCACATCATCCAGCCCCACTTGGATCATTGATTCAAGGGCTTCGGAACACATTGTTATCAGATACGTAGAAATACGTATTTTTCATGTATAGGGGTAGTTCTGTAAATACCTCTTATGAGGGGTATACTTGTCTTTTTTTATGAGACCCTTTCTATAAATAAGATTTATGGGGTCATTGTGAAGTAATCACAATAGACATCCTTTTTCTCTTTCTTCTCTACTCTCTATTCTCTGTTCTCCAAACCTAACCCTAACCTTAATTCCTCAAATTCAACTTGGTATCAGAGCCATCCGCCGCCGAGGCTTGCCGGAGCACACTTGGGGACAAACCAGGGACAATCTGACGTCTGCTGACGTCATCTGACCGTACAGCTGACGTCATCAACCATGTGAACACGGAAATCGAGGTTGGCTGAAAACCTCACCACTTGATAGAGGATTTTTTTCCCTGTTTTTCTACCATTTTTTTGGAATTTTTTGGATCCATTTGGGATAGTTTCTGATCATTCTCTTGAGTTTTTTCGAAAACATCAGTTTGTGAACCAGTCGATTTTTGGGGACCTAAATGCCTTTTTTAGGGGGATTTCTTGCGTCGATCTAGTCCCCCCCAACCTAACGAACATGTGCATACCCTATTCGAAGGGTTTCATCGCCATTCGAGGGCTGTAGGAGGTTTTTTCCCCCTACTACTTACCGCCGGTAACTTTTTTAGCCTTTTTAGGCTTTCGGCTAGACCTCAATCCTCCCTCTTTCGATCTCAGATCTTGCCTTAAGGTTTTCTAGTGGCTCAAGGATGTTCTTGATCATCCATAAGGTCCTATTTGCTGCCATTAGTCCTTCTATGATGCTTATTTGAGGTCTTTTTTGGTGTTGTTTCATCACCAACACCACTCACGGGTATTATTTCCCTTTGGATTACCTTCTTTTTTGATATTAGAGTTCTTTGGGGGATATCCTTGGTCTGTTTGTTCTTTGAGGCTTCATCAGATGGGTTTATGTCCTTTGGTGTGGTTGTTTATGCCCTTTCTGGCCATCTATTGAACTTCGGGTGGTGTTAGTGTTCTTTTTTTTGGCTAGTTCCTCATGGCAAATCCTTCACCACCTCCCGTGGTTCCTCAACTTCCCTTGGCTTCTCCATCCGGGTCAGACGTGAGCACAGAAGTTCCCTCCAGTGGAGTTGGAGGCCCTATAGTGCAACACTTAGCCTATGAGAACCCGAGTTTGTAGATCACCTCAGTGAAGTTAGATGGCAAGAACTACTTACGCTGGGCTCAGGCTGCACGGTTGTTCATTGGGGGCCGTGGGAAACTTGGCCACATTACAGGAGATATGGTTGAACCTCCCAGATCTGATCCCTCTTATCGACAGTGGCAGACAGATGATCTCACTGTCATGTCATGGCTCCTCAACTCTATGGAGCCTGAGATCAGTGAGAGTTTCTTATTCATGCGCACAGCGCAAGAGATTTGGGAGATTACTGAGAAGACCTATTCGCAACAGCGGAACGACGGACGAGCATTTCAGCTGAGACAAACTATCTCCCACTTCCGGCAAGGGGAGAAGTCTCTTTCTCAATACTATACTACTCTTCGTACCTTGTGGCAGGAGCTTGATCATTATTACTCCTATCAGCCTCTCAACCCCACAGAGATTGCCCCCTTTCGTCGATATATAGAGAAGGGCCGGATCTTTGATTTTCTTGCTGGCCTCAACCCTTCTTATGAGCTGGCTCGTGTTCAGATCTTGAGTAGCAAGGTGGATCTTCCCTCTCTCAGTGAGGTGTACGCCTATCTTCAGAGTGAAGAGAGTAGGCGGATCTCTCTTCAGAGTGAGCATCTCCTTCCAGAGAGATCAGCGCTAGCTGCCTCTCCTGCTTATCAGCCTCAGCAGTCACAGCAGCCTCAGAGAGGCTCATCTTATCAGACTCCTGTCTCAGCTCCATCCTATGCTCCTACCAGACCTTCTTCTGGGAAGTCCTTGACTCGAGATAGGCCCAAGTGCGATTTCTATGGCAAGTTAGGGCATGTGCGTGCCAAATGTTGGAAGTTACATGGTCGCCCTAGCCAGCCAGGGTCTTCTGGTGCTCATACTGCCAATGTGGATACTTCGGGTCCAGCTCCTCCTGGACAGTCTCTGACTCTCTCTCCGACTGGTGGTATCTCAGCCACAGAGCTTGCAGGCCTTCGACGATTGCTTCAGCAGCTGGATGGTCCTTCTGCCACATCGTCCACCTCCTTTGCCCAGTCAGGTAACCCTAGACCTGCTCATCATGTGTCTCTTCCATCATCCAGTCCTATTTGGATCATTGATTCTGGGGCTTCAGAACACATGACGGGCATGTCTTCCTTATTTTCCAGTTATACTATCTGTTCTGGCCGTGATAAGGTGAAGACAGCTGATGGCACCTTATCTTCTATGTCTGGGAAAGGGAATATCCTTCCCTCTCCCCAATTGCTTCTTTCATCTGTTTTGCATGTTCTCAGATTTACTTCTAACCTACTTTCTGTTAGTGCTTTGACTAAATCTCTAAACTGCAGTGTCACTTTTTCCCCCACTTCTTGTATCTTTCAGGACCTAGAGATGAGGAGGACGATTGGCACTGGACATGAAGCTAATGGCCTCTACCTTCTGGATGGACACCTTCCTGAGCCCACAGCACTACAGTCTTCTGCGAGTAGTAGTAGTAGTAGGATACATGTTGTTTTGAACTGGCATGCTCGTCTGGGGCATGTTTCTTTTCAGTATTTGAAACTTTTATTTCATAGTTTGTTTACTTCTGTTTCTTTTTCTGCTTTACACTGTGAGACATGTGAGCTCTCCAAACATGGTAGATCCACTTATCCATCCACAGGTAATAGAAGTTCTACTTGTTTTGACATTGTGCATTTTGATGTATAGGGAACCTTCCCCAACTACTTCTATCTTTGGCTTCCGCTACTTCATTTCCTTTGTTGATGATCATACTAGGTGTACATGGGTTTATCTTATGAAAACCAAGGATGAAGCTCATTCCATCTTTCAGGGTTTTCATAGGATGATCCAAACCCAATATGGTATCTCCATCAAGGTTCTTCGTACTGACCAGGGTGGAGAATATATGTTTGGGGGCCTTCAACACTACCTTCTTGACCATGGGATTTGTCATCAAAATTCTTGTAGCTACACTCCTCAACAGAATGGTGTAGCTGAGAAAAAAATGCGACATTTGACTGAGATAGCTAGATCTCTTTTGATTGGCTCTCATGTCCCCAAGACCTATTGGTCAGATGCAGTGTTGACGGCTGCCTACTTGAGTAACAGAATACCCTCTCGTGTTCTCAATTTTAAATCTCCTCTTCAGGTTCTTTCGCCTGATTCTCCTCTTTTCTCTGTTCCTCCTCGCATCTTTGGGTGTGTATGTTATGTACATATCATTGGTCCTCATCACACCAAACTAGATCCCAAAGCACTCAAGTGCGTCTTTCTTGGTTACTCCTCTACCCATAAAGGGTACAAGTGTTACCATCCATCCTCTGGGAAGAAGTTTGTATGCATGGATGTCACCTTCCGTGAGGAGCTTTCTTTTTTCTCTCCCACCTCTCTTCAGGGGGAGAGTAGTAATGAAGAGAGGTGGAATGTTCCTCTTCCTGCTATTTCCCTATCTCCTCTAGAGTTTGAGCGGCCTTCACCCACTCATACTACTACTGTGATGGATAGTGCTCCTGGAGCTCAGAAGGAGCTCAAAGTCTATAGCAGAAGAGCGACAGTCACAGCTGATCCAGGACCAGTGGTTCCTTCCTCGGATCCAGGTAATCCTCCATCTCTCCCTATACCTGTCATTCCTTTGTCTACTGATGATTCTGATCTTCCTATTGCTATTAGAAAAGGCATCAGAAGTTGTACTCAACATCCTTTGAGCAACTTCGTTTCCTACGATGCCTTGTCACCTTCATACAGAGCTTTTATCTCATCAGTTTCCACCATTCCCACTCCCTCTTCCGTGGCAGAAGGGTTAGCACACCCTAGATGGAAAGCTACTATGGTAGAAGAAATGAAGGCGCTAGATAAGAACAAAACTTGGGAGCTTGTTGACTTGCCAAGAGGCAAGAAGCCGGTTGGATGCAAATGGGTGTTCACAGTGAAGTACAAGGCCGATGGGTCAGTAGAGAAGTACAAGGCTAGACTGGTTGCCAAAGGGTACACTCAGACCTACGGGATTGACTATGTGGAGACCTTTGCACCTGTGGTAAAGATGAACTCCATCAGGGTTTTGTTGTCCGTAGCAGCAAACCAAGCATGGCCTTTGCATCAGCTGGATGTGAAGAATGCGTTCCTTCATGGTGATCTGCATGAAGAGGTCTATATGGTACCTCCTCCAGGGTTCACCTCCCCAGGGGACAGCAGCAAGGTGTGTCGTCTGAGGAAAGCCCTCTATGGGCTTAAGCAATCCCCCAGAGCTTGGTTTGAGAGGTTCACTCTAGCAGTGAAGAAGCTGGGATATATTCAAAGCCAAGCCGATCACACCCTATTTGTGAAGCACCTAGGGAAGAGCACTACGGCCATCATCGTGTATGTTGACGATATCATTCTGACAGGGAATGATGCAGAGGAGGTGATCAAGCTAAAGGATCATCTCGCAAGCGAGTTTGAGACCAAAGATCTGGGACTTCTCAAGTACTTTCTTGGCATAGAAGTTGCAAGATCCAGCCAAGGGATCTTCATCTCACAAAGGAAGTACGTCCTAGATCTATTGAAGGACTCTGGCAAGCTGGGAGCTAAGCCAGTGGAAACACCCATAAAGCAGAATCACCAGCTAGCCGACTCGAGTAGTATACCTTTACAGGATGTGGGGAGCATTCAGAGATTGGTTGGAAGGTTGATCTACCTCTCCTTGACTCGTCCAGACATTGCCTATGCAGTCAGTGTTATCAGTCAGTACATGCATTCTCCTAGGGAAATTCACTTAGAGGCAGCTCACAGGATATTGAGATACCTCAAGTCTGCCCCTGGCCGAGGCCTCCTTTTTCAGAAGAATGGCCACATGAGAGTAGAGTCATATACTGATGCAGACTGGGCTGGTGCCAAGGATGACAGGAGATCTACCTCAGGCTATTGCACCTTTGTGGGAGGCAATCTGGTTACCTAGAGGAGCAAGAAGCAACCAGTAGTTGCCAGATCCAGTGCAGAGGCAGAATTTAGGGCAATGGCCCATGGTTTGTGTGAGATACTCTGGCTGAAGATGTTGGTGGCTGAACTTGGCTTTCCAGTCTTGGGACCCATGAGCTTGTACTGTGACAACAAAGTGGCTATCAGCATTGCTCACAATCCGGTGCAACATGATCGGGCCAAGCACATTGAAGTGGATCGCCACTTCATTCGAGAGAAGATTGTATCTGGGGAGGTTTGTACCCCCTTTGTGAAGATAGATGAGCAAGTAGCAGATGTCTTCACCAAAGGAGTTCCCAGTTGGCAACTTCATAGGTGTTTATGCAAGTTGGGCATGAAAGATATTTATGCGCCAACTTGAGGGGGAGTGTTATCAGATACGTAGAAATACGTATTTTTCATGTATAGGGGTAGTTCTGTAAATACCTCTTATGAGGGGTATACTTGTCTTTTTTTATGAGACCCTTTCTATAAATAAGATTTATGGGGTCATTGTGAAGTAATCGCAATAGACATCCTTTTTCTCTTTCTTCTCTACTCTCTATTCTCTCTTCTCCAAACCTAACCCTAACCCTAATTCCTCAAATTCAACTCACATGACGGGCTTGTCTTCTTTATTTTCCACTTATTCCATTTGTTCTGGCTGTGATAAGGTGAAAACAGCTGATGGCACCTTATCTTCTGTGTCTGGGAAAGGGAATATACTTCTCTCTCCTCAATTACTTCTTTCATCAATTTTGCAAGTTCCCAAATTTACTTCTAACCTTCTTTCTGTTAGTGCTTTGACAAAAACCTTAAACTGCAGTATCACTTTTTCCCCTACTTCTTGTGTCTTTCAGGACTTAGAGACGAGGAGGACGATTGGCACTGGACATGAAGCTAATGGCATCTACCTTCTGGATGGACACCTTCCTGAGCCCACAGCACTACAGTCCTCTGCTAGAAGTAGTAGTAGTAGGATTTTTTTTTTGATCGATAGTAGTAGTATTAAGATAAATGTTGTTTTGAACTGGCATGCCCGTCAGGGGCATGTCTCTTTTCAATATTTGAAACTTTTATTTCCTAGTTTGTTTACTTCTGTTTCTGTTTCTGCTTTAAACTATGAAACCTGTGAGCTCTCCAAGCATTGTAGATCGAATTATCCCTCCAGAGGTAATAGAAGTTCTACTTGTTTTGACATTGTGCATTCTGATGTATGGGGACCTTCCCCAACTACTTCTATCTTTGGCTTCCGCTACTTCATTTCATTTGTTGATGATCATACTAGGTGTACATGGGTTTATCTCATGAAAACCAAAGATGAAGCTCATTCCATCTTTCAGGGTTTTCATAAGATGATCCAAACCCAGTATGGTATTTCCATCAAGGTTCTTCGTACTGACTAGGGCAGAGAATATATGTTTGTGGGTCTTCAACACTACCTTCTTGACCATGGGATTTGTCATCAAAATTCTTGCAGCTACACCCCTCGATAGAATGGTGTAGCTGAGAGAAAAATGCGACATTTGACTGAGATAGCTAGATCACTTTTGATTAACTCTCATGTTCCCAAGACCTATTGGTCAGATGCTGTGTTGACGGCTGCCTACTTGAGTAACAGAATACCCCCTTGTGTTCTCAATTTTAAATCTTCTCTTCAGGTTCTTTCTCCTGCTTCTCCCATTTTCTTTGTTCCTCCTCGCATCTTTGGGTGTGTATGTTATGTACATATCATTGGTCCTCATCGCACCAAACTAGATCCCAAAGCACTCAAGTGCATCTTTCTCGGTTACTCCTCTACTCGTAAAGGGTACGAGTGTTACCATCCATCCTCTGGGAAGAAAGTTTGTATGCATGGATGTCACCTTCCGTGATGAGCTTTCTTTTTTCTCCCCAACTCTCTTCAAGGGAGAGAATAGTAATGAAGAGAGGTGGAATGTTCCTCTTCCTGCTATATCCCTATCTCCTCCTCTAGAGTTTGAGAGGTCTCCACCCACTCATACTACTAGTGTGATTGATAGTGCTCCTGGAGCTCAGAAGGAGCTCAAAGTCTATAGCAGAAGGGCGAAAGTAACAGCTGATCCAGGACCAGTGGTTCTTTCCTTAGATCTAGGCAAGGAAATAAATTTCGATTTCGAGATTTATTTCGACCAGCGCGGAAATGGAAATATTTCGTGGAAAATTTCGATCAGTGTGGAAATAATACATTTTTCATGGAAATGATGGAAATAATGTGGAAATGATGGAAATATTGTGGAAATGTTTGTAGAAAGTTTGGAAAATGATAAAACAAGCATAAAAACAAACTCATAAGCTATCAAACCAAGATATACAACCATCTGTAGTGTGGAAATGAATGACCATAACGATCTTTAATATGTTGAGGCAAGTATCTGATAGTCAGTCAAGGTAGAATTTAATTAGATAACTATTATTCATTATAAAAAATCATAAATCAATGTATTAACGAATCTTTATTCACTTACATTAATGTCTTAATATTATGTATAATTTTAGAAAACCTATTACTATTATCTTATTACATTTACTTAATTTTTTGAATGTTTAAATAATTTTAGGAAAAACTTTAACCTAACCAACTTGTAGATAGGTTGAGTAATGCAACATATAAGCAATTTATGCACAAGCATAGATGTTTAGGGTAGTTTTCCCTAAATTTTAAATTTTCACCCTAAATGATCTTCAATCTGTGCACAATCAAGTATAAATGCATCATAGATTTGACACATTTACACGTAAACTATCTATTTGTAGCAAGAAATTTTATACTTACCTACATTTCTAATTTAAAAAAAAACTCCAAATGGGATTCGAATCATCCTCACGATCAATCTGTGAACCAAGAAATCTACAATGGATTGATCTTTTTTATAAAATAAATATATGGAAATGAGTTAAATGGATCAAATATGGGGATTTGTGGTGGTTTTGAGCTCAAATGAGATGTTTCCTACCTTCAATAGAAATGTTTCCATAAATTTCGAAACATTTCGATTGAAATAATACCTATTTACACTGTCAATTGATCGAAATTTAATGTTTACGCAAAATATTTCGACATGCATGGAAATATTTCGTGTATGTATTCTTTCCTGTCGGTAAACTAGAAATAGGAAATATTTCGCGAAATATTTCGATAATTTCGCGAAATTTATTTCCTTGGATCTAGGTAATCTTTCATCTCTCCCTATACTTGTCATTCCCTTGTCTACTGATGATTCTAATCTTCCTACTGCTATAAGAAAAGGCATCAGAAGTTGTACTCAACATCCTTTGAGCAACTTTGTTTCCTACGATGCCTTGTCACCTTCATACAGAGCCTTTATCACATCAATTTCCACCATTCCCACTCCCTCTTCTGTGGCAGAAGGGTTAGCACACCCTAGATGGAAAGCTGCTTTGGTAAAAGAAATGAAGGCACTGGATAAGACCAAAGCATGGGAGCTTGTTGACTTGCATAGAGGCAAGAAGCCAGTCAGATGCAGATGGGTGTTCACAGTCAAGTACAAGGCCGATGGGTCAGTAAAGAAGTACAAGGCCGGACTGGTAGCCAAAGGGCACACTCAGACCTACGGGATTGACTATGTGGAGACCTTTGCACCTGTGACAAAGATGAACTCCATCAGGGTTTCGTTGTCTATAGCAGCAAACTAAGCATGGCCTTTGCATCAGCTGGATGTGAAGAATGCGTTCCTTCATGGTGATCTGCATGAAGAGGTCTATATGGTACCACCTCCAGGGTTCACTCCCCCAGGGAACAGCAGCAAGGTGTGTCGACTGAGGATAGCCCTTTATGGGCTTAAGCAATCTCCTAGAGCTTGGTTTGGGAGGTTCACTGTAGCAGTGAAGAAGCTGGGATATACTCAAAGCCAAGCCGATCACACCTCATTTGTGAAGCATTTAGGGAAGAGCACTACGACCCTCATCGTCTATGTTGACGACATCATTACGACAGGAAATGATGCTGAGGAGGTGATTAAGCTAAAGAATCATCTAACAGGGGAGTTTGAGACCAAAGATCTAGGGCCTCTTAAGTACTTTCTTGGCATAAAGGTTGCAAGATCCAGCCAAGGGATTTTCATCTTACAAAGGAAGTATGTCCTAGATCTATTAAAGGACTCAGGCAAGTTGGGAGCTAAGCCAGTGAAGACCCCCATAAGGCAGAACCACCAACTAGCCGACTCGAGTAATACGCCATTAGGGAGCTTTCAGAGACTGGTTGGGAGATTGATCTATCTCTCCTTAACCCGCCCAGATATTGCCTATGCAGTCAGTGTTATAAGTCAGTAAATGCATTCTCCTAAGGAGATTCACTTAGAGGCGGCACACAGGATATTGAGATATCTCAAGTCTGCTCCTGGCCGTGGTCTCCTCTTTCAAAAGAATAATCACATGAGAGTAGAGTCATACACTGATTCAGACTGGGTCGGCGCCAAGGATGATAGGAGATCTACATCAGGCTATTGTACCTTTGTGGGAGGCAATCTGGTTACCTGGAAGAGCAAGAAGCAACCAGTAGTTGCCAGATCTAGTGCAGAGGCAAAATTTAAGGCAATGGCCCATGGCTTGTGTGAGATACTCTGGCTGAAGATGTTGGTGGCTGAACTTGGCTTTCCAGTCTTGAGACCCATGAGCTTATACTGTGACAACAAAGTGGCTATCTACATTGCTCACAATCTGGTGCAACATGATCGAGCCAAGCACATTGAAGTAGATCGCCACTTCATTCGAGAAAAGATTGTATCTGGGGAGGTTTGTACCCCCTTTGTGAGGACAGATGAGCAAGTAGTAGATGTCTTCACCAAATGAGTACCCAGTTGGCAACTTCATAGATGTTTATGCAAGTTGGACATGAAAGATATCTATGCAACTTGAGGGGGAGTGTTATCAGATACGTAGAAATACGTATGTATCTTGTATAGGGGTAGTTCTATAAATACCTCTTATGAGGTGTATACTTGTCCTTTTTATGTAACCCACCCTTTATATAAATAAGATTTATGGAGTCATAGATTTGGTGTAACCAATCATGGATTACCACTCTGGCTGACAACCACCTTCATTACTAGTAAGCACGGACTTCAAGGCTTGATCAAGGCAACTTAAAATGGGGATAGCATCCTTCAACGGCACTCGATCTTCAAGGCCCTGGATTTTGGCAAACTCACGATGATCGTCGATTGCCGATCGCCGATCCCCATGCGTTTGAGGGGAAAGGTTAGAGAATATATATCATAATAAATTGTGTGAGATATACCATATCATTATTGGTGTATCTTATCACAAGATTAGGAAATATAATACGATTAGATTTGATTGAGAGATTATAGGAGTCCAATCCTATTGGACTCTTGTAATGCTCTATATAAGAGCTTTGAGTAGGTCTATGTAATTATTAAAAGCCATTCAATAAACTTAACTTTCTACAATGTTCATAGAATGAGTGTAGCAGAGATTGTTAACATATGATTGGTTATGGCTTTATGACTTATTTTTGTTTCGCCCATTTATTGGTCGTCATGTCTTCATATGTAACCAGGTGTATTCTTGAAATTTTACCTTTATTAGTGAAATAAAACATTACTATAGGAATCATGTGGGAATCATCGACACTGTTCACGATTCCCCCTTTCTCCCACTCTTCTTCCATCCTTCTTTCCTTGTACAATTAATCTCCATGTAGATTTCCACATTGTATCAGATCTTGTGATCAGTACTAGACAACTGAAAGATTTTTTTTTAGCTCTAGAAGACTTCTCTTGCTGCCGCAGGGTGTAGAAACCTTAAGGAAGGTCTTTTCTTGGTTCCGCGTACCTTAGAAACCCTAGGGAAAGTGTTCTCTTGCTGCCACAAGTTCTAAGGCTGATGCAACCGTGTAGAAGATTCTACGTGCCTCAAATCAGACAAAAAACAATGTTGTAGGCCTAGGGTTGTGTGTGTAAGATCTAACAGGCTGTTGTAAAGGTACCTAATGCATTCTCAGGTTAATCTGCAGTATTAAAAGTTAATTTATGGTGTTTTTTCTTTGCTCGGGTGTGATATAAGGTTTGTGTAGACCTGCGGTGTAGTGTTGTGTGAAAAACAATCACGATAGTTGATTGAGTGGATGGTATGATGTCCTCCGACAGTAGTTATGTTGTGGAGATGAGTAGTAGTAACCCAATTGGGGATTTGGTTGGGCAGGGTCAATGTTCAACCTTAATATGTCGATCGCAACGATGAAGTTAAATGGCTCTAATTCTTAGAGTGGTCTCAATTAGCAAAAATGTTCATTGGTGGTAAAGGTAGGATGGGATACATCAATGGGAGGATCCCAGTTCTAGATGAGAACATTCCAGGATATGAGAAGTGGGAAGTGGAAAACTGGACTGTAATGTCATTGCTTCTCAACTCTATGCAACCAGAAATTAGTATAGGTTCTATTTTTGAAGACAACAAAGGAGGTCTGGGATTCCATTATTTAGACATACTCCCAAGTTAAGAACGCTACTCATGTTTATCAATTAAGCCAAGATATCACCCATCATCATCAGGGGGAGAAATCTATGGCAACATACTTTGCTTCTCTGAAGAGTATGTGGGAGGAGTTTGATCAGTATCGGTCCTACAAACCAAAGTGCCAGGAGGATGCTGTTGCATCCAGAAAGGAAGTGGAGAGAGCTAGTATTTTTGAGTTCTTGGCAGGTGTGAACCCTACATTCGAATTCATATGAGTTCAGATTTTGAGTAAAGATCTTCCATAACCCAATCAGGTCTCTGCGCTTGTTCAGAGTTAAGATAGTCAATGCAAAGCCATGAAAAATCAGGATAATAACATACCTACTATTGAGTGATTAGCCCTCGCTTCATCCACTCCGACTCAGAATGGTAGCAAGGATTGTTGGAAGAAATTTGGGGGCAAATATATTAGGATTGACGGATAAGGAATTTATGTACTAATGATAAAAGACAACTCAACAAATTTTCATAGTAATGAAAGATTGTTATTGCCTGAAGATATAAAGGCAAACTGCAAAGGAATGACCTCGGCAGAGAAGTATATATTGTACAATTAAGAGGTCCGTCAAATACAAGAGCTAACATAGAGAGTACCTAGGCATAAATGAAATAAGGGAATGAAAAACAAGAGACAGGTAAATAAGGCATACATTGCAAAATGTACCATAAAGCCCTTTGGGACACTTCTTCCCTGTAATTGTGCCTTCCTCTCCATAACGACCTCCATTGTTCCCAGACCCACCGCTGTTAGAAATGAAACAAAAAAGAAAAGAAATTTGCAGTTACAATAGTGACCCTTCTCGCGGCAACAGATCCTAAGGCTAGAAATTTAGAAAAAAAAAAATTCATTGCAGCAAATATATGTCGAATTTCATATTGGGTGACAAATAGGGAATATGTAAAATCACAGATGCTGATCAATTTTGAACTGGAAGGATGGTTTTGCATGAAAACAAGACCACATTACTTCCATATGGCAGACTAAAGGCACTGTTTAGAAATCAGAATATGTAAATTATAGACAATATTTTGATTTGTGAGTAAATGTATATGCACTTATGTGGTGCTTCGTGAAGCTGGCCTGATGCGATTGCATTCATCAGTCATATTTCAGTTCTAATATTATATAAAAGAGGAATCAATGGGTATTTGGGTGGAACATGACTCGGCCAAACGTTTGGACATGTTCCATGCATGTAAGTGCTCATCAATCCGCCACCAATTAGACAATCCATGACCTAAATACTATACAGACCAGAAAAACCTAACCATCCGATGTAAGGGCTTTATCTTGACTGTTTGCCTACTCATTGCCATCTTTTCTTTGTTAACTGGTTAGAATAGTATGTTAGGTTCACTTTTTATAAAATGGCCCAATCAAGTGCAGTTTTAGCACTTGGATAGTCCACATTGATGCAATGCATATGCGATGTTGTACAGAACAAATCTTGGTACAGAACACATCTTGGAATATGAATGGAATGTATTCTACCCAAATGCTTTGCGTGCTTTAGTTGAATACTGTAATGACCCTATTTCTAGCAATATTATAGTAGACTTTTTATAATACTTTGAACATTATATGTATGCCATTTTAAAGGCCTCAACAATAGCTTTCTATCGGTATCAAGTTCGTCCAAATCGGACATGCGAGTCAAAAGTTATTGTGTTTAGTTCTGGGCAACATTTTAAGTTTTTATTAAAATTCAAAAAAAAAAAAAAAAAAAGACAATTTTCAAAATTATAGTCCCACATCGGATAGAAATGAAAAGTTCTGAGTTCTTAACCTCTATAAATACAAGGCCGTGCCTTGAGAAAATTACATCAATTTGGGTATTTGCATTCTAACCCCTGAGGTAAGAATATTTGCAAAAAAGTCCCTCAACTAAAAGAAATTCTAGAAAATTGCCAGGAATTCCTGAAAATATTCAGGAGGTCCTTTGAAAAGTTTTTTTGTGGGGCCTACTGCCTCGAGATACGCGCTACCTCGAGATTTGCATCGTACGAGGTTCGAAGATTTTGGGATTCTAGCGTATTCACTTGTAAGTACATAGTTATTTATTTTATGCCTTTATTTATTTAATTAATTAATTATTATTTATTTAATTATTTAATTATTTATTTAATTGATTAATTATTATTTATTTATTTATTTATTTATAAATATTATTTTTATTTATTTATTTTTTTTTGAAATAGTAGAAAATTCACAGAATATTGTAGAAAAATTCTAGAAAATTCTATTATTTTTGGGGAAAATGTCTGAAAATACTATTGTTGTTATCTGTTAAATTTTAGCAAGGAAAAATCCCAATTCTTGTATTTTCCACATAAAATGTGTAAATGCATTGATAATTTCTTATAATCTTAAAAGCATGAAATTATGATAGATGAGGACATGTGTAATTTATTTAGTTGGATGAAATCATGCTCAAATTCATTTAAAATGAGATATATGCGTTTTTCATCCGTTTTATGTATTCGTTTTCTAAGATATTAATAGGGCTTAAATGTTCTTATTTTTAGTTTCAAAATGCAAAAATAGGAATGCTATGCATGTAAAGATGTTTCTACAAACATTATTATTTTATGCATATAAATACGATTGATGACATGAATAAGAACGTGATTGGGAATGTGGAATATCAGATTAGTTGGAATCAGGCGTTGTCTCATTTCTTTGAGACCCCTTGGGGTTTTAGTCCCCTAAAGCATCAGGCGTTGTCTTATTTCCTTAAGACCCCTTGAGGTTCCAATCCCCTAAAGAAGAGGCGTTGTCTCATTCATGAGACCCCTCGGGTATTTATACCTAAAAGAAAATTAGGGAATCCAGAGAGAGGATACCTAATGAAACAATTAGTGTGCACATTAGGGAGTTTACTTGTGGACTAGAAGTGTTGACATCGTACACTAGGACCGATGGAATGTTGGTACGAAATACATCAGAATTGATAGTTTGACTTTATAGAAATGGTCACGGGTATTCCGATAAGAGAAAGGTTGACTATTATATGAAAAGACTTCATTGTATTCGAAGTTATACGTAAGTAATTGATGGAGAGTTAAGTTTTATCGAATTACATGTGAAATACATTTGCAAATCGTATTTGTTTTAAAATAAACAAAAGTCGCTGATTTAAGTGGTTTTACGCATGAGGAATGTACTTACTGGGCCCTAGCTCATCGTTTTAAAATGTTTTGTTTTCAGGAAAGGATAAGGGGAAGTTGGACTGATGCTTCCAGCATTTCTGTTGATAGACTTGTGCTTTTGACGATGTTATATTTTGTTTAATTCTTCTATCTTGTAGAAGGATACATGAGTTATGTAGGTCCTTTGACCGTTTAGTAACATGTATTTGGGAGTACGATATATATACAATGTTTTCTTTTGGATGGGCATATTACGGTTTTGTTTGAAGTGAGACATCCTCTAACATTATTAATGTGTCAATGAAGTGCGTTTCGTCTTATGAATTGTTTAAACAAAATGAAAAAAATTATCCGGTGTATTTCCGCTGCATCGTGATACCAGTTTTGTTTAACTATGCGTTTGTATGATCAGATCGCGCCTCAAGATACAAGAAAGGTCGATATGACCAAATATCGGATTTGGGGGCGTGACAAATACCATCCATCCTTCATGACCAATTGACAATTTCTTTCATTCTATTCAAATTCCCTATATTTGTGTTTATCAGGAGAAAGGAATGAATCAAAACCATTAGAACTGATCTTTGTACAAATTTTTAGTGAATTAATTTTTTTGAGTAAATTTTTAGTGAAAATTTAAACCATTAGAACTGATCATGTCACTAACCCAACGGAAGTGAAAGAGGTGCAAACGGAAGCCCAAAAACAAAATTCCTGGAATATGTCCAGAAATTGTCTAGAATCCCCCCACAGGCAGGCAAGCAATTCGATGGATTAACGGCAAAAAGCCTGAACCAGCTCTCACATCTGACGTACCTGACTACATACTAATCTTGAAGACAATAGAGTACTGGACAAATAATTAAGATTCCACAGATATGTAAGTGTTGGGATGCACATTGATATCATGCTTCATTCAAATTTCTTGCTTTACTTGTCATGATAAAGTTGCATACCTACTGTTGATGGTACCATTTAAAGTTGCAACCGGCACATATTCATCCCCTGTGGCTATGTTAGACCAATCAAAATGAATTCTCCCACCACCACCACCACCACCGCCAATAGAGCCACCATTGCCACCAGAAACAGATAAAGACGAGTTTTCTCCAAGTGTAAGTGCTTGAAGGTAAAGAAGAATAGTCCCACCAGAACCACCACCTAGTCCACCCATCAAAGTACCATTACTGTTTCTTGTTGCTTTGCCATAGCTTTGACCATCAGCCCTTAGAGATCCATAAATCTCTATCTTTGCAAGTGGCCATTGAATGGAACCCATCACTAGGAAAAACAAATAGGAGCATCAGTAAATAAAATTCAGATGTCAATCTCCAAAAAAACAAGGACAAGTAAAAGTAATCCCTTCCGTACCAAAGTCCAGAACATTTGATATTTCAAGTTCCAATAATTTCCTTAGCAAAGTCCAGAACATTAGATATTTCAAGTTCCAATAACTAGTAAGAATCATCCTAGTAGTTATCCACCTATGCTATGAAGGGAATATCATTCATTGATAACTTCCTAATGCATTTAATAAAATGACACTCAAACATGCTCAACTTTTAAACCATAAGCAAACTATTCTTAATGATTTTTCACGATCATGTCACATACATCCTTCAACAGAAAATATTAGAATCTACTACTATGAGTCCAAGAAAAACAGTATTCCTAAAATTTGCTCTAAACAGAAAAACAGGTTTGGATGATTTTCCATAACGAAACAACAGCAATATCGTTCTCTTATGTGGACTTTGCATCTATCAATGTAGATAAGGCAGAGTGGCTCAAGAGAAAGTTCGTGTGAGCAGGAATGATAGAGAGCTGTATCGTTTCATATTTAATTTTGTATAATGCATAAGCTATGTATAGATGATCCCATAAACATGTAAATTCCTAATTAAGTATATGATATATTCCTGCAGCTCATTTCGGGCTTAAGACATTCCACAATATGTTTCTGAGTTATTATGGTATCAGCGCAAAGCCTTTACAGTCAACTTGGGACTGTTGAGGAGTACGTTGCTTTTGTTGCCTCTTTTGGTTCCACTGAGCTCTGGCAAGGAGAGATCTGTCATTGGGAAGTGATCTGATATACGTAGTTGTGACGCCATGACCAGATTCAACCATCTAAAGAGATATGCAATAAAACCCACCAGAAACCATCCTCAACTGTGAAATGTCCAAAATATCTGCCATCTCACTTCTTGTCCTATCTGTGTATCTAAATGTCTACCCTAGCTTTCTCCACGTTCTTCAACTCCTTTAAGCCTACATCTAGAGACCCCTTTTTTTCTCTAATTAACATGCCCTACCTTTACCATTTCAACCTATAACCCTTCTTGATCATGTCACGGCATCTTCTTGATTTGAAATGACTTGTCTCAGCTGTCTGATACGTACTCAGTTGATGGATGTCATTCTCTAGGCCACACCGGTGACACCAGTGCTTGAATCTAGATATTTGGGGCCAAATCATTATGTTTCGACAGGTTTTACATCCTTGATCTCCCTCAAATTTTGGTTGATTTATTTGGTGTTATCGATTTTGTGAATAGCACATTTGTAATGTGTGGTAGACTGGTAGTTTTTCGTGTGAATCTGTTAGTGCTTGGTAATGGCCTCTAGGGGCAGATCTGAAACCATATCTGTCAAATGATGGGAAAATTGCTCCCTTTACGAGTTTCGCCTCAGGGTCTTTCTCAAAGGAAAAGGATTCTGAGATATTGTTGATGTAAGTGTTCCCCAACCCACTGACCAAAAGGATTGCTCAATAAAGAACAAGTAACGCACTAACACTCATGTTGTGACAGTACTCTGAATTCTGGGGAACCGCATATAGCATTGATTTTGAGACCTTGTCGTACTTGAAAAGGTATGTGAGCTCAATTGAAGCAAGTCTATCAAGACTCGAATCAAGCTTGCAAATTTCAAATTGAATATCAGATCTACCAATATTTTCCAGAGGACCAAGATTTCGAGACTTAATACTTTAGGTTCATGGCTTCGTGACCTGAGTAAAGTATGACAGTAAGATCGGGTTTTGTTTTTGATAACTAACAATGAGTATTAAACTAAAAATGGGGAAAAGTCCTATATCGAGGCAACAAGCTTGTGGAGGATTGTCATGGCGGGCAAATACGGCCTTTCTTCTTATGGGTGGAAAAGTCTCCAAGTCAGAAACCCCTATGGGTGTAGTGTATGGAGAGGTATCCTGAAGGTGTCCAAGGATTTTGATAAAGGGGTCCGGTACGAGGTAGGGGCAGGGGATAGAATCAGTTTCTGGGAAGACACCTGGTGTGGAGATAAGCCGCTGAAGGAAGATTACCCGGAGTTGTATTCCATGTCGGAGAAGAAAGGAGGATCGATTCTTGCTTGCTACAGATATGAAGGGGAGACAAGAGGGTGGAATTTGGGCTTTAGAAGGAACTTGAATGATTGGGAGATTGATCCGTTCTCTAGTCTTATATCGAGACTGCAGGATGTTATCCTTAGGCCGTCGGTGCAAGATAGAAGAGTGTGGTCCTGGAGTAAAGGGAAGTCTTTTACGGTGAAATCTTTTTATGTGGAACTTCATAGATCTGAAGGAACTACATTTCCAGTGTCCTCGGTTTGGAAAGCCAAGAGTCCCTCTAAGGTTGCTTTTTTCGCCTGGGAAGCATCTCTGGACAAGATTCCCACCATAGACCACTTGATGGCTAGAGGTCTCAACTTGGTATAATATTGCTGGATGTGCAAAACCAATGGGGAATCGGTACCATCTCCTTCTCCATTGTGAGATGCCCACAAAGATATGGAGTACTTTCTTGTTAAACTTCGGGGTGAGCTGGGTGATGCCGGCTTCTCTTATGTCTCTCATTTCGAACTGAAAGTCTAAAGCGTTCTCATCTAGAGGGAATGTGCTATGGAAAATGACCCCTCTTGCGATTATCTGGGGCATTTGGAGGGAGAGAAACCAAAGGGTTTTTGAAGATAAAGAAGTGGAAACGCATTCTATTATCCTTAATATTAAGGGGCTGCTGTTTTTGTGGTCTAAAGCGGTTTCGGAGTGTAGGGGCTTATTTTTTGAAGACTTTGTATTCCGTTGGGATAGCATATGTTCTAGGGAAGGGAGTTAATAGGAGTTTGATTTTTTCTGTTTTCTTGCCAGGGCTTTGTGTAGGTCATCTCGACCTGCCTCTCTAGCTGTGGCTGTATCTTTCGGCTTCGGCCTTTTAATACATTTACACTTATCAAAAAAAAAAAAATGGGGTACACAAAGCTAGGGACCTGAATTCCCTTTGTATAAAAGAGTTGTTGGAGTTTTTGTTTGCACCCACATTGGTGTCCATTAGTGGGCTGCGTCTCACGTGGGAAGTTCTTTTGTTTCTTAGGAGAGTTAAGTGGGCCAGCCACTTAACCCACATTTTATCTTTATGGGAGTTAAGTGGCCCCACTACTTAACTCCACATTTTGGTCATTGTAGGGGTTCTCCTCGTCATATATATATAATACTTGTGTGAGAGAGATTGAACAACTATTCAATCCCTTCTCTTCCCACAACTTCTCTCTCGAACCCTAATCTCCTTCTCCACCTTCTTCCGTCACCATAACTATTTCTCTTCTTCTCTCCTTAATCTTTTCTTCACTGATTACAACTTAAATTACAACACCCTATAGTGTGTGCAAGAAGTTCTAGTCAACATATTCCCTAATCATGGTTAGGTAAGTGTCAAGTACTATCATGCACAAGTATGGGCAATCATGTCTCAGGTAGGTAGGAAATGTCCCATCAATTGGGGGTAAGTAAAGTCCCTCCATGGAATGACTCCGACCATCTTAGTAGTCGGACCACCTCACATAACCAGCACTCTTCCTCTTCTCACTCGCCGCGGTCCTTAAGCCATGAACCATTGGCCGAGAACCGACATCTTGGCCGAGCACGATTCTTGGACAGTGTTACTTCGATCGAGGCGGAGGATGTTGGAGTTTATGTTTGCACCCACGTGGGTGTCTATAAGTGGGCTGCATCCCACTTCCCACGTGGGAAGTTCTTTTGTTTCTTAGGAGGGTTAAGTGGGCCACCTACTTAACCCACGTTTTATTTTTATGAGAGTTAAGTGGCCCCACCACTTAACTCCACGTTTTTGTCTTTGTAGGTATTCTCCCCATCATATATATAATACTTGTGTGAGAGAGATTGAAATTAATTCAATCTCTTCTTTTCCCACAACTTCTCTCTCTAACCCTAATCTCCTTCTCCATCTTATTCTGCCTCCGTTACTATTTCTCTTCTCTATTCAATCTTTTCTCCACTAGTTACAACCTAAATTACATCAAAGGAATTGCAACCCTTGACTTCCTCAGACTATGACCAAGAACTCCCAACTCAGTCACACCATGTGGCCAAGAACTAACCATCTAGTCCACTAGGTTTGACACCCCTTCCATTGATGAGAAGTATGCGTGGCACATGTGCTTCCCAACACGTGCCGAACATTTGCCACCAATCCATCACCCTCTGGGTAAGCCACGTGGAGGGTGCAAGGTGCAAATATTAGCACACACAGCAATGTATGGTTACGAGTACTTAGTTGCATGAAGTGGGAGTGGTAGTGGGAGATGACTTGGGTGTGAGAACGGGGAACTGGTTGTTGCAAACAAGTTTTATATTGCTCTATTTTAGGAAATGGGAGCGGCAACAAGATTCCGAAGTAGGAACGAGAGCTAAGTGGCACCTGGGATAAAAGGTTCCTGCAACTATGCCTTTAAGATGATTTTGTTGTTTTTGTTCCTACCCTTAAACCTCTATATGCTGACAATGCAATCCAAATTGCATTGAAAAGTCTCCACAAGCACACAAAGCACAATGAAGTAGAATGTCATTTCATTCGTGAGAGGAGATTCAAGGGTCTCATTATCTTCCAAATGTTGCCTCTCAGTACCAGCTTGCTAGCATTTTCACTTAAAGCAGTGACTTTAGCAAGACACGCCCTCCTAGTTGTTGTCAGTATGAGGGAGAATATAATATAAGATATATGGTGGGTGGAGATATTAATGTGGGTGTAATTGTTTTGACCTAGTAATATAAATAATATTGTGGGACGTTGGTGGATTTAACTCTCCAACGCTTTCCCTTCTTCTTTTCCTCTCTTCTTCTCCTCTCTTCCCGAAACCCTAAAATTCTACTTGGTATCAGAGCATAGCGAATCGAATCCGCACAAAAACTTCAGGGGTGAATCTCCTCACGCCTCAGACCTTCAAGGGGTGATCAACATTGCTGACGTCATGGAGCCGTACGGCTGACGTCATCAACTGTACGGACAGGGTGCTCAAGATCTCCAAAACCTTCACCTTCCATTAGATGACATTTTTCTAGGAATTTTGGTGATTTTTTGAGAATTTTTTGGACATTTTTTTAGCATGTTTGGCTGATATTCGAAAATATTGAAAAACAGGCTCGTTTCAGTTCGTGGTGAGTTGCGACCTCTTTCGAAGCTTCTTGGCTTCGATTGCTGCTTCGTTTTGGTCCCCCCCATTATTACCTACAGGCCTATGCCATTTATTTTAAGTTTGGTAGAGTATTGAGGCTGGGGAATCGATTTCTCCCCCCTATTATTACCGCCGGCGACTTTTTTGCCCTTATTGGGCATCACGAACACCCACAATCCCTGTTGGTTGGCTCCCCTATGCCTTTAATCCTTTCTTGGATGCTTTGTTGGAACTTTGGGATGATCCCATCACTCCGTGATCTCTTGGTTAGCGTGGCTTAAGTCGTTTGACTCGTTTCGATCTCCGTCGTGCCTCCAGTTTGGCTCAGATCGTGGTAGCTGTTTATTGGGTGGTCTTTTTCTATTATTTGCTTGTTATTTGTTGTTTGTGACGCAGCTATGCCGATGTCGGATGAATCCGGAGCCTCCGATGTGGTCTCCAGGCCTATCGGTCCTCCAGTTTCAGCCCCTACTCCATATGAAAACCCTGTGTTGCAGATCACCACTATCAAGCTGGCTAGAAAAAATTATTTGGAATGGTCTAGGGCTGCCAAGATGTTTATTGGTGGCCGTGGGAAACAAGGATATCTTACTGGCCGTCTAGTGGCCCCTAAAGAGGATGACCCCGAGTTTGAGAAATGGGAATCGGGCAATTTGACTGTTATGTCGTGGCTTCTTAACTCTATGGAGCCCCACATCAGTCGAGGATTCCTATTTCATACTACTGCAAAGGAGATCTGGGACTTTGCATCTCAGACCTATTCCCAGCAAAAGAATGTTGCTCGTGTGTATCAGTTGCGCCAGAGCATTGCCACTCTTCGTCAAGGGGACTTGCCTTTGGCCGAGTATTTTGCTAAGCTTCGTAGCATGTGGGAGGAACTTGATTATTATCAAGTTTTTACCCCTGCCTGTACCACAGATGGTAAGGCATATCGCACGTTGGTGGATCAGAACAGGATATATGAGTTCCTTGCTGGCTTGAATGCTGATTTCGAGTTAGCCCGTGTCCAGTTGCTCAGTAAAGATGATTTACCCTCGCTTAACCAAGTATATGCCTATGTTCAAAGTGAAGAAAGTCGCAGAGATGTCATGTCTCCTCTTCCCAAACATGAAAAGTCTGCCTTGGCTGCAGTCTCATCATCACAGAAACCACCACGACATCGCCCTAAAGGTCCTCCACCTACTTGTGCTCATTGTGGCAAGAAAGGCCACAGTCAAGATAAATGCTAGAGTCTTCATATGTGTGAGGGGTGTGGCAAGAAGGGCCATAGTAAAGAAAAATGTTGGAATATTGTTGGACGACCCCCGCAGTCGTCCCTGCCGTCGTCACGCGCACCTCCCACTGCCCACAGCGTTGCTATGGATACTCCTACAGATCCATCCCCTTCCTCGGACACATCACCAGTTACTATTTCTCGAGAGGAGCTCGAGAATATACGGCGCTTTATGGCCCACTTGGATGGACCTTCGGCCACTTCAGCATTTGCCCAGTCAGGTACAATCAGTTCTGCCCATCATGTTTCCGCCTCTACTTCTTCCTCACCCTAGATTATTGATTCGGGGGCTTCAGAGCATATGACGGGTATGTCTACCTTATTTTCTTTCTATTCTGTGGGTTCTGGGGCTGATAAAGTCCGCATCGCAGATGGCACCCTTTCCTCTGTCTCTGGGAAAGGTCGTGTCACAGCCACATCCGAGATTTCTTTATCCTCTGTCCTTCATGTTCCCAAGTTTGATACTAACCTGCTTTCTGTTAGCTCTCTCACAAAAACTCTGAATTGTTGTGTCACTTTCTTTCCTTCTCATTGTGTGTTTCAGGACTTGGGCACGAGTAGGACGATTGGCACTGGACGTAAAGTGAATGGTCTCTATCTCCTGGATGCGTCTCCCACAGTTCCAGCCGCGTTGCAGTCTCGTAGTCATAATAATAGTTTCAATAAGGAGCAGCTACTGTCTTGGCATGCTCGTCTTGGTCATGTGTCTTTTCCATATTTACGTCTCTTATTTCCTACATTGTTTCAGTCTGTATCGCTGTCTGAACTTCATTGTGAAGTGTGTGCTCTGTCCAAGCACACTCGTTCTGTTTTCCCACCACGGGGTAATAAAAGTAATGCTATTTTTTATTTGATTCATTTTGATGTTTGAGGCCCGTCCCCGGTTACTTCCATTTTTGGTTATCGCTACTTTGTCTCGTTTGTGGATGATTTCTCTAGGTGCACATGGATATTTGTTATGAAATCTAAAGATGAAGTGTTTTCTATCTTCTAGAACTTCCACAAACTAATCCTTACCCAGTTTGGAAAGTGTATAAAAGTTCTCCGATCTGATCAAGGGGGAGAGTACATGTATGGGGGGTTGAAGTTGTACTTGGCAGAGCATGGTATTGAGCATCAAAATTCATGTGTGTTCACCCCACAACAAAATGGGGTGGCCGAAAGAAAAAATCGACATCTACTGGAAGTGGTTCGTTCTCTCTTTTGTGGTACAATGTTCCCAAAACTTATTGGTCTGATGCCGTGTTTCTTGCCGCCTTCCTCATCAACATGCCATCTCGGTCTCTTCAGTTCCACACTCCTTTTCAGTTCCTTCGTCCCTCTAGTCCTCCATTTGCGGTTCCTCTGAAAATCTTTGGCTGTGTTTGTTACGTCCATATCCTTGGCCCTCATCGGACAAAGTTGGACCCTAAAGCACTTAAATGTGTGTTCCTAGGGTACTCCTCAAGCTCGAAGGGGTATAAATGCTATCATCCTCCCACACGAAGGAGGTTTGTGACTATGGATGTCACTTTTCTGGAATCGGCTCCTTTTTTTTCCGCTGCTAGCCCTACCGATCCTCAGGGGGAGAGTAGTTGGTGTGAGGAACGGCATGTGACCCCTGCTTTGCCCGTGACACTAGATGATCCAATTATTGATACTATTATGCATGACAGAGACACTAGCAAGCAGGGGGAGCTGCAAGTCTATACTCGTCGTAGAGTAAGGGAGACAAAGACCATTCCTGAATGTCAAGGTCAAGACTCCTCCTCACTGGATCCAGGTAATTCCTCATTTGGTTCCCCTTTGGTTTCCTCTTCTTTATGTGATAGTAGTTCTGATCTTCCTATTGCTCTTCGGAAAGGGAGGAGATCCTGTACTCAACACCCTATTGCTAATTTTGTTTCCTATGATAACTTGTCACCATCCTACAAATCTTTTGTTACCTCCCTGTCCTCTGTTACTCTTCCTTCTTCTGTCATAGAGGCTCTAAAACAACCTAGATGGAAGGAGGCGATGGTTGAGGAAATGAACGCACTGGAAAAAAATAATACATGGGAACTGGTTCGGTTACCACAGGGCAAGAAGCCGGTTGGATATAAGTGGGTTTATACAGTAAAATGCAAACCGGATGGATCTGTGGATAGATACAAGGCACGGTTGGTGGCTAAGGGCTATTCTCAGACATATGGTATTGACTACAAGGAGACATTTGCTCCTGTAGCCAAACTAAACTCTATTCGGGTTATTCTCTCACTCGCAGCAAGTCAGTCCTGGCTACTACTACAGCTCGATGTTAAGAATGCATTCCTCCATGGTGACTTGAAGGAAGAGGTTTACATGCTCCCCCCTTCAGGGTTCCGGGTGTCTGATGACATGCAGAGAGTGTGTAAGTTGAAGAAAACTCTGTATGGTTTGAAACAGTCACCAAGAGCATGGTTTGAAAGATTCAGCGGAGCGGTTAAACAATTGGGATACAACCAGGGTCAGGCAGACCACACACTCTTTATCAGACGAGTAGGGGGGACTACGACTATCCTAATTGTGTATGTGGACGACATTATTGTCACAGGGAACTGTGCAACAGAAATTTCCAGACTTAAGAGCTTCTGGCAGCTGAATTTGAAATTAAGGATCTAGGCACCTTAAAGTACTTCTTGGGCATTGAGGTTGCAAGATCGAATGAGGGAATATACATATGCCAGAGGAAATATGTATTGGATTTACTTCAGGATACAGGCATGTTGGGGGCACGACCTGTTGATACCCCGATTGAAGCAAACCATCTGCTAGATGGTCAATCAGGAGAACTCCTTGAGGATGTGGGTAGCTTTCAGAGACTCGTGGGACGCCTCATCTACCTAGCTCACACACGACCGGATATTGCATATGCCGTGAGTGTGGTGAACCAGTACATGCACGCGCCTCGCACCGCACTTGGAAGCTACTAACCGTATCTTGAGATACTTGAAGTCATCCCCAGGGAAGGAATTGTTATTTCGTCGTCATGGGCATACGAGGGTTGAAGGCTTTACTGATGCAGATTGGGCTGGTGCCCAAGATGATAGACGGTCTACTTCAGGCTATTGCACATTTGTGGGAGGCAATCTAGTAACCTGGAGGAGCAAGCAGCAAGTGGTAGCTCGATCAAGTGCGGAAGCCGAATTCCGATCTATGGCCCATGGTCTGTGTGAGCTACTATGGCTCAAAATTTTACTTAGGGAGCTAGGTTTCCCGATTGAAGGATCTATGTCGTTATATTGTAACAACAAGGCGGCCATAAGCATTGCACATAATCCCGTGCAACATGATAGAACAAAGCACATCGAAGTCGATAGACATTTCATTCGCGAGAAAGTTACTTCGGGAGTAATCTGTACACCATTCGTGCCTACGTCAGAACAAGTGGCTGATGTTCTCACCAAAGGTGTTGCGGTTGCTCCATTTCGGGTATGTTTGGACAAGTTAGGCATGATCGATATTCATGCACCAACTTGAGGGGGAGTGTTGTCAGTATGAGGGAGAATATAATATAAGACATATGGTGGGTGGAGATATTAATGTGGGTGTAATTGTTTTGACCTAGTAATATAAATAATATTGTGGGACGTTGGTGGATTTAACTCTCCAACGCTTTCCCTTCTTCTTTTCCTCTCTTCTTCTCCTCTCTTCCCGAAACCCTAAAATTCTACTCTAGTTTGTAAATTGATGCTTTTTGCTCCCTCCATTCAATTTGAGCGAGTGTGATGATATAAAATCTTAGTGTTTGTGCATTGCATTTTATACAACACATAAGCTATGCGTAGAGGAGCCAAGGAGTTTACTTGTACTTTCATAGTTCAGTATATAACATATTCTGGAAGCTTGTTTTGAGCTAAGCCACTCCACTATCTGTTTTTTACTTATCAGTTTGAAGAGGATGAAGAGGTAGCAGGGACAATTAAAGCACTAAATGGTGTCAAGAACAGCATGAAACCAGACAAGCTATTGAACTGTTAAGGCCCTGCAGTTCAGTAAGACCCGGTTGGACTGTTATGGTTTGACAGAATAATTTGAATGAAATAGCATACAAGAACGGAAGAAGCTGATGGCAAAAGGCATCAGAAACAAGAGAAAATGGTGACTAATGTTGGAGAACTCATCAATTTTCGTTTAGAAACTTCTGAGCACCCATTTGCATGGAATTACTAGCAACAAAAATTAATAGAAAATTTTCAGCCAAAAACAAACTGATTTTAACTTTTAGATGAGATTTGTGCAACATGACATGGAAATGTCTTACCCATCATTCCACCTCCAGCAGCATTCCCATATGACTCACTAGGGCCCTCACTTCCACTTCCTAACTCACAAGGAAGATCAGCATCACCATATTTTTTGCCTCCTTCACTTATTCTCCCTTTGAAAAAACCTGAGCCCCCTCTCCCCCCATGTCCAGCACCACCTCCTGCTCCATTTGAATAATTTCCTTTACCAATACCTTCTTTACAACCTGAAAAAGAGTTTCCAATAAGACCGATGCTCATAAATTTAGAACAATTTAAACTCATAGATATGATGAAAACTTTACCAGATGAATGTTGAACCTAATAACAAAAGAAAACAAGAGCAAAGGAACAAAATAGTAGAAACTGGAAAGAGCTCTAATGTGAAAATGGGCTATTTCTTTTTAACAAACTCAAAATTTAGAAGACTGAAATACCTAATTCTGATGTACTTATCATGCCATCTGAGTCGACAATGACAGTCCTTGCCCGGATGTGAAGAATACTTCCCTTGATAAGGCCATTAACTGTAAGGTCCTCAACTCGACAAATCTGCCAAAATATTAAACCCTAATAGGCATAAGGTTGCATGATAAATAAAATACATGCAATTCAATACAGAAAAAATATCTGGATTAAATGAGCAGTGTGTGACCTCCACTAGAAGCCTGAATGAGGGGGGATTATGTTCTTACTACGTCTTGACGTGAAAAGAAGCTTCATTAACATAGTTTTCGAAACACTCAATTTCGGTAACAGGCTATACTGAAATCGAAACTCAAAGAATTCTAAAATTGCGGCCCATTATTCAATATTAATTGAAAAACAGATAATTAAGTGTGACTTGAGACGCTCTGTCCATTAATAAAGGCATAAAATAAGGTTTTCTTATCTTAAGGAGATTATAGAGAGAGAAAGAGGTAAGATTTTGTTTTCTATAAATAAGGGATATTAATCTCACCATTAGTAACTTTTCTTGGATTTCACCGAAATTTTGGTTCAGCTTTGTACTCGGACCTAATTTTTCTTGGATTTCACATTTGAAACTTCAGGCGAAATTTTGGTTTCAAACTAGACTGAAACCTAGTCGAAATTTAAATTTAAATCCTTGACATGTAAGACTATAGACTATTTAAGATTTTAAATGGTAAGAAGATCAGCAAAAACCGTTTTTTTATGAGTTGAAGATTCCTAAGAGTAAATCCAAGATCCTAAGAGTTTTATATTCATCGTTATTTACTCAATCATAAATCTCAGACTTTACCCATAATTGCAGGAGCACAAGCTCAATCAAACATTACACAGCAGAGGAGCTTTGTGTTTACAAAGAATGCAATGCACTCAGAAATAGCTCACAAATAATTCCTGGTAGGTTAGGTATAATGTCAGATTGTCAATTCTGAGTAGTGAGCATATTTGCAACTTGACTATGTCAAGGAAACATAACAGACCATGTACTAAATGAGAGAAATAATTACTGGCTAGTGCGTAGCACACTGTATGCACTTTGGTTACAGCCACTAAGGCTCACTCTGAACAGTCACGAAGGTGAGTATTCAGGCAAAGCATATGTTTTAGAGAATGGAGATACATGCTGCTATCTTTAAACAAGAAGACCCTCCCTGACAATGTTTGAACAGAAGAGAATATATCCTCAGCGCACAGATTCTTTTTTTCAACTCCAATTGAGAATACCTGTATCGTAATAAAGTCAGCATATGCACTATTGTGGTGATTAGACCTGTTGTATGAAATGCCCTTCTGTAATCAGTGGCATTTTTTCATTCTAGTAGGAGTTAGATTCAGTTACAATAGAAGGGTCCTGACTGTGTTGGTCAGAAACCTAGCAATAAAATTTTATGTATGACCCGCGAAGTAATAATTACTTCCCAACATTCTATTCTCTTCTTTTTCTTCTCTTAAGAGTTTGAACAAGATCTGACTCTTCACAAGTGTAAAGTTAGAGATGATGGAGAAGTAGAGAGAAGAAGAAGAGAAGATATGTGAGAAAATAGAGAGAGTCGAACTTAGCATGTTTGGCCTCATCATCTGTGTGCACATATATATATAGTAGATAACATAATGAAAAAAATACCATATTCCCCTAAGAACAAAATGCACTCTAACAATAAGTATAAATATGAAGACAGAAATACACTGAATTGTCCAGACATTATTATAGATAACAAATACAAAATATAATATTATTGTATCAACATACGACATTAAAAAATAAAAATAAAAACGCAAGATACAACAGAAATAAACTAGCATGAACAAGTAGTTTGAAATACAATAATCTCTTACTTGAAGTGAAAAGGATAATGTATTATTCACATGGCAATCTTCCGGAGGAGATATCAAATCCATTGGGCACGTTTGACTTTCACAACGGGATTTAGTTGCCCTAAATAACACAATTGCCAATAATTAATTATTGAAAACATCTTTCGATGATTACCATAAAATTATATATATTTTTCGACGCTACACGTAAATGTCTACAATCTGCACTCCCAAAATAAGAACCAAATTGCATACTCACAAATTTCTACCAGTTTCATCATCCAGTGGAGCCTGAAGTAAGGAACCTGGACCAACCTGTCCAACATGAAAACAAGAGCTGAAACAGTTTCACTAAATAGAAAGAACCAAGCAGAAGTAGAGAAGTGAAAGAGACATCATCAATGACCAAAGATATCGGAAGTTTGTTTTAAGAAGAAGGCACCACAAGCAATTGCACAAATTCGATCACAAGAAGTTCCAAATGGAGTGAACAGCTAAGAAGAAGAAAAAAAGCAACTTATCATCAGCTCTCCAAGTAACATGACCATATAGTCCAAGGAGACAAATGGCTCTTTCACATTATCCAGAAATAATAGAAGTATTAACAAGTCTCATATGTATTAACCCAAAGAACATGCTTAAAATGTAAGACGCCAATCATTGTGCAGGAGCAAGAGTGGAAGTATAGGAGAGGGAAAACATGGGGAGCTTGGGAGCACAAACACGGATACACACATACATACATAGTGTATTTTACGTTCGTTCAAAAGTTCGAAATCTCAACAACCTTGAGACTCAACCTTGGTTTTGGTCATCAACCGACAGAAGTTGACGTCTATAATATGTCCCTATGCAACAGGGCTGAAGAATCCATGACCACCTATCCATTAATTGCAAGTTTTATAGTGGAAGTGGTCATCTATTTGTTATAATTGTGTGCCTTTTGGTCTATATGGGGTAGTATTGTCTTTTCTTTCCTTTTATTATGTTATGTAATTACTAAAGGGTATTTTGGGTATCCTGGGGTGTATGGGCCTACGGATGATCTCTAGGTGATCACTGGGGTGTATGGGCCTATGGATCTGGGGAAGAGAAGAGAGCTCTGGCCGGAGCTTGATGATGTCCGGGGCAGGTGGCAGCACCCTTGGTGTGTGGGGGGAGATTTTAATGTCATCCGCTTCTTAAGTGAGAAGAAAGGGGAGAGTAGGTTGACGAGTAGCATGAGGGACTTCGAAGCCTTTGTGGAAAGGAATGGCCTTCTAGACACCCTTGGTGTGTGGGGGGAGATTTTAATGTCATCCGCTTCTTAAGTGAGAAGAAAGGGGAGAGTAGGTTGACAAGTAGCATGAGGGGCTTCGAAGCCTTTGTGGAAAGGAATGGCCTTCTAGACCTCCCTTTTGAGGGATCCAACTTCACATGGACTAATAATCAAGAGAGGCCTTCTATGTCTAGCCTAGATAGGTTTCTAGTTTCGACGATTGGGAGACCATTTGCCCCGAGGTTGTTCAAGAAGTGTTGCCCAAGCCAGCGTCTGACCATAACACAGTCCTGCTTAGGTGTGGGAGTTTGTTTAGAAGGCCAGCCCCATTTAAGTTCGAGAACATGTGGTTGGAGTGTTATCAGATACGTAGAAATACGTATTTATCTTGTATAGGGGTAGTTCTGTAAATACCTCTTATGAGGGGTATACTTGACCTTTTTATGTAACCCTTTACATAAATAAGATTTATGGAGTCATTGTGAATAAGCACAACAGACATCCTTTCTCGTCTCTATTCTCTCTTCTCTATTCTCGAAACCTAACCCTAACACCAATCCTCTAATTCAACTTGGTATCAAAGCCATTTATTACTGGTTTACATCGGGAATACAACCGGAGGGAGATCGCCGGAGTTCTAGCGTCAGTTGACGTCATCATGCCGTAAGATGACGTCATCAGCCAATCGAAAAAAAAATTCGAGGTTTTTCGCAAAACTCTCCCCTTGGTAGATCTCGTTTTTCCTGTTTTTTAGTGATTTTTCTGGGATTTGTTGGAATTTTTTGTATGCTCGTAAGGCCTTTCTTCTCCGAAAAATATTTTTTAGGATTTTGTGAACCAGTCACAAATCTGATATTATGGGGGCTTCTTGCCTGAGTTTATTGCTTCGTTTTGGCTCCCTACTATTGTAGGAACCTATTGGATCCACCTATGCATCGATCCATCGGTGAACTTTTCTTCACCCTTCACTTACCGCCGGCGGCTTTTGGAGCATTCTTGGGCTACAATTTCACCCTAGCAGCTCGCCCTCCTTTCCCCTTGATTCAGTTGATTGTTGCTTTTTCTTGCATTTTACTCCTCATCTCACTGCCAATCCCTTGTTTGGGCGATCGATTGGTGGTTTTTTGGCTTTTTGGGTGTTCTTTCTCAATCTCTAATGGCTTATATTGGCTCTATAGTGCATTAATCCATAGATTTGCTACTACCATGGCTCTTTGGGACTTATACGGATTTTTTCGGGCCCTCGGATTGATTTTTTAGTCTTCTCAAGCAATCGGGTTGATCGTCAACATTTCTATATAGCTGTTTTTTTTTGCCGAAATCCTCCATGGCAAATCCTCCACCTCCTGTGGTTCCTCCACCTTCCTTGGTTTCTCCATCTGGGTCAGAAGTGAGCACAGAAGTTCCCTCCAGTGGAGTTGGAGGCCCTATAGTGCAGCACTTAGCCTATGAGACCCAAGTTTGCAAATCACCTCAGTGAAGTTAGATGGCAAGAACTACTTACGCTAAGCTCAAGCTGCATGGTTGTTCATTGGGAGCCGTGGGAAACTTGGCCACACTACAGGAGATACGGTTGAGCCTCCCAGATCTGATCCCTCTTATCGACAGTGGCAGACAGATGATCTTACTGTCATGTCATGGCTCCTCAACTCAATGGAGCCTGATATCAGTGAGAGTTTCTTATTTATGCGCACAGCGCAAGAGATTTGGTCGATCATTGAGACGACATATTCGCAACAGCAGAACAATGGACGAGCATTTCAGCTGCAACAGACTATCTCCCACTTCCGGCAAGGGAAGAAGTCACTTTCTCAGTACTATACTGCTCTTCGTTCCTTATGACAGGAACTTAATCATTAATACTCCTACCAACCTCGCAATCCCATAGAGATTGCCCCCTTTCGTCGATATATAGAGAAGGGCCGGACCTTTGATTTTCTTGCTGGCTTCAATCCTTCTTACGAGTTGGCTCGTGTTCAGATCTTGAGTCACAAGGTGGATCTTCCCTCTCTCAGTGAGGTGTACGCCTATCTTCAGAGTGAAGAGAGTAGGCGGATCTCTCTTCAGAGTGACCATCTCCTTCTAGAGCGATCAACGCTAGCTGCCTCTCTGCTTATCAGCCTCAGCAGTCACAGCAGCCTCAAAGAGGCCCATCTTATCAGACTCTTGCCTCAGCTCCATCCTATGCTCCGACTGGACATTCTTCTGGGAAGTCCTTGACTAGAGAGAGGCCCAAGTGTGATTTCTGCGACAAGTTAGGCCATGTGCGTGCCAAATGTTGGAAACTACATGGGCGCCCTAGCCAACCAGCCTCCTCCAGTGCTCATACAGCCAGTATGGATCCTTCTGCTCCTTCCCCAGGACAGTCTCTGGCGAGTCCTCTTCCTTCAGCTCCTCCAAGTGGTTTTTCAGCCACAGAGTATGCGGGCCTACGACGATTTCTTCAACAGCTCGATGGTCCTGCCACAACATCCACCTCTTTTGCCCAATCAGGTAACACTAGAACTGTCCGTCATGTGTCTCTCCCATCATCCAGCCCCACTTGGATCATTGATTCAGGGGCTTCGGAACACATGATGGGCTTGTCTTTTTTAATTTCCACTTATTCCATCTGTTCTGGCCATGATAAGGTGAAGACAGCTGATGGCACCTTATCTTCTGTGCTTAGGAAAGGGAATATCCTTCCCACTCCTCAATTGCTTCTTTCATTTGTTTTACATGTTCCAAGATTTACTTCTAACCTACTTTCTGTTAGAGCTTTGACTGAAACCCTAAACTGCAGTGTCACTTTTTCCCCTACTTCTTATGTCTTTCAAGACTTAAAGACGAGGAGGACGATTGCCACTGGACATGAAGCTAATGGCCTCTACCTTCTGGATGGACACCTTCTTGAGCCCACAGCACTACAGTCTTCTGCTAGTAGTAGTAGTAGAAGGATAAATGTTGTTTCGAACTGGCATGCCCGTCTGGGGCATGTCTCTTTTCAGTATTTGAAACTTTTATTTCCTAGTTTGTTTACTTCTGTTTCTGTTTCTGCTTTACACTGTGAAACCTGTGAGCTCTCCAAGCATTGTAGATCAAATTATCCCTCCAAAGGTAATAGAAGTTCTACTTGTTTTGACATTGTGCATTCTGATGTATGGGGACCTTCCCCAACTACTTCTATCTTTGGCTTCCGCTACTTCATTTCATTTGTTGATGAACATACTAGGTGCACACGGGTTTATCTCATGAAAACCAAAGATGAAGCTCATTCCATCTTTCAGGGTTTTCATAAGATGATCCAAACCCAGTATGGTATTTCCATGAAGGTTCTTTGTACTGACTAGGGCAGAGAATATATGTTTGTGGGTCTTCAACACTACCTTCTTGACCATGGGATTTGTCATCAAAATTCTTGCAACTACACCCCTCAACAGAATGGTGTAGCTGAAAGAAAAATGCGACATTTGACTGAGATAGCTAGATCTCTTTTGATTGGCTCTCATGTCCCCAAGACCTATTGGTCAAATGCTGTGTTGACGGCTGTCTACTTGAGTAACAGAATACCCTCTCGTGTTCTCAATTTTAAATCTCCTTTTCAGGTTCTTTCTCCTGCTTCTCCCCTTTTCTTTGTTCCTCCTCGCATCTTTGGGTGTGTATGTTATGTACATATCATTGGTCCTCATCGCACCAAACTAGATCCCAAAGCACTCAAGTGCATCTTTCTCGGTTACTTCTCTACTCATAAAGGGTATAAGTGTTACCATCCATCCTCTGGGAAGAAAGTTTGTCTGCATGGATGTCACCTTCCGTGAGAAGCTTTCTTTTTTCTCCCCCACCTCTCTTCAGGGAGGAGAGTAGTAATGAAGAGAAGTGGAATGTTCCTCTTCCTGCTATATCCCTATCTCCTCCTCTAGAGTTTGAGAGGTCTCCACCCACTCATACTACTAGTGTGATTGATAGTGCTCCTGGAGCTCAGAAGGAGCTCAAAGTCTATAGCGGAAGGGCGAAACTCACAACTGATCCAGGACCAGTGGTTCCTTTAATGCAGGAGCATTATCACACTGGGCTCGAGTGGGGCAGCCTACGTATATGGGGCACACTCGGGGTGGGATGGCCTGTGTGAAATGGGACCCACGAATGAGGGTTCGACCGAGGGCCTGGATCATGGGCTATGAGATAAAGGAATTTAATCTCACGCTACCAACAGTCGCGGCTTTTGGGGAGTATTGGTTAAATGTCCTACATCATCCTTCCTCGGATCCAAGTAATCCTCCATCTCTCCATATACCTGTCATTCCCTTGTCTACTGATGATACTGATCTTCCTATTGCTCTTAGAAAAGGCATCGGAAGTTGTACTCAACATCTTTGAGCAACTTTGTTTCCTACGACACCTTGTCACCTTCATACAGAGCCTTTATCACATCAGTTTCCACCATTCACACTCCTTCCGTGGCAGAAGGGTTAACACACCCTAGATGGAAAGCTACTATGGTAGAAGAAATGAAGGCGCTCGATAAAAACAAAACATGGGAGCTTGTTGACTTGCCAAGGAGCAAGAAGCCGGTTGGATGCAGATGGGTGTTCACAGTGAAGTACATGGCCAAACTGGTAGCCGAAGGGTACACTCAGACCTACAGGATTGACTATGTGGACACCTTTGCACCTGTGGCAAAGATGAACTCCATCAGAGTTTTGTTGGCTGTAGTAGCAAACCAAGCATGGCCTTTGCATCAGCTGGATGTGAAGAATGCGTTCCTTCATGGTGATCTGCATGAAGAGGTCTATATGGTACCACCTCCAAGGTTCACTCCCCCAGGGGACAACAGCAAGGTGTGTCGACTGAGGAAAGCCCTCTATGGGCTTAAGCAATCTCCTAGAGCTTGGTTTGGGAGGTTCACGGTAGCAGTGAAGAAGCTGGGATATACTCAAAGCCAAGCCGATCACACCTTATTTGTGAAGCATTTAGGGAAGAGCACTACGACCCTAATCGTCTATGTTGACGACATCATTATGACAGAAAATGATGCAGAGGAGGTGATTAAGCTAAAGAATCATCTAGCAAGGGAGTTTGAGACCAAAGATCTGGGGCCTCTCAAGTACTTCCTTAGCATAGAGGTTGTAAGATCCAGCCAAGAGATCTTCATCTCACAAAGGAAGTATGTCCTAGATCTATTGAAGGACTCAGGCAAGCTGGGACCTAAGCAGTGGAGACCCCCATAGAGCAGAACCACTAACTGGCCGACTCGAGTATTACGCCATTACAGGACGTGGGGAGCTTTCAGAAACTGGTTAGGAGATTAATCTATCTCTACTTAACCCGCCCAGATATTGCCTATGCAGTCAATGTTATCAGTCAGTATATGCATTCTCCTAGGGAGATTCACTTAGAGTCAGCACACAGGATATTGAGATATCTCAAGTCTGCTCCTGGCTGTGGTCTCTTCTTTCAGAAGAATAGTCACATGAGAGTAGAGTCATACACTGATGCAGACTGGGCCGGCGCCAAGGATGATAGGAGATCTACATTAGGTTGTTGTACCTTTGTGGGAGACAATCTGGTTACCTGGAGGAATAAGAAACAACCAGTAGTTACCAGATCCAGTGCAGAGGCCGAATTTAGGGCAATGGCCCATGGCTTGTGTGAGATACTTTGGCTGAAGATGTTGGTGGCTGAACTTGGCTTTCCAGTGTTAGGACCCATGAGCTTATACTGTGACAACAAGGCGGCTATCAGCATTGCTCACAATCAGGTGCAACATGATCGAGCCAAGCACATTGAAGTGGATCGCCACTTCATTCGAGAGAAGATTGTATCTAGGGAGGTTTGTACCCCCTTTGTGAAGACAGATGAGCAAGTAACAGATGTCTTCACCAAAGGAGTACCCAGTTGGCAACTTCATAGATGTTTATGCAAGTTAGGCATGAAAGATATCTATGCGCCAACTTGAGGGGGAGTGTTATCAGATATGTAGAAATACGTATTTATCGTGTATAGGGGCAGTTCTATAAATACCTCTTATGAGGGGTATACTTGTCCTTTTTATGTAACCCTTTCATAAATAAGATTTATGGAGTCATTGTGAATAAGCACAACAGACATCATTTCTCTTCTCTATTCTCGAAACCTAACCCTAACACCAATCCTCTAATTCAACTTGGAGGACCCCAAGTTTCATGGATTAGTGGCTGGTTGGTGGGAATCTTTTCAATTCGATGGAAAGGCGGGAGCTATTTTTGGGAAGAAGTTGAAGGCCTTGGAAGGCAACTTAACGACCTGGAACAAGGAGGTTTTCGGACGGGCGGATGATAAAATGAAGGGTTGCTTGAGGAGATCAAACTCATAGATGGTAGAGAGGAGACTGACAGGTAGTCTGAGGCGGAGGGGAAGAGGATAGTAGAAGCAAAGAAGGAGTATCTTGAGTGGGCTCGCCTAGAGAAGATCAGTTGGAAGCAGAAGGCAAAGGTGAGATGGTTGAAGGAAGGGGACAGGAACTTGAAGTTCTTCCACCTCGTAGCCAGCGCCAAGAGGAGGACGTACTATATATCCAACCTACGGGTGGAGGGGTCGGTGATTTCAGAGGAGGAAAAGATTAGGGAGAAGATTGTTCAGTATTATTCGAGCCTGTATTCGGAACCCTGTACCTTTAGACCCAAGGTGGATGGCCTTCAATTTGATAGGATTGATCAGGAGTAGAGAGTCTAGTTGGAGAGGCCTTTTGAGGAAACAAAGATTGTTAGAGTCATTGGGGATCTTGGGGGGGACCGAGCCCCAAGGCCATATGGTTCCTCCTTGGCATTTTTCAAGAGGTGCTGGGCCATTATTAGAAGGGACTTCATGAAAGTGGTTCAGGAGTTTGAAGAAGGGGCTGTCTTGGATAGGTGTACAAATAGCAACTTTATCACTCTCATCCCCAAGAAGGCAGGAGCGGAGTCTATGTCCAATTATCGCCCGATTAGCCTAGTGGGGAGCACCTGCAAGATTATCGTTAAGGCTTTGGCGAACAGGATGAAGGAGGTGATGGGGTCGATCATTTCCCCTTCACAATGAGCTTTCATTAAAGGAAGGTAAATATTAGACAGTGTGTTAATCGCTAAGGAATGTATTGATTCCAAACAGAGAGAGGCGAAGGAGGGCATTGTATGCAAAATTGACATGGAGAAGGCTTACGACTATGTAAGCTAGAAGTTTCTTTATTATCTGCTAGATAGAATGGGGTTTGGATGGAGGTGGAGAAAGTGGATCCGGGTTTGTATCTCATCGGCGTCTTTCTCGGTTCTGGTGAATGGGGTCCCGGTAGGTTACTTCACAAGCTCGAGGGGGTTGAGACAAGGTGACCCCATTTCCCCTTTTCTGTTCATTGTAGTAGTTAATGTTCTAAGTAGAATGATAAAAAGAGCTGAGGAAAGGGGCTTGATTGAAGGCTTCAGTTAGAGTTGCCGAGGTCCGGAGATAACCCATTTACAGTTTGCCGACGACACGATTATTTTCTCCCAAGCCTCACATCGTCAGCTGACGTACATTCGATGTGTTCTGAGATGTTTTGAGGCGGTGTCTAGATTGAGAATAAATCTGGCTAAGAGCGAGGTGTTCGGGGTAGGAGAGCTGACCGGGATGAGGAACTTGGCCAAGAGCCCAAGGTGTGAGGTAGGAAGTTTCCCTACTACTTATCTTGGCCTTCGTTGGGGGCTAAGTATAAGGCCAAGCACATATGGGATCCGGTAGTGGAAAGAGTTGGGCAACGGTTAGCAGGTTGGAAGAGGAGACACCTCTCTAAAGGGGGAAGAATGACACTCATAAAGAGCACCCTCTCCAATATGCCGATTTACTACCTATCCCTGTTTTCTATTCCGGTTGGAGTGGCCAAGGACCTTGAGAAGATTATGAGAGATTTCTTGTGGCAAGGGAAGAGGGACACTCATAGGTTTCACCTAGTGGAGTAGGCTAGAATTTGCAAGCCAAAGGAGGAGGGAGGCTTGGGCTTCCGGTCCATTAAAGAGATAAACATCACCCTCTTGGGGAAATGGTTATGGAGATTCGGTGAAGAGGAGGGAAGTTTATGGCAGTCGGTTATTGATGGCAAGTATGGCAAGCCTATGGAAGGGTATTCGGGGAATGAGGTGACATAGTCGTACGGGTGCAGTCTTTGGAAGGGTATTATGAAGACCCTAGATCTTTTCAAAGAAGGTATCCAATTCATAGTGTGGAAAGGGGATAAGATCAGATTCTGGGAGGACAGGTGGTGCGGCAATGTTACCTTGAAAGAAGCTTTCCATCATTATATCTTATTTCTGACCTCAGAGGAGCCAAGATTCAGGAGTGTGTTGTGGTCTCTGAAGGAGAAGCAACGTGGAATTTAGGTCTAAGGAGAAGGTTGAATGACTGGGAGGTAGACATCATGGGAAGCCTCTTGTGCAGGATCGGGGACGCACTCATCCTCACTTTAGAGGCGGATCAAAGGAAGTGGAGATGGGAAAGCAAAGGCGTCTTCTCGGTTAGCTCTTTCTTTCATCATCTTGGCAGCCCAGGGCAGAGATCGTTTCTAGCGGCTATAGTGTGGGGTGCTCCGATTCCAACGAAGGTGAGTTTTTTGTATGGACCGCAATGCTGGACAAAATTTTGACGGTTGACCACCTGAACAACAGAGGAATGGTGCTCCCTAACAGATGCGCTTTGTGCAAATCCGACGGGGAGTCCGTGGATCACCTTCTGCTCCATTGTCATTTCTCCTTCTCCATTTGGCAAGTCTGTTTCTCCCTCTTTGGCATCGACTTGGTAGTCCCAGTCCATGTGGAATCTTTCATCCATGCCATCTCGATGGGGGTTCTCACAGGGAGAGGCAGGCTGCTTTGGCGGCTTCTTCCTTTTGCGGCGATGTGGACCATATGGAAAGAGAGAAATCGGCGCATATTTGAAGGCAAAGAAGAATATATTCCCAATATTATATTAAGAATTAAAGCCTATTGAGAGAATATGCGCAGTAACACAGAATATTGGGCCAGTAACACAGAAATAGCGCAGACCCCATGCGGGAATATGGGAGTCAACAACTGGACACCTGAGCCGGAATAATCAGGACAAAAGAAGACGATCGACCTGCGCTAGATGGTCAACAATGCGATTCATCACTGGTTAATTAATGAAATCATTTTCGACCCTGACTAGGGGGCTGTAAAACCAACCGTAACTTGATAGCATTCTCAGTTTATTGCATGATTTAGATTTTATGGATATGTTATGGATGATGATGTGTTTTATGAATTATAAATATTGCATATTCGACATTACCGTCTATATACTCACTATGGTTTTCACTCATGCAAACCATATACACATCACTTTGGTCTTCATGCTGCATTGTTGCATCGATGAGTTGTTAGTCGAAACAAATATCTTTTTGGAAGTCAGATTTTATTTGTTCATCATTCTGTTTTCACATCACAACATGTAAAAGATGAGATGTCATTTAAAACAAGGATTTTTTTTCAGAACCAGGTATTATTCATTCCTTGTTGCTATGGGTTGGTAAACTCCTTGTTGAGCCATTATGTTCATTCCATTATTATATTACCATTTTCAGATCCATTTGTAAACTTGGCGCAGTTATTGTGAAAGAGATCAGTGCTTGGGGTAGCTGGCAGCTGTTGGTGGAGGCGCCTAGTCGTTTGAGTTCTCGAGGTGATATGATGATCTTCGTTATATATATTTGTATCTATAATTTATCATTTTTGGACTTGTATATATGGACTTTTGTATATATATGCCTTATGACATGGACACTATTTGTATATACTCTACCATTGAGAATTCTACACATTTTTCTTGTACATATTTATGATATTGTATTTAGATCTTAAATAGCTTAGTTACTAATCTAATCTCGTCAATTAAAATGTGAGTATGAAAATATCATATTGGGATTTGTGGTGGGCTTGTTCACTAGAGTCTGGAGTTTCGAACAAAACTTCGGGCCCCGGCTTAGTGACTCCTGTCACGGAGCCGCCATTCACACTTTGGTTTGTGTCAAGAAACTAGGGCATGATACCCTTAGCCCTCACTCTCGTCTTTTTTGAGCTGTTCTTTGAGAGGAAAAAAACCAACACCACCAACACCACTCCATCATATTCATCATCCTCATCTGTTTAATTCACAGCTCAATATCATATTCTCTAAGAACTATTGTTCACAATTACTGTAGCCATAGCTGTTTATTCTTCTAACATGCAATACCTTCATGGAATACTTCATTCTTAACTTTTTAAGTTCTAAAGACCAAATCTATCTCGAATTTGTCTCATTTCCTTTTTAACGCATACCTCTAATCCCAGTCTCTAATTTAAAGGCCAAGGTTTTCAAGGTCGAGATTCTTACGAATATAAGAGGGTCTGTGTTCTAAACTTGTAAGTTACTAACTTATCAAAACAAAAAACTTGTAAGTTACTAATCAGTTTTAGGATTTAAAATACAAGATGAGCTATTGGACTGTTAGAATGGAGCTTTCTGATAACAAGAAGATAAAAATTTATAAGCAAGCACATGATGTAATGATCTCAGCAATACCTATTATACAAACTTACTGATAAAAAAAAATTATACAAACTTCTTACAGTTATGTTATAAAATAGTGACAAGAAAAGTCGCTGGCCTTTGATTGCATCACCGTGACCAGTTAACTTCAGAAGACCTTGACCATAGACGCCCAAGTTTGCATTCGAACTTATAATGGAATTTTCCTGTCAGAGAAAAGGAAAGATATCATGGCCTAAGCTTTTAAGCTGAAATGAGAAACAAAATACGGACGCTTACATCAAACATATGGGTGAGGTTCAAATCACCATACCCTGAGAACAACCAGATTCCTAACTTCAAGAACAGATGTAGCAACATCAGTATTGCCTCCACCATCAATCTGAATTTTGGAGTTCCACATGAGTAACATTTTGACAGCCATTCTGAATGCACCATACACCTTCATTCATAAAAAGACTCTTTAGAATTCTACATTGTCACATGAAATTTGATTAATTACGAGTTCAAGGATCACTATTTTAGAAAATTAGATACCTTGAAAAAGAAAGACATCATAATATCTTAATAGAAATTACTATACCAAATTTGAATCAGTAAAATATTCAGTGCCAAATGTGCAGCATAATTATATGAATATTGCTAAGAACCAGCTAAAATGTACTAACTTAAATATATCAAGTATTCAATGGAGCAGTTCAGATCAGAATATCTGCCCGATCTATATTCGCTTTTTATCGGTATGGATCTTTAAAATAGGATCCATTTTAAGATGGATTGGATATGGATTAAATATCTTGGATCCGTTTCAGATCTGGATCATGCTTGGATTCAGATCCAGGATCCAATTGGATCTTTAATATCAGTAGCCTCTCTTAGTTCCTCTAACCTATTCCCCTTTTAACCATAAATACTAAATTGCATTATTATAATAATAAGGGCTTTTTTGCTTTACCCCCTTACTTTATTGAAGCAATTTGCATCTCACCCAATGTTTTTAAAATATTTGCGTCTCACCCTTTGACCATGGTCAACGTCGTTGACCATGGACGGTCTCCGGATGGACATCCCAATATTTTTTAAATGACTATAATGACCTTGGGTGAGACAAATATTTTAAAAACATTGGGTGCGATGCAAATTGCATCAATAAAGTAAGGGGGACAAGCAAAAAAGTTTTTTTTTCTGGCTTTTTTTTTTTTTTTTTTTTGAGGATTGTGAGCTCAACCTCTTTTTGAGGATTGCGAACTATAAAAGGAACTCACCTTCACAGGTTGTTAAGCACGATAATGTCCCTCATCAATGATGACGAGGGACCACAATATGAGCCACGTGGCACACTCTTAGAGGTCACTAACCATATGGATGTTGGGCCCATCGCTAGGTGGAGCTACATACCAAATATCAGCCTGATTAGTGATTTCAAACCATTAGATCTTTGTACCCCCAAATTATGTTCAAATTCTGCAGATAAAATCAACTCACGAAAACGACTCTAATCCAATGCTTAAAAAGTAACATTCAGATTAATTTTTGGTCGCTAGGTACACCTACAGTTGGGCCAAAAGTAAATGAAGAAAGGTTTTGAGCTCACAATCCTTAAAACAAAAATATATATATATATATATATATATATATATCCTCGACAAAAAAAAGATCTTTTGCTTGTCCTCCTTACTTTATTGATGCAATTTGCATCGCACCCAATGTTTTTAAAATATTAGTGTCTCACCCAAGGTCATTATAGTCATTTAAAAAATATTGGAATGTCTATCCGAAGACCGTCTATGGTCAACGACGTTGACCATGGTCAAAGGGTGAGACGCATATCTTTTGAAAACATTGGGTGAGATGCAAATTGCATCAATATAATAAGGGGGTAAAGCAAAAAAGCCCTAATAATAATTGGGGATATATTGTCTTAAACATGGTGAAACCATATATTTTTAAAATTAATCTAACCTTGAAGATTTAAATCCTTTAGTTTCCTTTACATTTAAATCTAAAAACTTGTCTCTTCTAATCTCATTTCCTCTTCCTCTTGAACATCTAATTTCCTCCCCACCAAGGAAATAAATTTCGCAAAATTATCGAAATATTTCGCGAAATATTTCCTATTTCTAGTTTACCGAAACGAAAGAATACATACACGAAATATTTCCATACAAGTCGAAATATTTTGCATAAACAGTAAATTTCGATCAATTGATCCATATTTGATCCATTTAACCCATTTCCATATATTTATTTCATAAAAAAGATCAATCCATTGTAGATTTCTTTGTTCACTGATTGATCGTGAGGATGATTCGAATCCCATTTGGAGTTTTTTTTAAATTCGAAATGTACTTAAGTATACAATTTCCTGCTATCATTTCTTGCTACAAATAGATAGTTTAGGTGTAAATGCATCAAATCTATGATGCATTGACACTTGATTGTCCACAGATTGAAGATCATTTAGAGTGAAAATTTGAAATTTAGGGGAAACCCCAATTTCATTGGTTTTTACCCTAAACATCCATGCTTGTGCATAAATTGATTATATGTTGCATTACTCAGCCCATCTACAAGTTGGTCAGGTTAAAGTTTTTTCCTAAAATTATTTGAACATTCAAAAAATTAAGTAAACATTAATGTAAGTGAATAAAGATTCGTTAATATCTTGATTTATGTCTTTTTTATAATAAATAATTGAATAATAGTTATCTAATTAAATTATATCTTGACTGACTATCAGATGCCTGCTTCAACATATTAAAGATCGTTATGGTCATTCATTTCCACACTACATATGGTTATATATCTTGGTTTGATAGCTTATGAGTTTATTTTTATGCTTGTTTTATCATTTCCCAAACTTTCCACAATATTTCCATCATTTCCACATTATTTCCATCATTTCCATGAAAAATGTATTATTTCCACACTGGTCGAAATATTTCCACGAAACATTTCCAATTCCGAGCTGATCGAAATAAACCTCGAAATCGAAATTTATTTCTTTGCTCCCCACTAACCCTAAAATTCTCATTAATATCTTCTCTCCATCTCTCAAACTCACAACACATGGAGGACGTGAGAAGAAGAGAAACTCTAACTTAGCTTTTCGTCCTTCCACCTCTATGCGAGGATGCAAATTATCATAAAAACCCATAATATGAGGTGGCCAAGCGAAGATCAAAACCACTGACCATTCCTTCCCCACTCAGTGAAGAGCAGATCTTCATGAAAATCCTAGCCTCAATCCTCTTCTAGATGCTACAACTTTGTCTTGACATTGTAGAATATGTTTGAGATTTTACTAGACTTATAGACCGTTCACCTGATGCTCCCTCTCAAAGGAGGCATGAAGAAGGGAAAGGAGACATAGGATTATGTGCACACCTGAGAAAGGAGTATTGAATGGCCGTACCCGGGCTGAATCGGATCCGTGTTTGAAACTTAAATAGAATCTAGTTTGGATCTCGATATGGATTTCTACATATGGGTCGTACGTACATGGATCTCGAGTTGAACTTGGATCTGGATACCATTCAATGTCTAAGAATTTGGATTTGGACCTAGATCTAAATCCAGCCCAAATCTGAACTGTGTCATGCCCTAATATAAAAGTTATTGATTCCAAATAGTAATGAAACCAGGCAAAAAACCATATTTTAAGAGAGCCATATGGCTGTCATTGGTTGAACAATCAGGGTGAAAGTCATCATCATCATAATACAGAAAGATGTAGGTAACCAAAGTCATTGTTCCCCAATCTACTTTGAACAGTTTACATCGAAAAGAAAACGGTGAACTCCATTCCTTTGGTAGCCAGTTTTGGAAAGAAGCCATGGATATAGAGACTGACTAAGGGATGATACAACCATACAGGTATGAGACCTCAAGCCCTTGTGTCCTCCATGATCTCTGACAACTCATGGTGTCCTCCTCCATTCCAAAATCTGACGTAGTGGAATGTAAAGTTAATCACGAAAGTGAACCAGGAAGAAGAACGTCTTCAACCGAAAAGAAACCTTAAATCCACAAGAAAAACGTGATAGAATACTTAAACAATAAAATTCATTGATTCTTTTGTCCAAATACAACCCATCTTAAATAGGGCAAATCACTAAAGAAATAGAAACCTACTAAAAGTCTAAAACTACTAAAATAGAAAAAATTCCAAAAAAAAATAGAAATTCTTACTAAGACTAGAAATGGATAGTAGTAGATCCTAAAAATAAGTCATAATTGACGGGGAGTGATTCTGATTTCTACAACTTAAGTTATTACTAAAACAAAACTCTCCAAAAATAGCCAAATTGTCGTTATGACCCACTAAATGATGGAATTTGGCCAAAATTAGTCGTATTCTTGACCTTATTCATTCTGAAGATCTCGTCATTTCTTTTCAGAGCAGTCCGGTCCAACGCAATTTCGACACTAAAAACAATTTCGTTAATGCCTATTACGTCTTTTTAGTGTCTTTAGCATTAATGCCCGTTACGTCCTTTTTAGCATCGTTTGGACTTTTGACGGTCCAAATGCTCCATGAACTCCTCTACTACGTGTTCTACATCAATCCCCTCAACTTGAAAATAACTCATCATCGAGTTCACCAAAAGCAAGAGATGAGAGTCTGACGATGCTACTCGAATAAATCTCGCACGTTGAAAATCTTCGAAAGAGCCATACCTTCAGGAAGATCAACGACATAAGCATTGTCATTAATCCTGTGCAAGATCTTACACGAGCCAATTTTCTTCTGCTTCAACTTCTTGTACGTACCTACTAGGAACCTTTCCATGCGAAGATGAACCATAACCATATCACCTTCTTTGAAAACTTTCCATCGCTTGTGTTTGTCAGTTGCAACTTTATACTTGGCGGTGGCTTCTTCCAAATGCTTCTTGATGTCTGTATGGATTAACGTTATCTTTTCAACCATATGATCGGCAACAATACTCATATCTGGCAATTTCGGCAAAGGGACCAAATCTAGAGTGTGCGTAGGGAGGCGTCTGTAGACAACCTCAAATGGTGGTTTGCCAATAGAACAATTAACCACATTATTATAGGCAAACTCGATTTGAGCAAGTGCAAAATCCCACCGCTTCGGATTCTCACTAGATAAACTCCGCATAATATTCCCCAAAGTACAGTTTACCACCTCTGTCTGGTCATCTGTTTGTGGATGACACGTACTGATATACTACAACGAACTATCCACAGTGTACGTCAGAAATGGCTCAAAAACTTACTATCACGATCAGAAATGATAGTCTTGGGGAGACATGCAAACGAACCTCCTTAAAGAACAAATTGGCGATGTTGGTGGCATTCGATGTCTTTTTGCACGGGATAAAGTGTGCCATCTTCGAAAACCTGTCAACTACCACAAACACGGAATCTATACCTCGTTGAGTCCGCAAAAGACCCGACACGAAGTCCATAGATAGATCTTCCCTTGGTGCATTAGGAATTGGTAATGGATTGTAAAGACCCGCATTCTACGCATGACCCTTGGCTGCCTGACAAGTGTAACAACGTTGTACATAGCGTCTCACGTCTCTTTTCAACTGTGGCCAATAGTATCTCTCTTTAACTAGGGCAATACTTTTGTCACGTCCCATGTCACCTTCTAGTCCTCCAACTTGCTTTTCCCGAATAATGTGTTCTTGAAGAGAACTCTTGGGAATGCATAATCGGGTTCCTTTAAAAAGGAAACCTCCCTGAATCTAATATTCACCCGAACCCGGCTATCCCGATATGCATTTAGCCCACTCGTCTTGAAAATCCTCATCATCAGCATACAACTCTTTCAAATAATCAAACTCGATTACCTAACTTTGGACAGTAATAAGGTAACTCGTCGACTCAACGCATCAACTACTTTATTTTACTCCCCAGATTTGTGCTTCAATGCAAAAGTAAACTCCTAGATCGTAGCAATCCATCTAACATGCATACGATTTGGAGTTGTCGAGTTGTTAATAAATTTTAAAGCCTGATGATCCATATGCAAGATGGATTCTCTATGAACTAGATAATGCTTGTAGATATTGTACTACAGCATACAACTTTAACTCGTACATGGCCACTTCTTTCGGGAATCCCTAAATTTCTCACTGTAAAAAACAATAGGTCGTCCTTCTTAAGAAAGAACAGGTCAATACCTGGCATAATAGTCTACTTCAAATAATTTTTCGAAGCTAGGTAGAGATAAAACAGGGGCAGACGTCAGTTTTTCCTTGATCAATGCAAAACTTTGCTCGGCTTCGTCTGTCTACTGAAATTGTTTTTGGTTTTGCTTTAGGCAATTTGTTAGTAGTGTGGCAATACTGCTAAAATTCCTCACGAATTGCCTGTAAAAAGTGGCCAATCCAAGGAAGTTGTGTACCTCACTAATAGATTTAGGCGTAGACCATTCTCGAATGGCTCTCACCTTGTCTTCATCTACTTTGATGCCCGAGGAACTCACCACATAACCCAAAAATATAAGACTGTCAGTCAGAAAACTGCACTTTTTGAGATTGACGTACAGACTTCTCCTGAAGCACAGTAAACACGTCCCAAATATGTTGGACATGCTCATCCTCATCACGGCTATAAATTAGTATATCGTCAAAATAAACAACTACGAACTGACCGATAAAGGGTTTGAGCACCTGGTTCATCACCCTCATAAACGTACTGGGTGCATTGGATAACCCAGAGGGCATTACCAACCACTCATACAAACCATGTTTCATCTTGAAAGCTGTCTTCCACTCATCACCCGGCCAGAAGCAAATCTGATGATAGCCACTCTTCAGATCGATTTTGGAAAACACCTTGAAACTTTCAAGCGTATCTAGCATGTCATCCAACCGTGGTATAGGGAACCTATACTTCACGGTTATTTTGTTGATGGCTCTACTATCTATGCACATCCTCCAACTCCTATCTTTCTTAGGAGTTAATAAAGCTGGTATTGCACAATGGCTCATATTCTCTCTGATCAATCCCTTACGAAGTAGTTCCTCAACCTGCCCTTGTAGGAATTCAAACTCTTTCGGGATCATCCAATAATGAAGCAGATTAGGCAGACTTGCACCAGGAACTAGGTCAATATGGTGTTGTATATCTCTTATAGGGGCAGTCCATCTGGAAAGTCTTCAGGTATAATCCCCTCAAATTCAGCAAACAAAGGTCTCAACTTGTCAGGGACTTCCGAAGCGTGAACATCATCGCCCTTCACAATTAGGGCATATATCTCCCAGTCTCCTTAGATTCTTGAACGATGTCACTAACAATTAGAAATGATCGCCCATGCACTTTAGAAGCTTTGGGACAACTCTCTCCTGTCATAGAGGCAAGGATAATTTTAACCCCATCCTTAAAAAATGTGAAAGTATTATCCTTACCTCTATGAATAGAGTTAGCATCGTACTGCCAAGGCCTTCCGAATAGTATATGGTAGGCATTCATATCAACTACATCACATATAATTTCATTCTTATAAAATTTTTAAATAGACAATAGAATCCTATAATGTTCGGTTAAGTTTTGCCGACCTGCTTGATCTAGCCGATCAAATACGGAGAGGGATGCTTTTCGGTCTTCAACTGTAGCTTATCCACCATGGTTTTGGACACTATTTTTATTGCTGTCTTCATCTATGATCAAATCACAAACACATTTATTGACCGTACATTGCGTTCGAAAGATATTATGCCTCATACATATATCTCCTGCTTTGGCGCGTACAACAGTCTGCGCACCACAAGATACTCCTTCGTCCCCGTAGGTCATAGCTGCCTCGTCATATCCCTCATCTTCCTCATACCGATCCGCATCATTGTCGTCAACTGTTTCTGCATAGGTCATCAGATTGGTCGACTGACGTTGTGAGCACTGATTCGAACAGTGTCTGGGCTAGCCGCACTGATAACACTTAATCGGTTGTGGTGGTGCGCATGGATTTGAGGATGTACCTCTAATAGGGCTAGCTCCTCCGCCTGACCTTGTCTGACTACTCCCCGAATCTCGATTTGTAATAGGTGGCTGAGTATTTCCTCGGATTGGTGTTTTACCCGGATTCTGCAATGACTCTTGCACTGTAGCAGGTGCAAAGGCCTTCCCCATAGTTTGACCTCGTAACCCTAGGCGATCAAGTTGGGTCTCAACTCTGGTTACTAACTGCACTGCATCAGTCAGCATGTACACAGGTTGCATCGTAACCTGATCCTAGATGGTCATTCGCAATCCTCCCAAAAATCATGCTACTAGTTGTGACTAAGACTTAACCAGATCATTACATGCTGATAGTTGATAGAATTCTGCAACATAATCTCGAACCGTGCAATTTCCGTGGCAACAATTTTCATACTGTTGAAATGGTACCTGATCGTAATCGGCAGGAAGGAAACGCTCCCTCAAGAACTGCTTCATCGATGGCCATGATCGGATTGGGGCTTTGGCCTGACGGGTTTATGATAGCTGCAACTGCTCCCACCAAGCCGAGGCTCCTCCTTTAAGCTTGTATGCCACAAGCTTAACCCTCTTTTCTTGAGCAACCTCCATATAGTCAAAGAACCGTTCGACCTCAAAAAGCCAGTCAAGGAAATTCTTGATGTGAAGTAGGCCATTACAGGAAGGAAGGTCAACCTTGAGACGAAAATCAAGATCTTGCGCTATATTCCTTTGTCCGCCTTGTTGAAAAACTAGATTATCAACTTCTTCATCACTAGGCTCATTGTCATAGCCTCGCCAGTGATTATTCTCGATCCTTGGGCCACGATCACGCAAATATCTATTATTGGGTATAGGTCGTTCATTACCTTAAATCTGGTTTCTACCGAATGCCAGAGTTAACTGCGCAATCACAGCATGCATAGCTTATAGTGATTGTTGAGTCCCGTTGGAAGGCCTCAAACGTAAACGCTGATACGGGTCGATTCTCGGGAGCAACATCCACAAGGTTTATCGAGCCGGATCCATCCTTGGCAGCCATGGAACAAGGGAAAATCCTCTCTCTGATACCAACTTGACGTAGCGGAAGCATGAACCAGGAATAAGAACGTCTTCAACCAAAAAGAAACCTTGAATCCACAAGAAAAATGTAATAGAATGCTTAAACAATAAACTTCATTGAATCTTTCGTCCAACTACAACCCATCTTAAATGGGGCAAATCACTAAAGAAATAAAAACCTGGGGAGAAATGAAGCACCGGGTCCAAACGGTTTCACCCTACTATGCTTTCAGAGATGTTGGGACATTGTTCGAGAAGACGTCATGCTCATGGTTAAGGAGTTCGAGGAAGAGGCTACTCTTGATAGACTCTCAAATAGCACTTTCATCACCCTAGTTCCCAAAAAGGAGGGGGCAAAATCGCTTCGGGATTTTCGCCCCATCAGCTTAGTGGGTAGTTCATACAAGATTATAGCCAAGATCCTTGCATCTCGTATGAAGGAGGTGATCAGCTCAGTCATATCTCCATATCAAGGAGCCTTTGTGAAAGGGAGGCAATTGATAGATGGTGTGTTAATAGCAAACGAGTGCATAGATTCGAGATTAAGAGAAGGCAAAGGTGGCATCCTTTGTAAGGTTGATATGGAGAAAGCCTAAGACCATGTCAATTGGATGTTTCTAGACCACATGCTAGACAGGATGGGATTCGGGGACAGATGGAGAGCTTGGATCCGAGTATGCATCTCTTCCGCTTCCTTCTCTATCCTAATTAATGGGTCACTTGCCTGTTTTTTCAATAGCTCAAGGGGTCTTAGACAGGGCGACCCGATCTCCCCTTATCTCTTTGTGGTTGTAGTGGAAGCTCTTGAGAGGATGACACTTAAGGCAACAGAGGGCGGATATGTGGAGAGTTTCCATGTCTGTCAAGGAGGTCCCACGATCACGCATCTACAATTCGCAAATGACACTATCTTCTTCTCCCATGCCTCTCACAGACAACTCAGATACCTTCGATGTGTTCTTAGGTGTTTTGAGGTTGCATCTGGTCTGAGAGTTAATCTCCTCAAAAGCACAGTGTATGGGGTGGGCGAGGTCCCAAACATACACAGATTGGCCAACAATTTGGGGTGTGGGATTGGGAGCTTGCCTTTTACCTACCTCGGTTTACTGCTTGGAGCCAAATATAAAGAGAAATCGATATTGGACCCAATGGCTGAGAGGTTTGGGAGTCGATTGGCCGGATGGAAGAAAAGATACTTGTCGAAAGGGGGCAAGATCACGCTCATTCATAGCACTCTCTCTAGCTTGCCTATCTTCTTCATGTCCTTATTCTCTATCCCAGTGGCAATGGCCAACAGACTGGAAAGGATTATGAGAGACTTCCTTTGGGTAGGGAAAGAGGACAATCACAAATTCCATCTTATCAAGTGGGAGCAGATTTGCAAGCTTAAGGAAGTGGGGGGTCTTGGCTTCAAACACCACCGAGATATGAACATGGCCCTTCTAGCTAAATGGCTTTGGCGTTTTGGCAAAAAGGAAGGTAGTGTGTGGAGGGAGGTCATTGCTAGCAAGTTTGGGACCTTGGAATTCGGATGGCAAACACTCCCCGTTCAATGATCTTACGGTGTTAGCATGTGGAGAGGGATCTTTAAATCTCGAGCCAAATTTGATGGAGGCCTCCTCATCAGAGTGGGCAAGGGTGACAGTGTGAGATTCTGGGAAGACAAGTGGAGTGGCGATGATACTTTGAGAGAAGCACTCCCATCTTTGTACCGGCTATCTGATTGGAAAGGGGAGACCATCTAGGAATGCATCGAAGGGGAAGAAGGGCACAAATCGTGGAATCTGGGATTCATAAGGTATTTCAATGACTGGCAGTTGGAAAGCCTTGCCTCTTTACTGGAGCGGGTAGGTTCAAACCCCTAGTTGGAGGAAGATCCAGATAAGGGAATCTGGAAGTGGGATAATCAAGGAACCTTTTTAGTGAGCTCCTGTTACCGGGGAAGCGCCCCTATTAGGCAGGAGGTCTTCCCAGCCCGTGTCATTTGGAAGCCCCCCATTCCTTCTAGAGTGAAGTTCTTCGTATAGACTGCTATCCATAACAAGAAATTGACTGTGGATCACCTTATTAGTAGAGGTATGGCATTGCCTAACCGTTGCGTGCTTTGTAAAGCGGAAGCGGAGTCAGTGGACCACGTGTTTGCTCATTGTAGCTTCACCATGGGAGTGTGGCAGACTTTTTTCCAGCTCTTTGGAATTGCCTTTGTGACTCCACAACATGTCATCGGCTACTTCCAGGGCGTGGCGGATGACTCTTTTACTAGGAGAGGGAGAATCCTATGGCGGACACTCCCCTTTGCAGTCTTGTAGGCCACATGGAAGGAGAGGGACCGAAGGATCTTCATAGGCAAAGAAGAAGGCATCCATGAGGTGATCCTGGACGTGAAAGCATTGCTTTATATTTGGTCCTCAGTTTTCCCTCTATTTAGAAGGTGTTTTTTTGAATCCTTTGTACATAGATGGTCTGATCTCTTAGGGGACCTCTCCTCTTCTCTAAGGAGCTTGGCCTGCCTCTCTTGTTCTTTGGGGTTTTCCCCTAATTTAATTAAATACATACATACTTATAAAAAAAAAAAAGTCTAAAACTTCTAAAATAGAAAAAATTCCAAAAAATTCTTATAACAGTAGATCCAAGAAATGCTTCAGAATCGACAGGGGGTGATTCTAATTTCTACAACTCAAGTTATTACTAAAACAAAACTCTCCAAAAATAGCCAAATTACCGTTTTGACCCACTAGACTATAGAATTTGGCCAAAATTAGTCGCATTATTGATCTTATTCATTCTGAAGATCTCGTCATTTCCTTTCAGAGAAGTCCGGCCCCGTGCAATTCCGACACTAAAAAGAATTTCGTTAATACCTATTACGTCCTTTTTAGTGTATCTTTGGTATTAATGCCCGTTACGTCCTTTTTAGCATCGTTTGGACTTTTGACGGTCCAAATACTCCACGAACTCCTCTGCTACGTATTCTACATCAAAATCCTTATTTGATTTGTCTTTGTGAATGTCACCATGAAGTGGGAAATACAAAGCCTCCTAGTAAATTAGAAATTCTAGGGATACCATCACTTAATGGTCCTTATTCTCTTGAAAACATCCTTTTTCAGTAAGTAAATGAGTATATTAATTAAAGAAGAGGCAAGCCACATTGTACAAGTTAAAAAAAAAAAAAAAGAGTATGGAAGTCCCTCAATACCTATGAACAAGATACAAAAGGAGCTCAAAGACTACCCTGTATAATAAGCTACCCATGCACATAATTTGAAAGATTGAGAATTGAGTTTGATGATGAATAAAAGATACATAGCTTTGATCTTTTGTTTTGTGAAAAGATCTTTTTCTTGTACAATTATGAGTTTAGAATAGTGTCTGAATAGTGCATTTCAAGATTGCTAGGTAAAGTATTTGTAATTATTTATAAGCGTTAGTAAAAAAACTTGTCATTATATGATGGGTTTTGAAGTAGTTAAGTATATTATATATTCTTTTTTTTATTTTTTGCAATATTATTTCGTATTTTCTCAACTCATAAAGAAAAATCTTTATGAATTTTACAATCCAACAATTTGAATCCCAATTTGAAATGAATCCTACTCCTTGCAATTTTACTATCCGATGTGATTCTGACAATTGCACTATACAAAAAGTGCATTTCCTAAAGATATCAGCCTCTCTCCCAAATCAATCATCTCAAAAGGTGCATAACAAATAAAAACCGCAAAATAAGTAGTTGATGGAATATAAAAATAAATCTAATGCAAAACAGTAGATTCAAATCACATGTAATGTCAAGTCTCATAATAAATTACTAGTGAGTGGCAAGTGCACTCATGTGATCACGAAATTTTATACAGGTTGAGAAAGGAAAAATTAATTAGTTATCAATTATCTCTATTAATAGCAATTGTCTTTATTAGTAGCAAATCCAATATATATATTCAAATTAGTTATGAAAGAGTGAAAGACTAAACCCTTCAATACTTAGAATAGTTAATCTATTCTATTATTGGGGCTACTTTGAAAATTTGTCGACCCAAGTGTTCACTCTATAATATAGATAACACAAATAGACCATAGTGATGATTCATCTACTTATAAAGAAAAGAAAAAAGAAATATTCATGAAAGTACCATACCTTTATGATGGAATCACTCATTAAAAGTTCTTCTGCAACAAGCTCGAATTCTGAGACTGGATAGTCTGATAATCCAAAGCTGATGCTGCCCCCATAAAGTAGACTTAGTTGGCCTCTAACCTTTACGAAGAAAGAATTTAACACAAGATTATGGTATAAGTGACTCTTCCAATCAGAGGGAATAATCTTACAAACTATTGAATAAAGTGAGAGGAATACAATATACTTGGGTATCTGCAACTTTAAAAGTAGAAGCCAAGCTCCATATTACAATTTTAGAGCAAGTGAAATAATATCATAAATAATATCATGATTCACAGACTCGCACCAATGCAAAGGATAACTGAATCTGGATCACTTTAAATACATATATAATGATAAACCATTGAGCTCCTATATTAACTCTATGCTATCAAAACAACATATATTGGCGTTGACGGACTAGTTATCAGAAGATACGAAATCAGATTTTCAGGGTTTGCAACTTGCAGATCAAAATAAACAGTACATAGCAGACAAGAAAAGTTCAGTTTTCCAACCATTTTGAGGGATTAAGTTGTTTTCCGCTACTGAAGTAGCAGATTCCATAATGTAATTTATAGACATGAAATCTATAAGAAACCAAGCAAATTAGAGAAAAGGTATTCTGATGAAACAAAAATAATTGTGTACAATGCACTTTTTCAAGACAAACTAGATATGAGGCACTTGTATAGTGCTAGCGGATGGTGTGTTCCCACATACGTGTTGTGTTGGCCTGACAACCAGTTGATATACATAGTTGTTTCGCCTTTCCCCAACAGGTCTATCTTTCGGGGTAAATGGTTGTTTAACATGGTATCAGAGCCTTAATGCCTGGGAGGACGCGCGTCAAGTCTCCAGCAGAGTGTATTCCAACTGATGGGGTGCGTTAGCGGATGGTGTGTTCCCGAACACTTGTGGTGTTGGCCAGACGACCCGTTGATATACATAGTTGTTTCACTTTTCCCAAACAGGTCAATCTTTTGGGGTAAATGCAAAACAACTATGTATATCAACGGATCGTCGAGCCAACACAACACGTGTGCGGGAACACACTATCCGCTAACACACACCCTCAGCGGGAATACACTCCGCTGGAGACTTGAACCCGCGATCTCCCAATCCTTAAGGCTCTGATACCAAGTTGAAATAGTTTCTATGGTTAGGTTTAGGTTTAGGGTTCCAAAGGTTAGAGAAGAAGATAAGAAAGAAGAAAGGGAAAGGATGTCATGCTTTTGGTCACGTGACTCCATAATTCTTATTTATATGGAGAAAAAATTCCAAGGACAAGTATACCCCTCATTCTGGTACAGCACCAGAACAATACATTGTGGAATATTGTCCCGTATCAAAGCCATAACTTAAGAAATTTGAACCTTCTTTTATAGTATGTGTGTACTTTATAATACATGTAAAAGATAAAATATATATATATATATATATAATTAATCAAGCATAAAAAATCAATTTACGTATGTATATTTATATCATTTTGTATCGAGAGGGACCAATTTTTTTTCCCAATGTCGCATTCTTTCTCAATCTAAATTCCTCGTTCTATCAACTTACCGAGATGCAGAACGAGACCAAGATTTTAATGAGTATTTGAATAGGGCATCAATCAACTAGTGAGCTGAGATTTTTTTTTTTTCTTTTTTAATGATTGATGATAAAGAAATTTATGAAAGAAAAGAAAAAAAAAAAAAAAGAGAGCTAGGAAAGGCCATACTCGATATGCAAAGAACATCTAAGATCCCTCTATTGCCAAGCAGTCCAGCACATGGAGGTTATGGATATACAAAATATCAACATAGTAAAAGATAAGTAATCTGATCAATTACATTGCCAAGCTTCCGAGGACCCAACACATGAGAAGATGCACATTCCAAGACATTACAAGAGTCACCTTCCACTTTGAGCAGGTCACAAAAGGAATAACAAAAAATCTTTAGCGCCACTAGGAGAGGTTTACACCTCCATTTTGTTTAATCAGTAATGTCAATCAGTGGAAAAATGGGTCTAGAGAAAACCTATTGTGTGGGTTCTTTGTCAAATCTCAAGATTCCACCTATATCCATCAACCCAGATGTTGAAGGAGCATTGTTAAGACTAGCTTAAATACTCCTACTTCTAGCTTTTCCCAAAGTGGAAAGATGAGCAACTTCTTCCTCAACTTAACTTGCTAAAATGGAATTTCGCCCATGCTGAAAGGGAGAAATTGTCCTTGAAATTGTTTGAGGATAAACACACACATGATGATTTTGCACCTAAGGTATCCAAAAGCATGGCTCAAAATCTCGTTTCATCTCAACCGAGACTATTATAAGAGACTTATTTGTAATATCTTATATTCTGTAAGGGTGTCTTTGTAATTATGCAATAGTTCCAATATTAAAAATATTGGTGGAATCGTTGAGCTCATTATACTCAACACTATTTCACCCTTACTCCTTTATTCTCTTCTCTTCTTCTCTAACCCTAAATCTCCATCATTCTCTAATATTCTTCTTCCCTAGTTACATTCCCGAGTTACAACATGCTATCAGAGCATGGTTGCGTGACCATGGCTCAACCCTAGAGAAGATGGGAACTCTAGGGATTGTGAATGATAACACGGGGCTTTCCAAAGGTGGAGATCATCTCCCATGGTTAGCCGCAGATCGCAGAAGGCTAGATAAATAATCCCATGCATGACAACATGCTCCAAGAGGGTCCAGAAACCCTAGCCACCATTGCCGCAAGCTTTCCGGAGGGTTTAGAAACCCTAGTTGCACTCTCCAGAACCCTAGAGAACTATCTCCAAGGCTAGCTGCACCTTCTAGAACCTTGGAGAATACCATCTCGACCTAGTCGCAAGTCTCAAAAAGGTCCAGAAGCCTTCTCAGTGCTAGCCGCACCCTTCCAGAAAGTGGGAGAATTGATCCCATGTGCAACAGCACCCTCCAGAAGTTGGGAGAACTGCTCCCAGGTGTAACCGCACCCTCCGGAAGGTGGGAGAACCTCTTCCAGTCCTAACCGCGCCTATCCAGGAACCTTTCGGCTTCCCCGAAACTATTCATAGGTCCCCTGTGGGCTTTTCTCCAGTGGAAGAAGAGGGTGATTTGCACTTCAACAATAGTTCGGGTGACTTCTGATCAGCCCAAGTTACTCTATTCCTCATAAAGGTCTTCTCTACTATCATGAGTACATCGGAAGTTATTGTTGCCCTCCCAGTCTGGGGAGTCGTGGTGACCACAATCCCAAACCTCAGATCACCATGGTGAAGCATGATGGGTCCAACTATCTTGAGTGGTCCCAATCTGCTAGGATGTATATTATCAGTCGTGGAAAAACGAATAGATAACGGGATGAGTCACTGCACCTTCAAAGACCGATGTCATATTTGAGAAATAGGAAGCAGAGAACTCGATGGCTATGTCATGGTTGCTCCATTCCATGCAACCATCGATCAACAAAGGCTTTCTTTTTCTCCCGATGGCCAAGAATATCTGGGATGCAATATCCCAGACTTATTCTCAAGTTGGGAATTTTGCTAAGATGTATGAACTTCAGCAAGAGAAAGCACGTCTGAATCAAAGAGATCTCCCACTGGGCTCATACTATGCTACTTTACGTAATAATGGGAAGAGGTAGATCACTACCAAACCTACACACCTGCCTGCACTACTGATGCTACAGTATTCCGGAAGATGATTGAACAAACTCGCATCTTCGAGTTTCTATGTGGTCGGAACCAAAGCTATGAGCAAGCTCGGGTCAATATATATTGGGCAAAGACCCACCACCTACGTCTCTTGCACAGGTCTACTCCTACATTCAGAGTGAGGACAACAAGAGGACAGTTATGGACTCCAAGCCGAACACTAACGTTCCTTTATCTGAGAGCAAGCGTCGCCACACTCGGGAGACCTGCTAGAGCCTACATGGTCGTCTTGCACAGTTCTTTGGAGGCAAAGAAGGCTCATTTAGGAAGCCTTCTAGTGCCAAACAGGGGACCTCAGCCAATCATGCTACTAGTTAGGAGTCTTCTGATATGATACTTTCATCCTCCAAACCACCTAGTACCATCTCGAGCACAGACCTTGACAAGTTGCGCCAACTTCTTGCACAACTCAATTGCCCCTCCTTTGAATTCATTCAAACAAGTACATCTTGTTTAACCGATCATGTGTCTACTGCACCCAATGGTCCATCCTGGATCATTGATTCTGGTGCCTCCAGTCATATAACTGGTATGTCCTCCCTTTTCTTCACCTACAATATCTATTCGGGTAAGGATAAGGTTCAAGTGGCAGACGGCTCCTCCTCTATCTCGAGGAAGGGCACTATCTTTGCCACACCTACCTTACCTTTATCCTTTGTATTTCATGCTCCTAAAGTCACCACTAACCTGCTTTCTGTTAGCCATCTTACCAAGAGCCTAAATTGTAGTATTATTTTTTTCCCAACACATTGTGTCTTTCAGGACTTGGAGACGAGGCGGATGATTGGCAGTGGTCGTGAAGATGGTGGATTGTACCTACTCGACAGCCAATCGACTTCATACTCAATTTCTCATCAGTCCAGTGCGAGTGTCAATAGTCCTCGAGTCAATTAAAACATGTTAATGTGATGGCATAACAAGCTTGGTCATTTACCTTTTCCTATTTTGACGTGTATGTTACCTGAGTTTGCGTCTGTTCAGTCATTTGAGTTCCATTGCAAAACTTGTATACTTGTAAAACAATGTTGGATGTCTTTCCTAATCAGTAATAATAAAAGTACTTCTCATTTACAACTTGTGCACTCTATTGCTTGGGGACAAAGTCCCACTAATTATGTGTTTGGCTTCTGCTACTTTTTGGTATTTATGGATGATTACAGTCGCTAAACTTGGATATATCTCATGAAATCTAAGAATGAGATGCACACTATCTTTCAGTCCTCCCATAAGATGGTGTGCAATCAACTGGGTACCACGTTGAAAGTCATACGCTCTTACAATGGGGGGGGGTACTACATGTATAGTGCCCTTACCTCCTACCTTGAGGAACATGGCATCATTCATCATATTGCATCTGCCGACACACCTCAACAGAATGGGACCGCTAAGCGAAAGCACCGCCATGTCCTCGAGGTTGCTCGGGCACTTCTTATTGGTAAAGGGGTATGGAAGGGTTATTGGGCTGACGGCTTTCCTATCTGATTAATCGTATGCCATCATGGGTTCTTGAAGTCTTTGGTTGTGTTTGCTATGTTCACTCTCATCACAGAAAGGATAAGTTGGATCCTAAGGCGGTTCGATGTGTCTTCCTTGGCTACTCATCCACTCATAAGGGATATTGGTGTTACCATCCTTCTACTCGCCATCGGTTTGTTTCTCTAGATGTCACCTTCTTCAAGAGTTTTCATTTCTTCTCGGTTGATTGGACTTCTCTTCAAGAGGAGTTTGGGTTATTGATGAGAGTCCGATATCTCCTCAGGGGGAATTCCCCTACCAATGCCTCTTGACTTGCCTCATGTGATTCCGTCCATTCCTCCTATTGACACCTTGCCACAGGAGCCACAACTGAAGACGTATGCCAGAATATATCGAACTGAGGACTTATTGATGATACTCCCTCACTGATGATAAGATGTTTGAAGACTAGGAGAGTGATAATTCGTTGGTTATGACCTAATTGTCGAACAGTATGGAGCCCTCTATCTCCATGAATGTTATGTTTTTAGATACGGCAAAACAGATATGGTAAGTAGTTAAAGAGATGTATTATCAAGACCGGAATGTCTCTCGCATCTATCAACATTTTGAGTCCACATTTTCTATTAAGCGGAGAGATAAGCCTCTTAGTAAGCACATTAGTTTATTACTGGGTATGTGGGAGGAGCTTCAAATTTAATAATTACTGACCATCGACTTAGAGCTTTAGAAGCACCAAGAAGAGGAATTTCAAGTTGCCCTTTCTTTCTAGTGCGAATCCAAAGTAGAACACTATTAAGGGGCAGACTCAGGCAAGTGAGTCCCTAGTTAGGGCTGCAACTCAAACGGGTTGGGTCGGGTTTGGAATCAACCCGAGCATCAAGGGAGTGAACTCGAGCCCGACCCCAACCCGAGGTCGGGTCTAGTTTTCCCAACCCGAGCCCAATCCAATCGGGTTCGTTCGGGTAGGTCGGGTTGGTCAAGGGCTGGGACTTCTCTAGAGGTCTCCTTTCTTGTTCTGGGGTTCCTTCCCTTTTCAATAAAGCATTTGAGCTCATCAAAAAAAAGGGGGGCTGGGACTCAACTTGAGGCTCACTTCTTCATCTAGCAAAGAAGCCAATGATCTCTTCCCACATCCTCCCGGTGCACATAGTCCAAGTACATCACGCCATCTTTATACAACTTAATGATCTTCGAGAAAAAGAAAAAAAACAAAGGTCTCAAATGAAAAAACTTTGAGGGTTCCAAAAATTTAATGAACATGCTTTATACATTGGGCTTCGTTGACGTTCCTGACGAGGCAAAGTAAACTACAACGAAGTCGGTCCAATCACAGTGATGTTTTAACTTAAAGCGAAGCATCTTCTTGTCAACGGCCTTTACGCCACAAAAAACACTATTCACCATGGTTGCACAACAGTGGAAAGGCGTGCGGCGTCTGACATAAGGAGGGTGAAAACCCTTACCTATGAGGAGATTCATGAGAGAGAGAGAGGCGGAGAGGGGAGAGGCTAGAGTTTGGAAAATGATATTGAGAAACCCTAACTTCTTGTACATATATATCGGGTTCGGGTTCCCGAGGCCTCAACCCGAGCCCAACCCGAGTTCGATCGGGCTTTCAAATTCAGGCCCGAGCCAGAGCCCAAAGACTGATGAGTCCAACCCAACCCAGGCCCAATATCGGGTTGAGCCCGTCGGGCTCGGGTTGGGCCCACCCAAGTTGCAGCCCTATCCCTAGTACATCTAATGCCTATTCTCGCCTTCAGCATGCATCCATTGGGAATGTGTCTTTTACTCCCAAGGAAAACTCAGCACTGGTTTTTAATAGCCATTCAGAGATTTCTTGCGGTCGTGGTGGCCGCAATGGTGGTCATGCTGGAATAGTGGTCGCCGTGGTCGCGATGGTCGTGGAGGCCATGGGAGGCAAGGTGACTTGAAGTGTACTTATTGTGGTCTAACTAGCCATATAGAGGATTATTGTTGGGACAAGTAGGGTAAGTTCGCTTGGGCGAATTATACATCCAATGAGTCTTTACAGCCTATGCTAGACACTTCTTCTTGGCCCGTCTTTAGTGGTGTACCTTCTAAGCTTATGTCCCACGAGGAGTATACTGCTCAACTTGGCCAGTTCCTCCAGAAGTTGAACTTGATTAAAACTGGTTCCTATCAGTCTACGAACACTTTGGCCAATACAAGCAATTCTATGTTTGGTTTCTAAATCTCCATCATCTTAGATCATTGATTTAGGAGCCAGTGCTCATATGGGAGGTATGCAATCTATCCCTTTTAATCTTCAATCGTTTAAATCCCATATTGTGTTAGCCGATGGTTCGATTCCTACGGTACCTAGAACCAGAACTGATATTGCCAGTTTTTATCGGTTCCAGTTCTCAAAATGATGGATCCGGAACCGGAAACGATTCTTTGGTTCTTCTCGGTTTCAGTTCCGGTTCCAGGTATACTAGTACAAATCTTCATAAAATTACAATTTTAACAATATATTTATATATCGGTTCCGGTTCTTATTGGTTCGGTTTCGATTCTTATTGGTTTCAGGTCTAAATCGACTTACCCCCAACCGGAACCATTAGTTTTAGTTCGGTTCAGGTTCTTTTTAATTGGTTCCCAAAAATGTGGAATCGGAACCAGTGTTATCGGTTCCAGTTTGGTTTTGGTTAAATCGGGTAAAATTAACACCCCTACTTGTACAGTACTTGGGAGAGGTGATATTCACCCTACTCAATCTACTCCTTTAGCCTTTGCGTTGAATGTTCTAGATTTTCTTTTTAATTTATTGTCTATTAGTCAACTAACTATGTCTTTGTAGTGTTTCGTAACAATTTTCCATCTTCTTGTGTGTTTCAAGACCTCACGATGACGAGGTGATCGGTTCAGGTCATAAAAGGAACAATCTCTATTATCTAGATCCAAGAGAACCAACTCTAACAATTGAGTTGAATGCAAGTGTTTGTCCTCTTTAGTGGCATCTTCGCTTGAGCCTCCATCTTTTTCCAAGTTTTCCCAAGTTATCCCTAAGCTGAGTCCAGTGTCTGTTTTAAAATGTGAAGCCTGCCAATTGGGAAAGCATCACTATAATTCTTTTCCATGTCATCTTGAGAATCGTAAATCGGGTCCTTTTGATATAAGTCGACACGAACATTTGGGATCCTACAAAAATAAAAGTTCCTCAAGTTTTCATTACTTTGTTATATTTGTTGATGACTTTTGCAGAATGACACGGTTACTTTTATTAAAAGATTGCTCAGAATTACTTCGTACATTTATAATTTTTTATAAAGAAATTTCTGTTCAATTTGGCAATCATATCCGTGTTTTGTGTTCTGACAATGCTCTTGAATATATGCAAATTGTTATCCAATTTTTTTGTTCAGAACATGGTATTATTCATCAAACCTCTTGTGCACACACCTCACAACAAAATGACGTTGCTAAATGCAACCATCGACATGTGTTGGATATGGCTCACACACTCATGTTCCATATGAATGTTCCCAAACCTTATTGGGCTGATGGCGTCCCCACAACTTGCTACCTCATCAACCGAATACCTTCTTCAATTCTGGAAGGTCAAACTCCATTCTTCTTGTTATATACACTCATGTTCCATATGAATGTTCCCAAACCTTATTGGGCTAATGGCATCCCCACGGTTGCTACCTCATCAACTGAATACCATCGTCAATTCTAGAAGGTCAAACTCCATTCTTGTTGTTATATCCTGATGTGTCTCACTTTAGTCTACAACCTCGGGTATTTGGATGTCTCCTTTGTCCATGTGTTTGGTCGTGACGACAACAAACTTTCAATTCGTGCAGTCAAGTGGATCTTTCTATGTTATTCTCGAACTCAAAAAGGATATCATTGTTACTGTCCAGTTTGTCGTCGTTATTTTGTCAATGTTGATGTCTCTTTCTTTAAAACTCCCTATTTTTCATCTACTGCGCAACTATTTGATTCTGACCTCATGTCTACTAGTCAAGGGGAGCTACCATTGTCTTCTACTCCGGCTCTTCTACTGTCAGTTGTTACAGATGTACTTCCATTATCAATTGTTACAAATACTCCTCTGCATGTTTGTCATTGTCGTTCCAAGATAGGTACGACAGTTCCCCTTATGACCCGTATCAACCACAGGAAGGTTCCTCTCCCGACATGCTTATTGCTTTACGCAAAGATACTCAATCTTGTACTCAACATCTCCTTGCTAACTTTATCTCGTTTCATCGTGTTTCTCCATCATTCCGTACCTTTGAACTTTCACTTTCTATTTTTTCTATTCCAACATCGTACAAACAAGCCTTTTCTTTTTCTGGTTGGAAACTGACCATGGAGGAGATGTGTGCTCTTCATCAAAATTAGACTTGGGATCTTACCACAGTTCCACCAAGAAAACATATTGTGCGTTGCAGATGGGTGTACACCATCAAGTATCATCTAGATGGTTCTATAGATCATCTGAAGGCACGTTTGGTTGCCAAAGGTTATAACCAAACCTTTGGTGTGGATTATTTCAAGACCTTTCCCTAATGGCATGGCTTGATATTGTCTGTGAATTATTATCTATAGCAGGGTCTTGTGATTGGCATTTATATCAGTTGGATATAAGAATGCTTTCCTGCATGGCAACTTGGAGGAAGAGATTTATATGAAGCATCCACCTGAGAATATTGCCCTTGGTAAGTCCAATAAGGTTTGTCGACTGCGGAAAACTATCTATAGCTTAAAACGGTCGCCGCATGCCTAGTTTGACAAGTTCAGTACTATTGTTATTCAGTATGGTTTTCAACACCCTACCTCTAATTATTTTCAAACTACTTTGGGTGTGATTATTCTTATTGCGTACGTGAATGATATAATCATCACTAAGAGTGACAACTGCGGCATTGTTGCATTGAAGGCCCACGTGCAACACCACTTTCATACTAAGGATTTTGATCTTCTCCATTACTTTCTTGGCATTGATGTTGCTTGATCCAAAGAAGTATTACTCTAAGTCGGCAGAAGTATGTGTTGGATATCTTGTCCGAAACTAATTTGTTGGGCTCCAAGCCCCTTGAAACTCCTGTGGACTCTACTGTCAAGCTGGAGGTTGAAAGGGAGAGTCATATGCTGATCCAAGATTATCGTCGATTGGTTGGGAAGTTGATTTACCTTACTGCTACTCCCGAGATATTACCTTTGTAGTTGGGTTAGTCAGTCAGTTTATGCAAACCCCACACCAGCCACACTGGGATGCAGTTTATCTTATTCTCCAGTATCTAAAGAGTTCCCCAGGTAAGAGACTGATGTATTGACCGTCAAAGAAGTTATCTATTATTAGGTTTTCTAATGTTGATTGGGCTAGTAGCCGTACTGATCGTAAGTCCACGTCTGGTCATTGTACCTTCGTTGGCGGTAACTTGGCGACATGGAGTAACAAAAAGAAGATCATTTATGGCTCCTTCAAGTGCAAAGGCTAAATATAGAGCCATGGATCCTACTGCATGTGATTTTGTGGGTTCAGTCTCTTCTTCGGGAGATGGGTGTCGATGTTTCTAACTTTCTACTCCTATGCTTATGTATTGTGACAATCAAGCAACGACCTTTATTGGCAACAATCTCATGTTTCAAACTTATTAAAGTTGGCTGCCATTTTATTCATGATATGGTGTTTAGCAAGCGTATTATTACTCCCTACATCAAAGCTAAGAATTAGGTGAGTGACATCTTTACTAAGGCATTATCTAGGAGCTCTTCTGCATCTCTATGTACCAAGGTGGGCACATATGATATGTATGCTCCAGCTTAAGGGGGGTGTTAGAATTTTTGTTTCATTTATTTATTATGTCTTTATTATGTTTAGGGTGTAGAACCACAATTCACTTAAGTATTATTTACGTAAGTGGGCCTAACACTCACTTAGTACACAATATATATATAAATAAGAACAGAGGAGGCTGAACGATACAAGTTCGTTCCTCTCTCTCCTCTCCAATCTCTCATCTCTTACATTCTCACAATGAACATCAACTATATGACTTGCTTATGTTCAAAAGATGGTCCTTACTGCGTCTAGGTTTTCGTCAACGAAGATGAACATATCTTTGCTTCTCATAAGGGCTTCAGAGCATTTCCTAAGAACTCATTCGTGTTGCAAAACTGTTAATAAGCGTACTACAACCTACCTCTTACTAAGAGACTCGTGGAACAAACAAACTTTGTAAAAGACCTCAGTACAAAGTACTATCTAGCTCATACTTAACAAGTCATTAAGTGCTCCACCTATTAGCATATCTTGATGGCCACCCAGAAAAGTTTTAGATTTTATGAAATCTTTCAGGATATCCAGTCAAGAAAGGTCACATTTTTCTATCATAGGAGCGGGTCACGAAGCGGTCTTCATGCCCCCATTCAATTGTGAGACGTTTTTTTGTATATGTTTTAAGATTTAAGAAGAAAGAACAAAATTTGAAATGACACAATATGAGCAAACACACATTACAAAGATCGCAAACAAACTAGTCCTCACTATAAATCCACCTACAATTTTCCATATAAAACAGACGGCAACTCTCTAACCATCAACCATTTTGCTTTTAACATTGCCATACGCAAATTAGTCCCCATAAGATAGACCTTACTGGCACAACTTCAGTAAGGCATTTCAACAGAACAAGCAAACTTTAGTCACTCATATGATAAATGAAGAAAAAGTTGGGACCAGATTTAATGACCTGCACTCTGGTCCAAAGCAGAGGAACCAAAACTTTTGCATTGCTCTCCACAAAAACATTTGACCACAGTGGGCTTGTAGGAAAATCCAGCAAAGGAGTTTCTGTTCGCGTTGTGATATTGTCATTGCTAACTCTTAGACTCAGCAGTGTTGCATCAAAGGTAGTACCTGCCGCACCAGCATTCCCAGCACAGCCAATACTCTCACCACCTGATACAACACAAGATAGATCATGAAGCTCTAACTCAAACCAAAAGAAAGTTCCATCAGCCAAAGAGAGTATTGACTGATATTGAAAACAAATAAAATATGTTGTTCACAAATGCAAAAATGACCACAGATGCAAATAAGCTATATTGTTCACAAATGCACAAAGTTTTGCAGTTCAGTCAAAATGACTACAGATGCAAATATGCTGACAGATAGTCTCATATAAGACAAATATATAGCAGAGCACACATGAAACAAAACTTCAATGGCAGTTAACATTGGCATGCGGCCATAGACATATGTAGGATCCATCAGATAGTCCCGGATATTTAGGCCATCCAAACAGGTGACATACATGTATACAACACTTCAATTTTCAGTGCAAGGGCCGCACCAGTATCATTTCCTTGCTGCACGTAAGTAACATAGCTTGGTACTATATCCACACAATTCAGAACAATTATCAATTTTAGACTGTGTATCTATGAGTCAAAAGAAATGTCCTTATAGTTAAAACGGGAATCAGTATCAGACATGTCCATGTCAGGCATGCTAGTTAATGTCAATGTCACGAAACTGAAACCACACACTCGTGTTTGCTTCTTGAGGTTAAAAAAATCCACTCCCTGTTGGAACAAGATTTTATTGGTTCTCTTTTTTCTTTTTTCAAGAAACGGCAAAACCCATATAAAAGGTGACTTTTGACATCCTATATGGAGGATGGTATGGCTAAGCGGATATTTGGAATGATATTAGGGCTGGGCCAATGTTCAACCTTCTAATTTAGAAAACAAGTGGCCCAGACTGAAGGTGGAAAAGGGCAAAATCAGAATATATATGGGCGCTGCACAGTTACCTAATGCGAATCAAGCAGCAAGCCTCAAGCCATGGTTTAAAGTATCATTACATCTGACGTCTGAGTTTCAGGGTTGACCTGAACATGACATTTGTTAGCGGAGGGTGTGTTCCTGCCCACATGTTGTGTTGGCCCAACAACCCATTGGTATACATAGTTGTTTCACCTTTCCCCAACAGGTCGATCTTTTGGGGTAAAATGGTTGTTTAACATGGTATCAAAGCCTTAAGGCCTGGGACGTCGTGGGTTCAAATCAAGGTTCTCCATATATAATATATTTTGGTGGAGTCATGTGACCTAAGTACATTACATCCTTCTCTCTCTTCTCTCTCCTCTCTTTTACTCTCTAAACCTACTCTGTAGTCAAGGCGCGCGCCTCAGGCTCCAGGCACACCTAAAGCGCCTTAGAAAGGTCAAGGCGAGGCACGCGCCTCAAACCAGGCTCCAGGCGCGCGCCTCATTAAAATACATGTTTTTTTATAAAATTTTTGTTATTTGGCCTATTATATTAAACATCGGTATGATAGGAGAGATACAATTAAACATATCTCATTGAAAGACATTGATGAAAACAATGAATGACTACTTGGGGAGATGGAAATAGAAGGTGAAGTAGCAGAAAATGAATTGGTGTTTGAGGATAATAGCTTGACATGGAGTGTTGTTGCGAGAATCGGTGAATCAATATCCAATACTAGATCACGATCAAAGTCAAAAGTAAGAGCAAGGGCTTTAATAATGGAGCCGGAAGAGGAAGAGGCCAATTCGGAGGAGACAGAAGAAGAATATATTGAGGATGCTAACACATTTGATGATGATGGGATGAAGCTAATGATTATATTTTAAATGATGGTGATGTTAACTAGAACTAATTGTGGGCTATTTGAAATTTTGAACATTTGCTATCTTATATGTTTTATGGTTTTTTGGTTACTTGTTGTGTATTAGATAATGATAATGTTAACTAGAACTGCTTTTGGGTTACTTGAGATTTTCGATATTTGCTATCTTTTATGTATTATGTCCTAATGATTACTTATTTTGTTATTTTATGATGTTAGTTTTCTTTATTTTTTTATATTTCTTATAACTTTTAATATTGCGCCTCGCTTCAAGCAGGTACGTACCTCGCCTTGCGCCTCAGGTGCTAGAGGTCCTAGTGCCTTAAGTGCGCCTTGCGCCTTTAACTACCTTGAACCTAACCCTAACTCTAATCACCATTGCAACTTGGTATCAGAGCTAGCAATCAAGATTAACAACCTGAGAAAATCGCCAGAGTAGTACTGATGCCTCATCGTACCGTATGGCTGACGTCACACGCATCTCGAGGTCTTTACACGCATCTCGGGGTCTATCAAAAACTCTCATTCCTGGTAGATATTGATTTTTTGAGAATTTTGGTGATTTTTTGGGAATTTTCTGGAGTGATTTGGTTGATGTTTAGTTCGATTTTCCCTATTTTTTGAAAAAACTCGTTTTTCACACCAGCCCTATACTCTGACTCCCTACAATCTAACCCTCATATGGATACCACCCTTGAGGGGATCCATGAAGATTTGAGGTTTTTGTGAGGATTTTCCTCTTCTCTAGTTACCGCTGGTACGTTTTTTGGGTTTTTTGGGCTGTTAATTTGTTATCACACCCACTCATCTGCTCTCCTAAGGCTTCCCCATGGTGTTTTGAGAAGAATGGGAGGATTCGCATCCCTTTAGTAATCACCGGTGGCTTATTTGAGATTTTTTGGGCTATCGGTTGGGTCTTCAAGCCCCCTATTGATATCGGTTGGATTATCGGAGTATCCCACCATGGTTCCAGGACCCCTTCCATGGTTTATATTGGATTTTATGGTGTTTCGATCCATGTATGTGCTGCTGCCATGTCTCTTCGGGTTCAATAGAGCTCCCTCAAGCCTCTCGAATGCTTCTTGGAGGTCAGATTGTGTGTACGAGACCCCTTCCTATTGATTTTTTGTGACTTCTTCGCTTTTTTACTCTTTGATTCGCTATGGATACTCCGCCACCTATCCCGGGTATTCCCTCAGGGTCCACTGTTAGCATGGACGCTACCTCCAGAGGAGTTGGAGGGCCTATGGTGCAACACAGTTGGTGTATGAGGACCCCAGGTTGCAAATCACGTCCGTAAAGCTAAATGGGACGAATTATTTGGAATGGGCTCGAGCTGCCTGATTGTTCATTGGAGCCGTGGGAAGATGGGACATTGCATAGGACGCACTCCTAAACCGACTGAGGATGATCCCATGTTTAAGAAATGGAAAACCGAGAACCTCACAGTCCAGTCTTGGCATCTCAACTCCATGGAGCCTCACATCAGTCGAGGTTTCCTCTTCATGTTGACGTGGAGAGGAAAAATGATGAAGAAGATGGAGGTGAGCCATAATATTATTCTATGTAGGTATTAGGTCCCAGCAGGTCTGGTACACCCAATGCGAACCCGACCGATTTATTCTCCAATTAAAAATGGCCAACCCAAACATTAGCAGATGGGTCAAAAAAACCCAACCCTAACCTTCAAAAATAAAAACAAGCGGCTTGGCTAGGTCAAGTCAAGGATTGCACTAATTATCACATAGACACACACAGACAGTACATATGCACATATGGTAAAACATCCATGGTTGTACGCATATATTCTCATATACATAAATATATGGTTTCAATTTACAACACATGTATACAAATTAGTTATGCGACAGATAACGTGCTTTGTACTTTATTTATTTCATTCTTTTATCATTCAATACGTAACAAAGATGTATCATACTAATGTATAATTCACTGTACAAGTATTCCCAATTGTATAGTGTATAATATGATGTACAAAAAGTGGGACCAGCATTTCCAAAATACAAGGAGACTGCAATATTTAACCCAGGTTGCAGGCAATGCACCTCCAGCCTTCAGTCTCGGATAGGAGGATCTGGATTTGGAATAAAGGAAGGTCGTTCTCAGTCATGTCTTTCTATGAGATGATACAAAGGTCAAATGGCTCGACCTTTCCTGTGTCCATGATTTGGAGCTCTAAGATTCCCTTTAAGGTGGCGTTCTTCGCTTGGGAGGCTTCCCTTGACAAGATCTTGACTGTCAATCACCTTATTTCTAGAGATTTCATCATGGTAGATTATTGTTGGATGTGTAAGCACAGCGGGGAATTTGTGGAACATCTTCTACTGCATTGTGAAGTGACTAAGGAGGTTTGGTCCTCATTTCTTTCGGAGTTCGGGATGTGTTCGGCAATGCCAGGCTCTCTTTTGAATCTTTTCTCTAGTTGGAAGTCCAATGCTTTCTCCTCTAGAGGTAACATGCTATAAAAGATGCTCCCTTTTGCGATTATATGGGGTCATTGGAAGGAAAGAAATCAAAGAGTTTTTTAAGGCAAGCAAGTTGAGTTGTATACTATTATTCTAAATATCAAGTGGTTGATGTTCCTTTGGACGAAGGCGTTTCCAGAGTGCAGGGGTCTATTCTTTGAAGACTTCGTTTTCTGGTGGGATATTGATGCGGACATCAAAGCATCATATGGGTTTTACCAATGGAAAACAAAGAAGAAGATTTTGAAGACCCCACATGCATGTGCATCATGAGAGACTCCACATTGGAAAGATGCATGTGGGCTGCGTATGGAGTTTTTAGAGTTCTTTTTGCTTTTCTAGGCTTATTTTGATAATTTTTTTAGAGTTTTGGTTGCCTTTGCAATTAGCCCAAAGATTAGGGATCTCATTATAATTTTATGTTTCTAGCTTAAGTTGTATTTTTTTGTGGCCATTAGATTAGATGAATCGATTAGGGTGTTTTGAGTTATTATATAAACTCTTTTAGTTGTAATCGTTCATTAATGATGAAATATATTGACTATTGCTCTTTGAGAATCTCTTGTAGATTGTTCTCATACTTCCCTAGTATGAATCCCAGCTACTCGGTGCGAATCCGAATGTAACTTCTATCTCTATCTCTTCTCTCTTATTCTCTTTTCTTTTTCCATCTATTTTTTTTTTAGATCAAGTTTGACCAAGAAAACCCTAACCATTGAACAACATTGTGAATAGTGCTGCGTGAATAGTACCACGTGAATAGTGCTGCATGAATAGTGAACCCCCACACCAGTTCTTCCTACGGCACCCTAAACCCTCTCAAAACCCTTACCACAACCCCCAAACACTCCTGGATCCCTACGGTAACCATAAAAACCCCTAACCTCATCTCAAACCCTAATTTTCCACATTTCTCCTTTTTCTCCCAAAACCCGACTAAAATCTAATACTTGTCAGAAAGCCCCAAAACTTGCCAGAAACCTTTCTGAACTTCAAATAACTTATAATATCTTGGAAAAGGAAACCATTTCAGATCTATGTCAACCTTTAACTGATTCTCTAAGCTTTTTGGAAGTTCCACCTTCCATTAGATCCTCGTCGTTAAAGCAATGGGTCTAATATTGTGGGATTGTGTAAGGACTTGAATTTTAATAAATCTATTTGCTTGAATCTGACTATTTATGTGTGATTAAAATGAGAATTTATTATTTCATTGTTCTTAATAATTTTCTATTAATCTTCGCCTTTAGTTAGAGGCTATCACATTCGACCTGCATCAGATATGCTATGTACTAGGGAGGGAAGTTAACAGGGAGCCTGCTTGTTGTTTGTTTTTTTAGTCTGGGCCTAGTGTAGGCCATCTCGACCTTTCGAGCTTAGGCCTCCTTACACTTATCAAAAAAAATTACAAATTGTGAGGATGATCTCACAAAAAATCAATCATTTACTCATCTCCATGTGGGTCCCACATAGGCATGTCAAACTATCATATCTACATATAAATGTAAGCCATTTTCCAAGGAGAACCATGTTCAATATCCTTAGTCTACACATGCCAAACCCAACCCCCCCCCCCAAAACACCACACACACACCCAAAAAAAAATCACAAGTCCTTGTAATCATAATTAGGGTTTACAAAGAATAAAGAAAAGAGAAAAGAGAGGATCGTTGGAGAGAAACTACGATAAATCGAATTAGTGAAGTATCTCACTAGTGACCTTTTTAAATAATAACATAGGGAAACGACAGAAATACCCCCACCATACATAAAACATAAATAATAATCAATACTCCCCCTCATGTTAGAGCATAAACATCATGAAGCTCCAACTTGGAACATATAAAATCCACATGTGCCTTAAAGAGTGCCTTTGTGAACTAATCTGCCAGTTAGTCTGAAGATTTCATATATGGAGTATAGATGTCACCACATACAAACTTGCACTAACAAAGTGACAATCTACCTCAGTTTGTTTTATACGCTCATGAAAGACCGGATTGGAAGCTATATGAATAGCCGCCTAATTTCACAGTACAGTTGCATCGGAGACTTCAAATCAATACCCAACTCATGAAGGAGATGCTTCAACCAAGTCAACTCACAAGCAGTATGAGCCATTGCCCTATACTCAGTTTCCACACTCGACCTAGCTACAAGCCTACAACTAATTATTTCTTACTCTGTTGTTAGATTGTGGGGGCTTTTGATCCTAACCCACTCCATTCCGGTTCGAGAATATTTGGTTGAGTAGCCCTCACTTCAAGGAAAGGGTGGAGTGGTGGAGGTCTTTGTCCTTTACAAGGAGGCCGGGGCCTATCTTTAGGCTTAAGCTTAAAGCGCTTAAGGAATGGATTAAACGGTGAAACGGGGAGGAATTTGGTCGTATAGACCTTCGTAAGGGCCTTGTATTAAAAGAGATTTTTGGGATTGATAGAAAGATGGAACATGCTCCTTTATCTGAAGAGGACTGGGTGAGGAGAGTTAACTTAAAGGCGGATAATTAGAAGTTGGTTAAGATGGAGGAAATCAATTGGAAACAAAAATCTAGAATTAAATGGCAAGAGGGGGACAATAATACTAAGTTCATTCCCAAAATTACCAATGCCCACAGGAGGAGTAACCATAGAGTCCGACTACGAATCCGTGGCAGTACTTTGGATGAAGAGGATAGTATTAAAAATGGTATAGTGGGGTTCTATTCAGATCTTTACACGGGAGCATCCGTCTACAGGCCTACGTTGGATGGGTTGGAATTTGAGTAAATAGACAAGGAAAGATTTGAAATGCCCTTTGAGGAGGAAGAGATCTTAAATGCAGTTTCCGACTTGGCGTTGGACAAAGTCCCTAGGCCTAATGGATTCACTATAGCATTTTTCAAGCAGTGTTGGAATATCATTGAGGCTGATTTTATGCAGGTAGTTCAAGACTTTCAAGAGGAGGAGTACTTAGATTGTACTTTTAATAGTACCTTTATGGCCATGATACCGAAATTTCTAGGGGCATACGACATCGCAGACTTCAGGCGATTAGTACAGTCGGTTGTGTCTACAAGATCATAGCCAAGATGTTAGCCACGAGGCTTCGTGGGGTACTGTCTCTGATTATCTCGCCAGCACAAAAGGCCTTTGTCAAAGCTCGTCAAATTCTTGATAGGGTCCTTATTGCTAACAAGTGCATAGACTCTAGAATTAAAGATAAGGTACTGGGGACTGAAGATTCCTTGATATGGAAAAAGCCTATGATCATGTGGACTGAAGATTCCTTGACTATATGCTGGGGAAGATGGGGTTTGGCATTAAGTGGCAATTATGGATTCACAAATGTGTCTTTATGGCTTCTTTCTCTATTCTAGTTAATGGGTCCCCGGCTGGCTACTTTAAGAGCACCAGGGGTTGAGACAAGAGGATTCGTTAACTCCCTTCTTGTTTATAGTGGTAGTAGAGGCTTTAGGGAGCATGATCTCTAGAACTGTCAGCATGGGGGAGATGGAAGGCTTTCAGCTTGCGCCGGGTGCCCCGACGATCTCTCACCTCTAGTTTACAAATGATACTCTAGTCTTTCTAGGCCCTTCGGTTGATCAGGTGCGGTTTCTCAGAGGCCTCCTGGGTTGCTTTGAAGCTGTGTCAGGACTCCGAGTGAATTTGGCTAAAAGTAATGTTGGGGTAGGGGAAGTGGACCATTTATCGACTTTGGTAGACACTCTGAAGCGTCGTGTTGATAGTAATGCCCACTACCTATTTGGGATTCCCCCTTGGGGCGTCCTACAAGTCCAAAGCCTTGTGGGAGCCAGTCATTGAGTGTTTCAGGACAAGTGTAGCGGCTTGAAAAGCTAAATACCTGTCGAAAGGAGGCAAAGTGGTGTTGATTAAGAATACGATTTACAACCTACCTATATACAACTTGTCCCTCTTCACTACCCCGAGTAGCGTGGTGAAAGAATTGGAAAAACTCAAGCAGAAGTTTTTGTGGCATGACAGGATGGACACTCGCAAAATGCATTTGGTGGGGTGGAAGTCGGTTTGCAAGGATAAGAAAAGATGGGGATTGGGAATTAAGAAACTCAAAGAGATGAACCAAGCTCTATTGGGCAAATGGCTATGGAGGTTCGGGACGGAGGGCTCTAGCCCTTGGGCGAAGGTCATTGAGAGTAGGTATGGGGTTTCTCATTTTGAGTGGGAGAGTAGTCCCACACATAACCCGTACGGTTGCAGCGTGTGGAGGGGGATAATGAAGATCTCTGAGGAGTTTGCCAGAGGGATTCAGTATGCTGCAGGGGTGGGGAATCGTATTAAATTATGGGAGGACAATGGTGAGGAGAAGGCCCCTTGAATGCAGAATTTCCTGAGCTCTATTCTCTGTCTGAGAAGAAGCATTGGTCTATTCAAGATTGTATTGTCAGTAAGGGGAAGTGGTAGGATGGGACTTTGGCCTTAGGAGAAATCTCAATGACTGGGAGATTGAGCCCCTCTCTAGACTAATTGCTCGGCTCCATAAGGTTCATCTTCCTTCTCTGGTCCAGGACAAACGGGTTTGGATATGGGCGAAAACTGAAGCCTTCTCTGTTCAATCCTTCTACGATGGTAGCTCCTGCTTTTCGGTTTCTTTGGTTTGGAAATCTAAAATTCCCACTAAAGTCACTTTTTCAAGTGGGTAGCTTCCTTGGACAAGATTCTGACCATCGATCACTTGATTTCTAGAGGACTTATTGTTGTAAACGTCTGCTCCATGTGTAAGCATAGTGGGGAGTCGATACACCACTTGATGTTGCATTATGATGTGGCGTGGGAGGTGTGCTCAGTGTTCCTAAAGGAATTCGGGTTGAGGTGGGTGATGTCGGGCTCTTATGGATCTTCTCTTGTGTTGGCGCCCTCCAACTCTCTAAAAGAGGTCATATCCTATAGAAATTACTCCCTTCCGTGATCTTGTGGGGGCTATGGAAAGAAAGGAACCAGTGGGTTTTCGAAGGCAAGAATGAAGAATTGGCCTCGATCATCTTTAACATCAAGGATCTTGTCTGTTATTGTCTAAAGTGTATACATAATGTAGAGGGATCTTTTTGAGGATTTTGTTTGCCGATGGGACCTCCTTTGTCTTAGAGACAGTAATTAATTCCCCCCCCCCCCCCCCCCGACTTCCTTTCTTGTCCGATGATTGGCTTTGGGAGGTCACCTCGACCTCGCAAGCTGATCCGCTTGTTTTTTCTAGCTTTGCCTTTAATAAAAGTTTCACTTATCAAAAAAAAAAATGATTCAGTCCGCTCAACATCTATATAGTCGAAAACTCGAATATGCCCATAAAGTCTATATAGCAGCCCACGAACAGTGGCACCCTTCAAATATCTGACAACCCGACCACAACATCCCAATGAGGAACCCGAGGTGACTAAGTAAACTGACCAACTACACAAACAACAAACAAGATATATGGTTTCGTAATAGTCAAGTAGTTCAGCTTTCCAACCAACCATCAATACATCCCTGGATCATTAAACAATTCTCCCAAATCAACCACCAACCACCAATTTGGTATTCGGATCCATAGGTGTATCAATAGGTTTCGACCCCAGCAAACATATTTCCTCCAAAATATCGAACACATACTTCCGCTGGGACAATCTGATGCCACTACTCAATCTTGCAATCTCAATACCTAAGAAATACCAAAGTTTCCCTAGGTCTTTAGTATGGAAACGTTTCTATAAGAATTCTTTTAAGGCTAGAATTCCTACAACATCATCCCCTGTCACTACTACATCATCAACTTATACAACTAGTACAATAGTTCTTCTGGTTGTCTTATGTGTGAAAACAAAGTAATCCGACTAGCATTGACGTAGCCCAAACTGAATTACCACCTCACCAAATCGACCAAACCAGGCGCGTGGCGAATGTTTTAATCCATTAATAGCCTTCTTCAACCGACAAACACTACCCGAAGACTCCCCCTGAGCAACAAACCCTATAGGTTGCCCCATGTTCTTATTATAGATTACCATGCAAGAAAGCATTCTAGAATAGTGATGTGAATAGTGAGATGCATGTTAGTGGAAGTGAACTATGTATTTCTATCGAATTATAGTGTTGATTGTGATTTATTTTCGTGGGTTTATTGCTACACAATAGATCAGCTACTGTAATAAAGCGATCCGTGTCTATCCTACATCACTGACACTTGGACAAGACACATCCACATGGCTGAGTCTCAACAACTTACATACAAATATTACAGCAATCCTTACATATAAATATTACAGCTACTCTGTGGAGACAAGTAATACCACCCTATTCTGTTCAGAGTACAAATATGCAGCTCAAGAGAATTTGCATCAAGAATTGATGAAATGAATAAATTAGCCCTGTTTGCAACAATTTTAGTACATTACTTTTCTCAGCAACTAGAGTTAGAACTCTTATAACAAAATGACGTAGTTAGAAGTTTAGATTAGACTAAGGAATTATTTTCATTGAACAATAACCGCAAAATACAAATATGCAATTAGTACAAACCATGTACAGTGACTTTAACATCTTCCTGTATGCTGTAACAGTCCAATGATATTCTTCCGCCCCCACCTCCACCCCATCCCCTCCCACCTGCCGCACTTATAGTACCAGTTCCTTTCCTAATCCATTGAATATGAACCAACATTAGAGAAAGATAAATATAAAAAAGAATTTATAGAATTGTAAATGAAGTTCTAAACTCTCCATAATAATCAATCAAACAATATTTATATTTTTGCTTAAATAAAGAGACATTCATTGAAAGTGATTTTATTATTCATCTTCAGTAATAGAAGAAATGATATGTTATCTGGAAAATATAAAATAAATAATAAGAATATAACAGAAACTAAAGATTGCCTCTAAAAAAACGTGCATGTTTGCAGTTACAAGATTAGATATCTAACGACAAGCCACTCTATTTTTATCCCTCTTATGGGTAGCCTACCTCTTAATATGGAAGCCCTCTCTATCACTTTAGCATGACCTAGTGAGCATTCAAAGTTTTAATGTGGTCTCTATTGATAAGCTCAATCAATTGGACTCATCGCCTAAATTTCTTTTTGCATATAAACAGTGTTTTAAAAGGCGGAGGCATAGGTTGAGGCATCGGGAACTCGAGATGCATGAGACATATGCTTCAAGGCGTCAGCCATAAGCATTACACACCCACTTTTTTAATAAAAATTGATAAAAAGTAACTGCCCATAGGAGAAAAAGGAGAGATTTGTCTTGTTTGATTGTTAAAGAAGCCAACAAAGCCATGATGGCAATTTCACCATGCATCCTTTCTTATGACTTTAAATGGATGGAGTAATCCACAGGTGTTTGTTGAATTAGAGCTTGAGATTGGGATCAACAGCAAGATCATCAAGAAGGGAAGGTGGATTGGGATTTCGACACTTGAGAGATATGAATGTTGCACTATTAGAGAAGTGGTTGTGGAGATTTGGGGAGGAAGAAGGGAACCTATGGAGAAGTGTGATAGAAGGAAAGCATGGGGAATGACAGGAAGGGAGGAATGGCAACGTAATCTTATCTTCTTATGGTGTTGGTCTTTGGAAAGGTATCTGGAAAGTTAAAGACAGATTTTAGCAAGGTATTCAGTACAAGGTAGGGAGAAGGGATAAGGTTTGGTTATGGGAAGATCTTTGGTTTGGAGACGAACCCTTGCGGCATGCTTTTCCTTCCCTTTATCAGATTTCGGACTTTCAAGGGGCTAAGGTTCAAGGGTTGTCTCAGATGGGGTAGCTTCTTGGAACTTTGGCTTCAGAAGAAACATAAATGATTGGGAGGTGGACAGCCTAGGGTCTCTTTTGTCCATTGTAGATGAACGCACCTCACGGGTTTCTGAGGAGGATAGGAGGCTTTTGAGATGGGATAAGAAAGGAGTTTTCTCAGTAAGTTCATTTTTCTCGAACTTGAAACCGACCGGCCCTAAGAATTATCTAGTGTCGACTGTGTGGGAGGCTCTAGTTCCATCTAAAGTGGCATTCTTCGTGTGGACTGCTAGTCTAGACATGATACTGACTGTAGACCATTTGAATAGCTGGGGGTCAGATGTTGCCGAATAAATGCTCTTTGTGTAAAAAAAGGCGTCGAGTCAGTAGACCATCTCCTTGTACATTGCCCCTTTATCTATTACATTGGTAGGTTTTTTTCTCTCTGTTTTGAATAGAGTATGTGATCCCAGAACATGTAATGGGCATTATCAAAGGGAGTAGGCAAAACAACTTTAGCGGAAGAGGGAGATATTCGTGGCGTATCATTCCATATGCAATCATGTGGGCTGTGTGGAGAGAGAGAAACAACCACATCTTTGAAGGAAAGGAAGTTGACCTCCCGAAGGTGGTGCTAAGAGTTAAGGCCCTGTTGTATCTTTGGTCTTCAATTTCTCCGAGGTTCAAAGGCTGCTACTTCAATTCCTTTGTGTTCAAATGGGAGGAGATGACAACAGCTTCCTCTTCCCCATAGAAGTAGCTTGTTTCTTTTGGGGACCTTATCTTGAGGTCCCTTTAGCTTGCACATAGTGGGGTTCTCCCCTTTTCAATAATGCATACTGTTCAAAAAAAATCATCAAGATTTCCCCCGCACTTGCCTAAAATGCTCCTTGGAACCCACCCAAGTGCAGATCTACCAACCAGGTCACATTCCCGAATGGACACTGCTACATCTCTTCCCGCTAGTCATCGACAATGACATTGGGTACACCAGCTTCACCATCCTACCACCTATTCATCAATAACCTTCTTTTAATTTCTTTAATATATTTATAGTATGCTTCTCAATTTTAGGTATGCTACGATGGACTTCACCATTAACATCAAGTCATGCTTTATAATCATGACCATCTTAGTTTTCTTCTTCAATCAACTTGTTTTACTCAAGGATTGGTGACGAAACCCTAATTTTGATCTTCTTCTCTGTAATTCTCTTGTTAAAATTCGAATTCCAAGGGTTTCTATTTACTGTGTTGAACTAAACCATAGTTCAAGTGTTGTTTTTGTGAACAAAATTGGATTGAATGATCCTAGATGAGCATAGTTCAAAACCCTCTCCTTCTATCCAGTTTTTTCTCAATCTATGATAAAAAAAATCTAATTCAAAATGAAGCACACCATTCTGACAGAAAGAGCGCCTCAAGTTATGAGGAATACGCAGCATGTGAAGCTCCATGTTTGAGGTGTGTGCCTTTGCTTGTACACACCTTGAGGGGCACACGCCAAGGCCTTTTCCTTGCACCTCACTTCAAGACGCATCTCAAGCCGAACACCATAAATGTCATTTTCTTCCAGTATTTGATTGTTGTGTATTATACCCACTTCTATATAAACTTCAGAATGCTCCTCAACTTGGAACACGAACACAATATACACGCATCTTGTTGAGATTATGCCCTTGGCTCCTATCAAGGGCTTTACAAACAAATTTATTCAATGATTTTTTACTCTTTCACATATAGTACTATTACTTTATAAATTTATATTTCCCTTATATACTGGTAGTCTACTTCTATAACCTCAATATTCTCATGGAAAACAAGGTTAGTTGAAGTGAATGGTAATTGACTATTAAAGACAACTTTGAGAACGGGTGTCACGCCCCCAAATCCGATATTAGGTCATATCGACCTTTCTCGTATCTTGAGGCGCGATCTGATCATACAAACGCACAGTTAAACAAAACTGGTATCACGATGCAGCGGAAATACACCGGATAATTTTTTTTCATTTTGTTTAAACAATTCATAAGACGAAACGCACTTCATTGACACATTAATAATGTTAGAGGATGTCTTACTTCAAACAAAACCGTAATATGCCCATCCAAAAGAAAACATTGTATATATATCGTACTCCCAAATACATGTTACTAAACGGTCAAAGGACCTACATAACTCATGTATCCTTCTACAAGATAGAAGAATTAAACAAAATATAACATCGTCAAAAGCTTAAGTCTATCAACAGAAATGCTGGAAGCATCAGTCCAACTTCCCCTTATCCTTTCCTGAAAACAAAACATTTTAAAACGATGAGCTAGGGCCCAGTAAGTACATTCCTCATGCGTAAAATCCACTTAAATCAGCGACTTTTGTTTATTTTAAAACAAATACAATTTGCAAATGTATTTCACATGTAATTCGATAAAACTCAACTCTCCATCAATTACTTACGTATAACTTCGAATACAATGAAGTCTTTTCATATAATAGTCAACCTTTCTCTTATCGGAATACCCGTGACCATTTCTATAAAGTCAAACTATCAATTCTGATGTATTTCGTACCAACATTCCATCGGTCCTAATGTACGATGTCAACACTTCTAGTCCACAAGTAAACTCCCTAATGTGCACACTAATTGTTTCATTAGGTATCCTTTCTCCGGATTCCCTAATTTTCTTTTAGGTATAAATACCCGAGGGGTCTCATGAATGAGACAACGCCTCTTCTTTAGGGGACTGGAACCCCAAGGGGTCTTAAGGAAATAAGACAACGCCTGATGCTTTAGGGGACTAAAACCCCAAGGGGTCTCGAAGAAATAAGACAACGCCTGATTCCAACTAATCTGATATTCCACATTCCCAATCACGTTCTTATTCATGTCATCAATCGTATTTATATGCATAAAATAATTTGTAGAAACATCTTTACATGCATAGCATTCCTATTTTTGCATTTTGAAACTAAAAATAAGAACATTTAAGCCCTATTAATATCTTAGAAAACGAATACATAAAACGGATGAAAAACGTATATATCTCATTTTAAATGAATTTGAGCATGACTTCATCCAACTAAATAGATTACACATGTCATCATCTATCATAATTTCATGTTTTTAAGATTACAAGAAATTATCAATGCATTTACACATTTTATGTGGAAAATACAAGAATTGGGATTTTTCCTTGCTAAAATTTAACAGATAACAAGAATAGCATTTTCAGACATTTTCCCCAAAAATAATAGAATTTTCTAGAATTTTTCTACAATATTCTGTGAATTTTCTACTATTTCAAAAAAATAAAAAATAAAAATAATATTTATAAATAAATAATTAATTAATTAATTAATCAATTAAATAATTAATTAATTAATTAATTAATTAAATAAAGGCATAAAATAAATAACTATGTACTTACAAGTGAATACGCTAGAATCCCAAAATCTTTAAACCTCGTACGATGCGAATCTCGAGGTAGCGTGTATCTCGAGGCAGTAGGCCCCACAAAAAAAACTTTTCAAAGGACCTCCTGAATATTTTCAGGAATTCCTAGGAATTTTCTATAATTTCTTCTAGTTGATGGACTTTTTTGCAAATATTCTTACCTCAGGGGTTAGAATGCAAATACCCAAATTGATGTAATTTTCTCAAGGCATGGCCTTGTATTTATAGAGGTTGAGAACTCAGAACTTTTTATTTTTAACCGATGTGGGACTATAATTTTGAAAATTGTCTTTTTTTTTCTTTTTTTTTTTTGAATTTTAATAAAAACTTAAAATGTTGCCCAGAACTAAACACAATAACTTTTGACTCGCACATCCGATTTGGACGAGCTTGATACCGATAGAAAGCTATTGTTGAGACCTTTAAAATGGCATACATATAATGTTCAAAGTATTATAAAAAGTCTACTATAATATTACTAGAAATAGGGTCATTACAACGGGATTGGTGGTGTTTTTCGAAATGAGATTGGGGTTGTCCTCAAAATTTTGCCCTATTGGAATAACGGACTCCAATGAGGTGGAGGTGAGGTGCCCTTCAGATCTTCAAAGATAACTTTGGGGGCCCTTTAGAAAGGAAGCCATATGCCACACATGTAATTAGGAGGGGGAAGAATAATGAATGATACCGGTCCATGGAGATTGGTGAACTTACTGGGGCATTAGAGAGTTATCTACAAGATCAAGCTAATGACCTAATCAATTTTTAGGCTATAAAAACTTTTGCACAGGAAATTTTCCATTAAACTTTTTATAGTTTCCGTATTTTCATCTATTGACAAATCATTCCTCTACTCATCCAAAAAAAATTGATTATCACAACACTTATCAATGTGGCAATAAGAACATTTTTTTAATTCCCTATGAAATACTAAATTTTTTTATCAACAACGACATAACTTTTTTCTTTTCTAAGTTAAACAATAGAAGTTAAAATATTAAAAAAAAATATGGGCACTAAGAGAAAAAAGGCACACAAAGCTAAACACCAAGAGGTTTACACTGACATCAACAACGACAATACAAGTCTTCCCTTTGGAAACCTCCATTTGTGAGGGAGTCCGTCTTCTCAGTAACCGACATCGAGACAAGGGGAGAACAAGATGTCCATGCACGATGTCAAGACTCAAGACAGCTTAATATGGGCATGACATTCCTGCAAGACCCTTTCTAGTTTGCTTCTTCGTCTGCAAGATATTCACCTTCAGCCTTCAGGTCAATACAAGCGGAAGTGGTTTGGAACAAGGGAGGCACTTTTCAGTTTGTTCTTTTTATGGGGGTTTGATTGGTTCTAGCGGCTCATCATACCCCTTTTCAGTGGTGTGGGGATCACATATCCCAACCAAGATTGCTTTCTTTGGTTGGTTGGCTCGAAGCAGAAGATCCACACGGTAGATCACCTAAGATCCAGAGGAATTATCATCATTGATTACCGTTCGATGTACAAACATTGTGGAGAATCTACAAATCATCTATTGTTACATTGCGATGTGGCAAGGGAGGTATGGTCCTTTTTCTTCTCGGAGTTTGGGATAACGTGGGTGATGTCGGTCTCTTTCTTGTTCCTTATCAGCAACTAGTATTCAATTGCCTTCTCAACTAGAGGGAGATTCCTATGGAGAATGCTCCCTTTCGCAATTGCTTGGGGCCTTTGGAGAGAAAGAAACCAGAGAGTATTCAAAGGAAAAAGTGACAATAAGGCATCAATTATCTTAGACATTACGGGGTTAATGTTCTTGTGGTCCAAGGCTTATGGAGAGTGTCAAGGGCTATTCTTCGAAGATTTCGTCTTTCGTTGAGATCTCTTATGCTCTAGGGACGTATAATTGGAGTGTTCCTCTAGTTTTTTCCCTTTTATTGTCTTGTTCTTTAAGGTTCCTGTTCTACTCCAGCCTATAGTAAGTCATCTCGACCTCCTTAGCTGGTTTGATTGTACTATTTTGCTTTTTGCCTTTTAATGAATTTTATACTTATCAAAAAAATTCCCTTATGCAATACCACAGTAACTTGTAGTTGCTCTTCTATGAAAGGGAAAGACAGCCAAATAAGAATAACAGCAAGCAGATGGCTTTACAAAGTGATCTGGTCTCTATCAACCTTACTAATACCATCCAAAGAAGCACGATAAATCCAGCGTGAGACCATGAACAATATACAATCAACACCAAGATTGGTATTCAATGCTTAATTGAATCTTAAATACTATCCCAACTATCAAATCGTCAACTATGTCCATGCCAACAAGAAAATGAGCCATTTTTTCTGATTATACTTACCATCTAATTGCAGCCATGCATCCATCTGATCTAACAAGACCTAGATACTTCCACTTGCCAAGTGTATCTATATCGACACAAAAGATGCCAAATGGTTCATGGAGACTCCTTGAATTATTTGTATTTCGTTTCCTATTGTACTTTTGTATCTATAACGAACACGACCCTTAAAATGCCATCAACAATTACTTTGATACTTTATTCCAAAATTACCCCTGTATAATATGAATGTTACTACAATTAATAATGTAGTACATTTTAGTCATTGAATATTTTAATATTACTACCATGATTTAGTCCAACAAGCTTACACATATCACTGCCCCTTGAATTACCACAATTTTCAAAACCGCCATCCAAATTTTAAAAAATCATATCTCCCATAACTCCCCCTTGGGTTGTCAAATTTTCCAAACCTCCCCTCCATAATCTTCCAAAACTATCCCTTAGTTTGCCACAATTTCCAACTTCGGCCTTTTTCCCAAAAATGTTCCTACAGTATCCAATACATGTTGAACATAAAATAGGGGTTTTGGTCACTGTAGAACTATTTGCTGCCAAAAAAGATTCTCCTCATTTTCTTTTTAATTGCGCACGCATCACATGTGCCTCTCCACTAGTTCTCTTACCTCCTGAGTATTTTCTTAATTGTTAAATAGGTAAGTGGAGCTGGTGTCATACCTGTATCCTGGGTTTCAGAATATCATGTGTTGCATAGCTGCTCCCGTGTCCATATCTGTTTCTGTATCCATATCTGGGCAAAATGGCATCTGACGGGAACTGTGTTGGTGAGTTTCCCGTGAGAGATAAGCTTATGTCCAAGTGACGGGACTGGAAGACCCATTTGTCTAGGCAAAGCCAATAGTCTCTATGAAGGTTGCTCAACTATAATCATTGTGGAAGACATTCAGACTTCAGTCTTCGCACTAAGTACAATCCCAATGTTACCACGATGCCATACTGAAGTTCTTCTACATAAAAATCTTAATAGAGCACAAAACTGAAAGATTGTAGTTAACAAAAACTTTCAAGTTGTTGTCTGCTAGCTCTAAAATAGTAGAGCTGTTTAATAGTTTGTTCTCTTTGCTCACAGTTTCAGCCTGTTTCCAATTAGACAGTTCTGTATGCATGAATATATGTGCGTGTGTCTGGTTCAATAAGTGGAATTAAGATCCAGAGGGCTCCATTACATTTGATGATATAAATGGCAGAATAACAAATATGTGTATGTATGCAAGTGTATGTGTGTTATTAAAGAAGTACAAGCATGACATTGGTCTAAGCAGGTGGTCGTACTTACAGCTTTAGAGCATGGATAATGATACTTCCACCCGACCCCCCTCCCCCTTTAAGACTTCCTTCACCTCCCTCTGCAGTTACAGATCCATTTAAATATAATACATCCTTCACTTTAAGCATGACTCGTCCTCCTCCATTCCCTCCAAATTGCATTTCAGCAGATGTACTGCCCCCCTTACTCCCATAACCCCATGGCTCAGACAGAGTCGACCAAGCATAAACATCCCCACCCCAAATATTTGTCTTATTATTTTTCAGACAGGAAGCACCTCGGCCTCCATGTCCTCCACCGGCTCCATCATAACCAATTGGTGTGCCACTAGTCTGAGCAGGTGGTGGTCCACCCAAGGATGTCGTGTTTATTGACGAGTAATGATCCAGAGTCAGATTGGTGGCATAAACAGTTACTGAACCAGCAACAATAGCTGCATACTGACCCACGTTAAAATTGCCGGACATATTGAAACTTATTGAACAGCCTTCAATTTGACATAAGATTGAAACATGTGGGGTTATCTCTAGATTTCCTGTCCCAAATACGTAGAGATCATTATCCAAATACAAGTTCGAATTTAATAAGCAGGTTGTGTTCAGTGAGCCAACACCTTTCAGATCTTCCTCGCAAGACACTGAATTATTCGATAGGGATAATAAATCTGATGTTTTAATATAGTGAGAGGTTTTTCGTTCATATCCATTGCCTAGAACTGATTCAAAATAGTTCTGTACCACAGTTTCTGATTCAATGCCCTTGCTCGTATAATGCCCGGAACTAAGAAAAAGCATGGATACGAAAAGATATCCTGACAGAATGCACCAACAGAGGTGACCATGTTTCAACACTGGAAGCATCACCGTTCACAAGAACATCAAAAATACCAGAAAACTGACAACTTCTGCTGCATGTTACAGACCTTACTGGCCATTCAGACTTGGTAGATTTAGTCTATTCATCCATCTATATACTTAAATTACTCACTTCCCCCGGTATCAAATTACATAAAAGAAAATGGCCCAAATTTCAAACCAATTTTCTATGTAAACCACTTCCAAAGGCTATCATTCACATTGCCTAGATATAATGATGCTGGCCCTGCCAAGAGACTTCCAACTAAGAAAGATTTGAAGTTGATGAAGAATTAACATAGCCATCAGAGAATAGAGCAGTATAACATGATGGAAGTACAGACTGAAACCTGCAGAATGAGCACTTAAAGCGTCAGATTATGATTTGAAAAACTGAAATTGGAGAACAAAGAACTTTCCTAGTAAGTATATTCCAAGCATAAACTATTCCAGCAGGATTAACAACTAAAATGAATCAAGAAGCAACAAATAAGCTCTTAGTTACCCAGCCATGAGAAATAGATGTAAAACTAGCCTAACATCTCCATAAAACTGGAGAAAACACAATTGAGTATTTACGAATTAATCCAACATAATTTTCTACAGTAGTACATGCAATCCCCATCTCATATTGATGTCAGAGAGCTAGCAACTTGTTTGGCCTACTTATGCCAAGATATTAAGAGATCAATGAAGCTACCCACAGAGACCAGCCATCACTATGTGCAATTCGTAGGACCATTAATGCAATAATCAATAGGTTCAGGAGCTAAAAAGGAAAACCGTTAAATGTAAGGTGAGAAGTGTTTACTATTCTCGAGCAAATAACAACGATGGTAGTGCAGACATTGTTGAATGCCTATATTTATTTGTAGTTTATTTATGTTTTAGTAGCATATTAATCTTTTTCTCTTTTGTTCTACTCTTTTATATCATGAGAAACTTTTGAAGGATAATATGTAATATGATTTTTCATCAGAAATAATACAGAAGTTTTTAGGGTTCACGTCTAACCTAACAGCAATATCTCCATCTTTTTCTCTAGAGGGATCCAACACTGAATTTTTGCTGCTGATGCAGCAGCTTTTTCTGATGTCATCAGGCCATAAAGATAACATCAGCAACTAGTGGGCCACCGGCCACGCATGGGAAGCTGTTGAGGCACTATCATTCGAGTCCATTGGAGAAAAACCCATGCCAATTTTTTGAGATAAAGAGTACAAGTGCCCCAAGTTTTATGGGAAAAATCTGAAAAATCCAATTTCAATTTCTTTCTCTGATGAATAGCAAAGATATATAAATGATGTTTACCTATTCATCTGTCTAATTCAAATGATGTTACCTAGCAAAGGATTATCCATTTCACTCCTTGTTACACTAAGCATTTCCCTCCAGCTCATTCCTCACAGTTCATGGCAGTATGTAACCCATTCTCTATTACAATAACGGCACAATTTAAGTTCTATTAGAGAATGGCATCGTAATAAGGTGTGTGAGATGCACCATATCATTGTTGGTGTATCTCATCACATTCTCCTAGTTGTCGAGATTAGGATAAGATTTATCTATCAATTAGAATATTAGATTAGATTTAATTAGGATTAGTTTCTATCTTTCGATGATTTGATTAGAATTAGTTTCTATCTTTAAATAGGTTTATTTTCTATATAAACCCTTGATTAGGGCCAATGTATTTCACTAAAGTTATCAATTAATCTTAAACTTCTACGTGGTATCAGAGCCTTTGTTCTACTAAGACCAAGCTCTCGATTCTATGCTTTCTTCCGGCGGACGGTATTGTCACCATCCGTCAGACATCATCACCAAATCCATTTACCCACATCCCTCTCTAACCTCCCATCAAACACCAATCAAAGCCCTTCAATTTCATCATAGTTTATCCACTCAATACACCTCCAATGAGAGTTTAGCTGCACACTCTGTATTCGGTAGCTTCTGGAAAGAAATCATGACTAATCTGATGATAAAATTTATTTTAGTAGGACACCCAAATTAATCAAGCCCATGATGAGTCTGGGTATTTACGACCGTTCGCCAACATGCAATCCTAGGAAGAGTCTAGAAAATGAAATCGTGCCATAATCTATGCGAGTTGATAATAGAGAAGATTGTGCTGCAATTAACCCTCAGATAGGGAAGATCCTTTATTCCTTGGATAAGAGCTTCCTTATTTAGTAATTAGCTATATTCGCCTTATTTAGTTTATTCCGTAATTAGTTATGTTTGATTCTTTAAATAATCAAGTTGTATCCCATGCACAATATCAAGAAAAGAAATAACAATTAATTATCTATGGAGGTCTTCCCCCTCTAAAGGGATAATTTTCGCAATTTTATTTATCAAATTAGTTTGTTCTTATCAATTTGGTATCAGAGCGGTCTAATCCATTGTGCATGGCGGCGACCAGAAAACAAATGAAAAGATGGAGCATGAAATTGGGCGACTCTCTGAGCGATCAGAACAACAATGGCGTGAGGTAGCAAAAATGTTTTCCGTTGTTAACTCAAACTATGATCACCTATCAGAGAGCATACAACGCATGAGAATGGAAGTCAATGAGATCCAATCCACCGAGTCAACATTGGTTCATGAGCATGAACCGAATCATAGACATGGAGATTCGAACCAGATCATTATCTCACGAACTATCCGACTGGAATTTCCTAGGTTTAACGAAGAGGAACCGACAGGATGGATTTATCGTGCAAAACAATTTTTCGAATATCACCAAATCTCGACGACGCAACAAGTGAAAATCGCGTCATTTCACCTTGAAGGAGAAGCTCTCCAATGGTTCAAGTGGGTAAAGACCGTTGTTGAATTCGCAAACTGGGAGGAGTTCTCCAAGGCCTTGAGTGCTAGATTTGGTCCAACCGAAGTGCTCACTAGTCTCACGAGCATGTGAGAGCGTTTTGCGAAGTTCAAGGAGACCATGAAGGCTCATTTCATGTGTATGAACCAACAATTTGTTGAGTTCGAACGTGCCCGAAATGAGCAGCGTTTGGCCAAGCCCAAATCTTCTTTGACCAAGTCAAAAGTTGTGACGAAGCCAAAACTCGCCAATAAGCCAAAGCCCACAATCCAGAAAAGGTCAAAGCCGACGTTAAAGGCTTTAAGACTTGCGACAAAGACTTCTCGAGGGACAAAAGCATTGACAAAGGCGGCTACGCGAAGCCCTATGAATTGACATCCAACCCAGCAAGTGGACAACGTTGTTAACTCCAGACCAAGCTTTAAAATTTCATTTCAGAGGAATTCTCAGTCAAGTGAAAAGCCGAGAAAAACTCCGAAACGAAACAAATCATTCACGAAACATTGAAAAAATGGTGAAAAAACGAAATTTCTGAAACATTTCCGAAACATTACGAAATATTTTCAAAATCATTTAATTATATTTTTTATTTTTTTGGATTGTATCAGATTGTCTCAGTTTGTCTCAGCGAAACAAACCAAAACATTATAAAACGAACTTTTCGTTTCGGTTTCCTTACGAAACGAAATGAAACATATGAAACATTCCAAAATTTTAAACCATGCTTCAGACACATGATTCGACTTACTCGTATCGCCAATCGCAAGGCAACGGTGCCTTGGACCCTAGTGGATGCACAGACATCAAATGCAATCTGGGATCCTAGTGGCATCGACCTTGAGGACAAGGTCGTTTTTAAGGGCGCGAGAATGATAAGATTTATTTTAGTAGGACGCCCAAATTAATCAAGCCCACGATGAGTCCGGGTATTTGAGACCGTTCGCCAACATGCAATCCTAGGAAGAGTCTAAAAGAGGAAATCATGCCATAATCTATGCGAGTTGATGGTGTAGAAGATTGTGCTACAATTAACCCTTATATAGGGAAGATCCTTTATTCCTTGGATAAGAACTTCTTTATTTAGTAATTAGCTATATTCACCTTATTTAGTTTATTCCGTAATTAGCTATGTTTGATTCTTTAAATAAGCAAGTTGTATCCCATGCACATTATCAAGAAAAGAAATAACAATTAGTATCTATGGAGGTCGTCCCCCTCTAAAGGGATAATTTTTGCAATTTTATTTATCAAATTAGTTTGTTCTTATCACCTGATCTAGTGGGTCATCAGCTCCGATAGACTCCAAGATGAGTGGAATGCGACAGTGATGGACTTCATAGACAGTCAATAACCACCATCAAAGGCTCATATTTCTTATAACCAATCACATGTTTCTTCTTCAAAGAGACATGCAATTGCAAGAGGGCATTAGAGAATGGCATTGTAATAAGGTGTGTGAGATGCCCCATATCATTATTGGTGTATCTCATCACATTCCCCTAGTTGTCAAGATTAGGATAAGATTTATCTATCAATTAGAATATTAGATTAGCTTTGATTAGGATTAGTTTCTCTCTTTAGATGATTTGATTAGAATTAGTTTCTATCTTAGATAGGTTTATTTTCTATATAAACCCTTGATTAGGGTCAATGTATTTCACCGAAGTTATCAATTAATCTTAAATTTCTACAAGTCTAAATTTCCTTCGTCTTTATTCCTTCCTTTTTTGATTGGTAAGTGAAGATTGCAAAGAATTGCAAACTATAATATACTGTTTTATGCTACGTGTGATTTTTCATAACAAAAATAGTCAAAACAAACAAAAACACAGAAACTAAGAATGCATGCCCATGCAGGAAGTCTAGTTGTTCCTCATGCATTCAAAGCTTCTACATAACTAACAAAATATCATTGATCGCGTTTTCCTCATCGAAAGCTCAAATTCAAACAGCAGGAAGAATAAAAAAAAATTAAGCAGAGCAAATGCGAAATCGAGATTCTTCCACACAACAGTCATGAGATCTACCAATACAATTGCCAATTCCCAATCACTACCACAAAAAAACAAACATCACAAAACTAGATTCCCCAAAAACCACTCAAATATCAGAAAAGTTTAGACACAGCTTCAAATGAGAGATTTCGAAATACAATAACAGATCAAACGAAATTTTCAGAGATTATATGTAGATTTATAGTGTGAGAGAAAGAGAGCGCGCACACACACACCTTTCGCTTTCGAGATCGATGAAGAAACCCTAAATGGCTCTTCGGAATCTACTGAGCTTTTTCTCTCTCTCCCTCGCAGTGGTTCTTCTTCTTCTTTAGTTCAAAATGGTCTCTCTTTTTCTCTTTCCTCTCTCTCCCTGCTTTTCTTCTTTTGTTTCGCTCTTTTTGGACAGCAAGTCGATAAGTCCTACTAACTTCCGCTCGGCTGGACTCCCGCATAAGATCTCTTAAAAGGGGGACCCAATAGAACTCCCCTTCTAATCCACGGGAATTTCGAGACTGCCATCCCTCTTCTTCATTGAATTTCCGTTAATTTATTACAGCTACTTATTAACTACTGATCTAAAGTGATTCATAACGCCGTGCCGTTACTGACTGTACAAAACCGTAAATAACGGTAAAGAATTGTCCGCATCTGAACCGACGATACAAAGAACAAAAAAAAAGGTTATATGCTATAACCTACCATGGGTGTGGTGGTCCCACTAAAGTAACGAGTCTGATTGTTCAACCCTGTGGGCCCCCTACGAGTAGAACTTTGCTGACCGGGGCCTGTCATGATAGTTTCTGACCGACCACAATATGAGCCACGTTGAACACTCTTAGAGGACGCTGACTGTATGGATGTTTGCCTAATCCTTAGGTGGACCTAAAACCAAAAATCAGTCTGATTAATGATTTTAAACCTTTGGATCTTTGTACACTAAATAATGCTCAAAGTCTACGGTTAAAAATCAACTGTGAAAATGAATCCAATCCAATGCTTCGAAATCACTAATCAGGATAATCTTTTGTCTGTATGTCTATCTAGGGTTGGACCAAACATCCATACGGTCAGAAATCTCTAAGATGTGCCACCTGGCTCATATTGTCATTGGTCAGCAACCTTGCTGACCGGCGCCGGTTTCTACTCAGTCCTGGATCAAATAAGGAATTCAAGTATGCTGTTACAGGACCCACGCCATTGGATAGTCTTCACTCTTCAGGGCACGTGTGCTGTGAATTCTTTTTTTTTTTTTTTTTGTGAAATTGCTGTGAATTCGACCATATGACTTCCATTATCAAAACATAAATTAAAATGCTGTCAACCTCAGTAGAACGTCCTCTTTAGGTCCACATTATTGCAGAGTCGTCTAGGTCACAAAATGCTGGGTCGGTCTAGTATGCAAACATTGTATCCATCATTGAATGCTCATTGAAAAACGTGTTTTAAATTTATGAAATATATTTTTTTAAAATATTGAAATAACACATTTTTCAAGGGATATCCAACAGTACTGATAATGTTTGCATACTAATTTGTCCCAAAAATGCTACACTCCTTCAGGCCCACTGACCATGACTGGTTGTTCTACCTTGGGGTTGACTTAGGTTGAGTTAGACACCAAATTCATAATGATCGATAGTTCATAGCCATTGGATTTGAGCATTTTTCATCATGGGCTTGTAAACCAACATATACCTGTTCAAGAAGCCCATGATTAAAAAAAAATGCTTAAGTCTAGTGGCTAGAAACCACTAGTCCGGCTGACTTTTAGTGCGTATGTCCATCAAGTGGTGAGCCAAATATTAATGAGATCCTTGGGTTCGAAAGAGTGTGCCACGTGACATTTTGGAAACGATCAGCTCTTCAGATCACATCACAGCTGGAAGACCATCCAACGGTCTAGACTCTAGGGAGGACATCTTCCTGAGGACAACAGTATCATTTCTTAACAAATCGTCCATTCGACTAAAACCTGGAGGACATCCTCCTCAGGACGACAGAAACAGTGCTCGCATAAATTTCATGGTGTCATGTAACACACTATCACATCCCCAAGGAAGTCAACAAGGTTTGCGTCTTATGAACGTTGAGAAGCGCTTACAAAAAAAATTAAAAAAATGAACATTGAGAAGGATGGCGCTCATGCACGTCTCCATGTGTCGTATTCGTACCTAACATGTATATATTTTATATAAAGCTCAAATCCGTAACTTCAAAGTTCATCCTTTTTTTTTTTTTTTTTTTTTGGTATTAGAAGTTCAAAACAAACAAATCTTGCGAGTTAGATCTTTTCCAATATTTTAGATGGTCAAATTGAGGTATATTTAAGCTAAGTACGTTTCTTAAGGTGGATTGGGTGAAGTTGTGGAATGTCTGAACCGTCCTTAATCACCACATGTGGACACTGGTGCGTAGGATCAGTACCTAACATCCAATGGTTCCCACTAGGAAGTTAATGTGAAGAGTTGAAGCCCGGCAACATCTAACGGGTCCCACTAGGAAGTTAATTTGAAGAGTTTTAGCCAAGGTTTAAAGGAGGCAATTTTAACGGTTAAACGGACTGGGGGCGTTACCGTTTAAACGGCCAGGGGCAAAAATGAAAAAATGGAAAAAAAAAAGAATTTAACAGAATTAAATGGGTTTTAACGGAAAAAACGGCGCTGAAATTCAAATTTTTAAATTTGAAATTTAAAAATAAAAATAAAAAAAAGAATTTAACGGAAATTTAACAGATTTTAATGAAAATTTAACGGAATTAAACAGATTTAATGACCATTTTTCACAAATTTTTTTCAAAATTTAACATTGGTTAAACGGTTTTAACGGCCATTAAAACAAAAAAGTAAAAACGTGTTTAAACGGTTTTAATGGAAACAGGCTTGGGGCGTTACCGTTTAAACGGCCGTTAAAACCGTTTAAACGGCCGTTTTTAAAAACCATCACTTTAGCTCAGCCTGCCCCTGGCCAGGTCCAACCGTCTAAGACATAGTTAGTAATTCAGAGTCCGGCAAAAATTCAGTACGGGAAATGTTCGAGTACAATTTAGATTTGTATTCGGCAAAAATAATTTTAAAAAATAAAATGAAAATGGAGAAAGTAAAATATTTACAATTTTTGTCTTATAAATATATTTTTCATGTTCAGAACTAAATAATTCGGAAAAGTTCGTGCATTATCCAAGAACAATTCCATCGTGTTAAAAAATGCACGAATCTTTCCAAACCTTTGAATAGAACGTTGTTGGGTTCAGTTTTTGAATAATTCGTATGGTTCGTGTATTCAATAATTCACTAACTATGGTCCAAGATAAATTTCGTAAACAAGGTCAGTCATGCCGGGGTCCAAATATTTCACGCCAAATCCTTGCCTGATAATACGTACAATGGGCTGGGCCATTAGATCTGGGTCAGGCCGAAGCTTATTTAAAATTTAAGCCCAATAGCATATATTTATCTAATGGGTCTTAATTAAGCCCATCTCAACCGATCTAGCCTATAAATGCAGCTGAAAGCTTGGGATAGTATTGGGCCAGGCTTAGAAGCCCATCAGGCCAGCCTAGACAATTAACACCCGTGGTACTAGCCACGATATCTACGGAGGCAAAAAAAATCAATATGATTGTATGATCTCTACCTTGGGCAATGAAAACAAAAGTCTTGTAAAACTTCAAAAGAAGTCTACATATCGTATGGTTAAAAATCATCGAAGGATGAAGATTTTTGGGCTAGGAAATCTCTTGGGTGGTGCCCATTCATTAACGAGTGCTGACCCACTGTATTTGAGATACATGTCGGGATATTTGTTATATAAGTAGCGGCTGAGATTGACCCATCTCCATTCTTTATTCAACGGTTGAGATCTCAATCCCGCCCAAATCTTTGAATACATACTCACGAAAATGAAACACTCCGTGAATATGGAATACGTACACACTCACAAAAGAAGGAAACACTCCATGAATATGGAAACCTCCACACGTGCAGTTCTCTCTCTCCCTCCACGAAAATGAAAATCTTCCATAAGCGCAATTTCTCTCTCTCTCGCCTGCACCCATTCTCCCTCTCCCTGCAGCCATTATATCTCTCTCTCTTTCGCCGCAACAAATCCTCTTTGCGACACCTACAATTCCCCACTTCTCGCCGCTATACATTGATGCTCACTAATGTCAAGTTTTTTTCTCCATTTGGATTCATTTATTCTCTCTCTGTTTTGGGGGGTGGTTCACAGCCTCCATTGAAAAACATTTGCCTCTTGGGTTATTTGTTAAAAAAGGTTTACTATGGGTTGTTTGCCTCTTTCTCTAATATCACTACTCTTATGTATTAAAGGTTTGATGCTGATTTCCATTTGGAGAAAACTGTGATAACATGTTGAGTGGCGTTTACTGACCGTGCCAACGTTTAATGTTAAAACTGCCAACTGTGATAACATGCCGAGTGGCTATATCGTGGGTTGAGATCAACCCAAGATATAAATCATGATTCTTGGACCGAAGATTTAATTTCTAGAGTGCGGACCATGATACATGTTGAGCAGACTGAGATCATTAGGCTTTCATGATGGTTGAGCTCATCATGATACTCGAGACTGCCAACCGTGATAACATGCTAAGTGGATATATCTTGGGTTGATCTCAACCCAAGATATAACATCAAGATTCTTGGCCCAATGATATATGGTTGAGATCATGATGATTCTTGGACCATGATACTCAAAATTGCCAATCATCACCAAATGGATCTCAAGCCACTCAGCATGTTATTACAGAAGAGGTATTACCCGTGATCTCACATTGGCATGCACAGTTAGTGATCTCATGCGCACTCATAATAAATAACATTGATGAGTCATCATTTTATATATTTTACCTCATTTTCCTCAGTGAAACATCAAAATTATCCTACATAAATCCCCAAATCTACATGTAAAAATATGATATTATCTTTTCGCCATTTGTTTATTAGATTTCTATATAATTTTCTCGTAATAATATTCGATGGACTTCTATTAATTATCTCATTACCTCATTATGTAGTTGGATCCATTCAAAGTCCAAAGATCAATGGAGACTAATTCTAATCAAAGGTGATCGAGTACTACAAAAGATTACAATTTTAATATTGTATTTTTTCTCTTTCTCAATTGAGTGATGGTACAGTTATGGTGAGACTGCGCCTGCCTTACAAAAGATTACAATGAAAGTGTTAAGTCAAACATGTTCATTATCAAGTTGTGTGAGAAATTAGAGCTCATTTTCCCCCATCCATTTAAAGCTGTGAAATAGAATATCAATGAAGATATTGGACAATCTAGTATACATCCATTACAATACGAGACTTCGCGATTGTAATCTAATGGATAGAAAAGATGAAGAAGATTATTATAATCCAATTGATTTAATTTGGATAATATTTTTTAAGACGACGGTATTTTTGATGAGTGGTTATGAGAAGAAAAAAAAACTTACGTTTGATGGAGATGACTTGTTATGATTGGATGAGGGTGTTCCAGGTCGTGAATATGATCCGACACAGCGTCAGAGTCGCGGTTCAGGTGATGATGATGATGGTGGTGGTAGTGGTAGTAGTGGAGATGGAAGGAATGAGGGCGATGGTGGTGGGTCACGGAGAGTGGAAGTGTTGAGAAGGGTTGTTTAGGCGACGTACACCCAGATGAAAATATAATCGTGACCCAAGACACTCGTCATGGTGATTGGGGAATACAAGGACGACGTAGTAGAAGATCAACTACCTTACCTACATATCCAAGCAAAGATGATGGGACACACAGAGACCATATTGATACTAGCAAGGGTGGCCAAGGTGAGTATGATGCAAGATTCGCCGACTTAGATGAACGAGTACGTAGGATAAATTTTGGGGACTATGATAATCAGCTTGGATATGAAGGGGATAATTATGACTATGGTCAGGCTTAAGTATCTCAACCTCATCCATTTTATCCATATGGTTATGGTCAGCCTCCTCAATATCAACCTCCAGTTTATGAATATGGTTATGATCAACAGCCACGTGGCTATGATTATGATTAATCACAGTTCGACTATAGCTATAGTGGATATTATGGACAATCTGGAGGGAGCTATAATATTGTAGAGCCCAACGATACTGCATCCAACTAGCCAGTATGGGATATTCTTCTTTCATATGAACCACCCTCCTCGTGGTTACTTCGAACAATAATCAATCGTAAGTTTATTTATTTTTGAATCTTTATTCTTTTTTTCATAAATTATATTTGCATTTATTGACACTAAGTTCTTCATTTATGTTATGTTTTGTTTCTATTTTTGCACTACAATTGGTCTTCTTCAAGGGGAAAAGGTGAAGATTACTTATGAATAGATTGGAAGTTAGTAGTAATTTGCATCAACTTATTTTTATTGTTAGTGATTTTTGATAGGTGAAGGATTTTCAATCTTGATGTTTTAGCTTTATCGGGTTGTTTATGATTGGAATTAGAAGCCTAGAGGTCTAATACAAAACATTTGAACACACTACCTTCACAGAATTATTTGGTATATTAATAATTTTGAATGCTTGCATGTATTTTGAGCTAATGGTTTATTATTCTTTCGGGGCCTTCACATTTTGCTCATTTCAGATTTTTGTGGGCTAATAGTTGAAAACTTTCATTTTTGCAGGTGTAAAACTCAAAGAGATGTGTTTAATCAATCGGTAAGCATCGCGTAACTGATAATTATTTTGGGGGCTTAAAATTATTTTAGTTTTTATTGGTTTAGTACTGAGCAACAAGAATTTGTAGATTCTCCCAACTATTCAACAAATGATGAGTTTAATATACCAAATTTAATATCTTTTGGATTGTACCTATTTGTTTTAATATCTTGTGTAATTATGTACAAGTTTATGTTCTAGTGATCTTTATAGGACTCCATATATATTTTTTTAGAATCATGCATCAATGTTGTTCATAGGTTTGTTCAGGATTTTTTTTAAAATTTTATGATTTTTTCACATTTTTTATTTTTATGCCTTTTTTACCATCTAAAGAGGGTGAGATGTTTTTTTTTTTTTTTTTTCTGATTTATTATGCTTTTTTAATTTTTATAGGATTTTTCCACATTTTTTTTAATTTTTCCTGCATTTTTTGGATTTTTCTGTCTTATCTCGGGATCAAGTCAAATTGGTTGACCAATCCGGATCGGGATCAGAGGTGGCCCATCCGACAGACGATCCGGAGACTTCGATCCTTGGTTGGAAGTTGGAACTCATCCATAAGTTGAATCCCATTACGATAAAAAAACAACAACTCAAATCCAACGGCTAGAAATCATTGAACGGTTTTTTTAGTTGTGCAGGTCTACCAAGTCTTAGGCTAGTGTGACACGTGGTCCTATCAAACTCTGATTTAGAAGACACGAATCTTGCCATACTATATGTGCATGAAATCTACTCGCTTTATGTGAAATTTCTCGTTAATTAGTAGTAGGGACTGGAGAAATAGACAGTGATGTCATGTCCCTGGTGTAAGTTAACACAATACTCCTCAAACTTCAGTCCATTGGATAAGAGGGAAATGACGTCATACATTTTAAAGAAGCGATTATCCAAATATTCAACAGCTGGCATTGAAGTTCTGTTATATTAACGTGTCACTGGATCCATGAAGCTACGAAAGGACTTTCCAAAAACGTGAGCGCGACGGTCACTTTTAGTTACCGGTTTTCTTTGAAAACAACAGAGCTCTTCACAGCGGAAAGATTTTCAGACCAAAGAAGAGATTCGATTTTGATCGGTTTCTGATCAGTACCCGCCGATCGAACCCAAATACACCATTCCCATGTGGAGATCAGACTTGGATTGGTATTCTCCGACCCGGCTCCTGAGTAGTCCGATCCGATACGACTTCCCGGTATCAATCTCTTCTTCGATTCTGATCTTTCTTGTGTTCTTTTTGCGCAGATTTTTGAATTTTTAGATTACCCAATTACCATTTTCTTGAATTCTGATTCGTTTTGCAAGATTTCTTGAATTCTAATGTTTCTAAGTTTTGTTTCCTTTTGGGGTGGGTTCCATAGGGAGATCGGTTCATACCCAACAGAAGTTTGATGGATCTTGATCGTGCCCAGTGTTTGTTGACAAGCAGACCACGAGACAACAACAAGCAGAAGCCCGATTCGCCTGTTGCATCAAAGTTTAATGTTCGTTTGATCTTTGTTTCATTGGTTTTCTCTTGAGTTCTTGGAGATGGGTTTAAAATTTTTCTTCCTATTTCCTAAATGTGTATTTCTGTTCTCGGTCTTTTCTTGTTTGTCGCAGGATGAGTACCGGAGAAAGCTAGAGGAGAATCTGACATTGGATTCTGAAGGACGACCGTTCAGGATGTTGGTTTTCAGGGGAAGCCCGGTATCTTGTAGAAAAAAGATTCGTCATATCGACGAGATGTTGCAGCAGGATCGGCCACGGCCAGAGGCCTGGAAGAATACCAAGCAAATTCGACGACTGCCCAAGGTTCTCAACTTGCTGTTTTCTTCTTTCTGTTATTAGTCTTAAAGACTCTTCTGCATTTAATTCCTCTGAAGTTAAGGACCTCCCCCCTCATTAGATCTGCACCATTGAAGTTAAGGACCTCCACCCTTTCTGGAACTTTAAATTTTCAAGGAAAGACAACTTTGTAGTTAGCAGTAGTATGTCGACGCCCAATTTATTTTTCTCTCTGTCAGTTTTTTTTTTTTTTTAATTTCTGACGTGTGGATGTTACAGTCGGCCGATCGGATTTTGGATGCCCCGAATCTCAAGGACAACTACTACCTGAATCTTATGGACTGGGGGAAAAACAACGTTCTCGCTGTTGCCTTGGGTTCAAATTTGTACCTGTGGAACGCTGAAAACAAAAAAATTCAGAATCTGATGCAAACAGATGGTGATAATGAATACCCCACAAGTGTAGCATGGTCCCGGAATGCCAAAACATTGGCAGTTGGATTTTACTCCTCTAAAATTCAGCTCTGGAATGCTGAGACGTCCCAACTGGTAAGACACACCTTCATTCTTGAATGTTAGTTTTCTTAATTAGGTTCTCTGATCGCACACATTCTAATTCATGTTACTCTTTGTAAGCTGTTTCACAGGTGAGAAGCCTTGACGGGCATCGGAACAGGGTGGGATGTCTTGCATGGAACAATCAATTGCTGACATCGGGGAGCCGTGACAAAGTCATCATCAATCATGATGGTATTCCATTTACACTATCATTTTCATTTGGCCCCACATTTCAAAATCATAAAAAAAGAAGGAAAGTTAAGCTCACATATACTGTATTTTCATGGCAGTGAGGATGAGCAACAGCTCTACTTCCCGCATACGAGCGCACACTGAAGAAGTGTGCGGATTAAAATGGTCAGGCAGAGGTAATCAATTGGCAAGTGGCGGCAATGACAATATCCTTCACATATGGGAAGCTTCCAACATGGGACATTCCAAATCCTTGCAACGGTTCACTGATCATCGTGCAGCTGTCAAGGCCCTCTCTTGGTGTCCATATCAGTTTGATGTACTGGCCTCTGGTGGTGGCACAGCGGATCGGTGTATTAAGATGTGGAATTCGCAGACTGGGAAGTGCATTAGCAGTTTAGATACCAAAGCACAGGTAAAGTCTTATTATGCACTTTCCTATAGTTCCTCTGCTAGTCCTTTTGTTTTGTTACTTCTCTATGTAATATCTTACCATGTAGCCAAGATACAAGTGTTCTCTAATGGAAGAGATAAACCCTGTGAGGGTCTTCAACCATTTTATAAATGGTTTTTTGGCTATTGTCTGTTTAATTGATGGGCCAGCGGTTGAATGGATCATAATCTCCAAAGTCACACCAATGTTTTGATCCTAACTATCCATCTAGACTGTTGATTCCAGACTGTCATTATAGCTGTTGACAACAGTCCAGAAATGACTTCTTGATCAGATGATCATGATCATCAGATTGGTGTGTGAGATGGCCTATTGAACGGATGGTCAGGATGTGGGATTCTGTTAAGACGGATAAGAAAGGATTGTAATATTTAGTAAATTGTATAAGTGTCTCACTCTATTTCTCCTGTTAATAGCATTATTCAGTAAATTGGTGTGTTTGGTCCATGAATCATTCCTTAATTTGGTTACCTTTGCAGGTTTGTGGATTGGAGTGGAACAGGCATGATAAGGAGATCTTGAGCGGACATGGGTTCAGCCAAAACCAGCTATGCTTGTGGAGATACCCTTCCATGTCAAAAATCGCAGATCTAACAGGCCACACATCTAGAATCCTCCACCTTTCCCAGGTTCGAGAACTTTAAGCAAAAGCTGAAGTTTAGAATAATTATACACTATCTTAAGAAAAGCAAAACTCCAATGAACACAAAATCAAGTATTATAATTTCCAAATTTGACTAGGCTGAGTAACCTACTTCTTATATAAGAAATCAACCGAGTCAATCATGACTCTGCCAGTTATTTTCTCTTCTATAAAACCAGTGATTGGAGTCGGTACATGGAACATGAACAGACCGATTTGACTATGTCATGTTCCAAGTCAATTAATGGGGTTTGCACATCACTTCTTACAGACATGGCTATGTGAATGATCACTTAATTTTTATTGCTTTATGCAGAGCCCAGATGGATTAACTGTGGTATCAGCTGGGGCAGACGAAACTCTTCGCTTCTGGAAGGTCTTTGAAGCACCCAAGACTACAATGTCAGATATGGACAGCCTTTTGTCTTTGAAGAGATTCCAAATAAGATGAAGCTCAGTGGATCAATTGGCATTTTAGAGGGTTTTTTTTGTGTTATTTCGGGTAAAATGTAAGTAGAGTGGAGAGCATAGTTTTGTGTTTATTCTTTGTAAAGTTTTCTTTTTCATAGATAAATTATACTACCACTAATGTAACACATAAAAATAATAAAAACCACAGTCAAACTGGTGTTTAAGAACAAATGAGTCTTCTGTCCCTCACTGCACGGAATGTTGGTTCCACTGAAGCAACCGCTCTTCTGTCTGATGCCTTTTCCACCACCTTCAAGAACAAATGTGGAATTGATTTGGTCATTACTAAATAAAACACACCAAAAGAAAGTTCCTTGGTGGGTCCCAATCAAGCCCACTCCCACTTCGGTATGATTTTTATCTCTCAATACAGAGAGAGTCCTCTTGTCTCGAATGAGGATGTGAGAGAAAGCTTGTGATGATTCAACATACTTAGATTGACACGCCACAATGCGGCCAGATATGGTGCCAAAGGTGGGCAGCTCTACACCACAATTGGGAGCAAAGACCTCTGTGAAGTCATCTTCTGGAGGTTGGCAGTTTACAGTGTTGTTGCTAGTGCAGTTTCCCTTGCATTCTTCTATATACTGCAAGGCTATGCACCCAAGACCAGGATTATCATTCAGTTTTGGAAGCCTTTGGGCTGTTCGATTCTCGTTGATGATAGTGACGAGCTCATTGGCAGGGTTTCCTGTTGGCCAAATAGCACGTAACAACCGAAGTCAGACAAATAAGAGCACTGGGGAAGGGTAATAATGGACAGAAAAGTAAATTCCATATTAAGACGTGGCGAAAACATTAAATCATGTTTGCAAGTTCATCATTCATTATTGCCATTAATCACTTTTGCCATAGGCTTGTATAGGGAAATAGTATGCTTTAAAAAAATTTAGTCTACCACCTTCAGTAAAAATGGAATTGGAACTATAAAATGACTAGAACCCTATATGTTTGCATATCTGGTCAAACTACATATCATAAATGGGCTTTGAAGTCTTTAGTGTTTTCGCAAAACCAGTCAAGCCAACGCTGACATACTGTTCTAGTGCTCAGGCCATATACAAACTGATAATAAAAAAACGAAGAAGCACTGTTGAAGTACAAGAAGACTGTAAGGATAATGATCTAACCTAGACAAAGCCTCAATAAACAAGTCCCACTTCCGGCTTTGTGATAGCTTAAGGAAGAACAAAATGCAGTCTATATGGGGAATGGAGGAAATGAACAACACTTATTTATTTCCAATAAATGAAGTAGTATTTTGCCCATTATATGTTCCTGTCATTCAGATATGGTCTGGAGATGTGAGCTAGACTGCAAGCCTACTGGTGAGCTTAAATGAACAAATGATTATCAAATTCAAATTGGTTCGTGGGCTAATGAAAATGGGGAGTCTGCACCGCATATTCTACACTGGAATTATCATAAGACAATGGAATAGCGGCAGATGGATGGATATAACCATTTGTCATTGAGAAGCAGGGAATAGTAAGAAGTTTTTTGAAAATAAGAGGGGAGCTGAGGAACACAGATTGGTTGGTTATGGAAATCCAGGAAGCTACGTTAATTGCTGAATCAAGGGAGCACACAGAAGCAGCAAATATAAGAAGACAATTGCCACGATATCTTGTGAACAACTGCTATCATGCGTTAAAATGGAAATAGCCTGAGATCACTACTATAATGAAAAAGATCAACATGTTATAACATAGCAAATCCCCACTGGAATCATAGCTAATCTCCATTAATCTGCATAAATCAATCCAAAGAAAAAAAAAATGTTTCAAATCAGGCCCATATGGTTTGTTGAACCTGTATATGGACTTCTGAAGACGGAACATAACAACCAGGCCTGCTTGTCATACAGATTGTATTGAGAAGAATTAAACGAATAAAAGCATCATTCACATCTCACAAGGGCCATTTCCGTAGGGCAGGAAACTACATGGATATCATCTCAGTCCTATGCTTCCTTCTTCCATGCTATTCTGTTGAGTACAAGGATAGGATTGATGATGAACAGTATTCAGTAAATGTTCTTTGAAAATGCAACAACTTCAGATTTATGTCGTATTTAGGATGCGCGTATACTAAGAACTTGTCCCTATATTAAAATTGGATTTGGATAACACACGAGGTCCCCAGTCATCAGAGTGCACAACATCAAATAAACTTTTGTCTAAAGAAGGTGGGGGAAAGGAAGAGGATACAAGTCTTCAAATAAACAAGGAATATACTTGCCAAAGAGGAGTAAAGGGGGGGGGGGGGGGGGGGGGGGGGGGGTAAGCAATGAAATTTGGTAATTCAACACTGTTGCTTGATGAAATAGAAAACGTAGTGTGTTGGCTACCGCTATAGGTCTATTCTAAATAGACTTATTTTTCGTGGGAAAGCCTAGATAGAACCTGCAAGCTCATGGTTGCATTGTGGTATGTCAACCAGCTGAATAGAGTTCCATTAAGACAAAATAATTCCATGTTTCTTATGGAAGTTTTTGGTACCCACTGAAGGTTCATTCGTAGACCATTTTGAATAGCTAAACAATTCAACTCCCAGATAAAACACGCAAACTGAACAATGATCTATTTTATCAGGGTGAAAATCTATTCAGAATAAACATGTAGCAGTAACCAAATAGTTAAAATGATAAGATCATCATGATAAATAAAGGGCCGGGATATTGGCACCGGCATTTTCGCTCAGTAAGTACAAGGGGTCAAAATTACCGCCGCGAGTACAATATAACAGATGGTATACACGATCTAGGATAATTGTTGGCATTACAATATGATGTATTGCAATTTTTTGGGACCAATAATGGTCCACAAAAAGAAGTTTGTTATTCTAATGGTTACAATCATCTGTTCAGTTTAGTTAATAGACTAGGAGATGTCCTTGCTGGGACTTATCGAATGTGAATACCAACCACTTGCGCGTATGCCATGCATCCCGATGTTCCCTCTACAAAGGTAGTTACCATCTATGCCAGTCAAGAGTGTAGATGAGAAAAACTTCAATGTCCAGGGGGTTGGATCCCTCCCCCCACCCAAAACGAAAATCTTTCAGTCACACTGACCTCATGAATGTGAGTTCCACCTTAGTGGACCTGCACACTAAAAGTCAGTCTGATTGGTGATTCATAGCCATTGAATTTATCCCAAAAAATGGTCAAATCCAACGGCTAGAAATGACCAGATGAAAAATGCTCGATTCCAATGTCTAGAAATCACCAATCAAGCTGATTTTTGTTGTGTAGGTCCACTAAGGGGTGGGCCAAAATTCATGGGGTCAATGGCCCCGGCAGAGTGAGCGACATGCATTTTTTGGGGTGAACATCGAGCTTTGATATACATCGACATCAAAGTTTTTCTCCTAGATTTTACCCTCCATAGTTCATAATACAACGAATCAAAGAAGTCTTAGAGACTTCCCCTCCACCATTGGGGTCCTCTTTCTCATGCATCCATTTCAGAAATCTAGCAATAAAATCTACTGAAATCTAACAAGCAAACAAGCTTCAATTACAGAAATGCACACTGAAAGGGAAACAGAGGAGAACAGATGTAAACAACATGGTTTTAAAACAAGGCAAAGAAAGAGATAGGTAAGTACCATGATTCTTGGCCGAAACCATGACCACAAGCAGTAAGTTACAAAGCATGAAATACTTGCAGCAATAGAGCTTCCTCACCATTGTACCACCAACACTACTGCAATTGGGCTTCTGCTCAAACTGGATTTTGTTTGTTTTCAAAGGAATCTGGGAGGATATAGAGAGCAAAAACTCCAAATTTCAGGAAATGGGTTCTTCTCTTCTTAAACTCTTCTACTTCGTCGGATTATTGATTGTAGAGCTGAGAAAATAAAAGAAGAGAGATAGTGAAGACTCTAGTTTCAGTTTATCACTTCCTCTCCTTCAACCCCTTCTGCTTAAATGGGTTTGTTCAGGGAGGAACAGAGAGAGAGAGCAAAAAAAATCCAATTTCAAAAAACGGGTTATTGTCCTTTTACCTCTACTGCATTAATTGGCTTGTTTGTGAAGAAAGAGAGAGAACAAAAAGACCAACTTTGGAAATGGGTTCTTCTCCTTGTTCAACCTTTATGCTTAGACAGAATAGTTTGTGAAGAAACAGAGAGAAAAAGAGAAGAGAAACACCAAACACTCTAATTTCAGGAAATGTATTCTCTTCAATCTCTTCTGCTTGGTGAAGAAACAGAGAAAGAAGAGAAGAAAGACAACACAAACTTCAATTTCAGCAAATGGGGTTCTTCTTAAATTCTTTCTTCAATCTCTACAGACTCTACTGCTTAAATGGATCTATTTGTGATGAAACCAGAAGAGAAGAAATAATTTTTTTTTTTTTTTTTACGAAAAAAACCCCCCCCTCAAAAATCAGAAAATTGGGTTGTTGTTCTTCTTCGATACTTCAAATTCAACAACTAGCGGTAATAGTGGATTGATTGCATTTTTCCCGGAAAAAGAGTGGGAAACGACATGATTGAGTGTTGCAGCGAAAGAATACAAAAGGTGAGAGTGGTGGTCCCAACTAGCCGTTGTCTGAGTTGGTCTCTCACTGTCTCACCTTTCTTTTTCTTAAAAAATGGAGCGAAATTTGAGACTCCTACAATTTTCAAACGTGAGATGGGAAAATGTTTGGATGCAGAGGACTTTGGATGCCGATGCAGAGGGCTGTCGTGGCGCTAGTAACTGTATGGATGTTTAGCCCACACCTTGTTGGATATACATACCATAGATCATATTGATTGATAATTTATATCCGTTGGATTATCCAAAAAAACGCAAAAAACATGCATGAATCCAACGGATGGAATCAATCTTAAAAAGTCGCTAATAGAGAAAGCTAATCAGACTAATTTTTGGTATGTATTCTACCAAGGATTGAACTAAACATCCATGCGGGTAGTGAGCCCAAAAATTTAGCTATGTAGGGCCACGAGAGCCCTCTGCATCGACTAAATCCATAGTACTCCACATCTAAAATTTTCACCCCCAGATGGGCTCCGAAAAACATCAGGAAGAAAAGAAGGGTTAGAAGGGCATTTTGGAAATTTTGTCAAAAGTTATGGGCCCACTTATCTTTGGATGCCACAAAGAAGAGGGGACCACTGGAAGCCTTGTATGGACTATGGAAGCTCCATGCTTCTTGCTTTCTTTCCTCGCATCCACTGTCGAATAGTGGGCCATCGCATCGGTTACTTTGGACCGTCAATAATGATCAAAATCCACTCGATCTATTGGAGGATCCGGATCGTTTAGATTGCCCACCAATTGATCCAGTTTTATGGTTGTGATCATTTATAGGGCTGATTGTTTAGGAGATCTCAAATGTGTGTATTGTATGGTGAGCTGCATATTGACCATTGAAATTGCGCATGCAATCAGTGGGCCATTTCTTGAATGGCTAATTGCCTAGAACTGTTCCTGATCAAATGATCCTGACCCTCTATCTTATCCAAGCACAAATTGCTATTTTTATTATTTTCAAAGATTTTAGCTAGTGTTCAGACGGTAGGAATGGTCGTATTTTTTGGTTATGGCCCATCTACGACGTGGCCCAGTGTCCGAAGAAAGGTTTCGGACCAGTAGTCAGTGGGTAGGAGGTTTGGCTGACATGGTGCCTCTCTGGCACGCCATGATTAATCAATGTGAGCACTATGATTGCGGCAAGCACGGCTTGCTGGTAGTGTTGCAAATGGGCCAAGACTGGGTCCAGCTTTCATAAATTTTGAATAGGCCCAACATGATGCAATTCAAATTCATGCCCAAACCCTCTCAAGGGCCGACACGTTGAAACCCTGCTTGCTACACACCAGAGTCTCCAGAGTCCAGCACCAGCATACACCCCCATCATTTAGAGTAGAACTTTGCTGACCGCCCACAATATGAGCCACGTAGCATATTCTTAGAGATCTCATAGACATACGTACAGACGAAATATTAACCTGATTAGTGATTTCTAATAGTTGGATTGGAGTAGTTTTCCTGGGCTGTTTTTTAACCGTGGAATTTGAGCATTATTGACCATTATTTGGGGTACAAAGATCCAAAGGTTTGAAATCACTGATCAGGCTGATTTTTGGTTTGTAGGGTCCATCTAAGGAATGGCCAAACATCCATACAGTCAGCATCCTCTAAGAATATGCCATTTGGCTCATATTGTGGGCGGTCAGCATCTTTACTTACCGGTGTGGTCAGCAAAGTTCTACTCATCATTTAGCCGAGCAAATGTTTTCCCCACCAGACTCCTTTCTAAGAAAATGCTACTGTTAACTTGAGGACGCGCGACAGTTTGTCCCTAGGTCCAGATCACTCGACCGTCTCCACGGAAAAATACAATTTTTTTTCGGTGGGCAAGCTGGGGTTAGATGGGACCCCTACCAGACATATTACTATTTGAGAAAAAATTACATACGAATCACTAGGGTCGTTACCCAATTAGCTCATTTAGATGGCTAAGGAAGTCAAAAAGAGGTAACAAAAAATCAACAGATAATTTACAAGTAGTCGCTACAAAATCAACTGATTTGTTATCTTCTCACCAGATATGATGTATATCCTAACTAGAAAAGGAGGTGAGCTGCATCCAAATGCTTCTGCAAATTTGTTTTCTCAACCATGGGCAGCTTCGTAATAACATTAACAGCATATTGAGAATCAATTTGAATGAAAATACCCTTACTATTTTTTAATTAGTAGCAGGAATGAAAGTGTAAAGGTTTTCTTTAGAAAAAGGCAAAAAATACGGAGAGAGAGCCACGTGAATGAGAGCAGGTCCTCGTGCATTAACTTTAGTATAGAACTATGTTGTTGGCATGTGCTTAGCACAAGCGATTTTTAAAGAATTAAAGCACTTGTTAAAAAAAAATAGTATAATAAGAATTTGAGAGAGAGAGAGAGTTTTAAAATTTATAGGAGAATGCAGAAACGTAGAGGTGGGTTGGGAAAGGACGTGTTGGGAGATGAAGAGTTCATATAGAATTTAGTAGATTCCCATGGTCTATTTAGGAAAAAGTTAAAAAAGATCGAGTGCAACCTCAGAAGGTCTCTACTTTAGTATAGAGTATAGATATAGTAGCATGAATTCTTGATCAAGGTTGGTTTGAACGAAATGCAAAATCTTTCGAACAAACCTGGGAGATGCTCGGCCTTTTGCTCTCAGGATGAGTCATCTGAATGAAATGTTAACCTCGTTCAAATGAAACCCAAGTCATTCGAACGAACGGGATCACATAAATCTATTTTTAGAAACTTTTTGAGTTTGTTCCTCTATGTGGCTGGTTGTTTCCTAATGACTCTAGGTCCCTAGGAAACCCTAATATGTTAGCAAAAGGGGTTTCATAGGGTTGTGTGAAAGAGAGAAGTTGTGAGTGTGTGTGAGAATAGAGAGCCTTATATTTTGAAGATTACACAGTGAAGATCCAATTATCATCACTCATGGACTTAGGTTACGATCGAACCACATAAATCGCTTATGTCTTTCTTCTCTATTTATGGTATGTTCTTGGTGGCCATTGTTTGTTATTTGATTGATCCTAAAATAATCTATAACAAATTGGTTTTAGAGCCAAAAGTTTTGACAGGGATGACACCGAAACAAATAAAGATGTCGAACATCATTTTTGAAGTAGAAAAATTCGATGAAAGAAATAATTTTAGATTATGGCAAGTCTAAGTTAAGGACGTTTTAATTTAGCAAGGTCTAAACAGAGCGTTGAATGGTTTGAAGGGCAAATCGATTATGATCTCAAAGCATGTAGTACAATTTGTTTATCATCGGATAAGGAAATTGCATATAATGTAATGCAAGAAAACTCAACAACAAAATTTTGGTCAAAGCTCGAAAGCCTCTATATGATGAAATCTCTAATGAATAAGTTATATTTCAAAAAGTAGCTCTATGCATTGAAGATGAATATACGACTATGAATAATCATCTAAATGAGTTTAATAGAATTTTGCTAGATTTGTTAAACATAGATGTTAAGATGAAAGATGAAAATAAAGCCCTTGATTCTTTTGAGCTCCCTCCCCAACTCATTTGAACACCTTGTTATAGCATTGCTCGATGAGAAAGACACCATTGAATTGGACGATATTACGACAGCTCTTTTCTTTGACGATTATAGGAAGAGGACTCCTAGTAACAATTCTCAAGTGGAAGGCCTGGTTGTTAGGGGGATATCAGAAGATGAAAAGTCTAAAAAAGAAAGATCGAGATCAAAATCAATATCCAGGATGGAGTTTGGATTTGTCGTGTCTCTATCACCATTGGTTGGGTAAAAATACACATCTCACGTTTCACCCAATTCAAAATGATAAAGGGGCCACAATGCTACTATTGCAGCACTTTAGGGAAAACTTCACAAAAAACAAATTCAAGGAAGAACAGATTATATATAGAAGACTGCACAACTATTTCTGATGTAGGAGGCTAGGAGCATCTCCATGCTGGGGAGAGGTGGCCTGGCCCATTGAGGTGGGGTGGCCCACCAGGTGGGACTAACTAAGAGGTCTCGGCTGAGCCCTGTCCCTTGACTATAGGATAAGGGGATTTAATCTCATGCCCCCACCTGTTGCGCCTTTTAGGGTGTATTGGTTGAAGTCCTTGCATTTGTTATCAACCTATGGAAGAGGGGTTTGGGTCAAATGAAGTTGCATTCTCTAGACAAGCAACACAAGGACGGACTTAGTGTGCATATATGAAATGATAAGAATATTTAAATCCACGACACTTGATCCAAATCCGAACCATGATCCACATAAGAATTTCTAAATCCGACCTACATGTGAAATATGGTCGGATACATGTAGGGTACAAATTGACACCCATAGATACATGGTCACTACAAAATGGCAAATTTAATAAGGATCCAAGCTCTAAACTCAAGATCTGAATTCCTAATACTAATACCCGAATTCGACACAAATGTGAATCTGATCGATTAATCTACATTGATTCACATTCGACCCATTTTTCAGTTCGATTGCATCTCAATGATCTAAACCCCAAAGTACAGGTTTAGACCGGTCCAATCTCATATCGGATCCCATTTCGTGCCCTACCTCATGGATGTTTGGCCCACCCCTTGGTAGACATACACAACAAAAATCAGTTTTATTGGTAATTTCTAACGGTTAGATTTGAGCACCGAAAGAAAAAACTCAAACCCTACAACTAAACATTACCACATTAAAATGATGAAATCCAACGGTCCTTAATCAGCAATCAAGCTTTTTAAGCTTATTTTTTTTAATGGTGCGTAGGTCTAACAAGAGGTGAGCTATGCATCCATGCGTCAGTGGGCCCCAAAAGAGTGTACCACGGGGCATTTCTGGAGGGGGCTTCAAACGTGCACTTCAACGGCCACTAACCTTATGAATGGTGATTTCCCGTCGTTGAATTTGAATATTTTTTTCATCATGAGATTGGAACCCATTCATGGGCAAGTTAACATCCCCTATGAAAGTTTCCATCCTTACAGGAATCTGCCGTGTGGCGAAAGGAGGCATTATGTTGACAAGGGCACTTTCAGATGAACGGTCTGGATTGGCCGTGTCAGCCTCGCACATGTAAAGAGAAACCAGAACTACATATCTTTCCAATGTTTAGTCCCACATCGCCCAAATATGAAATTTCTGACATGTTTTTATAAGATAGGAATCACATCATATGGTACGACCTTACTTGAACAGGATCTGTTCTATAGGCTCGTACCTCTGTATCCTTGAGTTCTAAGGAGACAGGAACCTAAGTCTGGTCGATGAATTATGACCGTACGATCAGAGCGTGATTAACGGCTAGGGCTCCATGTTGTGGATCACCGGCTGTAGAGGATCGTTCTCAACTTGCCATCTGGCAGCTGAGATGGTCGTTCGGTTGTCTGACAGACTCCAAAACCACATTTTTTTATTCCTTTCCAATAACTCAGATTTAAGGTTTTACTTGCTAAGACGCACCAGGGTGTCATGGAACAAACCACTATATATCTCACCATTCAAATGGCATACATGGGGGTGGGCCCATCGCACCTAAGCAGCAAATTGACCCAACCAGATCATAACCATCCATCCAATCTATTCTTTTATATGTGATTTTTGGAAAAATTTAGTATAGTCTTATACTGTAGCATGGTCCGTGTATTTAAACTTTAAACCCTTGGTGGCATTTTAGATTCATTTGGTGGGAATCTCAGTGACCATCAGCAGTTTGGACCTTGAAAAGATGATGCTACACTGTCGTCCTATGCTAACACTCCTCATTTTTTAACCGAAGTGATTGAAATTGAACGGTCTTGATGACCCAACTGTCTACTTTTCGCCATTAGAGACCACCTAGGCGGGTGGGATCATCTGATCGCCAGATCCCATGCCACCTTGGCATGGGCTCTAAACCGCAGATCATGGTTTATAAAATGGCATTATAATGAAAATAACAGCCATTATAATGGATTCGGACCCCACACATTAGGTTTTGTACCGTTTTAACACCCAGAAAATAAGTCATTATTTTTGCTGCGAAGGCCATTATTACCGTGTTTTTTTTTTTTAAATTTGTTAAAAAAATGCCCCTTATTTTCTGTTTTATCCGTTATAAATTTTATTAAAATTTGGAATTCAAATTTTGAATTTTAGGATCTCTTTTTTCCGTTATTTTCCATTTTCCTCTTTCTTTCTCGGGAAATTGAATTTTCCCTTGTTTAATAGTCATTTTTAAATTTGTCCCATCCAAGCCTGGAATTTATTTCCATTCCACATAGGTAAGAATTTGGTTTCCATGAAGATCCACCTATTTTCTCACATAATTGAAGATTACATATTATGTCACCATATTTTCCCGGGTGCAATCAAATTAAACAGCCTTATCAGATGTATGTTGACCTGAGTTGACCAGAATATTTTACATTAAAATACAAAAATACCCTTGTCTTCAACCTTGGAACAAGGGTTTGGACCAAAACCAAACCCCCAAATCAAATGGCTGTGGTGTATGGCAAGCCAAATCAAATGACCGGAGTCTCATGCCGGTCACCCACCACTCTGACAAAAGTTAAGAAAATCATTGGGTTGTCCGACCATAGACTCAAGCTTGTATTTCCCATCCAATTTTAGCTTGAAAATGGATGATCTCCTAACTATTATTTTTCAAAAATATCCAATCAATATATGGAGTGGGAATCCCCAATGCTAGTTGAGATACCAAGAAAAGATTCAGAGCTTAATATTTGTATTACAATGCCACTTCAGTCCTAGAATTTTATTTTATTTTTTTTTTAAAGTTGGTGTTCCAAAAAAAAATAAAAAAAGTAAAACTCCTGATACCAATGAGATTTTTAATTTTTGCCGGAGTGGTGGATGACCGGCATGAGACTCCAATAGGTTGGTCTCTGGTGATGGACAACTAACCCATTGGTATCTCTTGGCTTGCTGTCCAACACATCCATTTGATTTGGGGGTTTGGTTTTGATCCAAACCCTTGTTCCATTGTTGAAGACAAGGGTATTTATGTATTTTACTTATGTATTTTAATGTAAAATATTATGGTCAACATTAGTCAACTGACCTTGGACCAAGTCATAGGGGGGTATGTCAGCTTTTTCAAAGTGTGTGTGTGTGTCGGGGGGGATGTCAAATTTCAAAGATAACATGAGGGGGGTATGTAAAAAATTCCCAAATTTTATTTGCAATCAAAAACGCCCTTAGGAAAAATAGCTGATGGTAATTGACCAAAATACAGGGCTCCTGCTTGGATTTGTGGTGCCTATCACCGTTGATTGGGTAAAAAAATACACATCTCAAAGCACTTCACCCAATTTAGAGTGTAAAGGGACCACAGTGCTACTATTGCAACACTGTAGGGAAAACTTTCACAAAAAACAAATTCAAGGAAGAACAGATTATAAATAAAAGACTGCACCATTGTTTCCATCCTATGGGGATTTGGGTCAACGGAAGCTGCATTCTCTAGACAAGCAACACAGGGATGGACCCAGTGTGCACATATTTGGAGCTCAGTTGTTTCCCCCTCTTACAGGCTTCAGTAAAGAAGGGTCGAGATCTTACCCCCAACTCGATGGTGGATCTCAGTCACTCACACCCGATTTTGGCAAATGCTTTGTCGGGGAGTGCCGTGGGCACGTGCCACCCACTAGTCTAAATACATAACACAATCCAAATCTGAACCATCATCCATGATCCATTTAAGAATATCTAAATCGGACCTACATGCTACTGAAATATGGTCGGATAAAGGTAGATATAGGGTGTCAACAGGTCGTTTCCATTTCAGTTCCTAAAGTACCCAATACCCAGAACTAGAACCAATATTGTTGGCTCCTATTGGTTCCGGATCTCAAATATGGATTCAGAACCGAACCGATTGTTCGGTTTCATTGGTTCTGGTTCCAGTTATAGGTACATCGGTTTCAATCCTGATAATATGACAGTTTTAACACTATATTTAACAATATATTTATATTTCGATTCTGGTTCTTATCAGTTTGGTTCCAATATTAAACTATCTAGAACCGAAACTCTTATTATTGGTTCGGTTCTGGTTCAATTCACTACAAAATGGCAAATTTAATAAGGATCCAAGCTCTAAACTCAAGATCTGAATTCCTAATACTAATATTCGAAGACAAATTGGTACGTTCCTAATACTAATACCAATTCCTAATACAAATTGGTACAGTTCTTAGACACTCTTAGTTAGCCCATCTCTACATGGACCTACAAACCAAAAAGCAGCCTGATTGGTCATTTCTAACCGTCGGACTTGAGTCTTTTTTTAATCGTTGGATTCAAGCATTATTTCAGGCACTGAGATCCAATGGGTTAGAAATAAAAAATCAAACTGATTGTCCAAGTGGCTCATATGAACGTTCGTAAGCAAGTGGAATCTACAAGTACTAGTTTTTTTCAACAGGAAAGACCAGGACCATCCTTCTTAACCACACACCAAAAATCAGCCTAGTTGGTGATTTCGAGCCATTTGATTCCAGCACTTTGTCTTCATTGGCTTGGAAGTTGGAACCCATTCATAGGCGTGTTCATGAAACCCACGGTGAAAAAGTGCTCGAATCCAATGGATAGAAATCACCAATCAAGCTATTTTCTGTGTAGGCCCGCCAAGGTCTGGTCAAACATTCACGACAAAAATGGGCCCAAAAGAGAATGACACGTGTTGAAGGATCTTTATTAAATTTTCTATACATAATTCTGGAGACATCCTAGTCCCTGCCTCCATAGCAAGAGTGATCAGTGATTCAACACTGAAAGCCAGACTCCCATTTCTCGTTTCCCTAGAATGTTTTCTAGTTTTTGTTCCGTCTAAAATTCTCTCATCTGTTTCCACATTTACTTTTGTCCGACTTCTGTCGGTTCAAAAGACAAGCAAATGGTCGTGGTGGAACTACAAACCCAAACCTTCGTTCATGTTTTCAAATAATGACTGGAAGCAGATTGAGTTCTCTTACAAGCTTCACAAGGTAAGCCATCAACCCTTTCAGTGTTCTTTCTTTAGGACTTCATTTTTTTTTGTTTGAGAAGCTAAGAGAATGAGAACTGCTTTCAAATTCTTCTTCTTCTTTGTTGTTTGGACCCATTTCGTGTCTGGTTTGAGCTCTGATGGAGAAGCTCTACTTTCGCTCTTGAACAATTGGACGGTACCTCCCTCCATCAAATCGAGTTGGAATTTCGCTTATTCCACGCCATGTTACTGGTAAGGAATCCAATGCGACCACAACCACAATGTCATATCAATGAAAATGTCAGATTATGGGCTATTTGGAAGATTTGGACTAGCAATTAGGCAATTAAGATACCTCAAGACAATTGATCTCAGCAAAAATAGTATTTCCGGAGCGAACTTCACAGAGTTAGGGAATTGTAGCAATCTCGAATACTTGGATTTATCAAAAAACAATTTCACTGGAGGAATACCGGGGTCCTTGTTTCAGATTCCAAATTTGGTAACTCTGTCTCAACATGAATAACTTCACTAGGTTCAATCCTTGTCTAATGTGAGGATTTTTTTTCTTCAGAAGCCCTTACCCTTTAGATTTGAAAACATGTGGTTGAAGTATAATGGATTCAAAGAAAAAGTTAAAATGTGGTAGGAGTCATTTGAATTTGAGGGTAGTGCGGGCTTCATGACGATAAATAAGCTCAAGGCCTTGAAAATAAAACTTAAGGAATTGAACGTTTCGAAATTTGGTATGGTGGAAGTAAAGATAAGACACTTTGGAACAAATCATATGCATAGACAAGTGGGAAGAGCAAAGAGATTTGGAATTAGATGAGAAGGCAAATATAGAGGATCTTAAGAAGGAATTTTAGAAATGGGCATCTTTTGAGGAAATCAAATGGAAGAAGAGATCTAGGGTAAAGTCCTTAAAGGAGGGTGATAGCAACACCAAATTTTTCCACAAGATGGCTAATCTTAAAAGACAAAATAATTGCATTTCTTCTATTAAGATTGGGGACAGGACTTTCGTAGAAGAAGAGGAACTCAAATACCGCTATTTTACTCGCGCTTATACTCAGAGTCAGTCATCGATAGGCCGAGATTGGATGGATTTCATTTTGACTACATTAGGGAGGAGTCTAAAAGAAATCTTGAAAGTCCTTTCAGTGGGGAGGAAGTAAGAGTATCAGTATTCGAATTGTCAAGGGAGAAATCTCCAGGCCCAGATAGATTATCATTGTTATTTTTCCAAGAGTGTTCGGTGTTATCTGTATGATATATTCATAGAAAATAGAAGAATAGGAGAGGATAATAACAAAATAAATCAAATTAAAAACTCACGACTTATTGGCAAGTAAAATGGATCGAGGCTTGTGTTGGACACAATAGCCTTAAGACAAATTCGTCCCCTTATTGCAGTGCTAAAGGTCTCTGGACGTCTGTCTCCTAGGATACAACGATCTCGACGTATAGAAATAGCACTTAATCCACACATCTGGCGAATCGAAATTGTGTTCGTACCCTCACAGAAGAAAACTTATTAAATTCAATGAAAACTGATTAAAGCATGAAATTCTGTATTTTGAAAGAGGGGACGAAATAGGATTAAATAGAGAATGAGGTGGTTCGAGACGGTTATACCCATGTTCGATGAATCAGAATAATTGTTTGACAGTTATTCCCATATTCAATGAACCAGAGAAAACAATGAATTCGCCCAAGTCATTAAGGAAAGCCCGAAGCCCAATGTCGGCCCATAAATAAAGTAGTAAAACTTTAGGTATTCGCGCACCCACGTGAGGCTTAAAGCCGAGATTTGCACCCCCTTACGGGCGTGACACATGCAGGACGCACGCCGCCAGCGGGCACGCATTAAGGAATTTCGGATCCCAAGATCCAAATCTTTTTATTCCTCATGGGCCCCTGTGTGCTCGTGAGCCCATCCACTATTCACTTTGTGCTTACAAGTCTCTATAGAACAACTTCTGTATATAGTTGCATTCCAATCTTGTTGTTTTCTAATGTGTGACTAAAGTTTTTCACAAACTTTACTCACTTGCAAACATTACAAGTAGGGTAGTTTAGAGTCAATTTTTCATTCACCTATAAAGGGTCTTGGTTAAATAATTTAACCACATTATTCTCCATACCAAGGAGATGAAAAACCAAGATAAGTAGGGTCCCACTTTTATTTATGCCCAGAGTGACCCCGTTAGTCACATTTTCAAGTTTTTCAACCCGAAATTTTCCAACACTGGGAGATAGTAAGAATTGACATGATGAAAGTCTTTGAGGAGCTCCATGCGAAGAATTACATGGAGTTTGGCAGCAATCAAACATTTATTGCTTTTATTCCAAAAATATAAGGAGCACAGGACATTAGAGATCCATGCTCATCAGTTTAGTAAGAGGCATTTACAAGATAGTTGCGAAGGTCTTAGTTTCCCGCTTTAAAAAGGTGATAAACGAGATTATATCGGGAGAATAAGGGCCAGTTGTAAAGGGAAGACAAATTTTCGATGGGGTGTTGATTGCCAATGCGTGTATAGATTCGAGATGTAGATCAGGAGAACCGAGGATTGTCTGCAAGATAGATCTAGAAAAGGCCTATGACCATGTTAATTGGGAGTTCTTAAATTATATGTTGAATAGGATGGGCTTCGGCACAAATGGGGAATTTGGATGCGTACGTAAATGTGTTATGTCCCCTCATTTCCCGATCTTAATCAATAGATCTCCCTCAAGGCACTTCAAGAGTTCTAGGGGTCTAAGACATGGAGACCCATTGTCCCATTTTCTTTTCATTATGGTTGTAGAAGTGTTGGGTAGAATGATTTCTAAAGGGGTATCGATGGGGGAGCTAACTGGCTTTAAAGCAAGTAGAGAGGGTGTTGATATTTTTCAGTTTGCAGACGACACATTAGTATTTGTGTTAGGTGTTAGGAGGCAATTGACATTTTTGAGATACTTCCTATATTGTTTCGAAGTATGCTCAAGTCTCAAAATTAATTTTAATAAGAGTAAGATTATGAGTATAGGGGACGTCGGGAATTTAGAGGATTTGGCCAGGATTTTAGTTTATTCCACCACCTCCTTACCTGTAACATACTCCGATCTTCCCTTGGAGCGTCGTATAAACAAAAATCGATCTGGAATCCAACGATTGAGAGAATACGTAGGAGACTCACTCTAGAAAGAAAAATACTTATCAAAAGGGGGAAAATGGTACTGATTAAGAGTACACTTTCAAGCACCGCCCCGATTTACTTCATGTTATTGTTCTCAATCCCAATTAGTGTAGAGAAAAAATCGTGAGAATGATGAGGAATTTCCTATGGAACGACAAGGAATGTACTTTCATTATCACTTGGTGAAATGTGAACAAGTGTGCCTTCCTAAAGAGAAAGGGGGGATAGGCATCAAGAGAAAAGGGTTGATGAATTTGGCTCTCTCGAAAAAATGGATATAGAGGTTCTGGAAGGAGATGAGAGATTTGTGGCATCTAGTGATTGTTGGCAAATCTAGTAAAGAACCTAGAGGTTGGTTCTCGAAAGGTTCTAGGTTATCTTACGGGTGTGATGTATGGAAATGAATTCTCAAGGGTAAGGAGAGAGTGCTAGAGGGTCTAGACAAGTTTTGGGTGATGAGACTAGAATAAGATTTTGAGAGGACATATGGTGTGGTGATCGTCGCTTTATGGAGGCTTTTTCACATCTTTATTCTCTATCCCAATGGAAAGACCAATTCATTGCCTCGGTTTGGATCCAGAATAGTCAAAAGGGGTCTTGGGACTTAGATATATCCAGGAGGAACCTCCTTGAATGAAAAAGAGAACAATTGGGATCCTTGAGGGACTTATTGCATCACCGTATAGTCATACCAATTCCTAGGTTCACTCCAAATCCGGATGTTTCGCGGTACGTTCCTTTTATGACCTCATTTCCTATTACACTACCTCACAGTCAACTTCGCCTCCGTGCTTAAAAATTTGGGAAGCTAAAGTACCCTCTAAAATTCACTTTTTCGCATGGACCTCATCCCTAAACAAAATACTCGTTGTTGAAAAATTGATTGCTCAAAAGTGGATCTTGGTAAATTTATGTACTATGTGTAAATTCAATGGGGAAAATATAAATCACCTACTTTTGCATTGTGACTTTGCTACACATATATGGTCCCTGATGTAGGTGGGTATTTCTTGGCTAAGAAGATCGGGATGTTATTAGGCGGGTGGCCTAAGATCATCAAAAAGGGGGACAATCTTATGGAAGATGATACCGTTTGTGGTAATCTGGGAACTTTGGTAGGAAAGAAATAGAAGGATATTCAAGGGAAAAGAAGGCTCTTTACACGATATCATCATCGACATAAAGGCCTCACTATACATGGGGTAGTGTTTCCCAAGACATGAGGGGTGTTTTCTTTTCGGACATGGTGTTTAGGTTTGAAGCATTGTTGGCATGATAGATTGTTTGTTTTGTGCCTTTTAGTTTTGGGCCGGGATATTCACACCCGTGTTTTCAATCACAAAACAGACATAACAAATTTCATTTTACAACATTGTCCCTTATTTTTCACTCACTAAACCCATCCAAAAAAAATCAGAAAATAAAAAAAAATAGAGGAGAAGAAGAAAGAGAAGAAGAAGAAGAAGAGGAAGAGTAGGACGCTGCCGCCGCCACCACCACCACCGAAGCATGTATGTCTCTCCTTCTCTCTCCATCTCCCTCTCTATTCTAGGCCGGGCTTCCGAGGCAGCCCAGAACTAAGAGAGGGAGGGAGAAAGGGGGAGAAGGAGAAGGAGAGGGAGAGAGAGGGAATGTTAATAGAGAGGAAGAGAGGGAATGTAGAGAAAGAGAGAGAAGGGAAGGGCGTGTGTGTGTGTGTGTGAGAGAGAGAGAGAGAGAGAGGGAGAGACGTACTTCTCTCTTCTTCTTCTTCTTCTTCTTCTTCTTCTATTTTTTTTTTAGTTTTGTGTGGATGGGTGTGAGGAGTTATTTGGATGTGAAGAGTCAGGGGTCAATTTTAGGTGGGTTTAGTGAGTAGGTGGGTTTTGTGAGTGAAAACGCGGGTGTGAATATCCCGTCCCTTAGTTTTCTTTTGTCTCTTCGTCTATGTACTCTGCGATCTCCTCGATCTCTTTATTAATATATACTATAATCTTGACTTATAAAAAAAAATCACGTCCAGTATAGGAAACATGTCTGAGATTACACATCTGCCGTTGAGTTTTAATCAATTATCAGGGATTATACATTACTCTATTGGAAATTGCACTAAATTAGAAATACTTCTTCTCAATGATAACAGGTTGGCTGGGAATATACCGCCTTCCTTGGTTTTCTAATTAAGCTTTGGGGCTTTGACTTTGCTAATAACTCTTTGTCAGGGAATACATCGCCTTCCTTTAGCTTACTAAGTAACCTTTGGATCGTTGACCTTTGTAATAACTTGTTATCTCGGAATGTACTACCTTCCCTTGGCTTAGTAAAGTTTGGATCCTTAAACTTTCTAATAATTTACTGTCTACGTAACTTTTCGAGACTTGACTTTTCTAATAACTTATTGTCTAGGAATATACCACCTGAAATTGGGAACTGTAGGCTCCTATCATGGTTAGTTATGCATGAAAACCAGCTCAAAGGGGGGATTATGAGCGAATTGGGGAAATTAAGAAATTTAGAGTTCCTCTAGTTGTCTACTAACTATTTGATTGGAGAAATCACACCATCGATTTGTGAAGTGAGATCTCTTGGTCTAGATTGACTAATAGATTTCATGGTCTAGTCGGGCATCCCCAAACCAATCATGCTTTCTCCATGTTGTGTATCATTGACCTCTCTTACAATAATTTTACAGGAGAGTTTCTAGTAGAATACTTTTCTCACTGGAATGTCATGATGGCAGCGGATGTGAATAAATCAGATTTGAAGTATATGCATGGGAAGCGACTACTATAAAGATTCAGTAACAGTGATGGACATAGGCCTAGAGATGGAAATGAAGAAGATCTTGACCATCTTCACAGCCGTTGATCTCTCAAACAACAAATTCCAAGGAGAGATTCCAGAATCAATAGAGAATCTTAAGTCGCTCATTGTGCTCAACTGGTCTCACAACAGTCTCATAGGCCACATCCCATTGACTTTAGGGAATTTGACAGATCTTGAGTCCTTAGATCTCTCTCAAAACACACTCTCAGGAGAGATCCCTTAACAGCTTACGAGTCTAATATTCCTTGAAGTCTTGAACCTCTCACAAAATTGTCTTGTGGGACCTATACCATGAGGCAAACAATTTGAAACATTTACAAATGCTTCATTTGATGGGAACTTAGGATTATGTGGATTCCCATTGTCAAAGAAATACAGAGAGACGACATGCCACCACAACAAGAAATCCAACAAAGCCAGGTTTAGAGTTCATGAATGAATTTGATTGGAAAGTCATGTGGATGGGATACGGGTGTGGACTAGTAATTGGAGTGGTCTTCAGACATATCATGTTTTGCAAGAAGTATGAATGGTTCACAAGAATTGTGGGAGTAGGAAGATTTAGGCAAGGAAAGAGGTTGATTAAGAGTTGGCAGAGGAGAGGAGGAAGATGAAACATTGATTCAAATAATTGGTGTGGAAGAGGTTAGCACAAATACATTGAGGTACACAAGTAGGCAAACTCATTATCGGTGTGTCACATAAATCGCAAACCCAAATATAATTGTCCATGTGATCTATATATCAAGGAAGCGAAACTAGAACCGACTTCCAGATCCATTATTTTGAGGTCCAAATCATTGTACTTAGGAACTGAACCGAACCAACCCGTTGACGTCTCTAAACATGTCCACACAAATCATTCTACAAATAAACACCCCTTACTCATATATTCAAGCACATAAGTTCAGTTGAGCTTATCTATTGCCTAGGTGGAAATCTACAATACAAAATTCTGTATCAACATTTTGATGTAGAAGCCTCTCGAATTACCACATAGTACACTCTTCGGGCCTGTAATACGCTGAACTTTTGTTCTAGGGTATTAGGGTAATATTCTCTATTAGATATAAATGTCAATTTTAATTTGCTGACTAGGATTAATTACTAGATTGTAAGAATCGACACTTAGTAAATTTCAAAACTTAACCCTAGAGAGAAAATCAACCTTAGAATTTGCTTGGCATTCAAATGAACTTAAGACACCTCTTCATTTTCTAATCTTAGAATATGTGCACTTTTTCAACATCTAATAATGTATGTAACACAATAAGAGAATAATAAAATTTTTGGCGACGGGACTCATAAGAGCCCTAGTTGGACTAAACTCATTCAAAACACATCCATTTGACATCAAAACGGCGAATCGACATTTTCGGCATGATCGTACACATCAATAGACTCTATACATTCAATAATCTCACCAACTTTATTTTCCTTATTTTCAGACTCGAATTAGGGTTTCCATGAATAGTAGGACCCATTGGTAAAATTTAACATTTAATAGATACATTTTCAATTTTGAAAAAATTTAGAGAGTAATCAAATGAATTATGATGATTCGCGCATAATGGCGTAATTTCTAACATAATGCATGATTTATAAGTGTTTAAATTATTAATCTAAGTAATTTCATGTTTGATTGAGTTATAATCGTTGGGTGGGCCCTGTAGGACCAATTTAGAGACCTTTTGGGCTTAGAAATAACCTTAATGAAGCCTAGTAGATACATATGGGCCTTGGACCCATTTCTAACTCATAATTAATTAAAAATAAGAGTTTTAGATGGGTGAAAAGGCCACCCTTTTGAAAGTTACTAAAATCACTTCTCATTCCCTTTATGACGTAATTATGATGTGCAAGGGTAGAGGTATTAGTGTAGAAGCCCGACCCGAGATACATGTAGCTAGGCCCAATAATAGCCCAGCCCATTACAAGTCCACCGAGGCCAACAATAGATATAATGTGCCAAGCCCTTAGGGCCAGGCCTAAACTAATTTTATTAAAAATTACGGCCAAAACTGGCCCATATATATGGCAGGTCTTAAAATCACTCATGGGTAGATCCTACTAGGCCCATAAATGCAGTTAAAGATGGACCCATTCGGCCGGGCCTAAAAGACAAACCAATGCCACCGTCCCAAGGATGGCAATTTGGTCCGCAGCCCACAGCCCAGCCCAAGCCCAGCCAGTTTATCTAGGCCCAAGCCCGACCCAGCCCGAAGTTGAGCCCGGCCCCAGTCCGTGAATATGTTGGGTCGGTCTTGGGTTTGAAAACAAAGCCCGAGCAGGGCCTGCCTATTGAGCATGTATTTGATGCTTTTTTTTTTTTTTTTTTTTTTTTGGTATTAAAGTTCATCTTAACACAAGTTGGTGGAAAAAAAATACTTTAAGAAATATTTTGCCTTTTCCATGGTTTACTTTGGTATACGAGTAAATTTTAGCAAATCAAATGATTAATATATTTGATATAAACTATAGGGTCAGGATGGGGGGACAACCATTTTTTACAACTATTTTTGACAACCATTTGGGTGGACCCACATAGAAGATGAATCAATGGCTGATTTTTGGTGAGGACGATCTCCTCACTGTATAGATCACCCCAACAAAAAATCAGCCCATTCTGAAATTTCTAACCTTGTGGTTTCAAGTTACATGTAAAAAATAGACAGTCCATAAGTCTTCAACTTCTAAACCAGTCTACAAATATTGGAATGATTTGAATTTTTGTGAGGATGATCTCGTCACCATAGAGATCATCCTCACCAAAAATAAGCCATTGATTCATCTTCTATGTGGGTCCGCCAAATGGTTGTCAAAAATGGTTGTCCCTCGACCCCGACCCTTAACTATATAAGTATACTTATTGAGTCATACCTTTGAGGTAAAATTCAAAGGCTGGCAGCGCACAAAGATTGAGAAAAAGACATGATTTTTTATCGTTGGATGTAATATTTTAATAATATTATTTTTTACCGTTGAATCTGAGTTTTTTTGGATGACTGATCAAGTTGATCTTTGGTATGTAGGTCCACCAAGAGGTGGTCCAACTCCAAACATCCATCAGTTTGGTTAATCCCTAGGTGGATCTAGAAACCAAAAATCAACCAAGAGGTGGTCCAATATGAGCCACATGGCACATTCTTAGAGTACACTGATTGTATGGATGTTTGTCAAAGCTTATGTGGATCTAGAAACCAAAAACTAACCTGATTAGTGATTTCTAAGCATTGGATTAGGGTCATTTTCATGTGACCAGCCCAAGCCCATTACCAAGCCCGCGACACGGCCCGTCGGCCCTACTATGGATCGGGTCACGGGCTGGGCCTGAGTTTGAGTTTTAGACTAAGGCCGGGTCTGCAGCCCTGGCCTGAGTAGCCTGCGGCCTTCACCAACCCGGCCCAACTTAGGCCCATCCCGAGGCAGGCCAGGCCCGGCCCGGTGGGCCAAATTGCCACCCTTACACAATCCTACATTTGACATAATCGATCAAATGAAGGCTTTAGGTTTACCCAATCAGCATCCCATGGGCCATGTGGACCAATTGCTGATGTTATCGGGGTGGTACATTCTTCAGTGGGCCCAGCAGATTTATGGCGCTTAATAGCAACACCACCCAAAAAAATGCTTGGAGTGTCAGACAACCGCCAGATCATGGCAGGCTGAGAACGATCCTCTACAGCCGGTTCAACCACAACATGGATGCGCTCTGATCACACAGTCATATTTCATCTTGCAACGATCCTCTACAGCCGGTGATCCACAACTTGGAGGCCTAGCCGTTAATCACGCTCTGATCGCACGGTCATATAATTCATCGACCAGACTTAGGTTCCTGTCTCCTTAGAACTCAAGGATACAGAGGTACGAGCCTATAGAACAGATCCTGTTCAAGTAAGGTCGTGCTCATTAGTTCCATCTTTACCTACTAAAACTACATTTCACGTTTCGCTTCTAGTCGATGTGGGACTAAACATTATCTGAATTCCAAAGGACAAACAAAATTCCAAACAACTTTATTAAAAAAAAGCAAGCAAACGGGGAAGCCGTTATCTTTATTATCAGAGTCAGGTTTCGATCCTGGGACCTTTGGTTGTTGGGCCACCACGCTTCCGTTGCGCTTTTAAACAGTCAGCAAAAATTATAAAATCATGGCCATTGGTTTACGAAATAGATTTTGCAATCTAACAAATTAGGATGATTCAAAACTATATGCCCATTTCAACCTCAAGAGGTTGTTGATCAGACGGTTCACTTTGAAAAGCATGTGAGCCACATATTTGGCAGGGAACACTTATCAACTATCCTTTAATAGGACCCACCATTTGAACTTGAATAAGAATCAGCCATTGATTCATCTTTTATGTGGGTACGCCAAAAATGGGGGTAAAAAATGGGTGTCCCCCGAGCCCGACCCAACTTGTAATGAGCCCCATAACTTACGTGTTACAAGATCTTCAAACTACTTACTTCGAAGTTCAAACCGTGCGATGGGCCTGGCTGGATCAAGAAGTCAACACCTATACATGGTGGGGCCACAGGCGCTCGAAAGAACTACCGAAAACGAGTCTTCCCAATCTGCCAAAGTCGTCAGATTCATTAGTCAGTCAACGTCCCACAAAACGCCACGTGTCGCAGACTCTTGGGCCCACCAACCAATGAACGATCGATATATAGGAACCTAGATGCTACACATAAAAAATTAGCCTTGGTGGTGATTTCTAGCATCTGGCTTCGAACACTTTTTCATTGCGAACTTCATGAACAGGCTTCGATCGGGTTCCATACCCGTGATGAAAAAGTTCTTAAATCCAACGGCTAATCACCAATAAGGCTGATTTTTGGTGTACAAAGTCCAACAAGGAGACCATAATTCATGATCCAGTGGGCCAAAAGTGCGCCACATGGCATTTTAGGATTTTTACACTATAAAGTGCTATTGGCCCCACCAGAATGCTGGACCATGGAATGGACAGAAACTTGCAGTGAGTCTGGATTATTTCCTTTCTCCGAGAAATTTTTTGGGGCAGTGAATTTTTTTGAAGAAGCGAAGCAGTGGCCAATCACGCTGCGCCACGATCCGCTGTTGCTTTTTGAACAGGGGATAGTGGCCCATTGTGATTGGTCACTGCTTCGCTACTTCAAAAATTTCTCCCCTCATGAAACCATACCGAGCCAGACTGTCTTTTGCGCAAATCTCGAAAAGAGCTAGGATCCAACGGTCCAGGGATCGGCAGCATGCCTTTCTCATTGTGGTCAAGTAGTCAAGCTTTTGATCGTTTCAATCAATGCAGCCCTTTTGAATAACACTGCCAAATATATACCATCCATCGAGTAAAACTTGTGTCACAAGATGTTGTGACCGAACACGGTCACAGCACTCAATACGAGCCACGTGGTATACTATTAGAGGACAACGACTGTATGGATGTTTGGGCAGTCCCTCGGTGGACTAGTACACAAAAAATAAGCTTGATTAGTGACTTCTAACTGATTCTATTGAAGTTATTTTCATGGGTTGATTTTAACGGTAGGAATTTGAGCATTATTGAGCGTTATTTGGGTGCATAAATCCAAAGGTTGTAAATCACTAATCAGGCTGATTTTTGGCTTGTAGGTCCACCGAGGGACTGGTCAAACATCCATACGGTCAAAGATCTCTGATAATGTGCCACGTGGCTCGTATTGAGTGCTGTGACCGTGTCCATCACAACATCTTGTGACACAAGTTTTACTCACCATCCATCTAACCCACTCCATCCATGTGCCACGTGGCCAGACAATTCGCTTGGCCACTCGTGCGAACATCGCACTCAGTACAGATCCCACTAGAATAGTGGACATAATCTGAAAATTAGACCAAGTTAATTTTTGTGGGCCAGTCTCCTGCCAGCTGGACTATGCCAACTAGGCAAGTGTCCAGTTAGGCAACAAACTTGTCTAATAAGACGATTCATGCCGCCGGACACCTTTTCAATTAGATAAATGACATGTCATGCACCATTAACTGCAACAATAAAGATTGACTAAGATTAGGAACGGACCAACAAGAAAATCTTCCTACAAGCAAGAAATAAGATTTTTCCAAGGGTCTGTTTGGTAACCCAGAATCGAGCCTGATTTGGATTTGTGATTCTCTCTGTGTTTGGAGGACCGAATTCTAGGAATTATATTTTCAATTCCATGATTTTCATTAGAAGTTTTAGGGGGGAGAAGAAACTTCAAATTCCTGGAATTCTATTTCCAGGCGGAGAGATTCAAAAGAATTTTTATCAGGCTCCAACTTTCACACTCATCCCTAGTTGGACCTATAAATAAAAAATCAACAAGATTAGTTATTTGAAACCGTTGATTGGTGTATTTTTTTGGTTGATTCTTAACCGTGTGATATCTAGCATTATTTAGAGTACTTAGATCCAAAGGTTAGAAATTTTTAATCAACTTGATTTTTAACATGTAGGTCCACCTATGGATGGGACAAACTCCATATGGTCCGTGGTCTCTACTAATGTGCCACATAGCTCATACTGTGGTCCATCATCAACGGATTACAAATTTGTAACCGTTTGATTGATGTCTTTTATGGGTTGATTTTTAACCGTGGGATTAGTTGGGGTACAAAGATCCAATTTGAGAGATAACTAATCAGCCTGATTTTTGCTTATAAGTCCACCTAGGGATGTATCTAACCGTTGGATTAGTATCTTTTATGGGTTGATTTTTAACCGTTGGATTTCTAGCATTAGTTGGGTTACGAAGATCCAAAGCTTAAAAATAATCAACCAACCTTATTTTTAGTATGTAGGTACACCTTGGGTTGGTATAAATATCCATACAGTATTAATGATTTATAACCATTGGATTCGTGTCTTTTATGGGTTGATTTTTAACTATGGGATATCTAGCATTATTTGGGGTACTCAAATCTAAAGGTTAGAAATAAACATCAATATAGTCTATTGTCTCTAATAATGTGCCAGTTGGCGCGCTAAGAATGTGGTCCATCAATAGTGTTGATGATGGACATCTGCATTTGTTGCATCATGTGCCACTTAGGCTTTAGCCATTGATATTTTGACACGGGTTATTCATAGTAAAAAAATTATCAAAATAATTTTAATAATTACTTTTTAAATTTTTTCTCTAAATTAGCATTGATAACACTTAATTGACGGATGACAAAAAAATATGTCATTTAATATAACATTCATGAGATGATATTTCTCTTATGTAGATGGGTAGAAATTTCAATTATGTTAGATGTCCAAACAGCTGAAATTAGAATTCATTGGGAATTCTAAGTAATTTCCATGGTGCAACCAAACACAAGAAATTATAATTCTTTGAATTCAAATTCTTAGAAATCACGAATCCTATAATTCTATTTCAATTCCAAATCCGTGTCTGGTTGCCAAACAAACCCCAAGGGAAGGGAGAAACAAGTATCGTCATTCTCTCAACCTCTATATATAGAGGCTGAGGGGAAAAGGTGAAGGCCGAATTCTCTAAAAATCTAGCAATCTTTAACGATCTGAATTGGATCGGTGATCCTTTGTCTGATTTTTAAAGGGTCATTTCTGGTTGCACCAGTGCAACAACCCTAAATTTTCCCCACTTCATAAATGCACCATCCTTAATATATGTACCCACAGAGGTTTCTACGTATCTTTATCTTCTTCTTTGCGATGGAATTGAACGAGTCACTTTTTTTCTTACTCTCTCTTCAGTATTCACATTTCCTTCTTTTCTCTTCTTTCCTTGAAAACTATAAATCATAGAAGATTACAAGGGCAAAGTCTGGCGAGATTGTGCATCATCATCTTCTGTGACTTCCTCTTTGTAGCCGCTAACAATGTGTGTCATAGCCACCATTAAGGGTGTCAATCCAGCCCTCTTGTAAGGGGGCCCGATTCTTAGAAAGCCCTAAAATAAAGGTTTTTTTTTTTTTTTTTATTAATTTCAAGCCTTAAGACCGGGGCTGGGCCTTAATATGTAAGGCTCTTCTAAATAAGAGCCAGACCAAGGTAACACTCAATAAAGCCCAGCCCCACTCGACCCTTCTTATTATACTGCCTACTTGGTAAATACCTAATTTACCCTCGTTTTAGAAAATCAACCAACCAAGTCCATTTCTCTTCTTATTCTTTTTTTTTTTTTTCCATTTACAAAACTGATTCTTTGTGTATTTAAGTAGGTTTTATTGCTTAGGATTTTTATGTGTTTTGGGTTTATTTTACAGATTTTATTTAAGGTTAGTTTTGGGCAATAATAATTTGGAGGACAGAGTGGTGCTTCGGTATCGTTCTTAGGGCTGGTAAAGTTGGTTGTGGGGCTTGTTTCGAGAATTTGTTTGTTAAGATAGTGGACATTTTAGTCTTCGAATTCCTCTTGTATTTGGATAATTATTGTTACTCATACATGATTATAGTTTTGGATTATATTTTTTTTTAGAAATGATATTTTCTTTTAATCTTAATTTTATATAGCGAGTGCATAAATTAAACGTTTAGAGCATTTTTAAGACAGAGATTTGAAGTTTATCTTGTTCACTAATGAATTTAACGAGTAAACAACTTATTTATGTACTTGATGATAGGACTTTTATTACGACTTTAATGAATTTTTCAAAAAAATTAGATACTTAGAAGATGTTCAAGGTTCAACCACGTAAATAAAATTAATGTTGTGTTGATAATGTTTATTGAATATGATTATTATACTGATGCCTGGTGTAAGGAGATGTCTATTTAATGTTGATTTGTTCTAGCTTGTGTACATTAATTTTATGTGTCTGTCTTTCGAAAGTATGGGTTTTTGCATATTCTCGTGCCATGACATGTAGCAATTCTAACTCAATTATTTTTGGAACAAGTATCTACTTTTTTTTACTTATAAATATTTTTTAATGCTCTTCTTCTAGGCCTTGGCCCTTGAGGGTAGAGCTAGGGCTTAATCAATTCAAGCCCTCCAAGGGCAAGGGCAAGGGCAAGGGCAAGGGCTAAGGCCTTATCTTATAAGTGAGAACAAGGCTAGGGTTGGGCTAATCCCTACCCTGGTCCAGTCCTTTGACAGACCTAGCCATCAACCGAAAGATAGCCGGCTTATTTTTTTCAACTCGGTTGGTTTGGATCAATCATATTCAAATAACTTCAACTTTAGCAAGTCGAAATTATTTGAACTTTGAATGAATTCATTTTCAATGATTTTTTTTATATTTTGATTTGTGATTCGGCAAATAGTGATTTTCAACGGCTAGAATCACATCTTAAAATGTACTAAAATAAAATGGCTAGAGATTACGAATCATGGTGATTTTTGGTGTGTATCAAATCCACCAATGGGCGGGCCGCTAAACATGTCCATGCGGTCAAAATGGCCCAGATGGGAGCGGTGAGTAATAAAAATGGTGCTTACGCCAAAAGCGTAAGCTACAGCTTGTTAGGTCGCCTCCTTTATAAAACCTAGAGAGGGTTTTATTCTCGAACCTTCCGTGTTTGCTCAACGTTTTAGTTCTCTGATACTTCTGTCTCGTTCTCCTTATCCATCCATGGCCTCCTCCTTCCTCACAGTTGCAAAACCCTTCTCTTCCCACAAACCCAACCTTCATTCGTTCTCCAATCAGAGACTACCAGGTCTGTAAATCTATAGAGCTTCATCTATCTCCTTCCATGAATTTCTTTGTGTTTTTTCTGATTTTCTCTTAGTTTTGGCACCTGGTTGTTCAACAGGTTTGCGAAAGAATGCTTTGAGAATCAACGCAGTGACGAAGACATGGGAACCCACAAAGGTTTTTTAGTCTTTTTTCTCAAATTCATTTCCGAATTTTGATTTTTTTTTTCTCGATTTTTGTTTATCAAAGCTGATGGTTTTTTTTTCCCTATTATGTATGTTCAAGGTTGTTCCGCAAGCAGATAGAGTCCTGATTCGCCTTGAGGAGTTGCCTCAGGTATAAGTGTTTTTACTTCTGTTTTTTAGAACACTCATAAATATATTTATTTGATTAGTTCACCTTGTAATTCTTCCAAAATGGAGGGACTTTTGAAACGCCATTTTTTCGCCCGAAAATAAATATATGTTTTCAGAAAAAAAAAACTATTAAAATATCTTTTCTAGCGGGTAGAAATGGTGATCCAAACAGGAATTAGTTCTCCATGCAACTCTGTCTAGAATTGGTTTTTGGATTTTTTTTTTGGCAGATAAGATTATTGCATGTGGTTTGTGAGGGTATTGTGCCTGATTTTCAATTGAGTCTCGTCGGCTAGCCTCTTATGTTAAGGTTTAAATACCCGAGCCTGAATCGGTTTGGAGCTCAGCTGAATTCATTGAGTTGGTTGAATTTTTGATTTTTCTCAAAATAGTAGAGGAACCCATGACTCAGCCTAGTGGTTCCCAAAACACATTCGAACGGGTCTGGAGTGCTACGCAACTTACTTGATGCCCTTGCATTTTAGGCTTGCTCATGCCTCTATACTTTGTTTCTCTAAATTTATTAAATTGACGACAAAATAGTAGAAGAAATAAGAAGCTTAAAGGAGGTTGGCATGCTTGCATCAAGAGTTAGGTATTCATATCTCAATCACATTGTCTATCAACTCAGAAGTCTTATCTGATATTGAATCTGTGTCAAGTCAGCAAACATTATTGGGTTTCTCATGGGGATGTTACCTCTCATAACTATGGGCCACCCTTGTTCTCTCTTCAACAAATGGGTCCTTGCACCTGCCTTTCCTTGATGTTTGGGCCCAGTCAAACAGCTTTCCATTATTTTTCCTCTTCTTTACCCTGCCTGTGATCCCTGATTGGTTCTCCACTAAGTTACCTCCCTTTGATCCTAGAGGATAGACTCTAAACACTTCTCTCCACGAAAATTCTTGTTGATTACTGTAGCCAAACCCAAATAGTTGGGAAAAGGATCTCATGATGATGATGAAACACACCTTTACACATTGGACACTCCCTTTGGACTAGGGTGGCATGTGGGTCGGAAACTATATGTTATCCCATGCAGCCTCAGTGATATGATGCCTCTTAATAACTAAGTGAGTTTTCAGACGTTGCAGTATGTAGAATTTGGCTGCCCTAGTTATCAAGAAAAATCGTGGGGGAACCTTTTAGTAACCTTATAATCATGGAAGCAAAATCACATAAATTCCTTGAATGGATATGATGAAAGAGACTGGGTCCTGGAAAGTATTGCTCATGTCATTTGAGATCCTAGAACTTTCTATTATTAGGCATGTTCTTCAGAGGGAAAATCTTGTTTCCAATTCAATGGCTAGAGAGCATGCTAACCACTAAAATCTTCTTTGTGTAATTAAGGATTTTTTACTTGTGCTTCTTTTTGGTTTCACTAAGAAAAAAGAAAAAGAAAAGGGATCAAGAAAAAATCTTCATGCAAGGAGATGGAACACGCAATGGATGGGTTTATGGCCCATGGAGACTACTTAGTTGACAATTGATCTGATCTGATGATCCTAACTATCTGCAATCTGACATACTCATTCTTTGGATGGACAAAGAAAATATGCTGAAAAGTGCTGGAAAAGTTCAATATATTTGATGTGTAGGATCATCCAATCAACTCCATTTTTGGCAAAGGAGATCTTCTAGTTGAGACCTGTTGGATGGTGGGTCCCATTACCCTTCATGCATAGCTTTTGTGCTATTACCATCCTAATAAGCACGGTTCTAAATTTTCGTTTCGTCTTGGAATGTCTTGGCTAAGACATTTTGATCTTAGGATGACTAGAAGGAAACATTGAGCGTTTGGCTTGTAGATGTACTAAGCTGTATAAGGTTAAGGATTAGTAGTCAACGGGGAGTCAAGAACATAGTTCTAGGGACCCAGTTCTATGGACCCACCTAAACCAAGTCATTAGTTATAGAGGTTCCATTTCTTGCCAGTCATTGGGAACAGGAGCGATTAGAACAGCTAGAGGTAGAGAGAGAGGGGTAGGGGGAGACTTGGTCTCAGGAGAAATGACCTCCTTCTTGATTATTGCAGGGGTATTTATAGATTTTTAGGGTTTAGTTGATCGAAATATTCTCGTCTCAATGTCGAAATATCCTAACCTCGTTGATTGGTCACAAAATGCTTGCTGCTTATTTGCCCACTCCTCTCTCAGTATGTCAGTCCCCCGGTAGGTCTACATGTTGATGTCTCATGTCTGGAAGGAAGATGTCGACGAGGTGCTCCACGACACTTTGTGGTGACCTCTAGCTTAGAGACTTGTCCCTAACTAACTCTTGACCTCCAATCCTATACCTTCCATGTCACCCAAATGCTATGTGTTTATTACATCACATTTAGGTATTCCACGTGGCTTAAAGTCTTCCATGTGGCATCCACGCGAGCATGTGCATATTGAGGCATCTGCATTTTAGTCACCTGCGCGCTAAAGCGCTGATGTGATATCCGAGGAGTTGACGTCATGACAGACATTAGCTGAGCACATTGATGCCAATCCATGATATGCTTAATTGACGTAACATTCTTACCTTGAGTGTTGACAAACGTCACTAGTTTCTAATGCCACAGTGGTACAAGTAGAATTGCGCAGGTAGTGTAGATGATAAGGAATCTCCTCTGATCACCATTGTAGTAGGATAAAGTTGTCACAAGAGCAATACAGCAATGAGCGCTCAAGCCCCAAAATTTTCAATGCCTTGGTAGCGAGATAGAGTTTTGTCATGATGGAGACATTAGTGGGATGGTCAATTTCTTAAGCATTATTGGTGGTGCGGGGAGTCGGGGACACATCATGAAGGCGATGGGTGAATAAGCCATGGAGGCGGTGTTCTAATAAGTTGGTCAATCCCAAAATCCTAGTGCCTTAATGGCGAAGTGGGGCCATGCACAAGGTGATGTGCAAAGTGGGGAGTTAGTCTTGGTTCCTCGACGCTTTGATGGTGAGATCATGCCATGCTGTGAAAGTGATGTGCCTTCAAGGCGATTTTTTTTTTTTTTTTTATAAGTGAAAAATTTATTAATGGCAAAGACGGGGAACAAGTTGCAAGGCCTTGAGAGGCCGAGGTGGCCTATACAAGCCTAACACCGACCCAACAAAGCCGGGGGACCCCTACTATACAGCGTCCCTACGACAGAGGTGGTCTCATCGGCATACAAAGTCCTCAAAGAAAGGCCCTCTACACTCCATATACACTTTTGACCATAAGAAGACAAGACCCTAGATGCTAAGGACAATCGAAGCCAAGTCCTCGCTCTTGTCATTAAACACCCGCTGGTTCCTTTCTTCCACAAAGCTCTACATGATCGCAAAGGGGAGTAGCTTCCAAAGATACGACCTCTTTTGGAGAAGGCAAGATATTTCCAACACAACATAAGGTCCATGAGAGAGGCCCGGCGTAACCCATCTCACCCCAACTTCCTTAAAGAAAGAAGACCATACCTCCCATGCCACATCGCAATGCAACAGAAAATGAAAAACATATTCTCTACTATGCTTAAACATAGAGCAGAAGTCCACTATTGTAAGCCCTCTAGAAATTAAGTGGTCCACCGTCAGAGTCTTATTCAAAGGCTGCCCACACGAAGAAAGCGACTTTGGTTGGGATTCTGGATTTCCACACCAATGTCTTCAAAAATCGAGATCTGCCCTCTCGATATCTAACTAATAGCACACGGGACCGATATTCTTTATCATGGTAGCCTTCGCAGTCCCTAGCATATCGCAGATGAGATGGGGTAGACATGAGGCAACGTCTAAGTGAGATGGCCGTAAGGAGACGTCTAAGTGGGACGGTTGTAGGGAGACATTGACGACTATCATTGTTTTGATTTTTTTTTTTTGCGACGTTTCCTTATAATTTGCGTTTAGTTGGTGTTAAGGTCTGCGTTTAATCAGCTAGCTTTTTGCATGTGATGGCACGTGTGATATCCCATATCTCAAGTGATGGACATGGTGTCCCACAATCTAGCACCATATTTGGGCTACATGGATTAAATTTTTATTATGGGTAGTACACAACAAATGGACATTCACTAGCAAAATCCATCACGTATGATTGAGTTTAGGGCGTGGGATCATTAGCACATTACTTAAGTGTGGATGTCAAACACCAAAATGTTCCCACCTAATTCATATTGTGCATGCTCAAGGCAGCTATCAAGTTTTTTTTTAAAGGGGTGTCGAACATCATCGTGAGGGATACCTATGAGATGCTTTAGCACCATAGATTTTCCCCTTTTTTTATTTTTAGGATGTTGTCAATCAATGCAATGGTGCTTTTAGCAGGACGTGTCTCGGCATCATTGAGGCTTAGGTGCTTTAGCGGGATCTAATTCATGAAGTGAGGGTCTTAGGCGAGAGTCCAATCACTATTGAGGATTTTGGTGAGATAATCAGTCCCAAACACTGAGGGTTTGTAAAGACGATCAGGCTTTTGGCGAGATGATTAGTCGTTAACATTGTGGGGTTTTGTGAGTCAACCAGTCCACAACACCATCGTGGCCTTCTGCCTTTTGTGAGAGGATTAGTCTTTAACATCGTGGGGTTTCGTAAGACAATTAGTCCCCAACACCGTCGAGGCTTTTGGTGAGATGATTAGTTCCCAACGTCGTCGATGCGGCTTAGCAAGGCGATGAGCCCTGAACGTCGTGCAGTTACATGGCAAGACGGTAAGTTCCCAGCATTGGAAGGTATTTGTTAGGAAGGATTTGGATTAGATGAGGCGTGACAAAGCATTTTCTCTCTCAGAGTGAGGATGGTTTCGAAGATGAATCGTCTCTTGAGGTTGATGCTGAGGTTTCTTATGAACCGTAGGTGAGACGTTCCCATTGCTCTTGATGAAGTCTTCTAAAATGCCACTTCACTCGTCTGTTAGTCGGTTAAATCGTGCTCACACTCGTACACAATTTTCCCTTTCGTCCATTCTCTTCTTTTCTTTTCGTCTTCTCTCATCTACTTCTTCTTCTTCTCTCTTCTATCCTCATCTAATTTGTTTTTCCCTATTTGGTTGGCTTTAATCTAAACCCTAAACAAGTGAGATTAATTACAATAGCAGAGAAGGTTAAATATCCCCTCACAAAATAGAAGTATGGGGTCATACTACTCTATCTCAAAACCAACTTGACCAATCCGGGTACGTCTCTTTCAATTCTAAGTTGGGTTAACAGAGTGCCTTGTAGATGTCAATTTTCTTGATCATATCCACATTTTCCTTGTCTTGTTGCAACATCTCCACTCAATCCGCCCGACCATCAGATGTTTTGACATGAGACATGAAAGCAATTTTCGAAGGGTACAAAATCACTTCTCTGTCGAAGAAAAAGGATGGCCGTCTCTGGAAAGGCCACGGCCAAAGGTTCACCAATGACATCATTTATTAGGGTCCACTTATAATCCCTTTTAGGTGACTCATAGACAAGTGAAACAGCATATGAGAAGAATTTGTCAAGCATTGGAAATGTCACACTGTTTTAAGAAACCTTACATCTACCTCAAGAGGTGATTCATCTTCAAAACCACCCTCACTTTAAGATATATAAAATGCTTTGTTGTGCCTCATCTGATACAAATCCTTTTTCTTCCCCGTCATCTAAGTTAAAAGCTCATATGAAATAACCACAACATTCTAATAATGAAAAGCAAGCAAACAGAGAATGTAGGAATAAAAAGGACATGAAACAAGGGGGAGGGAGAGAAACTTAGGAAGAGAGAGGCAATAATTAATCTCCTTGATTTGATCGAAAACTCCACTATTACCGAAATAAAATAATCTCTGATTGGCTAAGCCAACCTTGATTACTGAAACGGTGGCCTAATAAAAATCCTTAACACTCACCATGCTAATCAAGTATAGACGACTTCCCACTAACATGTCTCTCTTTGTGGCCCAATTTCAAATAGCTACAATGATGGTGGGGACTGATCATCTCGCCAAAACAATCTTAATGGTGCTTGGGACTGATCACCCCTCCAAGGTGGTCTTAATTGCGCTTGGGAGTGACTGTCCCACAAAAATGGCCGCAATGGCGTTGGGGATTGATTGTCTCGCCAAAACAAATGGCCTAAACGGCGCCTGGGACTGATTGTCTCGCATAAACAACCCCATGACACTAGGACGGGCAATAGGAAATTAGATCCCGCTCCCTTTGCCTCCATAAGCCTCCATGGTGCAGAGAATTGAACACCTGGCCATGATTTTCGTAGAGCAAGGGACCACATCCTGCAAGTACTTTGCATTTCGAAGTCCTCACGGTATATGGCCTTCGCGACGCTCTGGATTATCGCAATGAGCATTATCAAAAAAATTATCTAATGAATACCTTCCAATGGTGCTGGTCACTTACAGCCTTGCCAGGTAACTGCAAGACGTTGGGGAAACCTCGCCTTGCTAAGTAACCTTGACAGTACTAGATGTTGATTGTCTTGCAAAAAGCCTCAACAGTGCCAGGGTACTTCCTGTCGAAAGCACCAAGGTGGTAATAACATTTTGGTGTTCAACATCCATGCTGAAAGAGTAGTGTGCTAGCAAATCCCAGGCCCCTAACCTCAATCAAATGTGAGGGGTTGTGCTAGTGAATCTCCATAGTAGAAATTAATCCTTGTGAGAGGAGGAAGAGGCAAAAGAAAGGAGGAAAAAAAGGAGATATGGTGCTGAGGGTTGGGATACCATGTCTGCCACTTGAGATATGGGACATAACACGTACCATCACATGCAAAAAAGCCAACTGATTGGACATTGGACATTGGTCACAGGTGCTAGCTGCTCATTCGCCCACTCCTCTCTCAGTATATCAGTCCTCGCGGGCATGTCTCTGTGTTGATATCTCATGTCCGGAAGGATGATGTCGATGAGTTTCCTCCACGATGCTTTGTGGTGACGTTTACCTTAGAGACTAAGCCCTCGAACTATCTCTCGACCTCCGATCCTATATCTCCCATGTCAGCCAAATGCTAATTATGCATTGTTGCATAACCATTAGGCAGTCACATGGAAGTCTATAGTCTGACTTGATCAATTATGTTCAATATAATTTGATAGCCTTTTAAAGCTTTCTCTATGGTTCCCTTGCTGTCGTGCTAACTGAGGAAATTTTGTGTTACAGAAATCTGCAGGTGGAGTGTTGTTGCCCAAAGCAGCTGTTAAATTCGAGCGATATCTAATGGGAGAGGTGAGCAAAATACACACACATGCATGTATGTGGATACACCTGCACACAGCAGACAGACAAGAGTGAAGTCAACACACACAGAGACTGAGCAAACCTGTTAACAAATGCCAAGGAGGATATTTAATCAACACTATGTTTCTCTTACAGATATTGTCGGTTGGTGCCGAAGTCGGGGAAGTGCAGGCTGGGAAGAAGGTAAATAGTCAGATTATTCAGTATTTGAGGGATTTGTTGTAATAACTTGCTTGTGGGGGTGAATGGTCGCAGCTCTAATTCAATGCTAATCTGCTTAGTGTAGACTTCATATTTCATCTGGTTATACCATGTTAACGAAGTCATTACTCTTTTTTACAGGTTCTTTTCTCAGACATTAATGCATATGAGGTATGTGTTACTGTACATTGAAACATTCCTTGTGGCTATGTATGAGGGAAATCATATCTAAGGTCTATAAAAACCACTCAGCTCTACATGGGGTTCACCATGTAGGGGGTGAGCCCGTCAAATGGGTGGGTCGGATTCCCTTGACTGGGCCATGTGTATGGATATGCCATGACTCGGACCATTTTTTTTTCTTGGATAATTATCAATCTAGTTTATCAAATGATACTCCGGCTTTGATCATTCCTATGTGTAGTAAACCCACTCCTTTGAAATATGCAATTATGGTTGGCACCTGTCCAGCTGTTTGATTTTATATACTTGTTTCCTTAAAGATACCCAATTGAAAATCTAATCTTGCCCAACTGAAATAACTAACAAGTCATTACAAATGCCTTGAGAAACAATGTATACTTGGCTGATCATGTTCCATCCAAAACAAGATAGGGACTGAATTTAGCTAGGCTCTAAGCTAAGATCTTCACCGACTTGGTCATCTTAGGCAAATTTGAGAACTCCATCCTGATAATCCAAACTGATATGGGCTTATAGCTTCATCTAATTCATACATGATGGTTGTCTCTATTTCATTTTTGTTTTTTTCTTGAATTCTATTTCGTGAATTTGTTTATGATGCTTTTGCACCCATGTTATGCAGGTGGATTTAGGATCGGATGCAAAGCACTGCTTTTGTCGAGCAAGCGATCTGCTGGCTGTGGTCGAGTAGGAGCGATGTTCGGCAGCTATTTTGTAGGTCCTGTTCCATTTACGAAGAAAGAATGAGGATTGCATGGAGGGACAGTGGTCCCCAGTCACGGGATAAATTTTGGCCAAACCTGTTTTGAATTTAGAGGCAGTGTTTTGTCCTCTTGATAATACAACTCTTTTAACTGTGGAAGCATTAGTAAAACTTGCCCATGTGATCTATCATCTGATATATATATTAAAGGTTTTCTGGAGCTACACTTTAGAATTCTTCGCTGTAGTTAAGGTGTTTTCTTGCCACATTGAGGCCTTATGAGGCCAATCCAGTCCGACCATCTGATAGATGGCTTTGTGGATTGGTTGCATGGATAGTTACCCTGTGCACCCCATGGCCATACCTGATAAAGTGAATAGTTCCCCTGTGCACGCACACCCCATTTACTTTCGGGCTGGACTCTCGGTTGGGGCACACCCCAAAAAGAGAAATCTCTCTGAGCTGAGTAAAACTTGGGTGACCGGCGACTGCCCACAATATGAACCACGTGGCACATTTTTAGAGGACACCAAGTGATTTCAAACCTTTGGATATAGTACCTCAAATAATAGTTGATAATGCTCAAATTTTCAGGCTTAAAATCAACCCATTAAAATGACTAATCCAATGCTTAGAAATCACTGATCAGGTTGATTTGTAGGTCCACCTAGGGATTGGCCAAACATCCATGTGGTCAGTGTCCTCTAAAAATGTGCCACGTGGTTCATATTGAGGGCGGTCGGTCAGTCAAGTATTATTTTTTGGGGGTGTGCCACAACCAGGAGTCTGCTCTGACAAGAAATGAGGGGGTGCGAATATGTGCTCCCAAAGAAAATGCCCCTTTTTGCCGGGTTTCTGAATGTATCGACTGTTGGTTCAATGGAGCGTGGTGACCCCGAGCCTGATATAATAAACTTTGGATGGTCTCATTGAGCCCGTAGTGTCAATGGTAGTTATATAGGTGCTGTATCGGGACGCATGAAACACACGATAGAAAAGAGGACCCACAATTTTAATGGATCTGACGAGCATGGGAGATCCTCTAGATCAAAAGTTAACCTGATTTTGATCTCTTTGTTTGATGGGCCCCTGATATGATGATCTAATGTTCTCAACCATCCAATTAATAGACGTTTCAATTCTTTTTGGATCGTTTGATTACGAATGTTTCCTCTCATTTTTAAAACCAATCTTGAATGGTCTTCGTAGTGTGCAGCCTTGATGGCCATCTGAGCTCTGAGCGAAGGTCTTGACCAAGGAGATCATCTGCAACCCATGCCCAGTTGATTGGATGAGCATAACTTCATATATTTCTTCAGTATCTATGTATACTAAGTTAAAGCTAAAACTGGGGTGGGGGCGCGCACCCTCACACGGGCTTCACAAGACGCTCACCTACGCAGAGCAGAACTTGATGACGAAGGTCTATCATCAACGATGATGACGGACAATTGTGTTGGCCATGTGGCACACATATCGATGTTTGGCTCATCGCTAGGTAGGCTTACACACCAAAAATCAGCTTGATTAGTGATTTCTAACCTTTGGGTCTAAGTACCCAAATACTACTTGAAATCCACGGTTAAAAATAAACCATAGCAAAGACTTTATCCAGAGACAAATTACTAATCAGGTTGTATTATGGCATGTAAGTCCATTAAGGGATGGGCCAAACATCAACACGGTCGGTGGTCTCTAAGAGTGTGCCGCATGGCTCATACTGTGGTCCGTCATCAATGTTGTTGATGAGGCCGAGCCTGCACGTGTCACCCCCCTAGTATAGATCAACGTACTTGTCATTTCCCATCGTTTACGATGCTCAACTTAACTACTTGGGCTTGGCAACATGAATCTACTGAGTTGTTGAGAGAATTTCGTATAATCTTTTTATTAATCTAAATTACCATCCTTAATAATTCAAACATGGGGATGTAGCTCAGATGGTAGAGCGCTCGCTTAGCATGCGAGAGGTACGGGGATCGATACCCCGCATCTCCATTTCCTTCTTTTTCCTTTATTTATTTATTTATTGGGTTTACCATAAGAGTCATGCAAGACCAAGAAATATATTGCCTCCTGTACTGGAATAAATCCAAAGGGGGTCTGTAATAAGAGCTGTCAACGATGAAAGAACTGAATGGGCTTTGGTCGAGGTCAACCGTGTTGTCTGTGGTTTTGAATGGTTGGATTAATTTTAAAAACTAAGTAATATATTCAAATTAATTTTAAAAAAAAATTGAAGTTACTCTTTACATAGAGCGAGCAAGGTCCCATTGCAGCTGCTTGGAGAGGTTGGAATCGAAACATGAGAAGAGCAGGCAGTTGGTAGTGTACTACAGAGAAGCATGCGACGAGTTTATTAAAAAAAAAAAAGCAGCAGCAGCCAACAGTGGAGTTGGTCAGGTTGTAGAGGGTTGTACCCACAAACCTGGGATCGAGTTTTGGGGATAATTCCCATGGGTTTGGTCCTGTTCTTACCTTAGGGGAGCCTTGTACTTTTCAATAGTCTCATCGGTGCTCCTTTTTATCTTAAAGACGACCCATGTGCAACCAATGGCCTTGGCTCCTTTAAGTAAGTTTAGGAGAGTCCAAACAAAGCTATCCTCATGGATTTAATTCTTCCCTCATAACAATCAGATCCATTGCTCTGAGTTCTTGTGCTTCGTAGCTTGTGAGAAATTCTCCGAATCATGGTCATCGACATTGTGATTTCTTTGTGGTCATTGGAACCCTTGTATAGCATCAACAACTACGTTAGTAGGCTCAAAATCTAAATCTTTACTAGTTTGGTTAGATGTGGAATCCTCAGGTAATTCATGAAGCTTGAAAAATTGTCTATCCGTACCCACATTGATCTCCCTGTTCTCTAAGAATTTAACATCTCTGGTCTCAAAAATTGAAGAAGCGGGTCTAGAGGGATCAAACAATCTTAATCCCTTGGAACTTTCAGGATAACACACACAGATACAACTAATGGTCCTAGTGGAAGTCTTGGGTAATCCAAGCTCCACAGTCTTAGCTTTTACGGCAGAACCCCAAATATGAAAATGATTCAAGCTGGGTTTCTTACTAGTCCATAGCTCATAAGGGGTCTTTAGAACGGTTTTAATTGTCGCAACCCGAACCTAATTAGGACCCATGACCAACCCAAAAGAATATGATTTAAGCATACTTATATTTTAGGGTTTATTCGAGCTGTTGATTAAGTTGTCTGTCCATCTAGTATTGTTGCAAAAACTCAAGAAGACTGAGTTAGAGGACATCCTGACAATTACAATTTAGGGCCTGTTTGGTAATGCTCCGCGGCGGGCAAATAAAATATTTAGCCGAGCAAATATTCGCCCGGCTGCGTTTGGCAGCCACTCGCCCTCGGCAAATATTTAGCCGGGCCCTCATATTTGCCCTCCGCGGCGGGAAAACATTTGATCACCCCCCCCCCCCCCCCCCACACACACACACACACACGCCGATTATGCCTTGGTGAGAAAATTTTATTTTTTCGCTGGAAAATCACTATTTTCAATAAAAATTAATTTTTTAATATATAAAAAAGATAAAAACAAATTTTTTTTTATTCTTTGACATAATATGTGGTTCCCACACTCGCCCTACCTATTTTTGACTTACTTTGATATGTGGGACCCACTCAAATTGAAAGAAAATGAAGTAAGCTGAAGTGAGCTAGCTCATACACGTACCAAACATTGTTAAATATTGCTCTGAGCAAATATTTAGCCAAGATAATATTCGCCTGGCTAAATATTCGCAGTCGGAACTCTTTTTCTCACGTACCAAACTGGCCCTTATTGGCGAATCTCCTTTTGACTTTAGATGACTATGAACTAGGCCATGAAATGTTTCAGATTTCAGTTAGATTTACATAGATCCGAGTCTAGATCCGACTTTGAAAGTATCAATCTATATAATAAAACAGGACGGTTGTCTCCCCCTCTTATCCGACTTCATAAAGGATGGCCGAGATCTTATCACACCAAATGGACGGTAGATCTCAGCCACTCACACCCAATTTTGACAAACGCTTTGTCGATGAGTGCCGTGGGCACGGGTCACCTACTATGTACCTACATATAAGGAATAAAATGGGTTGGATTTACATATAGCCCAAGGGTCAGGCTTAGGAGCCCCACTTTTTATGTCTCGAGAGGGGTGTTACCGTTAAAACAAATTGAAACGGCCAGGGGCAAAAATAGAAAAAATGGATTTTAATGATTTTAACAGAAAAAAGTGGTGCTGAAATTTGAAAATTGAAAATTAAAAAAAAAAAAAAAATAGAATTTAACGAAAATTTAATGGTTTTCTTATACCCCTCTTATCTTATATGGCTTCAATAATGAGTGGCTGAGATCCACTATGCTTCAAGATTAACTCCCACCAGATTTTGACAAACAATTTGTCGGAAAGTGCCGCGAACACAAGCCACCCACGCATATATCAAGACAACTCTGTTGTATTCTCTTATCCATCCATTTAATTTGGACGGTTAGATAAAGAGTGGTTGAGATCAAATCCATTGATTAGATTTCAGCCACTCAATTCGCCTCATTTGACCTCAATTTATTCAAAATTTAAATTTCAACAATGTTATTTTTTGTTATTTCTATTATTTTTCCATTTCTCCCTCTGTGCGTTACAATCCGTTATAACAGCCGTTATAATAGAAAAAACGGTAACGCCCCAGTCCGTTATACCGTTTGAGTGGCGAAGGCACCAAATTTTTGCAAACGCTTTTGTCGGAGAGTGCCGTGGGCATGGCCATTTACTATTCTATATAACAAAACACATTGGTTGTCTCCCTACTTATACCTCCTCTTATAAGCATCAATAAAGAAGGGCCGAGATCTAATCCTCCCCCAAATTGACGGTGGATCTCTGCCATTCACCTGATTTTGGTAAATTCTTTGTTGAGGAGTGCCGATGGCACGGGGCACCCACTAGGATACATATAAGTCGGGATCCAACTTAGAGACAACCCATGAATACATATGTGGGTCATTTTTACTATTTATTTTACAAATTGCCTTATAGTAAGAATTCGATTGCCTGGACCTAAAATCCAATCAGGGTTTTACCATCCACATAGGACACCCAAACCTGACATGTATCCAACTTGGATCATGATGCCTAAATCCATATACAACTCATTTTAATTTTGGATCCAATTTAAGGATTAAAAGCCACAAAATATGGGTTTGGATAGGTTGAATATTGACAGTGTGAACCACACCATTGCATGCGGTACCCGTAAACACTCATATGAAAAAGTGTTGGATTTTTACGAGATAACCAAAATGCTCATAATATGCCCAATGTAGATAAATTACCAAAGTAAGAAAAGAGATCATCCAAATCCACTTCAATTGTTACTCTAAGGCCATGTTTGATTACCAAGTGGGAAAATTGTATTTTTCTTAGGAAAACACAACTGTCCATTGTTAGATAGCCAGTATAAATCTGTATAATTTTCTCTAACTCGCCGAGAACTCATTGGTTTGTGATTGTGTGATTTGCAGGCTGCTGTGATTGAAGTTTTACTCGTCTACTTGCTTGCTATTTATCAGATCATCATCGACATCAAAATGGCTCAAAGAAAAAGGACTTATCTTTCCCACTCATGCACTAGAAATTATTACTGCATATAATGATGATAGTTGGGTGAGTGATCTTGATGACCGTTCTTCTATCGTTGGATATTTGTGTTTTCTTACATCAGTCTCTTATCTCTTGGAAAAGTAAAAAAAGTAACCTACTATTGCTTGTTCTAGCTGATCCAAACCAACCGATGGGCCACCAGTTCTTAAATCATTCATTTTGATTGGATGATTAAAATCACTTATCATGTACTCTGGACTAATAGTCATGATCAAGAGGTGTTAGATGGGCCACCACTTCGGAAGTCTTAGATTTTGATCGGATAGTTAAAATCACTTATCAATGGACACGCAAGTCTAAAGTAAAGAGAGTGAGGAAATATAAAAAATAACAAAAAGTCAAAATTACCCACAATAGACTAAAATACCCCCATCCGTTTGGGCACCCACACCACCTAACCCCTTTCCCCTTCGTTTTCTCTCTCTTCTCCCCCACTCTCTATCTCTCTCCCTCTCCGTTTCTTTCTCTCACCCTCTCTCTCTCTCTTTGGATTGCAGCACCGTGGAGGCTAAAAGCAGCTCGAGAGAGAGATTAAGGGAGTGAGAGGAGACCTAGGGAGAATAGAGGAGAGGAGATAAGAGAGTTATAGTAGAGAGAGAGAAGAGAAGAGAGGAGACGAAGGGTGGGTGCCCACACAGAGTAGGGGTATTTTGGTCCCATATTAGTGCCCAGCCGAATGAGGTGGGCGCCAATAGAGCGACCCTTTACGGTATTCAAGTAAGAGGGGCATTTTAGGTATTTTTGAAAGGGTCGGGCTCCGATGACAGATCGAAAAATTATAAGATTTTGTACAGGTCACAATATGAGCCACGTGGCATACTCTTAGAGGAATCTGACCGTATGGATGTTTGTCCAATCCCATGGTGGACCCACATACCAAAAATCATACTGATTAGGGATTTATAGGCGTTGGATCTTTGTACCTCAAATACTGCTCAAATGCCCACAGCTGAGATCAACCCATGAAAATAAGTCCAATCCAAAGCCTATAAATCACTAATCATGCTGACTTTTGGTTTGTAGGTCCACCTAGGGATTGGCCGAACATCCATACGGTCCGATTCCTCTAAGAGTATGCCACGTGGCTCATATTGTGACCTGTACAGAATCCTGTCATTTTTCGATCTGTCAACGGAGCCCGACCCTTTTTGAAAAAGTAATTAAGTGAACAGATACTCCGCTGTGTCATGCGGCCGCGCGTTCTAGTGCAGCGTCTTTACCCCTCCGATCAGAAGCCAAATCCAAAGATCTTTCATCTCCAATTCATCAACAAAAACAACATTGCCGAACAAGATTAAACAGAAAAAGATTAGCTAAAATCGGAAAAACAGAGAGATGAATCTGTTGATCTAAACCGAAATCGAAACCTAATTCTTCTCTGTTCGTGAACAAGAACTGAAGAGGAGAAAGAGAGGAAACAAGACGAGAGAAAGAGAGAGTAAGTTTCGAAACGAAGGTTTAGATAGAGCGAGGATTTTGGAAAATAGAGTCGGGTTCAATTTGGGAAAATCAACGGACCGACTTTAATTTGGTCTCTTTTCCTCGAGTGAACCAAAAAGACATTTCTTCAAGTCCAAGGCAGTATCTACTTACGCACCTATAAATAACAATCTCCACATCATTTTTTGTCTTCTCAGTCCGAAGTCGATTCTGCCGGTTTTTTTTTTCTACGGACATCTCTCTTTCTAGAATTTCTTCTCTTCTCGAGCTCCGAAGATGACGACCGATCCTAAACCTAACAATGATGGAACCGTAGAAGAGGCTTCTCTGAAAGTCCCATCGAAAGACCCTAAGAAGAAGAAGGACGAGAAGAAAGAGGAAGATTTGGTGAGTGCAAAACCCTAATTTATTTGGTTTGTGTTTATTATATCTTTGTTCGTCGGGAAAACCTTTTGATCGGATATGGACGGTTGTTTGGAAATCGCAGTCGGATGAGGATTTGGCTCTGAAGCAGCAATTGGAGCTTTACGTTGAGAGGGTTCAGGATTCAGACCCTGGAGTGCAGAAGCTCGCCTTGGAAAGCATGAGGTAGTAGGTTTTTCAATGAATCTGTGTACGAAATCATTTTTTTTAATCATGTGGGCAGCAATGTAAGCATGAATTCCTCTTTCTTGTAGGCAGGAGATTCGTACCGCAACAAGCTCAATGACTTCAGTGCCTAAACCGCTGAAGTTTCTTCGTCCGCATTATGGAACTCTAAAAGCATACTATGAAATAATGGGAGATTCAGATCTGAAGGTACTAACTGGCTGTGCCATTTGCCTATCTGGAAAATACTTCTGCTTATCTGATTCCCCTTTTTTTTCCCTTTTAATTGCAGAAATACCTTGCGGACATACTTTCAGTATTGGCCTTGACTATGTCTGCGGAAGGAGAACGGGTACATAAGTTACTCACAATTGGATCCTTCGTTTCTAAACCTTAAAGTTTAATTTTGAAGCTCTATTCAATTTAGTTATTCTGCTTTTATCTAATTATTTCTTTCTTCCTCTCTCTCTCTCTCTCTATATATATATATATACATGATTCAAAGTTTTGGCCGAAACCGAAGCGTTTCGTCCGTGTTGTTTTGGTTTCGCTATAGGACGAGACTACATATGTTTGGGTTGATTTCTTCCGAAACTGAGTGATACTTAATCTTACGTGTAAATTTGCACCATCATTTTGTTTCGATTTCACGAGTTTCGGACGATACTTCTGATACGTTTCGGTATTGCATATGAATGACACCGTGTACTTTGAACCAAGGTTTAAAAGGGGCCGTTATAACGGTATAACGGACTGTAGGCGTTACTGTTTTTTTCCATTAACGCAAGGGCAAACACGGAAAATAACAGAAAAATGGCGCTAAAATTCAAATTTTGAATTTCAAATTTTCAATAAAATTCATAATGGAAATAACAGACGCTTTTTTAACAATTTTTTTTTTCAGAAAATAACGGTCGTTATTTTCGTTACGACGGGAAAATAACGGCTGTTATTTTCTGAGCGTTAAAACAGTACATAACGTAACGTGGGAGGTCTGTATCCATTATTACGGCCGTTTTTTAAACCATGCTTTGAACCATGTATATATGTGTGTGTGTGTGTGTACATGTTTATGCATGTATGTATATATTGATAACTAATTGTCCAATATATATTTTTAGGTAAAACATTGTTCTTAGGCAAGATACATTCTAACATCACATAATTTTCCTGCTATTTATCATTATGTAACTATCCATTTCATTTTCGACTTTTGCAGGAGAGCCTCAAGTATAGGTTATTGGGTTCAGAGGGAGATATCGGTTCTTGGGGCCATGAGTATGTTAGGTGAGTGTCTTTTGACCTTAAAGTTGTTCATTGGTAAAAGAATTAAGAATATTGTGGTGCATTTTAATTATTTATACATTCCTATGCAGGTTTTTGGTAATGAACTTAACTGTTGTTTTGAAATATTAGGGCTCATTAAGCCATTAAGATGATGATTGATCATGATGTAAATAAGCGATATAATTAAACTATTGTGTTTTTAAAGGACTAATTAGTCTACCTAGCAGATTCATTCCTAAAAATTTAACTTTAATTTTCTGGTCCGGTCATCTGATTTGGTAATAAAAGGGAATTTTTCCCACAACTTACGATCATTTGAGAAGTTTTGATTGGATTATGATCTAAAGAGGATGTTTTCAAAATGAATAGTTGGAAATTTATCTGAGATGTAACACTCACGTCGATAAAATGATTTGAATTATTTACTTAAAAAATGGGCACCTGCTCTTTATTATCTCGTAATTTCCATGACAATGAGATGAGCTCGAAGTTTTGCAAGAACTATGTTCCACGAAATGTGTAATGAAGGCATATGGATATCTGTTCAAAAGCCAAAAGATCTCTTGTAGTGAACCGCATACTTGAAGAAAATTTTAAACATTGAAATTCAAGAAGTAAAACTTATTTTAGGTTGAAGTAGCTTAAATACGAATTCATTCGTTCGCTACCAGAGCATATCCATTACAAAATATGCATGGATGTTTCTGTTTTCCCAAATTGGAGTATTTCCATTGAACGCACTTCAAAAATTATTATGAACCTTTGATCCATTTTCATCACGATTATAAATTGGCAATGCATTTTATCAGATGTATAATTATTTATTGTAAAATAAAATGCTAAAAAATAGAGAGAATAAGAATGATGGTTTGACCAGGTGTTTTGGCTGCTTCTTCTTTTTTGCCCGGGTGCTGATCAAGTCTGATTCAAGCACATAGTCTCAAACGTTTCTTCGCCCAAATTATTATGAACCTTGGATCCATTTTCATCACGATTATAAATTTGCAATGCATTTTAGCAGCTGTATAATTATTTATTGTAAAATAAATTTCTAAAAATAGAATAAGAATGATGGTTTTGACAAGGCGTTTTGGCCGATTCTTCTTTTTTGCCTGGGTCCTGATCAAGTCTGATTCAAGTATCTAGTCTCAACTTTTTCTTCATTGATATAAATGTTTTGCTACCTGTTTGCTTGCATCACTAAAGTTTATTCTTTTAGTTTTGGACTTGAACTTGGAATTTGAGGTCTTTTTACAATGAGATCGAAGAAAAAAGGAAGAATACGTAGAACAGTTGAGAAGAGAATAATGGCTGTTGACGGCTTTAATGCCTATCATGAGAGGGAGTTCATTGGTGCAAGTTGCAACAAAGGCCATTGATGGTGGTGTTGAGGAGGGCTCTACAAGAAGGGAAGGGAAGGCCAGAAAGAACATGGTTCGAAGTTATGAGATTTAAGGGCGACCTATTAACAACGGAGATGACCTTGGGTAGAATGGATCAGTGGACTGTGAATCAGTATTTGTATGCCAATTCTACATAGTTGGGACACAGCTTAGATGTTGATACAGAGGAATGGAGAAAAGTATGCTATCATGTCAGATCTGTATACCAATGTCAGGGAAGTGATAGGAGCCTGTTTCAGTGCACCCATACGAGGGCTAAAATATCCTTTGGCAGACGGAAATTGCCCGAATAGTAACTGGCTTGTTTTGATGGGAATTAGACTAAATGTTATTTTAGCAAATAAAGTAGTCACCCCAAATTTCCAATCAGGACAACTCTACTCCAATTTAATTTTTCTCAAAACGAGGTTTTGGCTGATGACATTTGTCATGGGGCCATCTGCACTGAAAGCCAAATAGTTGATTAGACGCTGCCAAATTGGATAAATCCAAATTGGACGTTATACTTTTTTTATTCAGAAAACATATTATGTCCTAAGAATAGTTAATGGAGACAATTATTAAAAGAATTCTGGCTTTCTATTAACTCTTTCCTTCTATAGAGACTTGTGGTTAGTTACCTTTAAGTGTGCACCTCATTTGCAGTGAGGATCAAGAATTAAGACTTGGTTTCAGTATCTACTTGGTTACTTTGTTACTGATTGCATTGTTTGCTGGAAAAATATGTTTGTAACGTGCTAAGATTCAGTTGAGTTGCTTATGCGACTTGTATTGGTGACCCTCGAAACTGAGTTAGCTCAACCAAGTTGGAGCCAACTTTGATGACTTGAGCACTTTGGTCCTTGGCATCAAGAATGGACGAGCGGAGTATATTCATAAGCATGTGTCTCCGAAATGTTCTTTTGTTAGATAATACACATCAATGGCATGTCTTAGATGCTATTTCTAGATTGTTCTCTTTTTTGTTTATATTTTAATTTATTACCGTACGAGGGATGCACGATTTCTTTAGTGTGTTCTTTATCAACGATGTTGCATGGAATGGGCTATGCATGTGAAATTTACTTGTATTGTTTGATAATATTTTTTTGAAGCATTGTGCTGGCATCCTACATGAATCAGTGATATTCTCCTATCTAATTATCTTTTGCGTTGATGATTAGTGTATTATTTTTTGACTACCGCTTTCATATGATACTTAATAAGTAATTACATCCTCACTAATAATTAATATATTTCTAAATCAGAAACCTTGCTGGAGAAATTTCACAGGAATATGAGAAGCAACAGGTTAGACGATATTCTCTGATTGATTTTCTTTGATTATAGTATTAGGAGATCCATTGGATCAAAGGGAAGACACTGCTTGATATAAAGGCCTATATGGGGCTGAGGTGGTTTTTGTTAAAACTAAATTTCAGCACTTAATTTGCCCATTTTCAAGATTTTCGAAAATTCAGATCATTTGTTATTAGTAGAAATTAAGTGTTAAGTTGTAGTATCAGTGAAAATTCAGTGATTATTTTAATCATCCCACTCCACTTAATGAATTCAGTGGTTTTCATTAATGTGGTAAATGATGGTATCTTTAAAAGGATTCTAAGATTCTTTAAAAAAACCCAATATGCCCTTGTATTCAAAGCTTTCTTTACCAAAAACTTAAAAAAATGCCCAGATAAACATGCAAAATACCCAATATTCCCTTGTCTTAATTTTCAGACAAGGATTTTTTAGTAAGATTACCAAACGGTCTGAATATATGAAAACCACTGAAAAATTCAGTGCTTTAAGTTTCTTTTTTTTTTTGATAAATAGTGCTTAAAGCTTTCAGCAATTAATTAATTTTCAGTGCTAAAATCAAGTTTTAACAAACATGCCCTTCTTTCATTCGTTCATTTATTTTTTTAGTATTTAGGTAATATTGTTTCTTCCAATATCATTCAATTGTGTCATCTTGTTGGGTTTTCTGGTTACCTATTTTGGATGCCTTGTATCCGTATCCGTGGCTGGCAGTGACATATGTGCCTGTGTCTAAGTTACATAAGAGGACTTTCTGTTATAGATTATTATGTATTCTTTTAATATTAAGGACTTCCTCTGTTTAACTTTATATTGCCTCCTTTTCTCTTCAACAGAATAATGAAGAGGCCCCAATAGATGATATTATGGGGCTTGTACAACAAATTGTTGCTTTCCATATGAAGGTACAATTCATATAAAGGTTTATGACGAATTCAAATTTCTAAGACAACAGCTTTGATGTTCAAGCATTGATATGTAGCCTAAATTGTTTGCTCAATTCATAAGACTGGAAGTTTAGTTATTGCATACTGCTTAGTTGTTTATGTGGTACAAAGGTTCTTGTTAGTTTTAACTTTTCATTGTATTATGTGCAGCACAATGCGGAGCCTGAAGCTGTAGATCTTCTAATGGAGGTATGTTTCAAGTTTCTTTCCACTTAATTTTATTTGTTGGTTGATTTGGAAAGGGGCATCATAAATTCTTAACTGGCTCCAGGTTGAAGACCTCAACTTGCTAGTTGAGCATGTTGATGCAACAAATTACAAAAGGACATGCTTGTACCTTACTAGTTCCGCCAGGTAAATTTCTTTGGAAATCGTGACAAGTATGGAATATTTGCATAAAAAATTTCTCTCTTCTCTCATTTCATTGTTTTGTTTGGTCTGTTGTGGACTGTATCGATGGTCATTTGTAGGTTTGCCTAAAAATAAATCAAAAAATACATCCTAAATGGAACTTTTGATATTAATTTTGCATGGGAACCTGATATGTGGACCGAGAATTGATTTTTACACTATAAAAGGGTATTTCCTTTCTCCAAAAAATACAACTAGATAATGTGCATGACAGAGCACCAGTGCTATGTCATTATACAATACTCCTGAAGGTTTTCAGCCAATTGTTAATTTTCTGTTAGGGTTTGCCCTTAAAGGGACCCAGTAAGTTTGAGCTGATCTCAGGGGTGCTTAAATTACGCTCTATATTCCAAGAACATACTAACTGCTGCCTGTAGTAGTTCACACTATGATGATATTTGGAATCAACTGAATGCATACAGTAGATGCAGCCTTCAACATCTGATCGTTGCAGATGGCTGAGTTTAAAGTTCTTTCTGGTTGTTACGACTTTAAGAATGCATCAAATTCGGTCATTAGGAATGTGCAACCTACGTGCAAACTCTGCTTGGCTTTCATAACCAACCTAAATTAAGTCTTGACTCTTGAGAAAATGGTATTAGAGGATTGGTCATGAAACTTATACGTATCATCTGGTAGGTATTCGTCGGATATTTGTTACATTAGATGTTGAGAACTATTTGGGTTTTAGAAAATAGCTTCGTTGAGAAAATTGTACAGGTAAGGTATGGGAAGGGCTATAAATGTTAAATACTACATAAACTTTTAAAGTATGAAATGTATGCATACGAGTACGTATGGGGTGTAAATCTGGACTGTGAGCCCACAGCCCGGCCTTGCCTGTTAGACCCGTCCCCTCAGCCTGTTCCATCAGGCCCGAACCGGCCCGGCCTGTATGCCCGTGCTGCTTCCCCTCCCTTGTGTGACCAATTAGACTGTTGGACACTCCAGCCCAGCTGTCCCGGTCCGTTTAAATCTCAGCTCGCTAGTATCCGAGCCTGTTTACACCCGTAAGTACGTACATGCATATTGGCAATATGTAATGTCCAAAAAACTGATGTGCTGTTCAACAAGTATCATATCGTACTATATATTAGTTCCTGAGTTACATTCTCATTTCAGCAATGCACTTCACCCATGGATTGTCCAAAGAGAATTTCCAATTGTGAAAAAACCAGGGAATTTAACGGTGATAGATGAAACTATTTAGAAGTGATTATTTTATTTTTGATAGGTATTTCTAAGTGATAATCTATACTAAAAGTTCTTGTTGGTAAACACAATTTAACTGTCATCCCATCAGTCAAAAGACTCAAAACTCTGTTGACTACAAGCTGCTATAGGCATTTAATTATGTTATGGCCTCTACTGTTGGTTATCTTTTAGCTTTTATTTTGAAAAAGAAGCTTCTTAGCTTAATTTTGTAACCGGAAACACTTCTCAATGCCAATTTGGTAACATGGGCTGGTCAAATTTCTCTTCTTTTCTTTTTTCCCATGATTTAACCAAACTTGAAGCTAGGAAAGAACTGTGAAGAGGGAGAATTTGAAATTAAAGAACACAGAAAAATGAATGAAAAACGTAAGAGAAAAAATATAATATATTTGAGTACAAAATATAACTTATTGCACTAAGCTCATAATGAATTAGAAACCAATGGGCATTCCTAAATAATGGCATGACTTAGTAGGATGGAAATTTACATATGAATATACTGGTATGATTTTGTCTGGCACAGAGAAAATCATGAGAAGGATATTTGGGGCAAAAACCAATGTACCTTACGTCATTATGTTGTAAAAATCTATTCTTTTGTGATATGACACTGGGTGTACGTGTGACTTCTTTTGAGAAGTGTTTGTGAATTTGGAGTTTAGGGGGTGACTTTGCAGAATACGGGGATGTGGTGTAAGAGACGTGGAGAAGTGCTCTATGTGGTTTGGAATTTACCTAGAGAGATAAGATGTTTTAGCTTCACATGCATCATTTACATGGTTACCAAAAACTCATGAAAAAGAACAATGAAAAAGAAGATATCAAAAGGTTACCAAATTGGGTAAAGTGGACAATGTGACTCGAATGCTGAACTCCAGTTGCCGTTCTATTTGTCTAATATTTCACTCTGCTGTGAATCTGGCAATTGAGTTCTTGGCATTAGTTTAAATAATTTGTGAAAGGGTATTTTCTATCTTGATATCTGTAGATGCCACAGTGCTCTTTAATAGTTTTAATTCATTTTTTATTCAGATATTAATCAGTAACTGTTTCCATCTACTTAAGTGGTAAGCTTTTATACGACCTACTTGATGCTGTGGGCCTGTGGCTGTTATTTGTTTACCAGTGGATCACTATGTTTGACCTCATTACCTTGTCTTTTTCTTCCCTTTTTGTTTAAATTGAGGTTGCTAATTCCAAACTGCAACATATTACAGCTACCTTCCTGGACCAGATGATATGTTAGCGCTTGATATAGCATATATGATTTATCTCAAGTTTGAAGAGTTCCCAAGTGCACTTCGGATTGCACTCTTCTTGGATAATTTGCAGGTCACTTTATTACAGATGTGAATTAATGTTTTCTGATTTTTTTGGCAATAAGTAAATAATATTTTCATTGTATGCATGTGGTTCTTACACTTGTCCATGTGTAACAGTATGTGGAGCAGGTGTTTACATCTTGTGACGATCTGCTGCGAAAGAAGCAGTTTTGTTATATTCTTGCACGACATGTAAGTGTTGATCTCTGTGATTGAGTTCTTTTTTCTAGGACTGCTTGTTTATTTTTCTTTAAATATGATTTGTTGTATTATTCTCATAGTCGTTTTTAGGGACATTGTGGTCCTGTTAGATACATTCGAACCCCTTAACGACCAAAGTTTTTGGCTTAGTTAATTACCTCCTAGGATTTATGAGTAGAGAATATTTTATTACTTGCAAGCGGTAGGTTAGGAATTTTATAATCCATAAGTGATGCAACAACCTTTTTTTTTCCGGTAATTGATGCAACTACCATTTATAAAAGCAAAAGTTAGGAGAGTACCTGATTGGGGTGCTACCATTGGTATGGTAAATGATGGTGTTGTTCTCCTCGGCCTCTTCCAGTTGCTGTCTTGTTCCTTCAGCTGCAGTGTGATTATTAGCAATGTGCATAACTTTATTCCAATTCAATAGTAGATGACACCTTTTGCTTGAAACTGTTTCTAGATATGCATCTCTATACCATTTCTGCACCCCATGATGCGTAAGTGTTCGTTAAATCTCAAAATTCAATATTTTCATATTAAATTCCTCCACCTTCAATCATGGCTCTATTCCAAATTACAGAGACAATAGAGCAGGATAAAATTTTGCTTTTGTCATGGGACTTTGATTTCTTCCCTACTCCTTTGATGTTCAGGTTAAATCAAAGGTTGTAATGGTTATTTCCACATTGCAGTCATGGTTGTGGTGTTATTTCACTGCCACATGCAGAACTTGAGTTCTGTTTTCTATTTTCCCCTTTGCCTTTAATCATGGCTCTAGTACAAATCACGAAGATGATATAGAGCAGGATGAATCTTTCTCTTGTCAAGTGATCTTGAATTTTTCTCCATTTCTCTGCAAAGTGTTGGGATTAAAGCAATGGTTGTGATGATTACAGTTGTTATTATTATTAATTTTTTTTTGATAAGTTTGTATATAAAAGAAGGGGGAAACGACTCCTAACGTATTGGAAGAACATAACAAGAGTTAGTGAGGAAGGCCCTTACTAACTACACAAAAAACAAAATAATTCAAACCATATAGACTATACTAACCCACCTGCATTCTCTTTCTAGATACAAAATTCTTGAAGCATAGTCATTTAAACTTTGTTAGGATGGATGCCCCATAGATGGTTATTTTCTCTTTTTTTATTTATTTATTTATTTTGATCGGTAAATGATTATATATAAAGTAAAGGAGGGCTGAGGAAGCCCAAAGGGAACTATACAGCTGCACAAAAGGGTAACATAAAGAAAACCGAGAACATACACCCCAAAATCCCAAATCCAAGAGGCCCTATGAGAGGAACAAAATTAAGAGACCGAACAGTTCCACCGGAAAACGAAATCATCAAACCTGAACTTTTTGAGCTCGGTAATGCCAAGACCCCAATATTAAAGAGTGGCTTTAATATTCATGACAATCTCATCTATGTTGGCCTCCTTGTCTTTAAAAGTCCGACGATTTCTCTCTTTCCATATCTCCCAACGGATCGTAAGAGGGGCAATTCTCCAAAGCGTTCGACCACTAGTTGAAAAAGCTTTGGAGGACCATCCACTAAAAGTATTAAAAACCAAGTACGGGAAGACCCAGGAGACCCCAACAAGCTGAAGAAAGCACTCCCATATCTCATTGGATACGCAATAGTGGATGAACATGTGGTTAGATGTCTCCTCGTCACGGCAACACAAAATGCATCTAATGCGGATCTAAAAGCCCCGTTTTCTAGGCTTCTCCCCAAAGAGAATCTTGTCAAGCGTGGCACACCATGAGAAGATGACTTTAGAAGGAATGGGAGTGCTCCACAACCGCTTTGCTGGAAAACTTCTAATACCGGGACCCATGAGAATGGAATAGAGAGATTTAACTGAAAATCTCCCTTAAGGGTCGAGATTCCACCACCACTTGTCTTCGACACCAATTGCAAGTTGAATCCCTTCCAGTCTATTGAATAGAGAAGCCACCATATCCACTTCCCAATCGTTAATTCTCCTCCTAAGCCCCATATCCCATGAGAACAAACCATTCTCCCTGGAGGCCACCTCACTAACTAGATCCCCTTTACAGTTGGATAGGGCATAGATAGAGGGGAATGACTACGCAAGAGAAAGCTCCCCACACCAAATATCTTCCCAAAATCTCATTAGAGAGCCATTTCCCACTTTGAAACTACTCCCATTTCTGATCTCGCTCCTCATCTTTGAGATACCCTTCTAAACCCCAACACCATACGAAGTATATGGCATCGTGCTATCCCAACCATGGTTCTCATTGCCCTGCTTAGCCAAAATAACTCCTCCACAAACTTTCCCTCTCGGCCTCGAAACGCCATAGCCACTTCCCGAGCAAAGCTTTATTCATGTGTAGGATTTGGCGTACCCTAAGACTACCATCTTCTTTCGATTTGCATATCCTGGCTCAGTTCACGAGATGAAACTTGTGCTTCACTTTGCTGTCGTCCCACATGAAGTCTCGAATGAGGGTTTCTATCCTCTTAGTCACCCCTTTCCGAATGGAGAACAACGACAAGTAGTAGATAGGCAGATTAGAAAGGGTGCTCTTTATAAGAGTAATTCTGTCACCTTTAGATAAAAGCCTTTTCTTCCAAGACGCCAATCTTTTCTGGATTAGTTCAAGAACCGGATCTCATATCTTCTTCGATCTACTTTTAGCACCGAGTGGGAGACCGAGGTACATCGTAGGGAGCTTCCTCTTATCGCATGCCAAACATGCTGCTATCTCATTCAAACACTCCACCTCTCTAACCCCAAAGACTTGACTTTTGGCGAGATTAATCTGCAACCCCGAAACCACTTCGAAACAACACAGAACCTCACGTAAGGCCTAAGCTTGACTAATGGCTGCCTCTAGGAAAAAGCTGGTGTCGTCTGCAAACTACAAGTGGGAAATGACTGTACTCTCCTCCCTTGCTTTAAAGCCTGCCACAATAGTGTTATTTTCATGGCACAATAGTGTGTTCTTTCTTTTACTGCTTTTAAAGGTTTATCTTTTACCTTTATTTTTCCTAAACAAAATGTTTCTCAATATTTTTAATCAGGCAGTGATATTTCAAGGCCCCTTATATTACTTATTGAAATATTGATTGAAAGTGCCCATTTGACTTGCAAATCACTGTTGTTGTAAGCAGCTGTTCTCAAAATAGACAAAAAAGGCATTTTGTCCAACTAATAAAATGGGCCTGGAAACATCACTGCCCTTACAATTTATATTATGAAGACATTAAGTATCATTGGAAAGAATTAAAGCATTATGACTAGCAATATACCATTATTTCAGGACCATTGTTATGGACACATCAGTTTATGACTGCCCTCATAACAGTAGCACCATTTTTCCTTCAAAATAAAATAGAGAGAGCTGAGATTTCATATAACACTGTTATTTTGGTGCTGTAATGGCTTTCATTAAAACTATGGGGCAATCTTGATCTTCCAAAAGAATCATTTGAAGAAACTCAACATAACAAGTAAATAAATTTTTTTTATCAGTAAAAATTATCATTAAAGAGGCACAAGTAAATAATTCACCACACACAAATATTTGTCAGTAATGGAAACTTTATTAAAAGAAAGAAAGGTGAGATATGAAACCAGGGTTAATCTCTGTTTTTAGTATTAATGTAATCCATGTACACCTATCACAAAGAAACAAAAAAGTTCTGTTAACATCACCACACAATATAAGTCTTCCCTAGAGTCGCCTTGTTTTAGCAAGGAAATTTACTTTTATCATTAGTGGACCTCAGAATAAAGGAGAACTAGATGTTCAAACTCGAGGACAACTTCCAGATCTGTTTGATGATGTGGGATAGTCTTCAAGGTTGATTCTTTTTGCTAGATGTACATTTAATATTGTTGCTTGATCCTCCTACAACAATGTTATCTAAATTTAATTTCAAAATATGTTAAGACCTTGAAAAAACCTACAGGGTTTGGCTATGTTTACTTTTCGGAAAAAAAGGCATGTCTATGTTTTTGTTGCACTCTCCTAAGGTCCCGAAAGTACTTGAATAATCGCCCCTTGTCCTTCGGGATTCACCCGATTACTGCTGGGCCTAGATTGCTGAACGAGCATCTGTCAAAGTTAAGCTTGATTTCATCCTCCTTGGGAGGTATTGATTATTAATGAACTCATACTTGTTGACAACTACTTTGTTCTAAAAGCTTAAGCTGTTAGAGGGAGGTGGAACAATGTATATCAAAGGATCCACGGATCTAACAGAGGTGGAGTGCTGGCCACACAGCTAAACAACACACTCCAACAATAATTCTTATTGTTACTGATTAAAAGAAAAGGAAAAAAAAATCAGCGTATGGCATTCTACTTGAAAAATGCCCAACAAATGTATTTCATGATGAAAATAGATGTGTTATAGATTAGAAAATCAAGTAGTGAAATAGAGCAAATAAATCAGTTTTTACTAGTAATGTAACCAAGACACCTCAAAACCAAGTGTTCTTGCCACACCAACACTTTGAAATGCCAAATCACTTCTTCACATAGTATGGCATTCCCTGGCATGTGATGATGACATGCCCAAGTGAGTGCATCAAGACATGTTGGCACTTGCCACTCGTAGACAAGTTGTCACAAAAAATGCATTGATGGTGGTATTGACACTTTGAATTTCATTTTCCATAGGTTTATGACAATTACAAAGTGCAGGTCATTGATCTTATTTTACCACCATACATGCTGAAACATGAAATCTAAGTAAACAAATGGTTTAACTTAAAAGGTTTACATTGAAAAAGAACTTTATAAGTTGCTCTAAGACGTGTTTTACCATGGTTTAAAGTTTCAGTCGAAATCGAAACATTTCGCCCGCTTCATTTCGGTTTCACTATAGGACGAAACTACATACTTTTCGGTTGGTTTCGTTCGACACTGAACGATACTTCATCTTATGTGTAAATTTGCGCTAACATTTCGTTTTAGTTTCATGAAGTTTCATCCGAAATCGAATGATACTTCAGATACGTTTCGGTATCGCCCATGAACGATACCGTGTACTTTGAGCCATGTGTTTTACACGAGATTTTATTTGAAAGGGCCTCTACCTTGTTTTCCCTCTTTGCACCCATATTTCTTGTGTGCGTGAGTGTCAACCAGGCCTATTTATTCATCTTTTTATTCTTGATTTTTTGTTATTTAATTGACAAACACACATGACACGACAATAGTGGGACTGTTGAGTTCTCTTTATATTGTTGAATCTTGATGGACATGTCTTTCTATATATTCCTCAATCCTTTTTATGTTAAATTTTTTGTAATATTTTTCTTTGTTTAATCATCAACATCTCTCTCTCTCTCTCTCTCCATTTTCCTTCGTCATTGAAGAGATTAGATTATCGTTACATTCATAACTTTGTACTAGTTGAAGACCCCATAAAAGGGAGAGAGGGAGGCAAAAAATGACATGGAGTGAGGTAGTAAGAAAAGATTTTAAGACATACGCCTTGAGAGAAGAGAGTTCTTAATAGAGTCAAATGGTGAAATAAGTTTCATTTTGGCGACCCCTGATAGTTGGGATAAGGTCTAGATGATCCTGATGATGTTTTCACTTTACGAATCTTTTATGTATTATTATGTGGCTGTCTCCTTTTTACTTTTATTTTTGGAGGTTGTTGTGTTGAATCCTTGTCGCTCAGTTTCGAGAAGAGTAATTGAGCGACAAGGGTACTTCACCTGATTATAAGAATCTATGCAACTTAAGAAATTATGAGCCACTTGACTAATTTAGGATAACGATGACTCATCCTAATTTAGGATAATTTAGGAATAGCCAATTGTGGAATTGCTTTGCAGAAAATCAGATTTTTTCCAAGTAATAAAATTTGTTGAAATATACATTTTGCTTATGTGCTTTAACTTGATTTCTTAATTGATAGACTGTTGATATATATTTGCTTACTAATATGAATATAATTCAGGGTGTTGAGTTCTTGCTCGATGAAGATATGGTTGCGGATGATGACGATAGGGAGGCAATGCAAGACATAATCAACAATACCAAGTTAAGTGAAGGCTATTTGAATCTTGCTCGTGATATTGAGGTCATGGAAGCAAAATCTCCTGAAGATATCTATAAGGTATTACGAATGGATCTAGTATGTGGGTTAACTTGTGACATAATGTTAAGCAATGTTGTTAAAATTGAATCGGATCGTAAAATTGTAGAGAGTAGGATTCAAATCGTGTTGGGGTTCAAATCATTGGATCGTAAGATTCATCTTTATGAGTTAAAAAAATGAAATAATCCAAAAAATTAAAAATGAACATATAATATGCCTAACTACACAACCCATCGTATAATGATAGGGTTTTGTACACAGACTTACAAATAATGACAAAATATTTTACCTAGCAATCCTAAGATGTAATATAACACATGTAAGGTTATAAAAAGGCTAGGTAGGCTATGAGGTGGTTTGCCTCCAAAAGGCGAGGCATAGCCTCAAGGCGGTGTTGAGGCATACGCCTCATTTAAAAAAATGCTTGAAAAATTCTAGAAAAATTTAATCAATTCCAATAATCCTAGAAACTACATACCATGTGGAAAAAATAACTAAAGTGTAAAAGTAATTGAGGCTATAACTTTTACCTTAGGAGTGATATTGTCGGGCTGAATGCTTGAAAGCCTGACGCTGATATCAAATTTTAAAAAACATAATTCACATAACTGAATTAGCAAATCTATGTAGTTAATATACATCTTACTTATAAAAAAATCTGTGTAGTTAATAAGCATAGAAACTATGAAAATTACCAAATAGTTAATATACATCTTACTTATAAAAAGTCCACTAACAGTAACTATGAAAATAGTACATCAAGTTTGTAATGTAGTAAAAGCTAAAAAGTAACAAGTTAATAGACAAACACCAAGTGACAAAATTAAAATTTGATGAGATTTGAGCTCTCTATGAGAATTTCTCTCTAGTGGGGAAAACTATAGCCTTACATGTGCCTCGAGGCTATAGCCTCATTGGATTGAGGCTTAAGCCTGAAAAATGACCACTAAGGCTATAGCCTCAAAACACTTTTTAAAATCTTGAACATATGCTTCTAAACCCATAGTTATACCAACAAACATTATTTTTATGAAAAGAAAAATCAAACCGTGCAGTGTTGATTTATCATCAAATCAAACAAGTTCTGTCCCTCATCAGTAGTCTCAATTCCAATTCTCGATCTTTCACATTGTGTGAATGGACATGCAATTCTTGTCATCCGTGTTAGGTGGCGTTTCAAACATATAACTAGACTATGAAATGGTTTCTACAATAACTTATTGTAGAATATTAAGTTTATGCTTCGTACTTGAATGTATAATCAACTTAATAGCTTGAAAATGAGTGAAGATAATAAAACTGTACACTACTTGCATAATAAAACTTGTTCATTTTCTTTTCCCTAACCCTAACCACTTATGAGTTCTTTGTTAAGATTTGTATTAATTTTTGTTTTTTTTTTAAATCTTTAAGGGCCTTTTCAAGTTGAATTTTAAAGAGGAACGAAGTCAAAAAACTAAATGACCAATGGTTGATGGTGAAATTAAGTTAAAATGTTCTTATATCTGTCTGGAAAGGAATAGCAAGAAGCATGTTATAAAAGTTTTTACTTCATAAAATCATCAACTATTATTTTCGTAGTATTTAACACTTTAACGTTTGGGGAAAAACTTAAAGTAGAAAATAGGGCCATGTTTTTATTCAAACCATAAGATTTGAAAGAATCGTAGGATTCAAATTGTGAAATGTACTCGAACCATAAGATTCACAAATGAATCGTAGGATTCTTATCAAAAGGGATTTAAACACAAGATTTAAATTGTTTGAGTTGAGATTTGTTCAAATCGTAAATCGTAGAATTTTAATGACACGGATGTTAGATCTTTCTATTATTTTCAATGTCAAATAGTTTTTGCATTGTTTGGAAATTACCTTGTGTTGATTTCTCGACAATAATAGTCCTGTAAGCTACTGTCTTCCATAATCAAGGTTCTAAACTTCGACTTTGATTAAAACTTTTGTCAGTTAAAATGTAGTTAATTTGTGGAAGTGCAATTTGGTTCACAGAATTACTATATAGTATATAATTCTCCAGCTTAACGTAGTTGGAGAGATTTTGCTAAAAGCATTGGAAAAAATGTTAAGATTTTTAAGTAAATGGTACAGCAACAGATAAAGTACCTGAAGCAACGAATGATAGATCAGTAGCATCTGACATATGTTGACACCCATATTTAAAGTACTATGAATCTAGGAGGCAAAATTTATAGTTAATTGTTCAAAATAATTTTATTTGAGTACATAAAAGCCAAGAATAGCTTATGACCTAAGGAGTTCATAGTCACATAGATCTATGTTACCTCGCTCAGGGCTTAATAAAATTGTTGTGCAAACGACCAACATATGATTAAGTTAGAGTTTTAGTGTTTTATGATTTTTATTTGTACCATCTGAATATTTTAATGATCATAAGTAGGTTATATTCTTCATTGTATTTTACTTTTCCCTTATGAATGGCAGCCTTCTGAATTATTTTTGTTGAGATGTTTAAATAAAAATAAAAAAAAGGTAAAAGAAACTTGCCTTTTCTGGCCATGTACTGGTGTGCTAAATTGGTCTGAACTTTGACACGTGGAGAGTGCTAGGTGGCGAAATGCGTGGACCCATTTGGGCCTGCCACTTCAGTTTCCACATGTAAGAAATATGCCACATATATCAGTTTCCGCATGTAAGAAATATGCCACACACACATGTATACATAGATCTATGGGTGGGTGGGGGTACTTACGATAATCCACCATCAACACTAAAAAAAATGTGAATGTTGTATCTATGAGAAAAGGGTTTTTCTGCTGGAGAGAACGCTGATAACATAATTCATGAAATTTAAGGGATTTAGAGTTTCATGGCCCTATCATTCATATTGGCATTTACAAATCTAGTTCATAGTTATAAGATCATAAGGTTTTGGTTGTTGTTTGTTGGTTGTGGACCGTGTCGTAATTCCAGCATGGAAGCGAGCTTATATCTCTAGTCACAATGCAAACCCTCAAGTGGTGAGTAACACTGTAAGTTACACTCCTATGTGTCGGTGGCTGGGTGTGGGCAGATGGTGGCAACTCTAATTTTTTTGAATCCAGGGAGGCATGTCTAATAAGTTTGTATAACAAAAGATTCAAGTCAAAAAACCAATAAAAAAATCCATGAGTATGCTATGGGCACTTTTGTAAAATTAGGTAGTGTAGAAATGTTTGTTATAGATGCATACTTGTTATTTTTATTCCTAAACTTTGATCCCATTTGTCTGTGGCTCTGTGGGGTGTCTTTCTCACCACTCAAAGGAGGACATGCCAGATGCTTCAAATATGGGAAAACGTAACCCATATTTTTGGAAGATGACAGAAGCAACTTTTCATCACCAGAAACACACTTCTTGTGTGAATGGAAACTCCCAGAGCGCATTGCACTGAAAATATTAGACAATTTTCCCACTTTGGTTGGGGAAGCCTTATGGTCAGGAGTCCGTATGGGTGCAGCATTTGGAAAGGAATTCTTAAGATCACCAAGGACTTCGCCAAAGGGATTCGTTTCGAGGTAGGAGCTGGAGATAGAATTAGATTCTGGGAAGACACTTGGTGCGGAGATAACCCTTTACATGAAGACTTTCCGGAGTTGTACTCTATTTCGGAGAGGAAGACATGGTCAGTCCATGATTGTTTCCGGACAGAAGGAGAGGCGGATGGGTGGAACTTGGGGCTTAGAAGAAGTTTAAATGACTGGGAGGTTGAACCCCTGGCGAGACTGTTATTGAGACTTCAGGATATCCAGCTCCGGCCTTTGGGGGAGGACAGAAGAGTGTGGCTTTGGTCCAAAGACGGCTCATTTTCAGTCAGATCGTTTTACAAGGCTTTGCAAAGAACTGAAGATCAACCCTTCCCGAGGAACACGGTTTGGAGATCCAAGATACCTTTCAAAGTGGCTTTTTTCGCTTGGGAAGCGGCTTTAAACAAGATCCTTACTGTAGATCACCTAAGGACTAGAGGCTTTATCTTGGTTAACTACTGTTGGATGTGCAAAGTTAGCGGGGAGTCAGCAAATCATCTTCTCCTTCATTGTGAGATGGCTAAGGAGATTTGGAGCAGCTTTCTGTAGGACTTGGGGATGAGCTGGGTTATGCCGGCTACTCTTAAGGACCTCTTCTTCAACTGGAAATCCAAAGCTTTTTCTGTTAGAGGGAACACTTTATGGAGAATGCTTCCTCTTGCGATTATCTGGGGCATTTGGAAGGAGAGAAATCAGAGAATTTTCGAGGGCAAGCAAGCTGATCTTCATTCCTTAATTCTTAACATTAAAGGGCTAATGTTCTCCTGGTCCAAAGTGTTTACGGAGTGTAGAGGCTTTTTCTTCAAAGACTTTGTTTTCCGGTGGGATTCTATATGTACTCGGGATGGGAGATTGTAGGTCTTTTTTGTTTTTCTGGTACGGTCTTTGCTTGTATAGTCTTGGTTTAGGGTAGGTCTTCTCGACCTCTCTAGCTAAGGCTGTTTTTCCCTGGCTTAGGCCCTTAATAAAGCTTATACTTATCAAAAAAAAAAATGTCCTATGAGGTGATGGGTCTATGTTCATCATACCTGGACTTGTTTTGCTGGTAAAAAGGCGTGTAGAAACACTGTGAATTACACTTTGGCGTGGTGGTGTGGTGGCGGGGTGGGTGCGGTGGTGGCAGTTGCCGTGAGAGGGGGTTTGAAAATAAAGAATAATTAATAGAGGGTGTTTTGCTTTTAAAGTTACTTTGTCAAAGCCAAAACGAAGGGAGCCAACTCTTTTTTTTTTTTTGAATCCGGGAGGCACGTCATATGATTGGTTAACTAGGGACTACGAAGTAAAGTCAAGAAAACCTATAAGAAAATGAGTGAGGTGTTTGGGTCACTCTATGTAAAATTAGCTAGTGTAGATGTCTCTGTGTTATAAACACCTAGGGATCTGTGGGGTGTCATTCTCACCCACTCAAAGTAGCATGCCAGATGGCCAATATATGATTAAATGTGCCCATATTTTTGAACATGGTTCAAAGTAATGGTATCGTCTATGGGTGATATCAAAACGTATCATAAGTATCGTTTGGTTTCGGACTAAACTTCGTGAAATCGAAATAAAATGTTAGTGCAAATTTACACATAAGATGAAGTATCATTTGGTTTCAGATGAAATCAACCAAAACGTATGTAGTTTCGTCCTATAGCGAAACGGCTGAAACGTTTTGGTTTTGGCCGAAACTTTGAACCATGTTTTTGAAAGATGAGAAAATTAACTTTCTGTCACCAGAAACACATTTCTTTTGTTAATTGAAGCACCAAAAGTGTATTGTTTTTTTACAAGTGCCAAGAGTGTATTGTACTTGCTATATTTTGATTATTCTGGACAAAATGTCTTTTTTTGAGTTGAAGGATCTATATTCAACCTGGTCTTGTTTTGCTGGTCAAAAAACTTGCTGAAACTTCTGTTATTCTGATTCATTGCATCATTTATTTCCTTTTTTGTTTTCTTAGGTGCACTTGATTGATGGCCGTGCAAGTGCTGGTGCAAGTGTTGATTCAGCCAGGCAGAATTTAGCAGCTACCTTTGTTAATGCATTTGTGAATGCAGGTTTTGGTCAGGTAAAATGTATGATTTTATGGGGATCCTCATTTTTGCACATGTAACAAGGACATCACTTTTAGGTTTTTTTTTTTTTTGCCTTGTACGACATGTCAACACAGACGTGTCGACACATTCCAACATCCATTCTGACACGTACAGCTCTGTCACCCTTTATTTGAATGATTTTGTTAAATAATGATTTATAAAAAGATCGTTGGTGTGTTCCATCCTCTATACAGTATTTTGTTGAGTTGTTAAACATGGCTATAATTGTTTGATAGTCTTCCCTTTTATAAATATACTTATATTTATTATGTTATTGGATAGCTCCATGGTGTATAGATTGTTTTCTTTTATTCTTCATAAATTTTTCCTTATTTTTTTATTAAGAAAACTTTTGATATCAATAAACCAAAATAATATATTATAATACATGTGTACGATTGTGTCTGTTCGAGCTTTTTAAAGGCGTTATGTCAGACACATTGTATCTGTATCGGAAACCTACGCACATGTCTGTGTCATTGTTACATAGCTTTTGCTAGTTACATTGTAGATTTGTTGTGAAGTTTCTTTTATTTTTGCTGCAGGATAAGTTGATGACTGTCCCTTCAGAAACATCGAGTGGTGGTTCTACAGGAAGCTGGCTTTTTAAGAATAAGGAACACGGGAAGGCCAGTGCTGCAGCAAGTCTGGTGGGTTTTTTTTCCAATTAGTATTTGATTTGGTTTTCCCTGTAATATGACCCGTGCCTTTGTTGAGACATCCTTTCCTGATTGTAGGGTATGATTCTATTATGGGATGTTGACTCTGGACTTGCACAAATTGATAAGTACTTCCACAGCAATGACAACCATGTCATTGCCGGTGCATTGTTAGGCGTTGGAATTGTCAACTGTAGTATACAGAATGATTGTGATCCCGTGAGTTTCATCCAATATTTTCTATAGAATCAAACATCTAGGGCTGATTGTCAAATTGTTGAGATCTTATGGAGTTTCTTCCTTCAGGCGTTGGCACTTTTAGTTGATTATATAAATAAAGAAGATTCAACCGTCCGTATCGGAGCAATAATGGGCTTGGGCCTGGCATATGCAGGAGCCCAGAATGAGCAGGTGACGTACTTATAAATTTTTTGACCTTGTGGGAAATTTTAATTTTGAAAACAATATAATTGGCACATGTCAATTAAATTATGATGCCTGGGTCTTCCCTGCTATACACGGTTCAAAGTGTTGCAGTCTGTCTGTCTCAGGCTCTCAGCCGAGAATGGTCTCGTTCCGGTAGCTTACCGAGATGATTCATATGGGTATGTATTGTCTTGTACCAAATCTTTAACATTGCTGCTGTACACCTGGCGCTCATGCTCCTTGATTCATGCCTGTCCAGTTGGTGGGCCAATCCTTGTATTGCACCTGACACAGGAATCACTTAAAATGGATTTATCCTAAACATCTGATGTAGTAATTTTTTTTCTATCCAGATTATTGGCCATTGACTATTTAGATGGTTAGGGATGTCATATTCACATTCTTTTATGACTGTTTGATCCAAGTGGTGTCTGATCGAAGCGGAGACCCTCATAATGAGCCCATGCTATTATGTTGCTTTTATTTGAATATGTACTTTTATTTTCTGCTGACTGATTTATTGTGTTGCCAGATACGTAGGAAATTATCTCCAATTCTAGGGGATGCAAAAGCTCCACTCGATGTGATTGCATTTACTGCAATTTCATTGGGACTGATCTATGTGGGTTCGTGCAATGAAGAGGTAGCCCAGTCCATCATTTTCTCTTTGATGGACCGGAGTGAATCAGAACTGGGTGAGCCCCTCACTCGGCTCATGCCACTAGGCCTTGGCCTCCTATACCTTGGGAAGCAGGTAATGATTTCCTGATTGATGTCCTGTGTGGGTTCTTGGGGCTTGTATTACATTCATTCTTTCAGCAATTCTTAATGATTTTCAGATAAGATGTTCTGTGTCCTTGAACTCAAATTTATCCTGTGTGTCTCTTTGCGAAAGCACTTTTAGAGTCTTTTTCTGTGTTAGACACATAGGTACACGGACACGCGTGTCGTCACACATCCTTACGGATGGCAATGTCACCCTTTAATTTAATAAATTTCTTGATTTCTAAAAGAGGTTTGGTGTGTTCCGTCCTCCATACAATACTTTGTTAAGTAGTTATACACAGCTATAGTTGTTTGATACTCTTCCCCCTAATAAATATACTTACATTTATTTTGTTATTGGACAGCTCCATGGTATATAGAAATGTTTATTTTTAACTTTTCATATATTTCTTTCATTATTTTTATTAGGACTTTTGATTTATATATAACAAAAATAATATTATATTTTTATAGCAAATGTGTATGAACGTCTCTGCATGTCGAGCTTCTTTAAGGCATCATGTCAGACACCTCGTATTCGTGTTAGACACCGACACGTGTGTTATTGTGACATAGGTTTCCTATTTAAGTGTCGGATGTATGTTTCACAATGTAAAGACTTAAACTTTGCAGTTCTTGTATGTGTATCTATCTAATTATTATATTGGGAACCTTGGTGTCTGACAGGAAAGTGTGGATGCCACTGCAGAAGTTTCCAAGACATTTAATGAAAAAATCAGAAAATATTGTGATATGACCTTGTTATCTTGTGCCTATGCTGGAACTGGCAATGTACTCAAGGTATACCTTCTCTCTATTTCAGCCTTAGTAGCACTTGGAAGCTACTATTAGTCACATGAAATAGCTATCTGTCTTTTATCATACAGGTCCAGAATCTTCTGGGGCACTGTGCACAACATCTTGAGAAGGGTGAGACCCATCAGGGACCTGCTGTGCTTGGAATTGCTATGGTAGCCATGGCCGAGGAGCTGGGCGTTGAGATGGCAATTCGATCATTAGAGCATCTGCTACAGTATGGAGAGCAGAACATCCGTCGGGCAGTTCCTTTGGCTCTTGGCCTCCTCTGCGTATCCAACCCAAAGGTAATCAATTCTGTGGATGTGACATGTTTTCAGTATTCTCACAGCACTAAATCAACTGAAAAAGGGGATCCCAGCCAAGTCTCTCTAAATTGGTTAGATAAATGGGAGTGTTATACTGCTGAGGTCTTGATTATTTTTATTTTTACCTTTTGAAAATTTATTAAATAAATGAAGTTAAACTGGGGCATAGAAATGAGTGTTCTAGGTTTGTGACGTTTGATTTTCTTTCTACAAGTTTCTAGTTCACAAATTTGTTGACTTGCATGCCTAACCAGGTCAATGTTATGGATACACTAAGCAGACTGAGTCATGATACAGATTCGGAAGTAGCAATGGTATGTTTTTCAGTACTAAATCCATTTCGTAATAAATTTACTATCTAAATTATTGTGTCGGTTCTTCAGGCGGCCATCATATCATTGGGTCTGATAGGTGCTGGCACCAACAATGCTCGAATAGCAGGAATGCTTCGCAATCTTTCAAGCTATTATTACAAAGAAGCCAGTCTCCTCTTCTGTGTAAGCTTCTCATGTGCTACCATGCGCCTTTCATTCTTTGTTCATGGTCTTTGTAGATTTACTTGATTTGGTCACATATACAGGTTCGGATTGCTCAAGGTCTTGTACATTTGGGGAAGGGTTTACTCACTCTTGCTCCTTACCATTCTGATCGGTTCCTTTTGTCACCGTAAGTTTAATTCCTTTGCAAGGAAATGTAAGTTACTCATTGGGTTGACCCCAAAGGATGGTCTTCTTACGCATACAAGTAGACATGGCACACATACATGCTACGATGCCCGGATACAGATATGGACACGGACACGGATACGGGAAGCGGGGATACGACTCGACATTTTCTAAAATCAAGGACACGGATACGGATACAAGTATCCTATTATGTAGTTCAAAATTTTTATTTTTTCAAAGTTTTTCAACTTTTTATGGAGGATACGTGGGGATACGTGTCGGTGGAGTGTCTGTATCCGTGTCAACACGACACTGGTACGAGGCACTAGTACAAGTATCCGGGTATCATAGCAGACATGGTGTGGACCTGCAATTCGACCTTTCGCCAACAATAGAGATTTTGAAAATGAACCCATAGAATGAGCTCCCAATCTATTGCATCTTTTAGACTTCCTGGATAACCCTAATTCAAGAGATACTGCGCAACGAGAGCAACAAGACTGTTACACAGATGGTTACAATCTATATACTTTTGGTGCAGTAGATCTCTTAGTTGGGTCTGGTGGGTCCTGCACTCCACGTGTCATGTGTACTGGAGTTGACTGGAGAGTTTTAATCCAATTTTTTAATTTAGTGCACTTCTTTTGAACCTGATTACCCTTTCTTTTCCTTCCCCAGGACGGCACTTGCTGGAATAATAACCTTGCTGCATGCCTGTCTGGACATGAAGTCCATCATCTTGGGAAAATACCATTATGTCCTCTATTTCCTTGTTTTGGCGATGCAGGTCCTTTTCTGAACTTGAGCTTTTTTTTCCCTCTTCGAACTAAAACTTAATATGTTGGGTTGCTTGGGTAGCCTACCTGTTTCTCCTCTGAAGTTTGTTTTCCGGATGTTACAGCCTAGAATGTTGATGACCGTGGATGAGAATCTGAAACCTCTCTCAGTACCTGTTAGAGTGGGCCAAGCTGTCGATGTAGTTGGGCAGGCTGGTCGGCCTAAGAGCATCACTGGATTCCAAACACACTCAACCCCAGTACTGTTGGCCGCTGGCGACAGAGCAGAACTGGCTACTGAGAAGTAAGCAACCCTAGAATTTTCTCGTTCCTTTGACAGTGCTGGCAGCCTGTAGCCATTGGTGCTTCTTAACTGAAATTTCTGCTCTGTGCAGATACATTCCACTTACGCCCATCCTTGAAGGTTTTGTCATCTTGAAAGAGAACCCAGATTACCAAGAGGACCGCTAGACCTGTTCTTTATGCAACCATCAGCAACAAATCCCCAGCAGCCATTAGTCGGATCCAGTGGACCCACCGCACTAAAGTGAAGGATTCTGCGAGAACAAAAAAAGGGCTGTACTATCCATGTAAAGTTGCAGATATTTGAATCAAATTGGGGGTCCTATAGTTTAGTTGGCAGACTTGCGGATGTGAAAAATACTTCCGTCTCCCTGTACGAACAGTTTTGGTGATTGATGCTCTATTTTTTTGGGAAAATAGAAGCAAAAGAGAATTGAGGGAGTGAGGTGTAACCCAAGAGCTTTGAATTGTATTGCAATGCTGATTTGTTTTATAATCAATCTCTGAGATTTACAAAAAAAATGTATCCCTTTCAGGTTGTTTTTCTAAATATAAAAATTAGTAGAGCTGATTAGCCAGTAAACAATTGAGAACTAAGTTACTGATTCAGTTGGAATGGCCTCAACTGGAGCAGAGCTGACTTAGTTCAGTTCATGTGGCACCCTTGAGCGTACCGCACTGACCCCAACAATGTTTGGCGGCCCATACTTGGATGAATCTATAGCCTCCAAAACTCAAAATCAGCTTGATGAAATCTTTAACTTCGCTTCCAAATACTAGCACAAGCTGAAATCTCCAAACACCGTGCTCTATTTACTAGTCACTGGGATTTTTTTTTTTTTTTTGTTGGCTCTATGGTAGTCCATTTTTTAAAGCAACCCTTAAACGTCTCCCTCCAGTTAAGAACGGGACTTGAACCCAGGTCTTTGGGTATGTATGACCAACTGAGCTGTTGGACGTTTCTTTACTAGTCACTGGGTGTTGCTAGCTGGCTTTTAGGGGAATACCCATAACCTGTTTATCACCATTCTAGCAAAGGGTGGTGATCTAAGGGCTGTTATTCATAGAGCAGTGCTGGGGATGGGGGGCAAACTCAACACATACCCTCAACAATCCTCACTTTGTAAAAGATATTTGATTTATTTTTTTCAGACACATGATTTGTGGGGAACATGTCAGATTGGAGATCCGCTCAATGATGTATGTGGTATGGACAAAGTAGCTGTCCACTTGGTCAATCCAGATGTTCTTCTATCAAATGAACGATCTAGGTTCTCAATGCCAGCATCAACCTTGTTAACAGTGTATAGATTATGAACTCTCTGTTGAAGCGGCGGGATTTTTGAAGTGGATGATTGCGCGCCACATATACCCTTGGTTACTTTTTAAATGTTTTTTTTTTTTTAACTAAATCCTAAATCCAGGTATATGTGGTGCACGATGCTTAAAAAAAGAAACCGCCGCATCAAAAAATTTCCCATCAAATTAGCCCTTCACAGTTTGATTTTAAGCTTAAAAGACCATCGTAATCTTAATCATACACAAACAGGAAACAACTAAAATTTTCCAATATAACAAAGCAAAGAAAATTTCATTACGTAAATGAAGAAGAATGTCATCGTTAGATTAACTGCAAAAGTAGAAATCACTAAATCAAGAAAAGTAGTTGAATCGTTACATCAATAGGTGCTTTCTTAAAAACAAACAAGAAAAAGAAGAGGAAAAAAAAAATTATAAAACTTTCCAATATAAAAGCAAAGAAATTCTTTTTTTTTTTTTTTTATTTGTTTGTAATCAAAGCAAAGGAAATCTTATTACCTATATGAAGAATGTCATCGTTACATCAACTGCGGAGCAGCATCTCAAAGCGACATAGATCCTTCAAGGATGCTAGCTGTTCTTTTCCCATTCAAGGAGGTTTCTCCTGAGATCAAAATCCCACAAGGCTCTCTTGACCGTTCCCATTCCAAATGGATGCAATGAATTAGCCTTTTCGTAGGGATAGAGAATACAAACGGGGGAAGAACTCAATGAGACTACGATCACCACACCATATATTTTCCCAAAATCTAATCCTAGTCCCATCTCCCAGAACTAGTCTAGCCCCTCTAATACTTTCTCCTTACCCTTGAGAATTCTTTCCAAAAATCCACACCCATATGATAATCTGGACTCTTTTAGTCCAACCTCCTGATTCCTCTTCATACTTATCAACAATCACTACATGCCACAGGGCTCTCATTTCCTTCTAAAATCTCCAAGTCCACTTTCCCAAGAGAGCCTGATTCATCAACCCAACTCTCCTAAAGCCTAACCCTCCTTTCTTCATTGGCAGGCATACTTGTGCCCATTTCACCAAGTGGTAACGAGCAATGTCGTCCTTATCGTTCCATAACAAATCCCTCATCATCCTCTCGATTATTTTTTTCCACACTCGTTGGGATTGAAAATAGAGACATAAAGTATACCGAAATACTTGAGAGTGTGCTCCCCCCGCCCCCCCTACTCTGTAAGGAGCTCCAAGGGGAAGAGTGTCATCTACAAACTGAAGATAAGAGATTTCTATTGCTTCCTTACCTGCTCTGAAGCCAGTCAATTCTCCATTTGATACTCCTTTTGTTATCATTCTTAAGTTGTTGACGACTTCTCTACCAACTAATGCTTCACATTTATATTGAAGGGTGGCGATGTAACACGTTGTGGCTTAATTCAAAAGCGTAAGCTAGCACCATTTCTATTACTCTGTGTTGCCATTTGGGCCCACTAACAGCATGGATGTTTAGCCCACCCCGTGGTGGATAAACATACCAAAAATCACCATGATTGGTAATCTCTATCCATTAGATTTTAGTACTTTATAAGACGTGATTTTAGCTTTGTATTCAACCATTTTTTGACTACTAAAACCAATGGCCAAACAACCTGATTTTTGTATGAATGTCTACCAAGGGGTGGGCTAAACATCTATACGGTTAGTGTGTCCCAAATGGCAACGGTGAGTTACAAAAAGGGTGCTAGCTTACACTTCTGGATAAAGCGCTAAGCATGTTACATCCTGGGTTATATATAGTGGTTGGCCACAAGAACCGACAAAGTTTTCTGGGCATTGTCTTTTCCATGTACAAGTGGCTCACTTGTATATCAATGGAGTTGGACAAATTAGTTGGTGGGCCACCTCTTGGTTGGAGAATAGCCCAAAGTTCACAAAAGGTGAGTGATGTCCCCTCGATATGCTCGATATGCTCCATCGTGTTCTCAATATTAGTAAACCAATTGATCAAAACGAAATTTGGATAAAGCCCCACTTGCTGAACCGATCAATCCATAATAGCTCCATTGATAGAACAAACCTCCTTAATATGAACTTGAATTTGAGCTCAAATTCAGTTTCAAGTGATGATGAAAATTTCATTTGAGACCCACAAAAAGAAGGCCGAGACCCGAATTCCAAACCTCCTTTCTTGGACTATGATTTTAAAATTTGCAAGACCCTTCTCCAATGCATGCAATGGCTTGAGTTGATAGAGATGGAACTGCAAAGACTGAACGCGGAGTTTGACACCTATATTGTCGATCAGGTCTTGAAGTGTCTCTTGGATTTCGAATTAGTTTTCTGCCTTTACAACTAGGTCGATTCCCAATTAAGCCTTAAGGCTATTCTTGACATTTTGATAGAATTCAAAAGCTCATAGCTGGTTTTGCCGAACAACGATACTAGCTTCTACACTCAGAACAACACTTCTCCAGCAGAGTTTGCCAAACACTACTCTAAAAAAAAAAATGCTTCTCAACAACTGTTTTCAGGGCTTCTAAAGAAGCGCTTTTCGCAGTGCTCTTGTAAAAGTATTCCCAAATAGGGCCTTTATTTCTACAGTGAAGACGATCTTGCAAATCACATTTTTTTTCTTAGAAAATTTGAATTTGTACAGGTATAACTATGCAAATTAATTTTAGGAAAAAGATATAACAAGGTATGCCTGAAACTGTTCATTTGCGGAAGCGGCATTTTTGGTAGTCACGGCTGCCATCTGGGCCCACTGACCGCTTGGATGTTTATCCCACCCTTTGGTGGATATACATACCAAAAATCACCTTGATTGGTAATCTATAACCATTAGATTTTAATACTTTTTAGCACCATTTAAGGCGTTCTTATAGCCGTTGAATACAACCATTTTTTGAGTACTAAAACCAACGGCTAAAAATCATTAAACAAGCTGATTTTTTGTATGAATGTCTATTAAAGGGTGGGCTAAACATCCATCCGGTCAGTGGGCCTAGATGGCAGTGGTGACTACCAAAAATGCCGCTTCCGCAAATGAAAAGATCTCAGGTATACCTTGTTACATCACGACCCTTAATTTTATATTATTTATTATTTAGTGCCTTAGCTGCATAGCACAGGCATGTAAAAGGCAATGATTTTCGAAGTGGGCCCGTCCCTTGCACATCCGATGAGGCTAAAGAACCTTAGGTGGTCAATTGTTGGTGGGACCCACTGAGGCCATTTCAATCAAAAGTGGATGGTAGCCATGAATAGCATCGAATTCGACGCACAATGGAGGATCACAGAACAAAAACCATTCTCAAATTTTGCTTTATTCCTCTGTCGAGCTTAGTAGATAGCGGTCCCACTGTCCAAAAATTGATGATAAAACGGTGGCTCATGAGTCATGAGAGAGAGAGAAGCAGGGAGAGAGATGGGTATCAGAGAAGTTGAAATCGCGGGCCATAAATTGACCATTCACGAGCTCGACGACGTTTGCGACCCGGTCACAGGACGAGCACTCACTGGGTCTTGGTTATGGGACTCGTCCCTTTTCCTGTCCGAGTGGATGGCGAGCGAAGGCCGAGTGGAATTTGACCTGCAAGGCAAGACGGTACTTGAACTCGGTGCTGGAACGGGACTGCCGGGTTTAACTGCCGCTCTACTGGGGGCTGGTCGAGTCATTCTTACGGACGTCGCGCTTCTGCTTCTCGGGCTGCAGAGGAATGTAGACTCTAATGGACTTGGAGACCGAGTCGAGGTGAGAGAGTTGGTTTGGGGATCGGACGAGTCTTGGCTGAGTCATGGTGATGAGTTGGAGGAGGTTGACTTCGTGCTGATGTCGGACGTGTTGTATGACGCCTCGGATATGGCAGCTCTGGCGAAGACACTGAGGAGATTGTGTGGGTTGGGAACAAGGGTCTGGTCAGCGAGTGAGATTCGGTCGGTGACCGGTGATTGCCTGGACGAGTTGATGGGTGAAGGGTTTGGAGTCGTTGAGTTACCAAGTCAACTCGGTCCTTCCTCGTTGACGTCAACGACGGATGGTAGCGATAGCCCACCGGTGTTTGCTATTTTCCATATCGTACTCCCACTCACTCAGAGTGACTTGGTCCCACTTAACTGACCCCTGCATGTATCCCACGTGTATGGTTGAGGTTTTTGTAGTAGTATTCTCTTAATGCTGCGCTTGTCTAGTACATCTTTTCCCACTTGTTTCTATAATGAAAACAGGTGGGAACCCAACAATTAAAGGACCCACCGAAGAGATCAGATGGTTCATACGAATTCAACCCTTGATTGAATGATGGGCCCCAACCCTTGCATGTAATAAAATAGAAGAATTAATCTTTTTAACCAAGTGAAAGCACGGGAATGTAGCTCAGATGGTAGAGCGCTCGCTTAGCATGCGAGAGGTACGGGGATCGATACCCCGCATCTCCATATCTACTATTTTTCTCTCATTATGTTTTGATGGATCAAAGAATTGGAGAAGGTAATTAACCCGAATGTTAAGCCAGTAATACGAGCATGGGGATGTAGCTCAGATGGTAGAGCGCTCGCTTAGCATGCGAGAGGTACGGGGATCGATACCCCGCATCTCCATATATTACTATTTTTCTCCCCCTATGATATGATTTGGTGGACCAGTTGTTAAAGAATATTTTCTCTTTCTTTATTGTGCTTCGTCAGATTTACTGTTAAATGTTCGTTGTAATGGGATCACATCAGTCCATGAATTAAAATAATCTCAAATAATCTCAAATAATATTATTTTACTTTTTAAAGGGGAGCCCATATTTGCTCACCCCATTTCCAATCCTCGGTGGACTCCTAGTCGGGGCACACCCCAAAAAGAGAGATCTCTCTCTAAAACTTGGCTGACCGGTGACCGTCGCTGACCACTCACAAAATGAGCCACATAGCACATTTTTAGAGGACATTGAGCATTTAGATGTTTGGCCAATCTCTAGGTGGACCTACAAACCAAAACTCAACTTGATAAGTGATTTCCAAGTGTTGGATTGGAGCCATTTTCATGGGTTGATTTAACCGTGGGAATTTGAGCATTATTGACCATTATTTGGGGTACAAGATCGAAAGGTTTGAAATTACTGATCAGGCTGATGTTTGGTTTGTAGGTCCACCTAGAGATTGGCCAAACATCCATACGGTCAGTGCCCTATAAAAATATGCCAAGTGGCTCATTTTTTGGCTCAATTTGTGGGTGATTAATAATGATTGTAAGGAATATTTTCATATTCAATTTGGCAAAAATTTCGTTTGATAACCGTTCCTACGAGCACTAGTGTAATGTGAAGATGTCGTGGAACGCATACTTCGCCGACTATGTGAAGACTAGAAGACAGAGACATCAAGAATTAGACGGTTGACGACACGAGTCGTCTGAGTAACTGCCCATTTGTCGGTTATAGACCGTGTACACTCGCATAGGAAGGTAAGTGACTTAGTGGCCATATGAATATATTTAAAATGAATAAAATATAATGGTCAAACCTAGTCATTGAACAGACCCGAGTCTTAGTCAAAGTTATTGACTTTTGGGAGAGTCCGATCGATTGGACAAGTTCTAATCGATTGGACATAGCCCAATCGATTAGAGAATTTTGTAAAATCGATTGGAGGCTACGAGACAGAACATGATCAAAGCCCAATCGATTGGACACATCTGTAAAATCGATTGGAGTCTACGAGACAGAACATGATCAAAACCCAATCGATTGGACACATCTGTAAAATTGATTGGAGTCTACGAGACAGAACATGATCATAGCACAATCGATTAGAGACCTCTGTAAAATCAATTGGGGCCTACAGGACAGAAACTTATTTAAGTTCGATCGATTGGACTATGTACAATCGATTGGATTACGAAGAAAATTGCCATCTGTACAAGACCAATCGATTAGACCCAAAACCCGATCGATTGGACTTGACACGGATTGAGTTTATTTCAGATCCGAAATTCTAGTTCCCACGATCCCATGTTCTACAAGGCTCAGGGTTACGAATTCTATAAATACAACCCTTTTATACATTCTCAAAACACACATTAACACTTTATACACTTCAAGAGAGAGAATAAAATATTGATTTATTAGAGTGTCCATTCGAAGAGAAATAAGCTAGTTATCTAATTCACATCTTGCGAACTTGTTCCTCTTCTTGATCAAAGCCAAGTGCTTTGTCCTTTACTCAGCTTAGGTCTCCCACATTGATATTCGACATAGTAGCCTGAGTGTACTAGTGTGACTCAACACCATTGAGCAACTTAGGATTCAGGGTGTACTGAATCATTCACCTTCGGCAAAGGCTGGAGTGTTGAAAATTTAAATCGGAGTGGCCGATCGATGGTAGGTTTGGGGTGTACCAAACTGAACAAGCGGATAGGGCTTCTTAGCTGGGAGGGCGCACGTGGATTCGTAGCGTTGATTCAGAGGACGTGGATGCATTGACAGTAGAGCTTGGGTTGGAAGCTGTATTTACAACGGTACTGCGTAGGTAACCTTTGTTTCGTTTAACTTTCAAGTTAGTAATACCTTTCGTCTGGACGTGCTCCCGTGGTTTTTCCTTGGCTAAAGTTTCTACATAAAAATCTCTTGTCTTGTATGATTGTTTGTTTGTATTCCCTTATTCATATTGATTAAAATAAACGACGAAAAAAAAATATACCACGGATTTATATTCGATTTGAATCGGTTGTGATAATATTTTATCAAACAACTAAGGCATACGATTTTCTCCCCTACCATAAACCAGTAAAAATGTTTAGGTATAATTAATTTTAAATACCTAATCAACCCCCCTTCTAGGTATTTCCGATTAAAGAGAATGGACCAGTGGTTATTTCATTTGGTATCAGAGCAAATGAAAGCCCAACACCTTTGAGCATTGCTTGATCTATTTCTCAGCTTAGGTCTTCCACATAGATATCCATTTCAACCAAGTTTTAGAGAGAGATCTCTCTTTTTGGGGTGTGCAAATATGAGCTCCCTTTTAAAATAACCTCAATAACGTTAAAATAATGAAGACAAAAATAACGGTCATTATTTTCATTGTAAATGGCCACGCTAAACCCGTTTTTCAGTTTTGGATGTTATTATATAATTGTAGTAGCAAAAAATATCTATATAACAAAACACAGTGGTTGTCTCCCCACTTATACCCCCTCTTATATGTTTCAACAAAGAAGGACCGAGATCCTAAATGGACGATGGATCTCAGCCACTCACATCTGATTGTGGCAAATGCTTTGTCGGGGAGTGCTGAGGGCACGGGCCACCACTATCTATATAACAAAATAGGGATGGTGGATCTTAGCCTCTCACACCCAATTTTGCCAAATGGTTTATCGAAGAGTGCAGAGGGCACGGGCAACCCACTATCAATATAACAAGTAACTGGTTTTCTTATACCCCATCTTATCTTATATGGCTTCAATAATGAGTGGCTGAGATCTACTATGCTTCATATCAATGGCTGAGATTAACTCCCACCTGATTGTGCTGCGGGCACAGGCCACCTACTCATATAACAAGACAACTCAGTTGTATTCTCTTATCTTATCCATCCATCTCATGTGTACGGTTAGATAAAGAGTGGTTGAGATCAAATCCATCAATCTAATGTGGACGGTTAGATTTCAGCGACTCAATCCCCCTCATTTGATCTCAATTTATTCAAAATTTAAATTTCAACACCATTATTTTTTGTTATTTCTGTTATTTTCCCATTTCTCCCTCTATGCGTTACAATCCGTTATAACAGCCGTTATAATGGAAAAAATGGTAACGCCCCAGTCCGTTATATTGTTAGAGTGCCTAAGGCACCCAATTTTTGCAAACGCTTTTGTCGGAGAGTGTCGTGGGCACGGGCCATTTACTAGTCTATTACATTACACAATAACTATACACGTGTCGATCGAGCACAGAGGTTGAACAGATTGAATACCGGGCAGACTAAATGCCTGGAGGACCTGGACATAGTAGGTCCCTAACCCTGATAAGGTATACCAGCAACTACATTAATTGCCAATTTATGAGCCGGCCAAATTTTCCAAGCGAACATAGATCTATTCTACTTGTTAACGAGTGAAGGGGGTTATTGCATGTATAACGATATCCTCACAATTCTAAAAATGTCCATCTTTTCATTCTTGCACTTTTTTAAGGGTGACGTTATTTGCACACACCTTTTTTAGGCATATAACACTTAAACTGAGTCCAATTAGAGACATTGACGCATGAATGGAGTAAACGAGTTCTAACTCTCCTCAATCTTATTCCAACACTTCAAATGTGTTCAAACAATTGTAATGAAAGAGATTGAGTCAAATTATGAGGTCCGGTTGTGAAAAAGTAACTAGTTATTGACTTAGGCGTGTAACACTAAAACTAAGTCCAATTAGAGACAATGACATATGAATGGAGCAAACGAGTTCCAACTCTCCCCAATCTTATTCCAATACTTCAAATGTGTTGAAATAATTGTGTTGGAAGAGATTGAGTCAAATTACGAGGTTTGGTTACAAGTGAGAAATTTTTTTTAAAAGGAGAGAGAGAGAGAGAGAGAGAAGAAGAAGAAGAAGAATAAGAAGAGGAGAAGGAGGAGGAAACCCACTGCCCGAATAAGAAGAAGAGGAGGAGGCTCGCCGCCCGGAAAAGAAGAAGAAGAAGAGGCTCGCGGTCCTCCTCTTGGTCTTCTTCTTCTTCTTCTCTCTCTATCAGTGAGTTTTTTTTTTTGTAGCATATTTGCACACACCATTCCACACTAAGAGGTGTGTGTCACTACAAAAAAAGGTGTGCGCAATTAATGCCACCCTTTTTTAATTACTTCTGTCCTTGATAAGTAGAATATATTAAACAAGGATATTCTGTCTTTTCGTATTTTTTTCGAAAATACCCCTGTTTTGGTTGTTCAATTTTTTTCATTCATTTCTATTAACAGAGTTCTTTTCGTCTTTACCTCCCTTAGACAACGGTCGAGAGCCCCCCTTTTTCTGACCCCTCTCGGGAGTCGGACTCATGGTTGTGGATTCTAAGAATCCAACTCTGGTTGGATTCTTTTTCATTACGTAAATGACAACTCCACGCTATCAACCACCGTTGGATTCTCGAAATCCACGGCCCTAAGTCCGAATCCCGAGAGGGGTCAGAAAAAAGAGGGTCCTCAAAGCTTGATCCTTTAGACAAAGTGACTGGTTAACCTTTCGATTGGCTAACCTTCTAACTAGTTGATTGATCGACTTCTAGGCCTACTGACGTTTGGCACCCATATCTTTAAGCTGGGCACCCACGGGGACAAAATTTTGCCCCCCTTTAAGCTGGGGCACCCACCGACCCCTTCTCCTTCATCTTCTCTCTCACTCTCCCTATCGCATTCTCTCTGTCTCTCTCTCTCCCCGGGGCCAGCCTAGTCCTGGTACACATGGCAGGCTCGATTGGGCTGGGGAGAGAGGGAGAGAGAGTGAGGGATATATATATGGGTCAGGATCGGGAGACAACAATTTTGGCGTATCCACAAGGAAGATGAATCAATAGCTGATTTTTGGTGAGGATGATCTCCTCACCATATAGATCACTCATACAAAAAATCAGCCCATTCTGAAATTTCTAACCCATCAAGTGTAGTGTTCAAGTTAACGGTAAAAATAGATGGTCCATAATTCTTCAACTTCTAAACAAGTCTACGAATGTCAGAATGATTTGAACTTTTGTGAGGATGATCTCCTCGCCAAAAAATCATCCAATTCCAAGACTTGTAATTTATATATTGGCTCACGCCAATTTTTTGTTGTAGAAAATGTTGTGAAAATTGTTGTCTCCCGATCCTAACCCTTTATATATATATATATATATATAGAGAGAGAGAGAGAGAGAGAGAGAGGCCGAAGGAGAAGAGGTGGGGTGGGATGGGTGCCTAAACTGGATGTGGGGTTGGGGGGATTCAAATCTTCTCTAGTTTTACTGATGTATAAATGCACATCTGCGATTCCGAAATTCAAGGGTGGTTGTGCTTTGGTAAAAAGTCGATCCAGTGAATGCCAACTCAGCACTTACAACCACCAACCATTGGATCTCCACGTTGATGCCCGAGAGCGAATCGTGTATTTATTGGTGCAAAAAAGTTGATCCCATGAGCCTGGCCCTTCTTTTATTTACTAGGGTACGTGTGAGGAACGAATCTCAAGGTCTCAAATCTTAGAGGTCAAATGTTTACCTCTATATTTTGCGTCGTGTGTGGGAATAACTTAGTTCCACTGAAACACTTGAAAGCAATACCAGATCAACAATGGCTAGCGGCATTCGATTGTTGCAACACCTCTACCCTCATCCATAAGGAGGCTTCGACCATCTGAAGGCAATAATGGCCGAGTCCAACTTTTGAGGGCGACATGGGGCCGAGTCCAACTTCAACATTCATGAATGACTACGACCGAATTTGACGAACTTTCCGGGAGAATCATCACAAACTTTATACTTTCTTGACTAAGTCTTCCAACATCTTTTCTCGTAAAGCTTTCAAACAATAAATTTAGATTACTTTTCAATATCCTTAGATTTCTCTCTTTTTACAGGGTAACTAGTCATAGAGAAGTTCTGGAATTAACTCATGGCAGCCAAGCTCCAGTTGAGGGGCGATGTGCAAAGGGCGTGATGTAATCCACCAACCTTCCACACTAAAGCTCGTCTTAGCACAGTATATGACCATATTGGCAACAAATTTCTGACTATTTCACAACATATATGTCCGGTCTGTTGTAGAATAGTACTCAGTTTGATGGACGAAAACAGAATTATGAAGAGAACTTTGATCTTCAAGACTTCCAACGCTTGATATTCGATGTCTTTTAGACAACATTTCTCTCATTCCAGTTTGAACTGTGAATATACAATGGGTGTAAGAAAATAGCCTTCAGAATGCAATGAACTAACATTGTTGAATTCAGATTATGTACAATTCGATCACAAGCAAGAACACTCTTTTCCTAAATTCTGATGATGTCAAATGCTTAAACATAAAATAACGAAATCACTGAAAACCAAGGTCTATTTATAGCCATTTGTATATGTTATCCGAACATTCATGACTGTTGATTCGAGTGCAAAGTGAGCCTTTAAAAACGCTCAATAGGTCTTAAATGCTTTGTAAAGACTTGTCTTCAGGATTCTTAACAGCGCACACCTGATGACGTCTCTAACCACTCACCATAGCATGTCCAGCTACCACCTAGACTTCTCGGTCGAACAAGACTGACGACCTTTCAAGCTTCTCAACAGTTTCTCATATGACCGACTTCTTGGATTACTCAGTTCCATATGCCTGACCTCTTGGTTTACAAAGGCACAAGAGGGGCTATTCGGAAATGAAACAAGCCCAAAATAGGCAATGCGACTATATACAGCTGCTCCATTCATCGGCTTCATCATATACATGGAGTTCTCGATCACGTGGCATTTTTACCCCCTTTAGGAAGACTCTGGGGGAATTATCAGATGCTCAGCCAGCAAAGCACCCGACCATCTGAGAGGGGACGAATTGTAGTAGCAAATAATAACTTTTATACAATAGCCGTACACCTGCTGATTGGGTAGGGAGGTTGGACGGAGTAAACACATAGGGTCTTATTGGTTCAATGCATATCGTATAAAATGCACCCACGTGTCACGCTATTGGAATTACAATAGATTGGTTTGGGGCGTGCAAGTGGTTGCCAAGCCCTTGCAAACTCTTTAAGAAAATGGATGCAATCATGTGCAGCCAAAAACCACGGCAAGTGACTGCAATGCAACTCACCACATTTGCACCGGAGTGAAAAATGCATCCCAGTGCAGCGAACCAAGCAGGGCCATAATGTCAGGAGCCCTAAATTGGTCATTTGATCGATTTCTCAAGTAGTTACGTTAGGTGCGTTAACATGAAACCCTACCAGTCATTTGCATCTTCATAAATTTAGAAAAGCAAGATAATAAATCAGTTTTACACAACATATAAACTAGAAACCTGTTTCAGTAGCTGCCTGGTAAACAACTCATATCATCATCCAATCATTCACAACCATAGTTGAGTCAATCTGAAATAGCTGGAAATGTGGTCCGACTCCTCCCCCAGTCTGTACAAAACTTGCAGTAGTAGCTGTTAACAGTATGAATGTGGGAGACTCGTGGCAACAGAGGACTCTGCTTCCTCAGTCCCACCTTCCTTTCCGTGTATGTATGTGCATATATATAAATCTAATATCACCAACTGGCCTGCCAGTTTCTACATGCGTAAGAGGCTGCAGACCCAGACCCAAACCCATCGATCATCCACACGATGCAATGCTCCTTCCGAACTGTAATTCTCTCAAAACAATAGAAAGCTCCATCAGGAACTGGGGTTATCCTTTTCTCAGCTCTAGTTGTGCTGCCCATGAAGCACAGAGACCTGTTTCTGTTTGCCAACTCGCACTTTCCGTGGTCCACCATACTGAATCGTAAGTGTTATTGAGGTAAGCAAACTTCAAAAACGGCGAGCTCTTCCACACGCTAAGGGCAGATAAATGGCACACAAGTCAGCACAACCAAGTTGCTGGATGCAAAGTGTATAACCCATAACGGTCAGGCCCATGGTGGCTCAGCCGTTGTAGTGGAGCTTCTGGTTTTGTGAACTCTGGCCCTGCTGCTGCTGTGGAGCCTGCAGGTTTAATGGCTGTGTGTTGTACTGGGTGAAGGGCTGGGAGTAGAGAGGATTCATCAAGCCCTGTAAAAGTTAATAAAAGTTGAGCATTTAAAACAGTTTTCACAGAAAAAAAAACATTGTCAGATGAATTCAAACTACATAAACCACTAGTAAGATGAGACCTGTGATTGAAGTGGATTGGGACCCGCCACACCAAAGTGGTTCTGGGAGGAGTCGTCTTGCAATGGGTCATTGAAGCCCACCTGGGTAAACAGACCTTGCGATCCATGAGGCATGTAGTCCTAGAGAAAACGGAAGTACAAAAAATTGAGCAAAGGAAATAAATAAACAAGGGATGAAAAAACAGTTCCACTGGGCATTGAAATAGAAAGGCTGATAATAAACAAACCTGAGATATGAAATCATTTCCAGTACCCAAATGAGGATATCCAGCCTGGGAATTCTGGTTTAAAAAGCTTCCAGGGAACCCAGCTTGTGCTCCTTGTGTAACATAATCAACACCATACCCACTCTGAGAAGCCTGCAGAGGAGAACCAAAAACAAAAACTTGTGATAAAGTTTATGAAAAAAAAGGGAGTGATGGCAGCACAGTAGATATAAGCAGCAAAATAAATAAATATTTGATATAATGCAACTTAGAAACAGATCAGAGGTGCTATACATTAACGACCGGCTATCCTTATTCATATGCATGTACATTTTATTTCTTTTTGGTAGGTAAGTTGGGACCTAACTAACAAACTGTGGGTTGCAATTCATAATGTCAATCAATTCAGCCAAGGGTTAAACCCTGATGTCTGTACTATTATCAGCACTATTGAAGGAAGCTGGTAGATTGATAATTACAATATAAAATAATTGTTGCAAGTCCCAAAGTCGAGTCCCAACACAGTGATTCTTTGAATCTAGGTGTTTATACCAATCCATGAGGCAACAAAGTTAAAACATCGGGACTGTAAAATCTAGTCATCCGATACATAGAAAGACTACAAAGTCATGTAACTTGTACCTGTGTAGAGAAATCTGCAACATTGTAAGCAACATGTGATCCCTGGCTTTTAAAGTCATCCCCCAAGAAATCCTGATTGATTGTCAAAGTACCCCATCAAGAAATGAGAATCAAGAACACCACCAGAAGATAGGAAACTCCTTGAATTACATGCAATAAGATACCTGAGACATGCCACCAATAGAAAATCCTTCACGGAATGTCTGGCTCAGCCCTTGAACTGGCATCTGTCAAATATCAAAATACTTTCAGGACACAACCATGTCAATACTGAAAAAGGGTTTTAAATTAGAAAAGGATGCTTATGGACCTGAGTCATGAGTCCAGTTTGAGACAATGGACCACCCACAGATGGCTGACTGTTTGGATTGTCCAGAGCAGGAAAATTGAAAGTAGACCCAAGACTCCCTAGAGCTTGCTGGGAACCCTGCTGATGTGAAAGATGACCACCAATAGGACCACCAGCATTACCACGTCCAGTCCCAAAGCCCCTATTTCCTGCTTGAGGGACCTGAGGAACCGCTCCGATTGGTCCATGAACAGCTCCCCGAGTTGGAATTGCATATGGCTGAGAATGGGGACCACCAGGAAAAGGAGGAAGTGGGATGCGAGGCACGGGAAACCCAGCTGGATGCACACCAGGCTTATGGGTACCATTGGGTGGCCCAAATGGCATAAAAGAACCTAAATTTGGCAAGAGAGATCATTAATTCATTTGCGATAAGAAAATGCCATTCAAGAGATTCCCATCTCAAAATACTCACGGGAAGCCAAAAAAAATTGCACAATTTAGCAGCTGAATCAAAACCCGTTCTGATTTGCAGATTTTCATCTAATATCAGAAAATTAAATATGATGCCCAACTACGCGTAGCAGCTTATGTACTTGTAGTTTAGAAGTGAAACACCCTATCAGAAACTATACCTTTAGTGCGACTGCCTCTTTTATCAGCATTCGGACTTGATGAACCAGCAGACCCAAAATTATCATTAGGCACGACCCCAGGCCCACTGCCAAAGAAAAGTCTGCGATCGTTGTAGATCTGTTCCATATTGGGAGCAGCTTTAAGATACACTTTCAAATATTTTCAATCAATGTTTCCAACCAAAATATCCATCATAAACCAAGCAATCACAACAGAAATCAAGGAAACCAACATATCAGACAGGAAAGCATTTTTATGGTGTAGAATACCTTCTTTGGCTTTTGAAACTGAACCATACTTTGCTTCAAGTTATTCAGAGGCCCTTCCACCAAGCACTCGTGTTCCTATAGAGAAATATTCAATGAAGGATCAAATACATGAAAACTATCAGAACAATTTTGAGGGAAAAAAAAACACCACTCATAATAGTTCATAACGTTTATCCCCTCGTAAGAACATAAATGCCCAAAGCAAACCAAAGAAGCATGAAGCATCTAACGCATGGCAATGGTGTAGAAGACCATATCGGAAGTCAATGGAGCAGTTCAAACTGGTCTACACCGGAAATGGCAAACCTAGAAAGTTTTTGATATTTCCTAGCTCTTGTATATTGGTTTTTTATTCAATAAAGCACACAGCACCTTTCCTTGAACAACTTCATTACAACAAGGGCACTCATAGTTGGAGACACCAAACTCCAAAAACAAACTGCAAATTGCTAGTCTGCATTTATTTGTTTTCCACTAAAACTTTAATATGTTAAGCTGGTAACAAATTTCATTTATGTTGCGAAATATTTCCATTAGAAGGCAATCCAAAGAGAAAGAATAGGAACAGGCGACAGATTGCATATTTCGCATATTATTTCATTTACGTCAGAGAGAGTACTTTTCGAGCCATAACCATACATTAAACCATAAAATTTTGGTGGAGATATTTCCACCCAAAGCCTAAAAACCCTCTGAACTCTTCTCAAATTGATTTTTTTTTGGCAACTCTCTTGATCTTCAACCAATCTAGGACAAATAATGACCACTCCACTTTTAATTTCTCTTGAAAACCTCGAAGCAATTGATTGTAGCTTTGCTAGAAATGCAGTTTGGAAGTGTAGATGCACTATAACTATGATTTGTGCACAGATTTAAGGAATTTTAGGGCACATATATTCGAAACATCCATGGTTCTACATAAATGAATTATATGCCCTATAACATATCCCGGTCTACAATATCTTTGAATTATTTTTCCCAATTTTTAAAATAATTAAAAAATACAAAATATAGGCAAATGTTATAACTTAACAGTAGATACTATTTTGTAAATTATACATATTTATTTATCAATGTAAACGAATTACAATTGATTAATTATTTATTATATAGGTGTTTTAATAATTAAAATTAATTAGAAATAACATTTAATTAAAAACCTTAATTTTAAAAAAAAAATCAAGGCATGCATATTCGGTGCATTGTTTATTTCTAATTTGGTTAATATTTTAATTATTAAAAATAACATTTATTATAATTATATAAATATATGTAAACCGTTTGGTTTAAAAAGGCTTTCTGAGGCTACGCCTTGAGGCTCGCCTTGCCTCGAGGCTATAGCTTCAGTGGTCATTTCTAAGGCTTAAGCCTCAATCCGCTAAGGCTATAGTGCCAGATGAGCACTATATCATTTAGGAATGTGACTTACATATCTTGTGTTTTTTAGGATAGTTTGTGCGTTCTATGATACACTCGGATACTTCAAAATGGGTGCCATATCGGATACTTCCATTTTAAGTGTAAATACCATATCCACATCATATCAACCCCGTTTCCTTGCCTTATTTGGGTAACATAGCACGTGTTAACAGTATTCTTGCCGGATTACCTTAATTGGTACCACAATATCATGTCATGATCCCAATACTATAATCACATAGGGTATAAATACTCTGTAAGGTCCTAGCCACAATGGAGACGATAGGAGCCAACAGTCTCTGTGGTTGTGACCTTCCTATGTGTAACATAAAATTCTATTTTAATATAATGTAAAATTTGACAAAATTTGACGGTTATAATGATTTCTGTGTGTAATTATAGCATTTTTAATTGACAAGCTCTCAGGTAGACCTCAACAAGTTACTAAAAGGTATGGTTATTCATTTCCACACTCCATTCTGTTTATACAGACAGCCAACTTAAGGTGTCATTTCAGAAGTTGTTTTTGAAGATACAAAGCATGCCTCAAGATGTGTGTCTGACTCCGACACCAATCTCATGTATAATGAGTTACAAGTCAAATTAAAAAAAAAAAAAAAAACCTTTACCTATTATACAATATGAACTAAAACTGCATTTTTTCAAGAAATTAAGTTTTGAGGACAAATCAACATAATAGAAATAATGATATTCTACTACTGTACAAAATCATTATTTCTTAAAATAGTTGATTCAAATTAGATGAACACTGCAAGAAAAAGTAAATTGAGCACTACAACTATGTTTACCATAAACACAAAAATAATATGTGGAGATTTTTCTTTACAACTTGAGTATGTTAGAGACCAAAAAAGAGTGATCAAATAGCAAGTGGAGATTCAGCATGTAAAGAAAAAAATATTGGGACCAAACAAATATTTCTTCTCAAGTCTCAACTAGGTTAGGCCCTGTTTGGACGTCCAATTTGGCACTATGCAATAATTTTTTTGTCTTCTCGTGAGAGGGGACGGTCCAATAATGGTTGTTGACTGCCAAAATCCAGTTTGAGAAACATTAAGTTTGGAGGTACAGTTTTCCATAATGAGCATTTCAGAGGTTACAACGTTATTCCCAAGATAACATTTAATCTAACATGATGTCAAAAGGTGCCAATTGCCACTTGAAAAGCTTTTATAAGCCAAGATGGAGTTTTTGCCCTCATTTTGGGCACATCCAAACGTACCCCATCTTATCTGACCAACAGTAACAAGATTATAGGACATGTGTAATACAGATACCTTATAGTGAGTCAATAAGCCATTCCACAATGGCTGCTTGCTTAAGACTTTAGGATTTCCCAAGATAACGATACCATAACGAGCTCTTGTCAATGCAACATTCAGCCTGCGTGGATCATTGAGGAATCCAATGCCCTGAAAAATTAGTTCCAGAAGTCAAACACCAAGATGTGAACTTGTCAGCCAAAAATACAAAATATAACCTTGGAATACCAAAACCCAAAGATCACACAGTATAATCAGACTGAAAGCCTGAACATGAAGTAACTATATAAAACAAGCAGCTGAACTGTAAGAATACGGCAAAAGCTGAACTTGGACCAGAAAAATTAAGGTGCCAAATGGTTCACAATTACTAAGCCTCCATCTATTTATACTCCCAGAAAAATGCCAAGCAGACTTAGATGAAAATGCTCATCTGCCAATCTTGCAGATGGATATGATGGAAACTAAGAAGAAAGGTTCAATATTGAGGCCCTTCCATTCACACCATAGCCAAGTGCTCGTAACATCTTAAGAAACGGAGTGTAGACTCTTCACCAATCAACAAGAGGCAACTCTATAAAAATGCTAGTGGTTAAAAGTGCAGCCAAATGAGCAAGTGGGCAACCAATAAATAGACTAGCAACTCATGTGCTTTCTCCTAGTAACTATTGGAGTGACATCAAGAGAAACCAACTAACCTTAGAAAGCAACAAGTGCTTTCTCTTTGTGCAATTATGGGAATTTCAACGCAAATTAGGAGTTACTGCCATATCAACTCCATGCATTCCCCAGTTTCATGTCCTAATATTAGGCATGAACTTTCAAATCAGACGACAAGATACTAGGTAGATACTACAAGAATGGAAGTCCTCTGACTGTATACTGTATCCAAATCAATCATTTAACAAGTTGCAAGAACATGCAATCTTAGGTTCCACACTCGCTTTGGAATCTCACTCCCACTCTTGCTACCCATACCCACCTTCCTAAAATAAATCAAGTCAAAATATATTTTTCATTTGCAATGAGTCTAAAACTATCAATCTCACATACGCTGCTCTAAATGATTGGAATGAGTTAAAAAAGGCCCATTCTCCAAATACCCCCCAAGTCGACAAATTTTTTCAGAAACTCTCCAAATCGAATTGAACATCCCTGAATTAATTCCGAATTTTAACTGACTGAAAATTTTAGAACCTTAAAAATAACACCAATCGAAAACCTAAAAATCACATATGCCACGATCGAAGAAATGAGGTTTTCTCACCAAATTTAAAATGAATCTCTCCATCATTAGCTTTAATACAGTGTGAAATAATAGGGACGCTAAAAGCTCATGAAAATGAATATGTTCTACTGAATTCAAACATTGAAAGAAACTATGCCAAAGAAAAGTATTTAAATTCTTTTAGGCCTCCATGTCAGTGAGAAACTTATTTGATGGAAAAACAAAAGTTAAGATGCCCGGGTTTCCCATATTATCAATAAATCCATGTGAGTGCCATATAATCAGTCAACTTAGAGAATCCTTGTAAATGACAATCTTTGTTTCGGGTTGTGAATCTAGACTCTTTGACGCAACACAAATTCCAGTTTAACATGAGGGACAAAGTAGCTCATTCAACAATCTCTTCCTGGAATATAAAACCGTTTCGGATCAACTTTTTTAGGAAATGGCATATAAACCATGACTATCTTACAACTCAACAAAACCTAGAAACCAACACTCATAATGGAGTAAAAGGTGGTACCAGTGGTTATTCTTTTGTGCCTGAATCTGAAATCTTAAACAAAATTAGTGAAGAACTACAGTGACACGCATAAAGCTCATAAGATACAGTGATTTTTAGTTTCTATGGAAACCCTAAAACTTACTGCAGATACTTATAGTCAACACATTTACAAGCTGTAAAATAGAATCTCCTGGAAGAATAACTACACGACAAATAAACCCACCTGATGCTCGTTACTCCTTACACATGACAAAATAATGTAATCTTTCTCCCTTCCCTGGAATGAATCTACACTTGCAACCTGTAAAGAACAAATAAATATGTTACAGTAGCAATGGACTAAGAAATGAAATCCATATTTAGTATCTGTCAAATCTGAAGGTAACCTCGATTTCCTTATAAAGTTGCTGTCTGAGAGCACCATTTCTTGACATGTAATTCACAATATATGCTCGCTGGCCTTCGTATGGTGTTATAACTCCAATCTGTAAACAGTTAAAATAAAGAAATTTTGAAAATTCAAGAACAAGGCTCATACACAGAAGTTCAGAAGGCTAAAAAGACTAATAGTTGGTTAAAAAAATTTAATGTGCTACCTGACTAGGAACGACACCACTCCTCAAGAAAGTAGTTACAATTTTTTCAACATTTGCAGCCTCAGTTCTATTCAGATATGAAGTTCCACTTGCGCTTATCTCTTCTTGTCCCATCTATGAAAAGAAATTATGTCAACTCAAAAAAAAATAGTAGATGCTTGTTACAACATAATTCTCGATATATTGTAAAACAACTAAAATTTTGAGAAAATAAAGTACCTGGACATAAAAGAACATGGGACGATTTGGCACGGGCCAAGGGAAATCGATGCCAGATGACTGCCTCTCGTTGATGGTCACTCCATTTTGAAGTGTACCCTCGTAGAAGCTGTTAGAGGGGAATTCTGATAGGGATGGATGCATGCGGTATTGAACCTGCAATTTAGAGATTGAGTAAAGTATAAACAATAGAAGTGTAACAAAATTACAAATAGCACTATACACTAATGACAAAAACGTTCATAACATTCACAAAAACAGTTAGGTGCAGCTAATGAAGACAGCATAATTAAATGAATTTTGAGCATGCCAACAAGTTTGAACAGAAGTCGAAAACTAGAGAAAATTATATATCATTCATAAGAAAGGAAATCCTGTCAGCATCTGATGCAAAAGAACACTGGCGTGGGCGATGTGCACAATCAATACTAACTCCATATGGCTCAATTGAGTTCCTTGAGTTGACTGGACTGAGTTATGAATCAACAGGCTATGGAGGAAGACTACTTAAGAGGTAGACTACCAAATGTTGATTCCAAGCTAAAAGTGAAGAAGGAAATGAAATAGGGTGAGGCTCTGAGGAACTTTATAAAACTTAAAAGAGGTAACAGAGCACACTGACATCCCTCGACAATCTCATAGGTATGTTGTAGAGAACCATTGGAATTACTGGGAGAATGGTAAAACAAATGTATGCTATAATTATAAGCTCACAAATTAACAGAAGGAAGAAGAAATTCACTCCAGTTTCAGCCTTTTATGCATACCTAGCAATTCACTTTTGTCATAGCAAGTAAATTTTGTGGACAATTTAAACATTGTGGGACCATAGAAGTCCATTTATTAATTTAGTACCACAGTGCTTTTTTATATAACATCATTCTTTCACAAGTAAAATATTTTATTAACAAAGAAGATTAGGGAAAAGCACTCCCAATATAAAATGCATCTCCATTTGCACAAATCCTTGCCAATTGTATCAGCTTGGTCATAAGCATATTGAAGAGTATAGCCATGCACAATTTCCAACTAATTGTCAAATCCTTGATTTAGTCGAGCATTGGCGAGTCCTCATGGACCACTCGATCAACTAGCCACAAAATCACGGTAAAAGTATCACATTTCACTTCAAGGAAGGCAACTAAACACTTCATTTGTATCAAAGCTTAGATGTCCTCCATAAGTTGCAGCTAATTGGAAGTTTTAACTCTGACAATGGCGTTGCTTAGGTTCTTAGAAATCAATAAATTACAAGGACGGTTAGTATGAATGCCGAAAATTGACCAAAGATACATTAGTTGGCTAGCTAGCAGTCTAGCACCATGTCAATAGATTAGTAGGCTCCAACTTCCAAATACGTTTTCTGTGCTAGGGCCTATCCTCCCGCTCTGATATCTGACATCATTATCACTGTTCCAATGATCTGACAAACTTGTTGAACTCCCTTCCTCATACAGCCTTGACGAGAACATTGGATTAGTTCAATGCAAATGATATTTCCAAAAAAAAAGCCATTCGACGCCGTTGTCTCAAAAGTATAGGCTGTATAGCCACTATGGCAGATGAAAAATACAAGTACTTTCCTCTTGATTTTTAACTTCTTAGACCCTTCTACAATCTACATAATCTTCACTTCCAGAAAGGAGCTATTAATAGCTCATCCACCAAGAGCATAAGAAGGCTATGTTGCATTAATATGAGTATGGGTATCAAAGTCCGACACAGGTTCGGAGTGTTGAATTCTGTTAAGGATTTGTGAACTCAGCAGTATACTTTAAATAAAGTAAAACACAGTAATTGGTTTTCATATAATAATGGATTATGTGATGGGATGTCCTATGATTGGTATCCTATGCCAATAGAAAAAAGACTCCATATATGTAATTTAAACTTATATTTGCCACGAAGAACTGAAAAAAGGTAGTGCCTGTAATTTATGGCAAATTTTACCAAATCTATCTTGCAAGAAAAGAGAAAACAAAAACAAATTCATCGCATCAGAATCCATGGAGTGTCGAAATCTGACACATCCGACACAGTTATGCAATATAGTAAGGAGGTTAGCAAACTGAAGCAAACTAGATAAACAATAGAGTAGCCATTCAACCATATTTAAGAGACTGCACTTCATTGGCAGACTTAAAAGTAGAAAGATAAAAAACAAAATCACCAATCAGCAAAATCTAAGTGCATTTAGGCAAAGGTAATTCCTCAAAAAAAACAACAAAAAAACACTAAGTAAACAAAGTAAACACAGGAATCACCTGCAATCTGAATGGTTTCACACCAAGGAGCACAAGGCGCTCAAAGAGAGACTGAGCAAGCCCAGCACGAGCTGCCTTCTTGCACATAATGACTGGACCAAGCTGGCAATGGTCTCCAACCAGAACAACCTAATTTACGAAAATTTTGATAAGAAAGCTGAAGTAGGTACTAATGAAGTACAAGCATACATGTGCAGATTTTTATCATTATGTAACGAGGACCCGGACCCGTGCGCTGGAATCCGACACTGATAAGAAGTTTCAGAACTGACCTCCACAAACTCAATATGCCGACAGCCTGGTACTTCCATATAGTTTATTACATATGTTTTTTTATAAGTTTATTAAATATGTTGATAGATATATCTTTAAAATACTTTAGTTGAGGTTGAGCATACAATATGGAAAGAATGTATTTATATAAGCTGATATAATTTAAAAATCAACAGTATATAAATAATATCTGAAAACAAAATATTTTACTGTTTGAAAAGGTGTGTCAGCATGTCAGACGCTCGAGTACACATGGTATCCAACACAAAAAATTCTTAGAACATAGATTATCCTTATTACATAGTTGTGCGTTAATTACCTGTTTCACCCCAAGAACCAACGGAATAAGACACTCAGGTTCTGTTGCTTGAGTAGACTCATCAATGAGAACCTGTAAATATTAGATGAGATTGCATGAATCAGCAACAAAAACCTAACAATGACTTTTTAGAAATGATCTTACATTCATGTTAAGAGTTATTTATCAACCTGACGGAATCTAAAGTTCGCCAATCGAGGATCTCCAGCACCAACACATGTGCAGCATATGACATCAGCACTCTGAGATATCTCCCTCTCAGTTGCCCGCTTCAAAGCCTTATACTTTTTCTCGTCACTGCTTGACAGTTCCCCTGTAAAATTATAAGAAAGAAACACGTAAATCACCAGATACGAGTACTTCGGAAACCACATTTCAGCCACGACAGTTGCCCTTCTCTCACTCAAATTGGATTAATTTAACTCAAGACACTAGGAAAACTTTCCAACAGATGACAATTTTGCCCTTTCTGCATCCAACTATCATCACAAAATTGGCAGCAAACAACCAGATTTTTCATCTAAAGTTTGAGGAAGCAGGCGTCTTTCTTAAGATGTCTTGCTCTGGAGGATGCATGAGTTGAACCCTAAGACCACCAAAATGGGCAATCTAGAAAAGTATGAGTTGAACCCTAAATCCAGGACCACAGAGGCAAGGAACAAGCTCTCATGTTGGGCTACCCAAGGTGCATGAAATGAGCTTTTGGAACCACAAATAGGGTGATCTACTATAGGTAATGGACCAGACTCAAAGGCTAGGTGGTCCCTAAAAAAGTGTGTATTTGAACCCTTGGATCAAGTGGTCCAATGGGTATGACTGGCCCTAAGATTGGGTGGCCGAAACAAGTATGGTTTAGGCAGGCAGGCTGGGCGCACAAGGCACTGTTAGGAGATGGACCCCTTAATTGGCCCACAATGTTAGTTAGAGCCTCAAATTTGAGCCGCCACATCTAGACTTTCAGATTTTGTTTCTTGCATCTAGACCTAGGCCAATTAAAATGATATGGTAGGCTCTATATTACGTTATGTCTCATTATAACGATATTTACCGAAATAACAGGATATCCGCAATATCAGCAGTTTTTTTGAAAAAGAAACTGTTTTTGGTGTTATTGAGGTTTTTTTGAAAAAATAATAAAACACCAATATTTTATTAATATTTCTGACCTTTTTTTACTAAGACATGACTGATATGACACGTTATAACGGCCCTTGAAACAGTCATAACAGTAACATTATGGGACCGTTATACCATTATAACAGACCATTTAAAACCTTGGGTCAGACAACGCTGACCTTGCCGAAGGTCGGCCTTAAAGTCGCACGGACTACAGGTCAGCTTAGAGTTGGCAAAACCCTGCTGAAGGTCAGCTCTAGGCCCAACTGAAGGTTGGGTCTACCAAGATATGTGTGTCGTGATGGACATTTATGTTAGGAGTCGGAACATTTTTTTCATTTTCTTTTTTTTTGGCACCTACACTTTGCAAAATGTTCATATTCCTATAACATAAGCATATTGCAAGATGGAAGTCATCTTTTGCCCAAGTGTAGGTTAAAACTTTGACAACTGTCCTACAAAATAGTGTATTCAAAATCCAAAAGAACTAAGCTTCTGAGACAGCACTAAGAATATCAGTTCCAAGAACTAGTGAAAAAATAGATGCAAATGCAGCAAATATTTTTTTTGCCCCCATGAATGATAAGCATAATGAATTTTGAGAATGATAGTAACAACTAACAAGAGAACCAAACTGCACCTTGTTCATCTTTCAGTTGCTGTAACTTATGAAGTTCACTCTTTTCAGATGTATCAAGATGTCGGACCTGCAACAAATCATCGAAAGGACTCATAATGTTTGTAACAAAAAGCTAGAAAGAGCACTTGACATCGAATAAAATTATGGCATTAGATATTAAATGAATGTTATCTGATCAACACACCTGATAGTGCAGTGTTAAATGCTCAACAGGAGAGCTTACAGCTTCCCTTGATTTGGCGCAGAGCCTAACAACCTGAATGACAGAAAAATCTCACACGCGTTCAGTTAAGAAGTCAACTTCAACACCTATGTGAAAACAATGGGCTCGATATTCGTGTAAGAATCTAACAGAACTGAGTTGAAATGAAAATGAAAGGACTCATTTATACCTAAAACTTGCAACATTATTTGGTACTAGATGGTGGAGTGGGTCTTCTGTTGACGAACTTTAGAATGTTTAAAGATGCAGATTTGCATTCCAATTGGTGTAATATTTTGCATAATCAGACTCAATTTGAACAGTTATGGTCAGAGGGATAAAGTGGGAAGATTATAAAGGTATTCTCGGGACCAGTTGGTATCTCAGACTCCAATGAAGATAGAGACCGAAGCTTTTCTTCTTCATTTTTCTCTTTTTTTTTATAAGTAGATCTAAGCTCTTCTTCAAAGCCTCAAAATATTCAAAAACCACTTTCAGATATTTATTAGTAGGAGACTAAAAACGCAATCAGATGGGCAATTGGTGCAAAGGATACCCCATGGAGAAAAGCTTATGTATTTGATCATGCCAGAGAATTAGTTATGAGGTTGGGTCATCATTTTTTGTTAAATGCTAAGGGGTGTAAATGTAATGGCAAATGACTTGGTAACAAAAGATGTAAGCAGAGACACTTTACACGTGGAAAATTCTATACCCTAACCTTTTGAAAAAAAATTCCAAATGCAATTGTATCATTGATTTTAAAAAATAGATCAACTTACATCTTTTTTACAAAAAGTTCGAAGAATTTAAACCAATGTTTTAAAAGAAATCATTCCACTGATGTGACTGTAAATGTCTTCACCTTTAACCCCGTTGCACTTATCTTCTCAGCAAGTTGGTCTACAGCCACATTACTTGGAGCACAAACCAAGACCTGCATAAGAATTCAATATAAATAATAATGAATTGTAAGTGTTAAAAAATATGACCCCTAAAAAATTACCGAACGACGTGAAAATTCATTATACCTGTCCCTGGCCTTGTTTCGCCATATGATATACAATGGCCGCAGAGGTGACAGTTTTTCCTGTGCCAGGAGGGCCTTGTATTAAACTTATTGGCTTTTGAAGAACACTCTTTACAGCAAAAACCTGTCAACATATTACAATAATTAAAAAAAAAAAAAAGGTGAAGACCTTCCAACAGGGCATAATTCATAAATAACATTTCCTATGTGGTAACAGTTAAAAAAGAAGAACCGATCAGAAAACATTTTGATGACATCCGACATATATACATTGGGTTGGCATTTCTGGAGCTACACTCCAGATCTTCTCACGAGTAGTGGTATTTCTTTATATGAGGCAGCTAGTGAAGTTTAGGGCTTCAAATCGGGCAGGTTGGGTCGGGTTGGGAGTCAACCCAAGCCCAACCTGACCTTTAAAACATCTAACCCGAGCCTGAGCCCAACCCGCAGTTGGGTTTGACATCCTCAGCCCAACCCAATCGAGTTGGTCGGGTTCATCGGGTTTTGTTCGGGTTAGCACTATGTGAGAGAGATGCACGATCTCCTCGCAGTCAAATTTCGCAATGATGGAGACAATGGAGATTCCAACAAACAAAAAAATTAAAAATCACAAAAAAGTTGTACAAAGACTTGAGAATCAAACCCAAATTAACGTCCAAAATCTCAAAAAATAAAAGAAATTAAAAATTTGATCACCATCTAATCAACATCGGTGGAACCACATGGCCAATCTCCCCACATCAAAGTATAAGCAAAAAACCCAAGAAAATCAGAACAAAAACCCCATGCTAAATTTCACACGGGTCCCCAAGTCACCATTGTAAGATGTTCATTGTTGATTAGTAGAAACCGTAGATGATGGAGGTTCAACGAACGCCGGCGGCAGAGGTCAGTTGAGACTAGGAGGTATGCCCTTCTCGTGGTTGACCACGATCTCGAATGCCACCCTTGTGCGCACCGCACACCATCGTCCACGCCTTCTGATGGAAGAGGGGTTAGGGTTTGTAGAGAGTGAGAGACGAGAGATAGGAGACCAAAGAACGAGATAAAAGGAGTCAGAGAGAACAAAAGAGATGGGTGAGGCATTAGGGTTTGGGAAAGATAAGTATAAATAATCGGGCTCGGGTTTCGCGAGGCCCCAACCTGAGTTGCGTTCGGGTTAAGAAAATCAGGCCCAAGCCCGAGTCCGAGGCCGAGACCGAGCACTATAAAATTCAGCCCTAGTGAAATTACTGATGCACCATGCACGTGCCACCATGCATATCAATCATTATATGGTCGGCATGCATCAAAATGGATATGCAACGTTTTGCTAATGTGTCAGCATAGCAAGTAAAGTATGTATTCATGAGATATTGAAAACATCAAGGTCCGCAATTTGAGTAATAGTATTTGCAAACCTCCCTGAACTGTAGAATGGTCCCAAATCCACCTTTAAAAAAATATATTCTTCTGCAAAAGCAACTTAAGCAGTATATGTTTTATCTAATTCAAGTCAATCACAATTCCTCATGACTTGATCTACAAAGTACATCAATCAGTGTGGGCGCATTCTATCTAGCAAGATTTGTGGTTATGAAACACAAGAACCATGCATTTTATACATAAGTCATTAATATTACCAAGTTTGGTTCAAAAATAACTCTAGGATATTAGGACAAGTGGACAACATATAGTCAGTCACATATTCAAAAACTACATATGCTCCAGTACAATCACTAATCTCCACTTGAATGTCAAAATTCCTCTGTGGCAAAGCTTATAATAACCCTGTATAGAAGTAAAAACTCTCCAGCATCTCAACAAACAAAAGTATCATATCCCAAATTACTAAGTGACTAATTTCAGTGTTTAGCTACATGGACATACTTGAGATGCATTAAGTTCTGGAAGGCCTGGTGCACCAAAACGACGAGGCAGCGTATTACGAACCACCTGAACCTCAACTTCATGGCCCAACAAGTGATGGTATATGTATCTGCACGAAACATAATAAATCAATAGGCTTGCAGAGGAAGATATTCAATACTAAGCAAATTTAATTTCTGACAACCAATCTATTCAAAGATTATCATTGAATTTCAAGTACTGATACAAACTACCAAAATTATTTAGAAAAACAAATTCCAAAAGCATTTGCTTTGCAACCAGTGTTCTTAAAGGAGCGCCTTGATGCATGTGAGACACCCATGTAATGCCTTGAGGCTTGAACCTCAACTGGATTTTGTGAGGCTTGAGGCAACATTGCACAATAAAAGAGTGGGCCGAACCTTCAAAAGAATCATTTTTTTATTTCTTTAACTTTTTCCCCAAACAACCCCCAACCCAATAGTTTTTTTATGTCAAAAAGACCTAGAAGATGATGTTTTATGTTGCCTTGGTTATTCACTCATTCATTATCTGATTTCGATTCCACACTTCCTATGAGTTTGTTGCAACAAAACAGATCAAATACATACGATTCAGCAAACGTTTACTCCACTTTTGAGGTAAAAAATCTCATTTTTCTCCTTTTTCTTAACAATAGTTAACTTATTCATTTAAAAGCTCATTTTCTTCTTTATCGTGGTTTTTAGTTTAACTTATTCATTTAAAAGCTTATTTTTCTTCTTTATCTTGGTTTTCTTTTAACTTTTGCATGCTATTTGTTAAAACTTAAAAGATGATGAAAGGAGGTATTAAACAGGGAGTGGAGGTGGTCAGAGGAGAGACCCTACATGGAAGTATCGGATTGAAGTAAAAAGGCCTAATAGAGAATCAGAGAATACTTAGGTTTACGTGAAATGCAATTACTGTTGTAAGGTCATGAAAGGAAGTGTGAAAAAGATGAAGAACCATCTTGCGAGTATCCAAAAAATGTTTCTCCACCCCAAGATATTAATAAACTAATGGAAAAGTATATTGCAAAAGGACTAGAGATGAGACATGTTGAAAGGATTGTTAAAATGTCCCGAGTCTGAAGAGGGAGGTGCAAAAAAGCATTCCCTATGGCATAATGATATCGACGAGCTCAACTCCAATACCTATTGACATGGTAAGCTTGGAGAATGTAAAAACCACCTCAACTAACTGATGTAGGAGGAAGAAGTCAATGTCCAGACAACTTAAGGCAGGAGTTAAGTGGTAATTTGATTAAAAACTATTAAGTAATTAAACTAATACTAGGTTTTATTGTTTAGGTTTCGCTTATTCAATTCTTCATAACTATGGTTTTATTTTTCTTAAATAGATAAAGAAAAGGCACCTATGCTCTTTGGATAATCTACGAGCGATTATGATTGGTGTTGATGATGAGTGAAGATAGAGGACTTGTAGATCTTAGAATTTAGATATTTTTCCTCCCCAATCTTCAGATTATAGTTGTATGGAAGTTGGAAACTTTGAAACTTGAGGATTACTATTGAGTGTGGTTGTATGTTCGGTTATGTATGAAGCTATGAATTTGGTTCTTAAGTTTTCTATTCTCACTTTTTTAGTTGATCCATGATTAGATTGCTATTTGGTTGTTCACTTGTTGCCAACCTATTATATTTGTTTTTTTATGGATTGAGACCTAGTTTATGAATTTGATTGTCTTATTTGGCTCAGAACGTCATTCGTTAAGCTAAATCATTAAATAGAAGTTATCAAGTTTTTTTTGCCTTTTTTCATTTCTATACTTTTTTTATAAGTCCTTTTTTTATACATATTAGTGACCCTTTAAACCCCACCCCCCCTCCCTCCCCAGTTAAGAACGGGACTTGAACCCGGGTCTTTGGGTACAACCCCCCATTGACCTGACCGAGTTGTTGGGCGTTTCTTGTTTTTATTTCATTTCCATACTTGTTACAATTTTTAAAAACTTTTTATGGGATTTTTTGAGCATTTTTTAAAAGGCTTATGCCTCGCCTCACGAAGGAAATCGCCTCATACACGCCTCACGCAATTTAAAAACACTGTTAGCAACTGCATTACTCATGCCCAAGATATGAGTACTAAGCACATAAAATAAAAATAAATAATAATTAAGTGTTGAGCCTTCAAAAAAAATGATGGAAGAAATAGAGGGGGAAAGCATGTAACAATCATGGATTGTTTAATTCTACAACTTGATCATCTATCAAGGGAAGATTTCACCAACAAGGCAAACCAAAACTAACCTAGTACCAGGTATAAAACACTACACGCAGAAAATTTCTTAGTTACCAACTTCTGTGAGCCTTTGGACCACAAATACAAAGAATAATAGCTGCAACAAACTCATTTCACTAGCAGGAACTGCTAAAGACCAAAAACTACAGTAACAATTCACCAAAATTCCATGAGGAAAACCAAAACCAAGCGTATATCCCACGAATATGGATTGAAATGACGTCCAATACAAGTATAGCTTTTACGTACTTGCTTTTTGGATGGATGATGCAAAAGAACCAGTGCATTAACAATATGCCCATATCACTCTAGTCTACAGTAGAGATAGATTATTATGTGTACATACATTCTATTTATAAAATAAGCAAACTATATAGTATATACTACAAAAGAAGGGGTGCATTAGATATGCTCCTCCAACCATGAGAGGTGAAGGCAGAGAGACCTGCCAACCTAGCAGTTGATCATAGATATTTACGGACCCTACCCAACTAATACCACATATTCTGCACTAGATTTGCACATATAACACATGTTTGGCGATCATCTCAACATCCTCATCTTTGCTACACATTCTATGAACATACTATTTCTTAACTGCCTAACATTAAGCTCTATAAAGCATATAGCTGGAAACTCAAGTAATGTTTATATTTAACTCTTATATGAAATGAAAGATCAATGTAGTAGGTCACTCACCCACTAACACTTGTTTCATCCACTGCAAAAGTTTTCATTGCTCCCTGCATTCGATCGAAGCTGGTACTCTTCCATACAAAATCAACACTGAAGCCATGGTTCACGTCAACAGGAACACCCTGCATAACATGAAAAAAAAAAGTACAGCTGAAGTTCACTATACAATGGAAGCAACATTATCAACTATGAACACAAATTGTAACTAAACCTACTTGACTGGCACGGAGCTCAAGTGCAACCTCCTCTTGTGCAGTTAGCTTGATCTGAAACGACAAAATTAATACATAAAAAAAATCATAAAAACAACTGCACAGCAAATTGCCTTCTGAAGGCACAGAGATAAACTACATAATTCAAATGAGCCAAAAAGAATCAATTTTTGTCTTCAGAAGCTTATCCTCAAATGTGTGGAGCATACCACATGTCCCACCGACTGCCAGGCAGGATGAGCAGCATCCCCTGAATAACGAAGCCGCAACTCATCACCAGGTACAAGCCGTAACTCATTATCTTCCTACAACATCACAAAATGACTTTTTACTCAGTAAAATAAAAGGGAAAAAAATTACTGGGTTAATGGTATAAATTGGTCAATAATACTTCAGAGAAGACTATATAGATTAAACAGATACATAATGAAATTTAACAAATGGTAACAATTGGGAGTCAACTACACCTTCGGAAATACAAAGTAAGCAATACGCTTCTTGTTAAGGCCGATATCCCATCGTATTGTGACGTTGTCTTTGCTTTGTGATTCTTTCATCATCTACAACAAAATTGAAATAATGGGATGCTGCCTAGTACATTCGAATGATGTAAACGCTTAAGTTGGAACATATTTAAATCTTAAGAAGGACCAACATGAATGGTAAGAGGAAATGACAAACACGTTTCAATCACTATCATCCCCCTTTCACATTTTGAAGTCCTAATCCATTAAATAAAGTCAGAAATACAGAGCAGCGATACGCACTTTATCATAATCAGCTTCAAGCTTGACAAGTGGAGCAAATACATTTTGGTACTGCAAAACAGATGGTCAAAACTGTTCATTAACTAGCCAGGAAATTAGAATAGGGCAACTTCCACCACAACCTTCTGAATGTTTTAACAAAGGAATATCGTTCAACAACTATTAATAAGCACTTTAGTCTTAAATTTCAAAATTATGGCTTCTTATAGATATCTCAGGCACCTGATATGCATCTTCATACTTCAAAGCCACAGGCTGCGGTTCATCATCCACTCCAGGCTTCTCAAGATCTTCAAGGGAAGCATCAGGGTTTGTCTTCCAAAGCTCTTCCACCTTATTTATCTGTTGGGCACTGATTTGGCGTGCTCTCAACTGCTCCTGCTCAGATGGGATCTGCAAAGTGCAACTAATTAGACAATTCAGAAAAGACTTGTGCATATTACCTTAAGGATCAAATAGAACAGGAGTGGGAGGATTAGCCAAACCTTAACAAGCCACTGCAAGAAACACCTATCATCAATGAGAGGGCACCACTGACTCAGGTCCCAATTCATGTCCTTCAATGCATTGACGCTCAAACAAGGCTCCCTACAAAGGAGAACAACGACACTCTCTGTCTTGGCAGAAATAAATCCGAGAAGGAATACATTTCGGCAGCCACAGTTGTAGCATTCAAGGATTGTTTCTCCCAGAGGACTATCTTTATGAAGACAGACTTCCTTGTGTTTCGCACGAACCTACAATATAGCATTTAACAAGAAACAGAGTCAAGGCAGGAATTTAAAGAACAAAACTGATCCTAATGCAACCAATGGATGCTTTACTGTACTGCACAATAGAGTTCTGAAGAGGGTATGTATGAAAGAAAAACTATGTTTTCTGCTTTATCTTATTGTAAAACGCACCAGATAAGAAGCAAAGGGAAAAAGAAAAAACGATCACCCTTTGAAAAACACTAGAATATGGTAACCTAAAATAGTAGAAATTTCCAGAAAATATGCCGAACAATCGCTACTGATTGATAAACTTTGAGCTTTTATGCTCTAATGCATCCTGCTTACAACCATGAGTTGCTGCCCTCCATATTTTTCACTCTTATCGAGAAATGCAGTAACTTATCACGGAAACATATTTGACAGCCAAAGCAGATAAACATCAAAAACAGAATCCTCAACAAGCACCTGTATAAGGGAATCCACAGTTGATTGTTCATTGGCTAAGGGAAGCTTTGAGCATTCCTAGCAGACCCTTTCATGTATTTCAGGGCAGGAATTTTATTCCCTCTAGATTTGACATCCATAGGATCTCTCATATCCTTAAAGAAGGAACTTCAAAGCAAATAAGTTGCAGAGCTGAGAATGCCAGCTGATTGAAGGCCATTTTTCGAGTGCAATAAAATGGGCAAGCACTGTAGGGTAAAGCCTTTGAAGAACGTGATAGACCATATTAGGAAGCTGGTTTGAAGGTTGACTATAATATTCTCGCACGCACTCAGAAATGCGAACAATATTGTGGGTTCCATAGCAAAATGAGCCGTGCACAGAGGTTTTCTTTTTGTGCGTGTAAATAGAATTTATTTCTCTAAGCTTTTTGTACCTTTCTTTATTAAAAAAGGTTATACAATCTGGTACTTGCCTAGAAATAAAACATAAGTTGGGTAGCTTCAAAACTACTTTACCCCGTTACTTCAAATCCCTCAGAACACCCATGCTAAAATGACAAAACATGGATATGGGCACAGGACACATGGAATATAACTCACATCCGACCGCATATTAAGATAGTATTTTAATAGATCAAAAAATAATTAACAGTTATTATATTATGTGAGGAAGGAGACATGCTGTGAAGTGTATTATTATATTTTGAATCACACTTATCAAAAAAAATTATAAATTTGTTAAAAATATTAAGTGTATGTCTATAGGGGTTCAACCTTGGTGTAGAACTCAATTTTCGAAAGCCAACTCTGAAAAGAAAATGACCTGCACTCTGGCTTGAAAGCCTCTGTTTACGACTCCCTTCCCTAAAGCATTTTCCATTACTAAACCATTAACAAAAACTTGTACAAAGAGCTGAGGGGCCCAAGGAAAACCAACACCTAGACTCATACCAGGCTACATAGCCTATGAGCAAACAGAGTCAACTTAGTGATTCAGATCACATGCCTAATTTGCAATTACCTTGAAGAGCTCTCTTGTTTCCTCTTTGATTTTTTTTTTTATCAGTAAAATGAAATATATTAAGGGAGGGGCTGAGAAAGCCCCACAAAAGCAAGAACGATATAAATGTTGGACACGAAAACGCCGAGGGGAATGTGCAAGTTGAACGTTATAAAAGGACGGGGGAGGCCAAGAAGAGTGTGGATTGATGTTTTGAGAGGAAATTTTAAGAACTTGCCTTGAAGATGGAAGGCATGGCTTTGGACCAAATTGAATTGAGGAACAGGATTCATGTAGCCGACCTCATATCTTGGGATACGGCTTATAATAATGATGATGATGAAATGTTGGGGAAGAATTTGGAAGAGAATGTTGCAGACAGACTAAACTATCAATTTTGGAAAAATAAACAGGTGACCCCTTTCTCACAGCACAATTTCCCCCATGGAGGAGGGGGCAACAAAACTTGTCTCCTCCATTTATTGAACTTTCAAATTTCACTGGATTTGCTGAAGAGAAGCAAAACGATTCTCAAGAAATAGTTAAAAAAAAATTACATTAGATCATGCCCCTTTTACTCAAATTTTTATTGACACGTGGAAAGCCAAGGGCAGCCAGATTGTCAGAAAATTCTGTTTCCTTCCACTTTCAAACTTCGGAGGGCTGGAAAAGCTTCTCTTCTTTTCCATTATATAGTCAATACCTTCTAAGAAATGCTGTGAGACTTGCTTAGCCTCCTGAGAATGAATTTCAAGGCATTTTCATTTCCCTTGGATGCACAACAAATCAAATGGAACTTCAATGGTATTAGCAAGCGCAATCCAACAAAGGGTAGTCCCAATGGTTTCCTCGGCTTCTATTTTCATTTCTCCACTCAGAAACCATCCTCCTTTTTTCTTCCAGTATCCTCTATTTGTCCATAATTATATCCAGTTTAATAGTTCAACAAATAAATATGTCAAAACTTCAACGTGAATTTTTCGTATGTAATATAGGGTTTCCGAATTTATTATAGATACCAATAACATTAGTGGCATTTCACTAACTTTTCCTTTATTTTCCCTTCTAAAATAGCAAATAAAAACTACAAAACCCAAATCAAACTAGAGTGAAATTAGGGTTAGAGTTTCAACGCACCAGGTGATTAACGATGTGTGACCCTGAAGTATTCCCCCTTGAGTTACAGAACCACTTACGGCACGAAGGCACGTTGCACCTAACGACACATGCCGGATTCTGTACCCCACAGTATCGGCAAGCATGTTCTGTGAAATCGCCCTTCCCATACTCATAATTATCGTCCTCACCCGTCTCCTCAAAGCTCAGTACACTCATACCCGATGCTAGGGCATCCACCGCAACCTGGTTGCCGCTGCTGCTACCACCTCTGCCCTTCGACACACTGCCTAGAGTAGAAGAAACAGGGACCGCGTCTGCCTGGAGATCAGCACTACGATCGGCGGGGTCTGAAACGGAGTCGGACGGTGGAGGCCACACAGGTGACCTGATCGGCTGAGAGAGCTCTCGGAATTCGGGGTAATCATAGTCGTCACCCTGCGTGTTGAATTCAAGGAAGGTGTAGGCGTCGCCGCCTGTGTCGGGCTGCGACGCCGTCTCGTAGAGATTGTTCACAACCGTCTGGGCGGCCATGGAAGCGCAACTCCAGGTTTGTCTGTGATGAAATTAGGGTTAGGGTTAGGGTTAGGGTTTTTGTCTTCGGTGGGAAGGATAGGAGGCGCGACTGGCTAAAGTTAGGGTTAGGGCTTGGTGAGGGGAAGAGATGAGAAACCAACGAAGAAAAATAGCGCAGAAAGAGAAGGAGAAGCAGGAGGAGGAGGAGAGGTTTAATATATGTGTTTGACGTCAGGGACTGAAGGAGGAGGAAAGGGTTAAAGAAAAACTACGGACAATGATGCGTCCAGTTAACCACGATTAAGTCCGAGGTTCCGTCGTAACTAAGTAAAAAAACAGTTTCCCCGTCCCGAGGACGGAAATTTGATCGAGTCCAAAAATGCAAAATGGCATCATCTTTTAGGGCCCATGAGGTTGGGCCCACCTCTTGGTAGCCCTAGACAGCAAAAATTTGCCTACTTGAGGAAAACTAGTCTGTAACCATCACCATGATACAATACTGTGGCACTCTTTAGGGCCCACTGACTCTATGGATGTTTAGTCCATCATGTGTGGACCTACACACCAAATATTAGCCTGATTTGTGATTCTAGCCGTTGGATTTAACCCATTTTTACCATAGGCCTGCTCAAGGAGCGCGTAATGAATGAAATGTTCAAATCTAATGGCTATAAATCACCAATCAGGATGATTTGTGATGTATAACACACATACACCCTACCCCACCTCCGGCCCAACTTAGAAAATCAGCCTATTTAGTGATTCCAAACCTTTGAATCTTTGTGCCCAAAATAATGGTCAATAATGCTCAAATTCCACAGTTAACTCATGAAAAAGGGTACAATCCAACGCTTAGAAATCACTACTCAGACTAATTTTTAGGGCTGCAACTTGGGTGAGCTCAACCCGAGGCCCGAGCCTGACATTGGGTTTGGATTGGGTTGACCTATTCAGTACTCAGGCTCAGGCTCGGGCTCGGGTCTCAGGCAACCCGAGCCCGATCAAAGCATACAAAATATATTTATCTTGTATATATATGTTAGTAAATCTCAGTAAATACGTGTGATGACGGGGGGACAACATTTTTTACAACAATTTTGGCAGTACATTATTCTTCAACTTCTAAACCAGTCTACAAATATCGGATCGTCAAAAATTATCCAATTTCAAAACTTATAATTTACATGTTGGCCCGCACCATTTTTTTTTTGTAAAAAATGTTGGTTGTCCCACGATCCTGACTATATATATATATATATATATATATATATAGATAGAGAGAGAGAGAGAGAGAGAGAGTTTAGTTTAAGGTTTCCTCTTTTTTTTTTCTCTCCCCATCCTCTCTCTTGGGGTTCCAACAACGCCTGATGCAAGCTGTTGTCCGCTGCCTACTACTGTAGCCTCTCGCCTAACGCAAGCCGTCGTTCATCACTACCGCTTGTTGCCACTGTCGTCTGTCGCATGGCCTCTATTGATGGAGGAGGCAAGAAATGACGGAGTGTACCATGAGGGGAGGGGGAATGAGATGCAATGGGCCACCGACAAGACGGTGTGGTCGATGTGGAGTTGTTGCTTATTGTTCCATCTCTCATCAGGTCTTCATTTATGCTTATATCCCATCTCGTTGTTGCTTTCAAATGTTAATCTTCTTCGTTGAAATAGAACTTATTTAATTGTGAAAAGAAAAAATATTCCAGACGAGAATGTTGTGTTGAGGTTTTAAATATCATGAACATTTCTCAACTCGAAAAAACCCGGCCAACTCGATCAGGTTGGGTTCGGGCTTGAGCTTAGTGTCTTGAAGGTCGGGTTGGGCTCGGGTTGACTCCCAACCCGACCCAACCTGCTCGAGCTGCACCCCTAGTAATTTTTGGTATGTATGGCCATCTAGGGTTGAGCCAAACATCAAACATCGATCCATACGGTCAAAAATCTATAAGGATATGCCATGTGGCTCATATTGTATGCGGTTCTATTCAATTGACACCAAGAGATGGGCCAAACATTCATATAGGGTCAATGGACTCGCAAGTCTCTCTCATATATTGTATTTGGTTTGTTTGCAAGTTAGTTTTTTCTACCCGAATGGGAATGGGTTCCAGGGTCGTCTCGATACAAGTTGAGGCCTAAGGCAAAAACTCTATATAAGGCCTTTTTTATATTTAATATAATATTATATATATATATAAAAGATGCAGAGGAACCCCGGTGCAGAGGACTCTCATGGGCCTACATAGATCATTTTTTGGGCCCAATGACTGTGTGGACGTTCAGCCCACCTATTGGTGGATAAACGCACTAAAAATCAGCTTGATTAATATTGATGATATCTAGCCATTAGATTTACTACCCAAAAAACATGCTTGAATCCAATATGGCTAGAATCATGTCCTAAAAGGTACTAAAATCTATAGCTAGATATATTCAATCATGTTGATTTTTGGTTTGTGTCTCCAATAATGGATGGGCTAAAAATCCATATGGTTAGTGGGACTTGGACTGGGCGGGGCCTTCTTTCACCAAGGGGTCTTAGGCGACTGCCTTAATGGCCTTAAGGTAGAGCCAGCCCTGACGGGTTCTTTGGAGCAACATTGTATTTCAGCACCTCAGCACAAGTTTTGCCCAGTAGCACGAAATTTTTGTTGTTGCAATAAGATCTAGTTGCAATGTTGTTGGGGGTCACGTGGCACACTCTTTCAAGATCATTAACTCATGGCCCCTTGATGGACTTCCGACCAAAAATTCATCTAAGCCATTTGATTTAGGCATTTTTTCATGTAGTATTTTCTAGCCATTGAATTCAAAGATTTTTTGAGTACTCTAATTGAATGGCTAGATATCACCAATAAAGTTGATTTATGGTGTGGGGTTGGGCAATTATTCATGGGTCCGTGAGGTACAAAAATGTGCCAAATCGCACATTTTTATGTGCCATGCAGTGCTGCAATGAAAGCTCACGAAGCAAAGCATATAAAACGATGGATTCATAAGTTGGATAACTGACAACCAAACAACATAAAAACTAGAACTAATTCAAGATTGATAGCTACCCAATCAAGAGTTAGTAATGAACTGAACTAAGACTTGCTAGATCTTGAAAACTCGGTGTTCCCAAAGAAACCCTTACCTTTTTATTCTTTATATGGTAGGGAATTGGCATGGTGCGACATGGACAATGGTACTGTCTACTTGGACAATTAAGAGGGTCGTTTATCTAATGAAGAGTTTGGATTTGCCTTGTCATCACTCCATGTGGCAAGAATGACTTAATACTCTAGTGAAGAATGTTGTAGCGTCCCTATGGGAAACCTTTTCAATTATGCATACATGTTCTAGTTTGGTGAATGGTGTTAATGGGCTGAGATGGCTTTATGGGCCTTTAGACACAACCTGTTGAATGTCTATGCTTGGACTGCATTTTATATGCCTGGCATGTTGGACAAGGGCTTAATTTAAGGATTCAAATGATTGAATGGATTTGAATTTTCTTGTGAAGGGGCAGAACAAAGTAAAAAAAGGCAGTTCTGCAAAGTAAAAAGAATTAAAAGTTTTCAAAGTTGAGGGGGGTAGTTGCCCTTCTGCCCCCTTCCTGGTTCCGCCATTGCCCCTGCCTAAACTATTTTATCCCATTATGTAACAACTGCCATTGAGCTTAACAACTTGGGTTCATGTACCCTCCCACCTCCAAACCCAACCCATTAACACCCTTAGGGATAATATCTAGTAAGACAAATGTACACAGATGTTATTTTATCCCATTAAGTTTTTGGTTGGCCGAGACAAATAAGTTTTAATGTGTACATTCACCCTCTTTATGATTGGGATAAAATTCACCCTCTTTCTGACTGACCGAGACATATTTGTCTCGGCCAACCAAAAACTTAAAAGACGAAATAGTCTATTGGTCTATGTATTCAGGTGGCAACCATATATGGGTTAAGGTAATACGTGTGTTAGGCATTAAAGGTTTTCTCATCGATTAGACTTTTACACTTTACTCGATGTTTGACACATGTCAAAATCCGAACGAAGAATTTGATAGCTTGACTTAGCTTTTTTTAGTTGAAAAACTTTTCTAAAGTACATACATAATTTAGTTGAACAATATACCAAGTTAAACATGGAGTTGAAAAAATAATCGAAGTTTGCATAAGTCGTTTTATACTTCAAATATTTCACCTATGTTTTATTTATTTCTTCATTTGTTCTTGTATAATTAGAAGTTTTTTAGCTTGGAAACTTTTTGTTTTAGAACAACATAAAGATGACTAGATCTTTTTAATTCGTAACTTAACCAAGCATGATCTTATCCAAGCTGCTTAAAAATACCTTCTAATATGGGAATCAAACTTGTAAATATTTTTAGTGGAAGGAAATGATGCTAACAATAAAACTTGTATAATGGTTGGCTAGTTACATTCCGATCACATTGCCCTTACCTTCTTTAGTCAGAGAGGTTTTGAGAGTTGATGACGCCTAGTCCTCATTATGCAAAAGGCCACGAGTTGAGGTGAGAAATCTCAAAAGTAGGCATCCATGATGTGAAACGTCTCAAAAGTAGGCCTCCACGAGTGGTGTCTGCAAATGCCATGAGGACATCTTTTGTTTCGACTTAAGTGAGACATTTCAAATTAAAGTTGGCCTCCATGAGAGCATCAAAAAACTTTCCATCAATCAATGTATAATTAACAAACATTTGTATCAGTACTCGAGCTTCTTTTTAGTTAGTCGAAAGAATTGTCTTGAACATGGTTATGATAGGATGAATCTAGCTTGGTGTTGATGACGATATTTATATTGGAAGAAATTCTAAATTTTCAAAGTCCGAGAGACCTTCTAAATACTCTCTTTGAGAGAGAATTTTTTTGTGATTTAGAGGCTATATAGGCAAGAGAGGTGACATGCCTATCTTGCCAATGATGTTCACTGAAGACACAAGGGAAGGTGATGGGTAAAACCCTAACCCCAACCCTAAGTGGAAGAGGAAGGAGAAGTTCCAAGACATCTTTGTTGCTTTAGAAGCTATGCTTGCTAAGATGGAGCTTGCCATAACAAATATATACGACAGGTTCGAGAAGATGGGCATGAGCAGGGAGGACCTTAAGAGACATTTAGTCTTGTTATGATCAGACTTGTTTTCTCTCTCTTTCTCTCTCTCAGTATCTCTTTGGATGACCCCTACAATAACTTGTCGTCAAAAATGCCTTCTTACATAGTTGAATGAGGAGGTATTTATGGAACAATCCCCAGTTATGAGGACCTCACTCATCCCTTACGTGTATGTAAACTACACAAGGCCCTTTATGGCCTCAAACAAGTGCCATGAGCTTGGTTTGAGCGCTTTAGCAACTTCTTACTACATTCTGGTTTTACTTGCTCGAATGCGAATCCCTCTATGTTTGTTTATCGTCGCCATTATGACTTATTTATCTTGCTTCTTTATGTAGTTGACATCATCCTAAAGCGCAACAATTTAACCCTCTTGTATGGTTTCACTAGCTCTATTGGTCGGGAAGGACCTTGGTCCTATTTATTATTTTTTTGGGCGTTGAAGTTGTTTTCACATCCTATGGTTATTTTTTAGTTAAGCTAAATATGTGCAGGATCTTCTTGCTCATGTTCAAATGATGGATTGCAAACCCATCTCTACTCCCATGGTTATCATCCAACGGCTTGATGTCACTCATAATGATGACTATGATGATCTCACCTTGTATTACAGCACTGTAGGCGCTCTCCAATATTTAACCCTCATGCGTCCAATTATCTCCTTTACTATAAATAATGTTTGTCAATTCATGTATTGGCCAAGCAATGCTCATTTTCAAGCTGTTAAATGCATCATTTGCTATGTGAAGGCACAATGTACTTTGGTTTACATTTGTACCATGACCGCTCACTTCAACTTGTTGGATTTTCAGACTCTGATTGGGCAGGTTGTCCAGTTAGTCTCCACCTTCAATTATGTTATCTTTTTAGGTCCCTGAGTGCAAATGAGCAATCTACTATTTCTAGGTCTAGTGCCAAGGCCGAATATTGTTGTCATGCTTCCACTGCCATTGAAACAACTTAGATTTCCTTCTCCATTCGCGATATTGGTCTCCATCTTCCTTGCTCCCCATTAATTTATTGTGACAGTCGCAATGCCGTCCAATTGAGTTTAAACCATATATTTCACTCATGCACGAAGCACATTGAACTTGATATTCACTTCCTCCGTGACAAAATTGCTAATGGATCATAACGCATTGTCATGCCACACATCCATTGGCTGATATACTCACTAAGAGTTTACCACGCTCCTCCTTCGAATCATTATGTCACAAGTTGAGCACTTTCCGGGGGGGGGGGGGTGTGGTGTGTGATGCATGTCAACCGAGATTTGAGCTAAGGATATCTTGTAGAGATCACGATCTGTGGGCAATCGCATTCAAGGCAGCGCCAACTCATAGAGATTCCAATCTCTATCCTAACCATGCACACCATCATAGGAGGAGAGATTCTAATCTCTCAAATTCTAGAAAGTCTCGTGGCTAAAATCTCTTACGAGATATTCCTTGTAATAATTTCTTACCTTAGATAGTTTCCTTGTATTGTAAACCATCTTTAGATGGTTTCCTACTTTAGATAGTTTCCTTATATTGTAAACCACCATGAATGAAATCAATATAAATATAAATATAATCAATATAAATATAAAGATCTCCTAGAAAGTTTGAATGGTTGTTCACCTTCACAAACACATTTTGTCTCTTGTAAACATCTTTAGCTCCTATATGTTTGGCGGTGCAGATTGTCAATCAACCCTACAATGTTTGCTTTTGTTTTTAATTATTTACTTGAATTTGAGGTTATGACAATTTAGTACATTGAATTTGAATTTATGACAATTTAATATAGAATTGAACTTATAGCAAAATTGAACTTATAACAATTCGACAGAAAACTTGTATTTATTACAAATCTGTGGAGATATGTTACTTTCTGCAGTGTTTGAAAATCAAACACGCTAAGTGTAGAAGTGTAGATTGACGGCCGATTAGAACCTCTATAAAAGGAGATACAAATTATCTCTTTTGATCATCTTGTGCAACCCTTAATCATATAATATCCGATGGGTTATAGAGTAGATGTGTGCTAAGTAAAGAGCATGCGAAAGAACAGTGGTGTGCACATGGAACGTGTACGTGTTTTACCGGAGTGCTTCTGGGACACCTCAAGGGTGCCGAAGCAGTTTTGGGAGTTCAATTGACATCGCATCTTGATGAGAAATTTTCTTTTATTGAATATATCCGACACGTGTAATTTGACATTCATAATGAATTTTTCTTTAACCTTGGACTCGTAATTTTTAATTACTCCATTATTGGAGGTTTTTCACGTTAAAATTTTCGGTGTGCGATTTGTACAATTTAGTTTTCTTGCCATTCATATACACCTCGCTACAAATATGTAATTGTTACACCAAGTATTAAATTTGTTTCTATATATACATACATGTGGGAACGCTTGTAATCTGTAGTTGTTGCACTAGGTATTAAATTTGTTTCTATATACATACACGTGGGAAGGATTTGTTTCTATATACATACACGTGGGAAGGCTTGTATCCCACCACAGATAAGAGTCTCACTTAGTATGGTGAAGGATTTTCCTTTCAACAGCTCAATTCTAGTAGAAATGGTTTATTAAAGGATTGAACAGCTCAATTCTAATAGAAATGGTTTATTAAAGAATCAATCCGTTTACAGAGACCTTTAAGAAGCAAGAAAGATTGCATTCCTTTAAGAAGCAAGAAAGAAAGATTGCATTAGGTACACCGAGATGGCCGTCGCTACATACTGATTTGATTAAAGTGGTTCAAAGATTGCATTAGGTACACCGAGATAGCCATCGCTATTGATTTGATTAAAGTGGTTCGACCAGCTAAACTAAGAATTTTGCTCGCCAACCCTCCATATGGTTTCTATGAGGTTAAAGAGTTTTTCCTGCTGTGTAAGTGAATGCCTTCATCTTAGAACTACCCAGAAAAAGAGTTCCCGAATATCTCTTATAGATATAATCCCTTTCGATATTAAGATCGTAGGAGGTTGGGTTTTTTTTTTTTTTTTTGTCATTTTTTTTCTCTCTCCGATGCAAATTTGTGCATCTGTAAACATTATCGGATAATCCCCAATTTTTTTCTTGTCCAGACCAACTTGCAGAACCCATCAAGGTGGACGCCTTTAAATTTCGAGCTTCCACCAAGTCGATATCCCTCGATCAGGTCTAGAATCTAGATCCCATCTATTGAGGCCTCATTGGGTTTAGACCGGGTACCGGTCTAGATCGAGTATGTGATCCTTGAAGAGTCCTAACGAGGGGTGTATGTACACTAGGGCGGGGCTACAAGCCAAATCCCAAGCCTGGGCCCGACCCTCGGCCTTAGATGTGCCGCACTGCGGGCACTGTGGGCCATACTGTGGTCCGGGTCAAGATAGGCCGGGCTGTGGGCTCAGGGGCCAGATTTACACCTCTAGTCCTAACTACAAAATTAGGAATCAAATTCAAAGACCCATAACTACAAAACTACAAAATCACAAATCCATGCTCATATGAAAGTCGTGGGTCAAACTATCATAATGATGGTGCAAAAACTGCTCAAATTAAATGAAGTTTCTAACCCCTCACCATCCAATATTAATCGGGACCCACAAGTGCTGCACATGTTAATCATCCAAACCATCCAATCATACACGAGGACATACTGTTATAATTTGAGATGGTCAACTAATTGAACGGTCTAGATGTGTAGAAAGCTGTCTATTTTATTTACAAACTTGCACACACTGTAGCATACCATGGTCCACTTCAGTCAAAGAGGTCCAGGAAATATTCCAAGCTCAATCTGTTCATTCCACTCCTGAATCTGCACAAAAATGAAGTAGGAACTCAACAACAAATACTAATTTGAAGCGTATTTTAGTAAAACCTCCCTGAAATTTGAGAGTAATTAGTAAATACCCCTTAATACGTTCAAACTTTAGGATTACCCCCTTAGCCTAGTTTTAACTTTTAACTATCATTTGACTAACGTTTTAACGTGACATGCATCATGCGACGTGTGATTCAAGTCCGTTTTAACTTAAGTCAACCACTGTTAGACTAGGTCAAGGGAGGTAATCCTAAAGTTTGAAAGTATAAGGGGGTATTACTAATTATTTTCAAATTTCAGGGGGGTGTTAGTAAAATACCCTAATTTAGAAGATCATATGGGCCGAGTTTGATTCATTGGCTTACCCATTCAGAAGGACACAGTGATCGATAGTAACGGGCGAACTTCTGGCACTCGGGTGTGTTCCCTCCCTTAGCTCGAGCACACCTGAATCAATCAACATGCAAGACGAAACAGAATTATGAATGGATGGATCGATGGATGATGAATCGATGGAGAGGGGACCCACTTGTGGTATTCGATGTAACGTGCGTAGCAATGGCGCGTCTGGTTGGTGCACGGGAAACGAACGTCGAAGGGAGCTGTTTGTATCTCGTCCACCTGATCATCATCAGAAGAATGAAACAAATCCACAGAGAAACAAAGAGAGTAAGAGAGAGAAAACTCAATACATTGATGGGACCGGTGGGGGGTTCAGGTGGAGCTTGAGAGATTGAACCGGGTTCGTGAGATGGGCGTGGAGCTTGTTGGCCTCGAGCCACAAGATTAACATCTCTTGCTCTCATCTTGTCGTGTGGATCCACTACTGAAGACGTCGACATGGTTTCTTTCTTTCCTTCAAATCCTCTCTCACACTTGCATGAAAAACATGAACTCCTCCTACTTCTCCTGAAAACATGATATTCCCAAACAGGCCCTACACTCGATATAAACTCCTCTTATTTCTCCTTAAAAAGCACCCACGTTGCACTGATGGGACACTTGGCACTGATCGAGACACTTGTACATGGAGGATGAGGTGATGTGTCTACATTTAAAGCGTTGTTATATGGTCACCTGTCGTCGTTGGACATGTAAAGCTTCAGACACCGGTTGGCATGGTCACAGGTTTCGAGTATAACTTTGCTGACCCACTACTAGCCACGTGGCATATTCCTATTGATTTCTGACCGTATGGATGTTTGTCCGAACCTTAGATTGACATACAGACCAAAAATTAGCCTGATTCCTAAGTTCCTAACCATTGGATTAGAGTGGTTTTCATGGGTTGATTTTTAACAGTGAATTTGAGCATTATTGACCATTATTTGGGGTACAAAGGTTTGAGATCACTAAATAGGCTGACTTTTGGTTTGTAGGTCCAAGGAGGGTAGTCAGCGTCCTCTAAGAGTGTGCCGTATGGCTCATATTGTGGTCGGTCAGCAACTTTGTTACTCAGGTTTCTTAGTACACGTGGTATGATTTTATTAGTGTAGGATGCTTTTGTGTCCAATTGCAACCTGGCCAATTTTTCCTGTGGTGCTGTCTGGACTTGGAGCATAAAAATGGACCTGGTGCTACTCTTTTTGGGCATACGACCCATGAATCATTGGCTCGCTCTTGATGGATCTACACACTAAAAATGAGCCTGATATATATGACCATTGGATTAGAGTACTTTTCATGGGGTGATTTGAACTGTTGGATTCGAGTAAATTTCGGCTCTCAGATCGAATGGGTAGAGATCACCAATCAGGTTCATTTTTTGAGTACAGGTGCATCAAGGGGAAATCCAATCATGGGTCCGAAAGAGTGTCACGTGGCACATTTTTATGCTCCTCACAGCGATACAGGATAAATTTTCTCCTATAACCTGGTACAGTGCAGGTAGCCTCATTGTCATTGATCTGGATTGTCAATTGGTGGGTCGGCTTAATAGAACTCCAATTTAGGCCAACTGAAGGACTGACAAAGGAGTAAATCTTATAAGACCACCCACTTGATAAGCCACGTGGCAATTTCTTAGAGGACACTGACCGTGTAGATGTTTGGCCAATCCATAGGTCGACCTACAAACCCAAAATCAACCTGACCAGTGATTTCTAAGCGTTAGTTGAAGTCATTTTCATGGGTTGAATTTAACCGTATGAATTTGAGCATTATTTACCATTATTTGGGTACAAAGATCCAAAGGTTTGAAATCACTAATCAGGCTGATTTTTGGTTTGTAGGTCCACTTAGGGATTGGCCAAACATCCACATCCTCTAAGAGTGTAGCACGTGGCTCATATTATGGGTGGTCAGGGCTTTCCTGACAGTCAATGGCCAGACAAGTTTTACTCCTGATAAAGATATCATAATAATTGTTTGATACAGAACTACAATTATTATTATTAGTCAACCAGGGGCATAAATAAGGTGGTTAGTAAGGCTGTCAATGGATCCGGGCTGATCCAACTCCAATCCAATAGCTTATCAGATTCATAGTAAATTCTGAAAAATTATGTAAAAAGCGAAGCGAACAACGCCCTTTTCACGCATTTCTTAACATGATTCAAATATTCGAGAATAATGCAGAAACTTTACCGAATTATTTCCGGAATATTCAGTTTTGAACATGAAAAATCATTTTACAAAACAAAAAGTTGTCTTTATTTTACCTTTTTTTTGTTTTATTTTATTTTTAAATTATTTTTACCAATTTTTTTAACGCATTTTCTAATGACAAATCTAAATTGTACTCAAAAACATTTCCCGTACCCCGTATTTTTTCCGCACTCCGAAATGCTAACTATGATTAGATTACAGTCTCAAATTGAAAACGGACCAAATTCGATCCATGGCCAAACAGTGAGCCCTTATGAATGATAAACATTTTAAATATAATAAAAAAAACTGCAATTCTTGTTTAAAGTCAAATAACATAGCCAGAAAAAACCAGTAATTCTTTCTCAACTTAGTCATTTCTGATGCTCTTCGGATCATTCCCAGATCCAGATCCAATGCAAATGGAGCGATACTTTGATCTGAGGAAAGGAAATTCCCCAAGAAGACTAACACGGCTAGGTTCAAATTGGATCTGGTTCAATCCAGAACTGATCGAACAGTAGGCCTACTATATCCAGACCTCACAAGGTTTCGATGCATGAGATCTGACCCGACAATCTACTAAATTTAATCTAGAGAAAGTCAAATAATAAATAAAGGGTACATTTCAATGACACGATCATGGAGATGAATCAAGGAACAATAGCAAAAAATCTGCCCAAGTTCTAACACTTTAAGATGTCAAAATAGCATGTGTCAACCTACCCCAATTGAGATTGGATAGCTTATCAGATCACGATTCTCATAATCAGACCGAATCCAATGGACCCAAAACCTCAATCCAGACCCGATATTTTCATATCGGATCAGCAGCCCAAACTGTGGACTGTAACAGGTTAGAGCACATGCTTATCAATCCAGGCTACCTAAATGATGGATGAATTATCCCATCTGTCGATCAATAGCTTTCATGATGGGGAATGAATCTCAATACGAGCTCGAGTACGATCTTCCCTAATAAAATATACGGAAATGACATTTCAAAGCCGGTTTTTTATATTTCCAGGTCACTTTAATGCACATCGACCAAAATGTCCATGGAAAAAAACAATTTTAAGATCCATTTGATGGCCATGTTGGTCCATGAGTAAACAAAAGTTAAAGTGGATGGAAATATCAGAAAGCTGGCTGGAAAATTTCGTCAGTTGAGCTCATAGCTCAATTAGGTGTTTTGTGTAGCAAGCATGAGGTTGTGGGTTCCATGGCATTTCATCTGCTCAAAAGAATAAAAGAACTCAATACATGCCCTTAATTAGGATGAATGTTATTCAATATATTTCAGATTAATCAGACTGATCAAGCAAAATTGGGAAAAAAATCCTGCTCAATTTCGCTCTTTGCTCACCTGAAGAAAATTTTTCCGAGGCTTAGAATTCGAAAAGGCGTAACTCTATCATTCCTTCTTTCCTCTTTGGAGAATACCAAGCTACAACTTTCCCAGAGCGTAGGAGCCTCAGAGAGTAACTCAAGCTGTACATGACATCCTCGACATGTGGACCACGCCTCCCAGATGAAGAATCAAGTGAAAACTTTGAATCTACTCGAAAGATGATTGGCCCGGCGACCTGCAGAGCAACATGGTCAAAAAGTAACGTGTTCAATCACAGATATCCAACCAAAGAAATTGAATTTGGGAGTTGAATCAAATTTTGAATCCTACATTTCCATCGATTGAACGTAAATGGTGATTCACCAATGCTGTATCATTTGGTGATTGTTAACAGTTTTAGAGTTGGTCTTGTTTTAATGAGTACTCTGATAACTTGTTTTACTTTTTGGACAGAAGTTAGTTTTCAATCTCTAATTTCTCAATGTCCTATATAGTTCAATATACACAGATTTTCTTGCATCAGAATAGCACGTTATTCCTCGCCTTTGCCATACACGTAAACTGCAGGCAATCAAGACCCACAATTTGATGGACCTCACATCTCAAATCTCACAGCCAAAGATTGAACCCATTAGGATCATTTGATTTGCTCCATTTTGAGCTTAGGAGATCTCTTAGGTAATCCACGCCTCAGTGAATGTGCACCAAGTGTAATGTAGGGGAAGGGAGGATGGTGCCCTTCATCCTCCTATTCTGATGCAAGTATTCCTCTAAAACATATAAAAGCCACGGTTTGTCAAGTGACGAAAACATGATGTCAGGCCAGAACTATTTGATAATAGTTTATCTTTTCAAAAAATTTACAGATTTCATGTTTCCACTAAATTGATAATAAGTGGAAAAAAATCATCAATTCTGCAATCTGATTCTAGGTTCCAATTCTAGAACATGAGGACCACTTGCTTCAGTACGGTTAGAAGCTGTATAAATGGCAGCATGCCATAAATCCAAATTGATTGGGATTCACTAATTTGTGGATCCCACAAAGGAGATCTAGGTCAAAAACCAACCTGATTGTTTGATCATAACCATCTGATCTTTACTATTTTTCTACATCCTTGTACTTGAATCCATTTTAAATCATCCACAACAACACAATAGAACTAACAGTTGGGATCATCTGATTGGGTCATCTGCTCCAAAAGAAGGGAGGATTGCTCTCATTCCAACATGAGCAATCCTTGACTTTGGATATAATGTGATGAGAACATTAAGGGTATAAATCACATTACCTGCTGTTGAAAGATCACATTAAGCCTTGGGGAAGCAAGCGGATTCACTTCGCTTTTAGTTGGAGAACTCCAGAAAGTGTTGGAAATTAGATGTGCAGTACCCCTTGCAAAAGCTGAAGCGGAACAAATGTCCAGGCGGGCATCTACTCGGGTTAGGTCACCATATAGCTTTCTGAATTTCCCGTGTTGGAATGTGTAACAAACTGAGCCAAAAAAATCTGCATTCAACAGGTTTCTGTTCTTTCCACTTGAAACAATGGCCTCCCTGTCTCCTGATTGAGCCCCCGAATCACCGGCCACTGAGCTCTCCCTGCCCCCAAACCAGGCAGTACAGGTACCACCTAATGTATGTGTGATGAAAGAACAAGTGATTAGAAAAAGAAAAGGTCTGTAACATGAAAAACAACTGGTATTTCTAAAAGCTAATACCATCTAAAGACCTAAAATTTGTAACTAAAAACAGAAACTGAGATCTTGTATATTCAATTCCATAATCTTGAATCCTGAATTATGTAATGAGATACAAGACACTGGAAAACAACAATTTGCATGGTGCCTTCATCCTGTACTGTACACCAGTCATCAGTTCCACCAATTGATCAATTTGGACCTTTCAATCAGTGTGCCAACTCTTGGAGGGCCATAGTCAGAATTTCACTCTGGTTGTACAAATCCTAACCACCAGATGTGTGAACTCTTTTACCGACTGTTAACCATGTTTTCTAGACTTCGAGGTTTTAGCTCTGCGCCATGAGGCTATGTGCTTCAATCAGGATGAATTTTCTGGCAATAACCCACACAATAAGTGTCCGACTAATTGATTCGCCTGGAATCTGGATAGATGTGTTTGTGTGCTCTTGCTTATCGTTGACAGTAAGTGGTCTTCTTGTGCATAAGGTGTAGGTAGGAATCATAAACCTCAATGATGGTGTGGGGCTCCATCCTATATTTTCTATTTTGTAACAAGGTTATTGAATATTCTAATATTGCCTACTTCATGAAAACACAATCTATGAATCCAAGAAGACAAAACAAAACAAAAAAGAACTAAAGCAAATTGCAGAGGTGATCTTGAAGAATCACTTAGTCGTATAAATGTAATCTAATGTTTGAGTAACCATGAGATGACTGTGAGCACAAAAATATGAGTGCTTGTCGTAGACGCCTTCGGATTCGTGCGCCACACCGGAGGATGAAATCGAAGAAAAAAAGACAGTTGAACTTACACGGTTCGCTGCTGAATTCCAGAGACTACATCCACAGCCAGAGATGGGCAATTCACCATTGTTGATTTTTATGTTACAAGACACTCTTCTCCCTGAAATTTTTTCTCCTCCTTTTACAATGATCATGGGATCCACCCTTATCCTATTTTTTCCTGTCCCTGTATCATGGGGTTAAGCCCTTATCTTAACCAATTTAGTTTCCCACAAAGTTAGTGGGATTAGAAACAATTTAATTTTCAATAACTGTTCTCTCCTTTTTTTGACATGTGGCAGACATCAGTTGGGTGTGCACTTATTGGCACTAACAACGACCAATGCCAAAAGCAAGTTCCCAGGACCTAGAACTAATGCAATGAGATGAGCTATGGTGTAAGCAACTTTTTAGGTCAGTCCAACTTCTTCTGAGTCTCACATATGACATAAGACTCACCTTCTGCTATGCATAGTAGACCGTGAGTCCCTTTCACAACCAACCTTTTCTTCCTTCCACTTCATGCAGCAGTGGCTTGATTTGCCAGAGAATCAACTGTAGGTGGGAGAGTGATTGTTTTCTTTCCTTATGGTGATGCTATGGTGGTCTTGTTAGGACTAGGAAAATTAGTGTCTTTTCCCTTTCAGGGGTTTTTTCATTGAGGTAGGTTGGCAGGAATGAGATTGACACTATTGGTCTCTGTGACTTGGGAGGGCGAGGAACTGTACCATTGAAACCTCTAAAAGAATTTTTTTTTTATTAAAACTATATTCCAAGTGTACAGGGTGGCAGTTGAGTATTTAAGTTCATTCTTTATGTGCATTACAAGTATATATACATATTGATTTGTATAAAAAACATCTCTTTCATGGAATATTGAAACTATGGTGGATCAGTTTTGCTTCTTGATATCGTTGTTTCGTGCTGTTTAAAGTTGGACAATGATGCAGGATGTATGATGCAGCTTGACATGCAAAGGCTGGGATATGGAATTAATTACCAAGAGCAATAGAAAAATAACAAACAATCACTAATCACGTGTAGTCAAGGAAGACCACGTGGGTAATTATGTAAGGGTTCGGGCCCAAATAACAATACCGCAAGATGAACCCTCATATAATTATCCGCAAGGGCTTAATGGAAGCTTTAGGCTTCCACCGCCTTAGGGCCTAACCATACAATCCATGTGAAGTTTCTTACGCCTAATCTAGGATTTGAATGAAAGTTCCAAGGCTCAACTCAGTGGATATATACAAGTGGACAAGGATCATGTTAATGATTTACGCAAGGAACCAATTAACAATAACTTCCAACAGTAGTAAGATGATTCAGATCTGTGGGGTGTGTTTGGGCTATGGGGAATTAGGTTTTGGGGTGATTTTGGACAAAATATGGGTAAGATTTGGAGGGGCTAGGCACAATCTGCCAACACATATTGAACCGTGGGATGAGGGGTGCTCTTATTGGGTTGAGGCGTGACTGATATGGGCTGGGAGTGGGATTTCAGTGGTTATAACATGTGTATAGGATTAAAGGTTGGGGGGGTTCTTGTGGAATGGCAGCAACCAGTTTGGGGATTCCCAAAGGTAGCAGCAGCCAAAGTTTAAAAAGGCTAGTTTGGGAACTGAGGCGTTTTATCTCAAAAAAAGTGATTAAAAAAGTAAAAAAATATAATTAATTCTTCAAAAATGAAAAAAAAAAACATATCAAGTGAAAAAAATAACTTAAATAAGCAATAAACATAATTGAGGCTATAACTTTTATTAGGAGCGACGCTGTCGGAACTTTAGCTGAATGCATGAATGCTTATATCAAATCTTAAAAAACATAAAGCACATAACTAAATTACCAAATCTAAGTAGTTACTAAGCTAATTCCACTATCTAGTGTCTACTAATAAAATATCAATACCAACAAAGTAACTAACAAGATAGAGTTAGGAAAGTAGAGCAAGTCTATAATGTAATAAAAGCTAAAATCTAACAAGTTAACATATAAACACAAAGTCCAATAACAAGAACACAAATCTAAATCCTATTCTTCTACAACAATCGTCAATCTTCTATTCTTCTTCATCCCCAATATCATCATCATCTTCCCATTTAATCTATTCTAGATGGGAAAAACTAGGGATTAAAGGTTAGATTTAGTGTTCCTTCCAAAATAAATTGCTTTAGATAACAAGATGAAACCTTTTGGGTCTTTTTTTAACATAAAAGAATAGTGGGGAGGGTATTTTGGGAAAAAGAATGGAAAAAGTGGAAAAAAAATTAAAAAAGGGGTTCAGGTTTTTCAATTTTACCATGTAAATCTGAGGCTTAAGCCTCGAGGCTATTTTTGGGCGCCTCGAGGCGTAAGCCTCAAACGCCTTTTTAAACTATGGAAGCAGCAAGACATGGGGCTATTGCAGGTGGTGGCTGCAAATCTAAGGTGAACTGGGGGAGACAGGTTGGAAGGTTGAGGGGTATATAGGTGATGGCTGCTGGTGTTGGGGCTATGGGGACTGGCGGCTACAGTTTAGGGGCATATTAGTGTGTCGGTCGCAGGCTGGGGCAATAGGGGAGGTGGTGGCTTGCAGGAGTGGGATGTATGGACTCAAAGGGAATCCTTGAAGGTAGATCTGCTAGGGTGTAGGGCAGCAACTCGTTAAGATCAGTCCAAGGTGGATGCTTTGGGTTGATCTCAACAAGCCTAGAGAGCATTGTGGCAGAAGCTGGGAGATTCATGCAAGAAACAATAGAAAATTAAGAAAGTACCTGGAGTTGCAATAAGAATCAAGTCGTTGGCCTCTCACCAAGCACCCATCGCAGGAGGAAATCCAAAAGCTATTCATTCAAGCATTAATTAACCCTAATGGAAAGCATTTAAACAAAGAGACAAAAACTTAATCTAATCTCGGCCCTTGGATCAAAGCAAAGGAGGAGATTTACATCACTTAGAATGTTTTAAACCAAAGTACCAAATAACCAAAACCTAATCACGCAAATTACAACTACGCCACCCTCTCTAAAGACTGAGCCCAGACCCAAGTAAATGGGCCAAAGCTCAAGATGCTCCCTTGTATGCTCTGTGTGGCTCCTCCAACTCCTCTATGCGATGCCAAATGTGCGTCCAGTCTCTCCCAAGTGCGGCAAACATCTCCCACATGCACATCCTCCCAGTGTGGGGTCTTCAGCGATGTGTCACATGTGCACATGGGTCTTCAAAAGTACTCGTGATCAACCCACAATGCAATGTGGGCCTTGTTTTTCCCCCTGTGCCTGTAATAGACCTTGTAGGGTGGTGTGATGTCCGCATCAGGCAGTCTTTCCCTTTTGTTTTGGGATGTCATCTAGAGTTACTATTAATGGTTCACCATAGACATCTTTCTCCTTGAATATTTTTTATGTTAAAAATATTTTTTTTCAATTTTCTTAATTTGACCAGGCAATGGGTGCTGGTCGAGTCAACCCAATCAGACTGGCAGGTTGACCCAGTGACATGTAAACAAATATATTCATTTATTTTTGTATTTAGCTGAAAAAAAGTTACTAATCCAACAACTCCTCCCTCCCTTTAGATACTTTGGGGTGGGGACCTAAACAGACTGATTAGTGGTCTGGTTCCCCCATTTTTCCAGTCCAATTGGCCAATCTAGTCCCGGATTTAAAACACTGATGAATGGTCATATTAAGCATGTGTTTTGCTCTTATATTTAACAAGTGTTCATTTTAGTAGAAAACAGTTCTATAGATATAAATTCTTCTAGTGGTGGAACAACCCTTAATTTAGGGTTTAGGGTACATGCTTTGTGCACTCTTTGAGGGGAAATACTGGGGTACATCAAATCCAACAGTTTATAACTCTTATCCAGGTGATTTTTAGGGCTTTATGTCAACACGTTTGTACGGACTTGATATTAAGTTTTGGGCTTGTCCTACAAGCAAGGTCTAGATATTACTAAGAATGTATTCAAATCTCCATAGACCATTACTAGATGCTCCTTCCATAACCAAGGCCATCTCCAACAATGATTTCAAACTAAGGAGACCTTGTATAAGTGCTCTAACCTCAGCTTCATTAAATTGACCCGGCCTAGAAGACGAAAGAAGGCAAGTTTTAACAACTCTCCCCCATTCCTTAAAATACCTCGAATACTCATGGCTCAAGATTCCCCATTGAACTACCATCAAAGTTGAGTCCTAAGGTCCCATCCAACCAACTTGAGTGTGCATGTGGGGATGAAGGCAGTAAATTGGCTTCACCTTTTCCTTTGCGACTGTACAAAATGTTTCTTCATTATCTTTCACAGTTCACTACTTTGACATGCCGTAATTCCTTCAAAACAATACTTGGACAACCAACACATTCTTGATATCACTCAACACCATCTTCGAGGACCTCCTTTTGCTTTAAACAATGTGCTTGTTCTGTTCCTTCCACAAACCCCACCACAAAGCTAGTGGAAGAAAGTTCTAATAATCCTTCTCTCCCTCAAAAGGGATTAAATAAAAGACCATTCTTGGAAATGTTTCATTGTCTTACTAGGAAAATTCCGCCCAATTCCAAATAGAAAATGAACCTAGTTATGTAATTCATTCACTAGGCATAAGAGGTGCCAGATCCTTCATTTATTTAAAGAATCCATGAATCTATAAAACTTGAGCATTTCATTTCTGTATAATATTGCATATCATTTGGAACTATGCCAAACACACAAAGCAACTCAAGTACCAAGTCCAAGGACAAATTCATAGAAAATGACTTAGAAATCAGGAGCTACTCAAGTCCCAGGCAGATCTCATCCAGTTAAACAAGGCAATATATCTTCCGCCCATGATGATCACATATTGAGTACTCTACAAACTCAAGAGTTAGTGGTCTACACTCTGTCAATAACAATGACTCAACACAAAGTAACATATCTATAAAGCAATCTAATAACATAACAATCAGTAAATTAAATGTATGTCATACATGTAAATATTACAATTGACATGAACACTCACATAACATGTAGCTAAAATGCCCTACAAGTCTAATGAAGTTTTCTTTCCCCATGGAGCAATCAATGTTTCTTCCTATGTATTTTCTCCCTAACAGCAATAGTTCCCTTTCCGTTGGGAAAAATAATAATAAATAGAAGGAAGACATATCACTGGTCAAATTCCTCTGTAAAAATTACTTCTACCATGAGACTCGAACAAATTGATCAAGATGTCTCACAAATATTTAAATGTACTCCCAACTCTTAAAAAACTCGCAAAACTACTCACTATATTAGGTGATTTTAAGAACCATTGGAAAAACTAAAATCTTCTTGATGTGATGGTCATTTTATATTACTTCCAAATTTACTGTTGCTCTGTTGAATCCTTCATGCTATCATTGTTGCTCTCGAATTTTGAACAGTTAAGGTGAAATCAATACCACTGAGATCACTGATAACTTATAAAAGATAAAGTATATCAATCTTTTTAGAAAGTAGAAGTTTGTTTATGAACCCAAATATGTAATCACGACCATTTTCAAGAATCTTTCGACTGAAGAATTCTTTAAATAGAAGCTCTACTGCATAATAAAAATTTCACAAAATACGATATTGGGGTTGCCAGATGGCCCAGATCAATAGTTGCTTGCTGACAAGGACTAGCAACCATGTTCCAATCATTTTAAGAACTTCATCAACTTTCCAGATTCTTAGCTTAAAATATTCTGCATGGTAATATCATCTTGCACCAACAAATGAGAAGTAATCAAATTAAGCTCAATAATCAAAATGGAAATTCATGTCAGTTTAAAACTTAGACTGATACTTAGCGCAATATGAAGAAAGGAGTAAGTTCATCAAGATTATGATCATCACATTCAACGATCATGAAAGTTTCATAACACTATAGACCATTGTAGGAATAAAATGTGATACCAAAATTATACTATAGGACCTAGCACAAATTAATGATGACATTGTGTAATTACAATGAACACAAACAGCTTATTCTAACAAGAAAAACAAGCAAAATGAGCAATCAAATGACATTAATATATACTGGTTCAACAGGACTTGCTCACACCCTACTCGAACGAAAAATGTACAAGAAGATACAACATGTAAGCTGAACAGAACAGGCATCTGACATCACTAGAGAAACAAAACAACAGATAAAGGTGGATTACTTTATAATAAAATTGCCAATGTTTACTTAAGGAAAGGGGCACTGCAGTAAAATCCAATCCAGTTAATGTAATAAGAAAATTAAATTGCTTACAAAGAGAGAATGATTAGTAGAGCAGCAACATTACCAATAATTCCGGATATTGCAGCATGAGGTTCTTTTAGACGTACATCATACGAGGGCCACCAAAACTGACCCTCCTGTGTCTTTATCATGATATCTTTCTTTGTCTCCTTTTGTCTCCAAATGTCCCTGCTCTTCTCATAAGAAAAGGCAGCTTTTGCACATAATCCAGGCATCAGAGCTAAAGGTGGGTCACCACTTGTGCCATTAACAGCCTGTGGATGGCCTCCATTTTTGTGTACACCAAAACGGTATCTCAATCCAGATTCAGAAATGAGGGATGACAAATCCAAGGATATTGCCTCAGGCAGATCCCAATATCCTCCATTCCGGTCAATGAAAAGCTCAGGCCATGCAGCTTCCAATGTAATATCATGATGAGGAAGCTGCAAATATGCTAGATATGTTGAGAAACATAGCTGATAGGATTCTCATGCACACACATGAAGTAAAGAAAGGATGGGGAGATAAAATCGTCCAATAGAGTAAAACTGCAATGAAGAACTTTACCATCAAACAACTTATGTAATTTAGATGTAGACACGTGTCCTAGAGTCAGGTATAGCATGTAAGTACAAGATGTGAGATTAAGAACTACTAACCCTGACAAACCCGATATGCTGATATGAACGTCCCAACGGTCCCGTTATATGTGTATTGGATGTCTCAAATTCTATTGTACAACCCTTGTGTTACAGTACTATTGAGCTTGACCGATTTTTGGGTGTCTATTAGGATTATTGTTGTCATTGAAAAAGTGTTTCTAAAGGGACAAAATTTAAGGTTATTCGTTTGGCTTTTCAATTTGTTGGACAAGTTAAGCCTGTTGCTGGTTCTTGTGCTCTGTTTGATCCACATACAGTGAAGCACTAGATCATCGTTGCCCGTGGACTTAGCCCTTAGTGATGAAACACATAAATCTTTATGAGCCTTTGTATGCATGTGTGTGTGTGATTGTGTTCAGCTCTCTATTTTGTGTTGCCATTGAACCTAGTAGATCCTTGTATTCTATTCCGTAACATTTAAAGTGTCTATGTGTTTAAGATATACATATGTCATTTTCTTTTCTGACTGTCCAAACGAATGATATAGATGAGATAGTTACAATAATCTAACTGGGATTCTATCGATTTTAAATTAAGAGAAGAAGATGGAACCCACAAAATCCCCAGGCTTCCTATTTGTGCGTTTTGTGTATAGAAAGAACATAGGGATAATGAGAATTTCCATTTTCACAAGAATGCCCTGGGTTTTCTCTGGATAGTTGCATCAATATGGGCGGGAAGGGAAGAAGCCATCTTCCTTACCAATGCCATATAGCATATATGTGGAAAACATGTAGGGGAGTCAAGACTAAGATCCATCATCCAATAGGTTCCACTTATAAGATCTTTCCATAACATTATGATCTGTATATCATAAAACTAACAGATTACATGTAAAATACTTATAAGAAAGTAATTGGACAAACAGATACAAATGGTATATAGTTAATAGCTGAAAACAAGAAAAGATAAACCTGGTTTTTCTTCCTAAGAAGGGTGTCAGTCTGTCTCCGACACAACAATTTGAAGAATGGAGAGTCTGCCTCATAGATAACAAGTACTATGAAAGGAAATAAAAGTAAAAAGAATAAATCCATATCTCTTGTAGGAGAACCCCTTGTACATCTTCCTGCACCTGTGGTATACATGAGGCACACGTGCTCATCAACCCAGACCACTTAAATGTTAGGCTGCCCCTTGGGTGGTTTGAACCTAAAAATGAAAAACGTAACAACTAGATGGTCTTATTTCTCTAACCAGTGCACCTCTGCCCATTGATTAGGACCGAAATAAATAAATAAGACCATTGCTTGTGTTTCCATTTTAACCATCCAAGTGAAGGCAAAGAATCAAATCACTCAATCACTGTGTTCTCTGAGCGTTGGCCCAGCCCATCAAAGGGATGGCCTAACATGAGGATGACCCAGATTGATGAGCTGTGTGCCTTGTAATACATCAAAACTATAAAAATACAGCTAACGTGTTTTCCTACAAAAGACACAAGATGTCCTTCCTAAACAGAATAGTAAATAGGTTCCTTTAATCATCATTTCACCAAAAAGAAATAAAATACAAAAGCCCCATGCTTCAATTAAAAAGTACAACACAAATTGTTGACAAAATATCTACTATACAAAAGAGTAAGAACATTTATGAGAGATATCTATAAAGCTTACCTTCTGCAAGAACATTGCTTTAGAGCGGCGTCCCTTCCTCTCACCATGTCCTTCTGTGCTTAAAAGTAATGATGATGTGGGAGTTGGAGAAAGCTGTGTGCACAAACCAAGCGAGTATAGTGACTTATCCAAGAAATGCTTCGCTAAATCTTTAAAAGCGGGTAGTTCCAACTCATCACCTCCAGCCACTTCTGTTTTAATGCTAGATATCAGTTTCTTGGGGCGGAACTGCCCAATTAATCCAAGCCACCTATACCACATGACGATCATTTAAACTTTACAGTATGGTATGAGATTTGAGATACATGGCAAATTGAAGCATCTCTAATCAACATGATACCAAAAACAAATGCCTCCCAACAATTCAAAATCTAACCTCATTATTTTTCTCTTGTTCTGGGCACACTACCCATGTTTAATCAATAAGGACATCAGACTCAAAAGTACCTACGAAGTGGATAATGAATTTCACAAATCTCATCCTGGACCACGTAGTGGTGGATCACATACATATGAAGAACAGTGTGAGGAAGTCAAAAACACTTTCAAAAAGAATTTGGGCAGTTTTATATACAGAAATGTTTGCATCATTTACTAATTATTTTGGACATGAATGGTAAGAAAGGATTTGAATGTAAAGCACTCCATTCCCATTATATACTGCTGAAAGCATTATCTAATGAAGATGACCCTTAATCTTCAAACTCATCACAAGAAAGATTCGTGAAAAATTGTGATGAGAGGCCGAACACAAAGTCCAAAACAAGGAAAGTGATGGAATTCTTCTTTTATCAATGTTTCCACCTACTCATATTAGGATTGAAGGAGAGGCCACACTTGACATAAATTGGATAAAGAAAGAATCTCCTCAGAGGCTCATACAAGAAAACTCCTTTCCCATTATCGTTATTATTATTATTATTATTATTATTATTATTATTATTATTATTATTATTATTATTATTATTCTCATATTTTACTGTTTGTATAAGTATTTGTTATCAGATTTGACTGTTGCTCGAGGTTCACATACACAGAGAAGGGCTTGATCGAGTGGATACTCTTGCTAACTTAGGCTTCGAGATCTCTTCGCTTTTTGATTGGGATCATTTCTCATTTTTGTACTGTTTCCCTTGAAGGGCACCTTTCGTATTTTTTGCTTTTAATAAATCTAGCATTTTTTTTTTTGATTGGTAAAGGAGTGCATTGAAGGAGGGCTGAGGGGGCCCCAAAAACTGTACAAGAGACCGAAAGAAAAGGGGAAGTAAAGAATCATTTATTCAATCATTCTCCATCAGAAATTGAATTATATCCCTAACTCATTATAGGAAATACTATGAAAAGAGAACTCGAGAACAAACGTGCATTGATCTACTGTACTCAATCCGAAATTAAAAATTATGAGAATTATCTCCAAACCATCAAAAGAAGCACAAATAAAAGAATAACTCAATAACCAAACACAGAATTTCATCTCCAAACATCCCCAAAACAGCAACAAATAAGGCAATAAACATGCATTTTATCTAATCATTTTCAATCCGAAATCAATATCCATCTCCATCCCAAGAACAAGCGACGTAAAAGCAATCAAACATGTATTTTAGTAAGTCATTCTCAGTGAAAATAAGAACAAGAAGAACTAAATCAAAATCTATCTCCAACCCATTACAAGTAACAAAAAATTAAAGGAACCCATTACAAAAATTCATCGAAAAATAAACGAGGAAGATAGGAGTTCGTTCTTTTACCAGTTCGAAGTGGCGGGTCTGAGCAAGAGAGACTGAAGTGAGAAGGAGCCAAGCTCCTTCTGTGAAGTCGGAGAGTACGAGGGGATGATACCGAGAGGGAAACCGTTGCCCAAGAACGAGAGCTGTTGAACTCGGAGTGCTCGGCTGGCCCGGGCCCCATCGAGCGGGAAGGGCTCGCCCGGCACGGAACGGGCCAACCCGTCTAGGGTTTGAGGGGTTGACACGTTCAGGTCCCAGAACGTAGAGTCCATCGCCATTCTCAGATTCGCCATTTTTTTTTTGGTTTTGAGTTCCTCGGCTTCTCCTCCTGCCCTCCTTATCTGTCCTGCAGTTGAAATGAGTGTGTTTTGGTTTGGTTTTTGTCTGTATTTTTGGGCGGCTTTTAAAAGAGGTTAATTCTCATGCTGGCGCATTTTAGAAAATAACAGGCGTATGTTGGTAGTTGGTTAGCGAGTAAGACTTTGATGCCAAGTCCTGTCATCAAGGCTGATGACAGGATGCAATAGGAGCCACGTGGCACACTATTAGAGGACTCTGACCGTATGGATGTTTTTTCAATCATTACTACAAACTAAAAATCAGCTTGATTTGTGATTTCAGACCTATGGATCTTTATACCAATGCTCAAACTTCACACAGTTAAAAGCAACCCATGAAAACAATTCCAATCCAACGCCTAGAAAACACTACTCGGGCTGAATTTTGGTTTGTCGGTCCATCTAATGATTAGCCAAACATCCATATGGTCAGAGTCCTCTAAGAGTGTTCCATGTGGCTCAAATTGTGCCATGTCATCAAAGTTTTATTCTTGGTTAACTGTGCTACCCTCCTCGTTCAGGGTTCGAGTCTGATGTCCCGTAGGCCCTAGTGATTTCAAAGCTTGAAGTCTCCCTCCATGCCTGCCGAGAAAATTTTTGAAGCAGCAAAGCAGTGGCCAATAACATGGTTATTGGCGCCACAATTTGCTGTTCAAAAAGCATTTCTGGGTTTGTACGAAAGCAACCACAGATCGTGGCGCCATGTGATTGGCCACTGCTTCAAAAAATTTCTTCATATTGAAAGGTAGAGTAAGCTTTAGGACCCACTTATGAGAAAAAATTAGTTTGTCCCGGGGACCTTCAAACTTTGAAGGCCCCCTCGCAAAATGCCTGACACATACCCATTGTTAACCACCCTTAACTAATTAAGGTGGCGTTTGGTAAAACTTTTTTTAGACCTTAAGTCTGATTCAGCTGAAATTAAAGTGATTTTGGTGATTAAGTTGCGTTTGGTAAACAATTCAATTTTAGCACTTATCACCAAACTCAAGGAAAAAAAGTGAAAAGTAAAAAGTGACCCAGCCTTCACTTATTGCGGTAAGTGAATGAATCTTTAAAAAAGATTACTAAATTCTTTTTTAATACCAACAATGCCCTTTTTTCGAAGCTTTCTCTTTTAAAAACTTACAAAAATATCCTAATAAACATTTCAAAATATCCACAATGCCTTTGACTTAATTTTAAGACTTAAGACCTTCACCCTACAACTTAATTCAGACATAAGTCATTAAGCTACTAGATCTTAAGCACTTTAAGCTTTTAGATTTAATAATTTAATTTACCAAACGCCACCTAAGGGTTTAGAATGGGTTAGGTTTAGGCCTTGACATACGTGTCAGAGATTCTGGGAGGTTTTGAAGGTTCCCCCCCAAAATGTCCGACACGTACCCATTTTTAACCACCCTTAACTAACTAACCAAGGGTTTAACATGGGTTAGGTTTAGGCCTTGACGTACATGTTAGACATTGGGGGGGACTTGAGTTTGAAGGTCACCGAGACCAACAAATCTTCTCTCTCCACAAGAAAAATTACCTGATCCCATGGATCTTCAAACTTTGACTCCTTTGGATGTTTGGTTCACTTCTTGGTGGATCTACAAATCAAAAATCAGTTCAATCGGTGATTTCAAGCCATTGGAATTAACATTTTAATATAATAGTTTTTAGGCAATTGGATTTGAGGATGGCTTTTTAGATGCTAATATATAACTGTTAGAAAATCATCGATCAAACTGGTGTTAGAAATCATCAGTCAAGCTGATATTTGGTGTGTAGGTCCACCAAGAGGTTGACCCATTGGACTCTAAAGTGAGCTCCACATGGCATTTTTGGAAGGGGAGACTTCAAATTTTGAAGTCACTAGGGGGACAGCGAATATTTTCTCCCTCGTTCATACTGGGAAAGTTGAAAGTTTGGTGCATTTTTTTTGCGCATTTCTGTCTTATGTGTGTTGTGGATTCATTAATGGGTTCCTAGGGAAGGACTTAAAAAATCATTATTTTCAGTGAACTTAGAAATTCAGCACTTTAAAAAAGTTGTGCCAAATTTTTTTTGAAATCACTGAAAATATGTGATCTCAGACTTAGGTCTGAAAAAAGTCTTACCAAATACCCTTTAATCTCAATAAATAGCTTAAGTGTCGGGCATCGCTAAGCTAAGACCAGCTCCCTCGGTTAGCTCTAGTTAAGGCTCTAGATGGCATTGTAGGCCTTGGAGCCTTCAGTGCTCAGCCCAGTTGGTCTCGATAAGGAGCTCGCTTGGGTTAGGCTGGCCTCGGTGCAGACTGGGATATTTTGCAAGGCCCGCATGGTTTGGGACTTGGTCACGCCAGCAAAACCATGAGACCGGCTTTTGTTGATGTACGCATTTGGCACAGACCACAGACCAGACGCAAGGCATAGGAAAAACAAAGCTTTGCTATCTGAATCTGTTATAACGGCCATTTTTTTCATTATAACGGTCGTTTTTTAAACCTTGGTTGGGGGTATGTGTCAACAAGTTACCTCGTATTGCAAAAAAGATTTCCATCGAGACTCACATGGCATTAATATGATTGTACAACTGAGGACGTCTTCGCATTCACAGGATTGAACCCGCGATGCCTCTAATGGGCCTGTCTGACCCGATGGGCTTTCAGGCCCAGCCCTAATGTTATTGGGTTCAGCTGCATTTATAGGCAGGGCCTGGGAATGATTTTAAGGACCGTTTCATAAATAGGTCAGGTGGATGGACTTGGGCCTAGCTATTTATTCGGACCATCTCGGCCTGACCCAAATCTGGCCCATTAACAGCCATACTTGTGAGTGGTAGTTGCAAGAGAGTAAAACTTGTGTCACAAGATGTTGTGACGGAAGCCGGTCACAGCACTCAATACGAGCCACGTGGCATCCTATTAGTGGACAATGACTATGGATGTTTAGCCAGTCCCTTGGTGGTACACAACAAATCAGCTTGATCAGTGATTTCTAACCAATTCGATTGAAGTTATTTTCATGGGTTGATTTTAACGGTAGAAATTTGAGCATTATTTGGGTGCAAAAATCCAAAGGTTATAAATCACTAATCAGGCTGATTTTTGGTTGTAGGTCCACCGAGGGACTGGCCAAACATCCATACGGTAATCGCCCTCTCATCGTATGTCACGTGGCTCATATTGAGTGCAGTGACCGGCTTCCGTCACAACATCTTGTGACACAAGTTTTACTCGTTACAAGAAAGGGTGAAGAATATGGGAAGCGTCACAACTCACAATAAAAGGAAGTGGGAAAAAGTCCTATAATCAAATGGACCAGGCTCGAGGGACTCGCCTTTTTTGCACTCGTGCTCTTGGTCGTGGATCCCCGGTTTTGGCTTTAAAGTAGTATAGATAGATGCATATAAAAATATCTAGGCGTCTGCATTTTCTCAAGGCTCAGGCTCAGGCTCAGGCTCCACCCTAAAATGACAGGCTCCGGTTACATGACACAATATGAGCCACGTGGCACACTCTTAGAGGACTCTGACCGTATGGATGTTTGGCCAATTGCTAAGTGAACCTACAAACCAAAAAACATCCTGACTAGTGATTTATAGGCATTGGATTGGACAAATTTTCATGGGTTAACCTCAACTGTGGGAATTTGAGCAGGATTTGAGGTACCAAGGTCCAACGCCTAGAAACCACTAATCAGGCTTATTTTTGGTTTGTGGGTCCACCTAGGGATTGGCCAAGCAACCATACGGTCAGAGTCCTCTAATAGTGTCCAACGTGGCTCATATTGTGTCAAGTAACCTCGGACTCCAGTTGCCGCCCTTAAATGACAGGCTACGGTTGTTTAGTTCCGATCATTTCAATAGAACATTGTTTAGTTCGTATTTTTGAATAATTCGTTCAGTTCATGAATAATTCGCGAACTTACTAACTATGGTCCAGACTCCAGACCCGATGTGATCGGATCAGATCAAGTTATCAGGGTGATCCGGTCCATTGACAGCCCTATACTGCAAGCATACTAAGAACCTAAGAGATTTAAATCTCATTCAAAGTTCTTACTATTTTTAACAACAAATTTCTTGAAAATGGCGTGACAAATAAGATAATAATTATGTTAATAAATGAGTAACAAAAACCCATTCCAAAAAAGGAAAGAGATATGAAATCCAGATTGGCCATTTACTATTTTTAACCAAGTTTTAAAAATCGGCCGATATAACGGATTCGGACCTACCCCGTTACATTATGCACCATTAAAACTCTCAGAAAATAACGGCCGTTATTTTCCGTTATTGAAATTTTGAAATTCAAAATTTGAATTTCAGCGCCCTTTTTTTCATTTTTTTCCCGTTTTGTTTTTTCATTTTTGCCCGAACGTTTTTTTTTCGTTATAGCGGAAAAAACAGTAACGCCCCCAGACCGTTATACTGTTATAACGGTCCCTTTTAAACCTTGTTTTTAACTACAAATTTCTGCAAAGATTGCTTCACAAATAAGAAAATAACTCTGGTAATAAATGAGTAAACAAAACCCATTTCAAATAATAAAAAGAAGGGTATTTTAGTAACACCCCTGTGAAATTTGAAAGTAATTTGTAACACCCCCCTTATACTTTCAAACTTTAGGATAACCCCCTTGACCCAGTTTAATCATCATTAGAATAATGTTAAAACGTGACATGCTTCATGCGCTTGTTAATGCACCCATGAAAGGATCATAATATTGCAAGTACAATGCTAACCGCGTGTGATGCAACACTCCGTTTTAACTTTTAACATAAGTCAACCGCCGTTAAACTAGGTCAAGGGGGTAATCCTAAAGTTTGAAAGTATAAGGGGTACTACAAATTACTTTCAAATTTCAAGGGGGTTTCGCTAAACTACCCTAAAAAGAATAATGAAAACCAGATTAAAAAAATTTGATTACCAAAATCATAAAAACTTACAGAAATGCCATTACAGAATGTCACATAACTCCCAACAGATCTTCCCTTCAAAATTTCCATAAAAAACCCATAATCTACAAGTCTAAATAGATGATTTAGATCAAATAGTGACAGAAGAAAAAGAAAAAGAAAAGAAGAAAATAAAATGAGGCAATCCATCTCTATCTTTTTCCTGTGTTCATCTCTCCTCCTCCTCTTTCATGAAGTAAATGGTGTTGATCTCATCACTGATACTTGCAAGAAGGCTGCGGCTGCCGATTCTCAACTGAAATTCGATTTCTGTGTGAAGTCTCTGCAAGCAAATCCCAAGAGCCAAACAGCAGATCTTCAGGGACTTGGAGTCATTTCAATGGAGATAACCATAACCAATGCGACTAACATGGGTTCATACATTGACACGCTATTAAAGAACCCAAAGGTGGATCCAAAGGTCAAGGGGGTCTTAGAGGATTGCTCGGAGCTTTACTCGGACGCAATCCCTGACGCGCAAGATGCGATCGATGCCTTCAAATCAAAGGATTATGTCACCGCTAATGTCAAAATGAGTGCAGACATGGATGCGTCAACGACTTGTGAAGATGGGTTCCAGGATTTGAAAGTGGCGTCTCCATTGATGGCGAAGAACAACGATTTCTTCCAAGTAACCGCGATCGCTCTCGGCATTATCAATATGTTTCATTGATCAGTTTTCTTAGTGTCTATGTGACACCTTAGTTTTTTAGTTTCAATCATCGTCGACGTATGATCATGTTGTGCTTTGCTGGTTTCATGTCGAATGCGAAATCGAAACAGAAATAAAACAAGCATAGAACCAAAGTATGTAATTCATCCATCAGGAATCTGTGTGTTCTATAAAATTTTGAAAAAGCTTGCTATCTTTAATACTTCTGTAGATGTCAATTCTGATTCGGTCAGATACTAGTATACCAAGAATCGGAACCTATTACATACTTAGGTTCAGAGACTTTTTAATTTGGGTTTTGTTATTAAACTAGTGGGTGCCCCGTGCCCACGGCACTCCCCAACAAAGCATTTGCCCAAATCAGGTTGTGAGTGGCTGAGATTCACCATCCAATTGTAGATAAGACCTCTGCAGCCATCCATATATGAAGCCTATAAGAGGGGGAGACAACCTGAACTGATTTGTTATATAGATAGCCAGTCCTAGAATTGTGATAATCGGGACCTGTTCCTATTGGACAGCGGTTAATGGGGTAGAAATTGACACTGCTAATTAAGATCATATCAAGCCGCCAATGGATTGTATTGTTATCTGCGTGGTAGTAGAAAGAAGAAAGATAGTAATAATAACAGAAATAAGAACATAATGTAAAACTCACTGTTAATTGAAAAATATAATAGATCGAGGCTTGTGTTGGACACAATGGACTCAATCAACACGTCTGGCAAATCGGAACTATGTTCGTACTCTCACATAATACATCATTCGAACGAGACCCAATTCGTTCGAACAAGGTCGTAGGGGTAGTTTGGAGCCAATTTTTCATTCACCCAAAAAGGGTCTTGCTTAACTAATTTAACATCATTATTCTCTATATCAAGAAGATGAAAAGCTAATATGGACCCGCCTAAAAAGATAAGTCTCACTTTTATTTATGCTCAAAGTGACCTCATTACTCATCTTTTTTGGTTTTACAAAACCAAATGTTTCCAAAGTGTATCACACACATTTCTCACCACTAGATATGATTTAACATGATGCTTTTAGCTTCTTAGACAAACAGTTTAGGTTGTATGCTCATGTTGGAATGCCTTAGGTTGGGTAAATTATGAAAATTAATATATTCAAAAAACAAAGAAAATTGGAAATTAAAGGTAGCTGTAGCCAATGCGGGTACGTGATTACGAGATTTTTTTTTGAAGCGGCTGGGTTTTTGAAGCAGCGGTCATTGGCGAATGATAGCGCACCACATATACCTCCTGAGTTACTTTTTAAAAGTTTTTTTTTAATCAAATCCTAAACCCAGGTATATGTGGCAAGCAATCATTGGGCACATGTTGGCTGCTTCAAAAATTCCGCTGCTTCAAAAAATTTCTCCTTGATTACCAAATAGACCTGAACCCATCCATCCTTTTAGACCCAAGTAATAATTAGTCAAGTATTGGTTAAAGGGTCGACACCAGGAAACAACCCATTTTTGACAAACCTTTGGCGGACCCACATAGAAGATGAATCAATGGCTGATTTTTGTTGAGGATGATCTCTATGGTGAGGAGATCATCCTCACAAAAATTCAAATCATTCCGACATGTAGACTGGTTTAGAAGTTGAAGAAGTATGGACCGTCTATTTTTTCCATGTAACTTGAAAACCACATTTGATGGGGTTAGAAATTTCAGAATGGGCTGATTTTTTTATTGGGGTGATCTATACGATGAGGAGATCATCCTCACCAAAAATCAGCCATTGATTCATCTTCTATGTGGGTCTGCCAAAATGGTTGTCAAAAATAGTTGTCCCCCAATCCTGACCCTTGCTAAAAATATAGTGTAGAAGATTAAGGACCTCTTTGGATCACCGGCCATTTTGCACACAAAAAAGAATACCTGTTTTGCGCAAAAGAAAATTGTTTTCGAAAATATTTTTTGTTGGCATCAAAACAGCGATCCAAACAGGCCATAAAGCTTAAAATTACTCTAGAAACATTTATCCTTGATAAGAAAAACTCTCCAGCCATTTTTTATTCTAATAAAATCTAAATTTCCTCTCCAAGAATTGATTTTTCCAGTGAGTTTTCGACCTCTTTCAGTCAACATTTTTTGCATTTGACGAAAATACCTTTCTTATAAAACTATCTTTATTTGTCTTCTAAAAACCAAAAGTATAGCGAGAGAGGGCATTTGTGTCAAATGTTGACTAGAAGAGGTAAAAAGCTCCCGGGAAAATAAATTCCCTTTCCTTATTGGGTCAGGATCGGGGGACAACCATTTTTGAAAACCAATTTGGCGGACCCACATAGATGATTAATTAATTGCTGATTTTTGGTGAGGATGATCTCATCACCATATAGATCACCCCAACAAAAAATCAGCCCATTCTGAAAATTTTAACCCAATCAAATGTGGTTTTCAAGTTACACTGTAAAAATAGACAGTCCATAATTCTTCAACTTCTAAACCAGTCTACAATATCGGAATGATTTGAATTCTTGTGAGGATGTTCTCCTCACCATAGAGATCATCCTCGCCAAAAAAAAATCATCCATTGATTCATCTTCTATGTGGGTCCGCCAAATGGTTGTCCCCCAATCTCGACCCTTCCTTATTTGGTTCCAATTAGTTTATCATTTATAGATGTCCAACATAAAATCTTCAAACATAAACTAGTGCCTAGTAGGGCTATCTATGTATCGGGTTTGGATCAGATTGGCATAGGTCCAGACCCGATCTAATAGTTTATTGGATCATACATTCAGATCCAGACCCAATCCGATCGGGGGTGACCTAATATCGAGTTGGTCTAATCAGTAAAGTGGTTAAAGTTGATTTCAAAATAAAAGTATAAATTCTTAACAAATGGTAGAAGATTTTATGAGTCAGGCTCAGGGGACCCCCTTTTTTTTGACCCCTCTCCGTGTCCCTGTGCTCTGACGTGGATTCTAAGAATCCAACAGTTTCTCAGTGCCGAGCTGGCATCACTTTTTCACTTTTGGGGGCGCTGACATCCACCATTGGATTCATGAAATCCACAGCCGAGCACGCAAACACCAAGAGGGGTCAGAAAAAGAGGGTCCTGAGAGCTTGGGCCTTATCAAAAAACTATTCTTTGTCAAAGGATTAAAATATGAGGGGGGCACTAAACTAAAATTTAAGGGTACTCTTAATAATTAAATTTTTTAAAGGAATTTGAAATCAATTCCGTGTTCGGCAAAATACAAGTTCGAGTATAATTCGGTATTTCATTTATAATTTTGTTTTCAGCAAAATATTTTTAAAAATAAAAATTAATAAAAAAAATTAAAAAAGAAAGAAGTTGACAACATTTTTTGCATTATGGAATGGACTTTTATGTCCAAAAAAGAATAGTCCGGGAATATTTCGCAATAGTTCGTGAATAATTCAGTCATACTCATTAATTTGTGAATTTTTCCAAACATTTCGATAGACCGTTCTTTAGTTCGTATTTTTGAGTAATTCATTCAGTTCAAGAATAATTCGCAAACTTATCAGGGTGATGCGGTCCATTGACAGCCCTAGTGCATACTAAGAAGTAAGAACCTAGGACCATGGTTTAAAAAAACGGCCGTTATAATGAAAATAATGGCTGTTATAACGGTTTCGGACCACCCCCGTTACATTATGTACCGTAAGTAAAAAACGCCCAAAAAATAATTTTCTGTTACTTTCCGCTATATTCTATTTTTTTCTATTATTTTCCATTTTTGAAAATTTGAATTTCAGTGCCTTTTTTTCGTTATTTTCCATTTTTTGCCCCTGAGCGTTACAATTCGTTATAACGGAAAAATGGTAACACCTCCAGTCCGTTATACCGTTATAACGGCCCCTTTTAAACCTTGTTTTTAACAACAAATTTCTTGAAAATCACATGAAAAATAAGATAATAATTGTGTGAATAAATGAGTAACAAAAACCCATTCCAAAAAAAGGAAAGAGATATGAAATCCAGACTGGCCATTTACTATTTGTAACTACAAATTTCCGCAAAGATTGCTTCACAAATAAGAAAATAACTGTGTTAATAAATGATTAAACAAAACCCTTTCCAAATAATAAAAGGGAATTTTTGACATACCCCCCATGTTATCTTTGAAATTTGACATACCCCCCACAAAAAACTGACATACCCACCTATGACTTGGTCCAAGGCCAGTTGACCAATGTTGACCCGAGTTGACCAGCATATTTTATATTAAAAGACATAAATACCCTTGTCTTCAACCTTGGAACAAGGGTTTGGACCAAAACCAAACCCCCAAAATCAAATGGCTGTGCTGGATGGCAAGCCAAATCAAATGACCGGAATCTCATGCTAGTCATCCACCACTCAGACAAAAATTTTAAAAACTATTGGGTTGTCCAATTGTAGACTTGAGCTTGTATTTCCCATCCAATTTTAGCTTAAAAATGGATAATCTCCTAACTATTGTTGTTCAAAAATATGCAATCAATATATGGAGTGAGAATCCCCAATGCTAGTTGAGATACCAAAAAAAGATTTAGAGCTTAATATTTGTATTACAATGCAACTTCAGCCTTAGAAGCTTTTTTTAGTTTGTGTTTCAAAAAAAAAAAGTGGAACTCCAAATACCAATGGCTTTTTTAATTTTCGCCGGAGTAGTAGATGACCGGCATGAGACTCCGGTGGGTTGGTCTCCGGTGATAGACAACTAATCCATTAGTATCACTTGGCTTGCCGTCCACCACATCCATTTGATTTGGGGGTTTGGTTTTGATCCAAACCCTTGTTCCATGGTTGAAGACAAGGGTATTTTTATCTTTTAATGTAAAATATTGTGGTCAATTCGGGTCAACATTGGTCAACTGACCTTGGACCAAGTCATAGGGGGGTATGTCAGCTTTTTTAAAGTATGGGGGGGTATGTCAAATTTCAAAGATAACATGGGGAGTTATGTAAAAAATTCCCATAATAAAAAGAAGCATATTTTAATAGCACCCCCCTAAAATTTGAAAGTAATTTCTAATACCCCTTATACTTTCAAACATTAGGATTACCCCCCTTTACCTAGTTTAACAGTGGTTGACTTGAGTCAAAACGTCACATGTCATTAGCATTGTAATTGCAATATTATGATCCTTTCATAGGTGCATGATGCATGTCACATTTTAATGTTAGTCAAATGATTGTTAAAATCAAGGTTTAAGGAGGCCGTTTTAAAGGTATAATGGACTGGGGGCATTACCGTTAAAATGGATTATAACGGCCAGGGGCAAAAAAAAAGACAAAAAGAAAAAAAATGGAATTTACCAGAAAAAATGGCATTGGAATTCAAAATTTGAAATTGAAAATTGCTAAAATGGAAAAAATAGAATCTAACCGATTTTAACGGCCGTTTTTTTCCACAAAAATTTTCAGAATTTAACGGCCGTTAAAAAAAAAAAAAAAACAGCCATTAAATTCAAAGCGTCAAAACAGGTTTTAACTATTTTTACGGTAACCGGCTTGGGGCGTTACTGTTTAAACGGCCATTAGAACCGTTTATATGGCCGTTTTTAAAACCATGGTCAAAATAGGTCAAGGGGGGTAATCCTAAAGTATGAAAGTAGAAGGGGGGTAATACAAATTACTTTCAAATTTCAGGGGGTGTTACTAAAATACCCTAAAAAGAATAATGAAACCAGATTCTCCATTTAAAAAATTTGATTTCCAAAATCATAAAAAATTGCAGAAATACCGTTACAAAATTTCACATAACTCCCAACAGATCTTCCCTTCAAAATTTCCATAAAAAACCCAGAATCTACAAGTATAAATAGATCATTTAGATCATATAGTGACAGAAGAAAAAAAAATGAAGCTATCCATCTCTTTCTTTTTCCTCTGTTCATCGCTTCTCCTCCTCCTCTTTCATGGAGTAAATGGTGTTAATCTCATCACTGATACTTGCAAGAAGGCAGTGGCTTCTGATTCTCAACTGAAATTCGATTTCTGTGTGAAGTCTCTCCAAGCAAATCCCAAGAGCCAAACAGCAGATCTTCAAGGACTTGGAGTCATTTCAATGGAGTTGGCCATAACCAATGCGACAAACATGGGTTCATACATTGACACGCTATTAAAGAACCCAAAGGTGGACCCAAAGGTCAAGGGGGTCTTAGAGGATTGCAAGGAGCTTTACTCGGACGCAATCCCTGACGCGCAAGATGCGATCGATGCCTTCAAATCAAAGGATTATGTCACCGCTAATGTCAAAATGAGTGCAGACATGGATGCGTCGACGAGTTGTGAAGATGGGTTCAAGGATTTGGAAGTGGCGTCTCCATTAACGGCGAAGAACAACGATTTCTTCCAAATAACCGCGATCGCTCTCGCCATCATCAATATGTTTCATTGATCAGTTTTCTTAGTGTCTATGTGACACCTTAATTATTGTTTTTAGTTTCAATCATCGTCGACGTATGATCATGTTGTGCTTAATTTGCTGGTTTCATGTCGAATGCGAAACCGAAACAGCAAAAAAAAAAAAATTTTGATCCCAAACCCCAAAATGCCGTCGAAATCGAAATCTATCACGAACCCATTACTAGAAACTAAGAAGAAGATCCAAGAACGACACCAAATTTGATTCCAGATCATCTAAATCCATTTCCTCCATTACGAAGATCCTCCCTTGGAGGATATACTCTTCAAAGCGCAAGAACTCCATTCCCTACCTTAAGGCCATTAAGGCTGTCACCTAAGGCACCCAACATGGCAGCTCAAATGGTTGGTGTGTATCCACCTCTTTCGAGAGGTCGTGGGGTCAAAACCCACACAGGTAGATTTCCTCCTTTGAGCAGTGTGCCAGGAATAGAAATTCCCTTTAACCGGCTTGACCGGGTCCGCGCAGGTTTCACCTGCTAATCCGTGGGGCCCTCCCACGATGGTGACTACAAAAAAAAAAAAAAAGGCTGTCACCTTAGGCCCCTAGGCCCTACTTAGTACATTTTTTCGGGCCCTACTAACTACATGGATGTTTAGACGAAAAATCAACTTGATTGGTTGTCTCTACCCACAGATTTTAATACCTTTTACAATTGATTCTAGCCGTTGAATTCAAGCATGCATGTTTTTTGGGTAGTAAATCTAGTAGTTAGAAATCATCAATCAAGTTTTTAGTGCGTTTATCCACCAATAGGTGGGCTGAACATCACACAGTCGTTGGGCCCAAAAAATGATGTAGGGCGAGGAGCTAGAGTCCTCTGCATGGACTTCAACGGGAGTCCTTTGCGTCTAAAATTTTTTTTGTAATTTTTTTTTTATTATCAAGAATAATTGTTAAATAATGATTTTCTATTATATAGAGAGTTAAATTTTTTAATTAATACCATATATATTAATATATTAAATATAAAAAAGGCCTTATATAGAGTTTTCGCTTTATGCCTCAACTTGTATCGCACGAGTCGGCCCTGCTTACCGAGGACATGTCTACATAACAATTGTAAGTTCCTGCAGTAAGGCAAACAAGAAAATTGTTCCAAACAAGAAAACTGGTCTTATAATCTATTTAGAATATACTTGTAGCTGCAACCAAACACCACGTTTCTTTATTATCTTGCAGTGCACATAAAACGTGAACTTGTCATAGTTTTATAGGGGTGTGTAATGGGCTGGGCTTGCTTGATGAACTTTAGGCCCAGCCTCGCTATATGCAGTTTGAGCTGCATTTATGGACCTGGAAGCTTCGGCATACAACAAAAATACAGAAAAGTTCGAGTATAATTCGGGTTCGTGATTTGAAAATTTGTTAAGAAATTCATAAAAAAAAAATAAATAAATAAATAAATCAAAATGTAATGATTTTACAAAAAAAAATTTGCATTAGAAAATATTATTTAATAAATCATATATCATGCCTTTCCTTATAAAATAAATGTAATTTATCGAATCTTTGAAAAGTTCAGCCCTATAATATGATTTTGGGAATTTTTGACATACCCCCCCATGTTATCTTTAAAATTTGACATACCACCCCCCCCCCCCCTACAATTTGAAAAAGCTGACATACCCCCCTATGACTTGGTCCATTGTCAGTTGACCAGTGTTGACCCAAGTTGACTTTCAAATTTTGTATTAAATGGCAAAATTGCCCTTGTCTTCAAGCTTGGAACAAGGGTTTGGGCCAAAACCCAAACCCCAAATCAAACGGCTGTGGGGATGGCCGGCCAAGAGATTCCAATGGGTTGGCCGCCCATCACCAGCGACCAACCCACCGGAGTCTCATGGCCGGCTGGCCACCACCCGGCAATAATTTTAAACCCAAGGTTTAAAAAAAAGAAAACACACAAAGCATACAATTTTAGTTTTAAAATTTTCATTAACAAAAATGAAAAACATGACAAAGCAATTTATATTTCAAATTTTTGAGATGTGGATTTTGGAAAGATGGGTTCTCTCAATTTTAAAATTTCATTCTACAATAAAATTTCATCTTAATTATTGTTTTTAGTTTCAATCATCGTATGATCATGTTGTGCTTAATTTGTTGGTTTCATATCGAATGCGAAACCAAAACAGCAAAAAAAAAAAAAAAATTGATCCCAAACACCAAAATGCCGTCGAAATCGAAATATATCACGAGCCCATTACTAGAAACTAAGAAGAAGATCCAAGAATGACACCAAATTTGATTCCAGATCATCTAAATCCATTTCCTCCATTATGAAGATCCTCCCTTGGAAGATATACTCTTCAAAGCTCAAGAACTCCAGTCTCTACCCTAAGGCCATTAAGGCGGTCGCATAAGGCCCCTAGGCCCTACTTAGTACATTTTTTCGGGCCCTACTAACCATATGGATGTTTAGACGAAAAATCAACCTGATTGGTTATCTCTACCCACAGATTTTAATACCTTTTACGATTGATTCTAGCCGTTGAATTCAAGCATGCATGTTTTTTGGGTAGTAAATCCAATAGTTAGAAATCACCAATCAAGTTTTTAGTGCGTTTATCCACCAATAGGTGGGCTGAACATCACACAGTCGTTGGGCCCAAAAAATGATGTAGGGCGAGGAGCTAGTCCTCTGCATGGACTTCAACGGGAGTCCTTTGCGTCTAAAATTTTTTTTGCAATTTTTTTTTATTATCAAGAATAATTGTTAAATAATGATTTCTATTATATGGAGAGTTAAAAAATTTAATTAATACCATATATATTAATATATTTAATATAAAAAAGGCCTTATATAGAGTTTTCGCTTTATGCCTCAACTTGTATCACGCGAGACGGCCCTGCTCACGGAGGACATGTCTACAACAACTGTAAACTCCTGCAGTAAGTCAAACAAGAAAATTGTTCCAAACAAGAAAACTGGTCTTATAATCTATTTAGAATATACTTGTAGCTGCAACCAAACACCATTTTTTTTTTTAATTTTGCAGTGGACATGAAACGTGAACTTGTCATAGTTTTATAGGGGTCTGTAATGGGCTGGGCTTGTTTGATCGACTTTAGGCCCAGCCTCACTATATGTAGTTTGAGCTGCATTTATGGACCTGGAACTTCGGCATACCGCAAAAATACAGGAGAGTTCGAGTATAATTTGGGTTCGTGATTTGAAATTTGTTGAAAAATTCATAAAAAATAAGAAAAGAAATAAAAACAAAATGTAATGATTTTACAATTTTTTTTTGCATTAGAAAATATCACTCTGGATTGATCTGGATCGCCCGATCCAGCTGAGTTGACTCGCTGAGTCAAATCATTTTTTATGTTTTTTTTTTTTCATCCTAAGAAGCTGAAATGGATCAAGTCAAATTTTTATGATTTTTTCACATTTTATAATTTTTTTATTTATTTTTTAAATTGTGTCTTGGGATCACGCCGGATCAGTCCGATCCAATTGATCGGAATCAGGATCGGAGGTGGCCGATCCCGAGACTTCGAACCTTGCTTACTAATTATAAATATGCCTGAATGCCAAATCCGCCCCCCCCCCCCCCCCCCACAATTCCATAAGCCACTAATTTATTAACCATTTTTGGACTATTTGGAAGTTGGAATATTTTTCCTACTGCCAAAGGATAAGACTATATGGATGGCTGATCATTCAAACGAGATCTCTTCCAATCTATATATCTATACTATAGTAGAGAAGTGGGCAGCGTCCCTTTCTCTCCTCCACATCAAGTTGACATGGCACTCTCCTCATGCAGAGTGCCATGTCATCGACACCGAATTTTCTATCATCTATTCTTCTTTCATGTATTAATACAATTAATGACTATATCAAAATGTAATTGGTAACAATAAGTGTATATTATTCCAAAATCGTTACATACTATCTAAAACGTCTATCTCCTCTCTTAAAACATTTATTTGGTTTCTTAAAACATCTTTCATTTTTAAAATGTTTCTTTGTTTTCTTAAAACTTCTTAAAATTCTCCCTAAAACTTCTCTACGCTTTCCTAAAACGTTTATTTGATTTCTTATAACGTCTTTCATTCTTAAAATGTCTCTTTGTTTTCTTAAAACTTCCTAAAACTCTCCTTAAAACGTCTCTACGCTTTCTTAAAACGTCGATATATATTTTTTTACCTAAAACTTCCTAAAATGTCTCTGCTTTCCTTATAAAATCTCTCCATCCATTGTCCAATGGCTAAAACGTCTCATAGAAAAAGACGCAAGAGCAAAAAATTTCTCTACATTGATGCGGGCTAATCAACTTATTGACCATGTATTTTTTTTGCTTCATTGTATATTTTTTCTCTTTTTTAGATTATTTTTTTTATTTTTCTATTTAATTAGACAAAAATTGTACATGGATGGAGAAAACATCAGTGATCTTTTACACAACTCTCCACAAAAATTACAGGCATGTTTCCTCCACTTCTCCTTAAAATTTTTATTTTCTTTTATTTTTTTTATTTATATTCTATATATATATAACAGATTGAAAATAGCGTGATGAATCGACGCAAATCTGTTATTCTTAACAGCAGTTGCCGAGTTCTTTAGCACCCGCTTGGACTGATAGAGCTTTGTAGGCAACAAATGAAGATAGAATAATGTGATCGGCTGATCCTTTGTAGCATGATCAATTATCAGAATTTTAGAAGTGCGGGTGAATATATTTTTTGAAAACTCGGAGCTTTGAGAAGTTGCACATCAAGCCAAAGAAAAAAAAATTGAGATAATTTTTGCTCTTGGCTACGAGGAATACTCTTAAGAATGAATGGACGTATGAATGTGGATAAAAAAAAGATTGTCTTTTTTTTTTTAATATCAATTTGATGTATATGACCATATTAGTTAAGAATTATAATGTAAAATTGTAAACTAATAAGGATGTCTTGCTTATTGTATATTTGTAATTTTTTTTTTATCTTAAAGATATTAATTATGAAGTCGCCAATAACTCATTTTAGTCTTACGTAATTGTATTAACCTTTTAAAGAACGTGGTAACATAATTATTCTAAATATTTTTTAGAGATTTTTTTACTAAATATATTTAGAGCATAGTGTTAAATTTGTAGGTATTTTTTATATGCAAGGGTTCAATTATATTTTCCTTTTAATTTTTATTTAGTCATAATGAAACTTTTTGTTTTTTATGAATTTATTTGTTTATAAAGAAATTCCTTTTAATCACGGGCCAATAACACTAGTTCTATACTAAAGGAGATCTCCTAGGTGGGACCTATCAACTTGTAGGGTCCCAAGTACCTGACAGGTCCAACCCGATTGGTAGGGTCCGGATTAGTATTCTATTTAAGTGTAAAAGGAGATAATTAATATATTTTTTTTCAATAATTAATACACAAATTTAGATTTCCTAATCTTAGAGATTGTAGAGAGAGAAAGAGATTAGATTTTGTTCAATAGGAAAGAGATTAAATATTTTTTCTAATAATTAATGCACAAATTAAGATTTTCTAATCTTAGAGATTTAGAGAGAGAAAGAGATTATATTTTATTTCTATAATAAATAAGGGATTTGATAAAATCTTAATTTTCTTCAAAGTTTTACCGAGTTTTGGTTTTGACCTGGACCGAAACCTAATCACGCGAAACCAAAATTTAAATCCTTGCTTGGTATAATAAGAAACTGGGTATTTATCAGGTCAGTTCTGCAACTACATGTTTCATAGCAGGAACCAGAACTGATATATGTGTATAACTAGTGGGTGGCCTGTGCCCTCGACACTCTCCGAACAAAGCATTTGCTAAAATTGGGTGTGCGAGGCTAAGATCCACCGTCCATTTGGGAGATAAGATCTCGGCCCTTCTTTGTTGAAACCAATAAGGGGGCCGGGATAAGAGATAAGACAACTTCCCTGCTTTGTTATATACATAGGGTCTGGTTCCAGGGTATACTGTAACCGAATTGGAACCGTCCCTTGCGGCGTGTTGACACCATTATTTTGAAACCCCTATATTTGCACCATATGTTAAAAAAAATTTTAAAGTGCCAAGTGCAAAAAATGGTAATTTTCACCTGAAAATAACCTTTATTTTCTCACACAATGTAGGTGAAAAATGAAAAGTGTAGTGAAAATTTAAAGGATCCAAAAATCTTTCACCAAACGAAACCCCTCCAAGCCCGGAATCCATTTCCCTTCCACAATATGCCTTTATTTTCTCATATGATTGAAATATATGTTCCCAGGTGCAATCAACAGCCATTTAAGGCATTTCCCCTCGGGAAAATTTTCCGTGCAATCAAACACGCCGTAAGATACTTAAAATTACTGATTCATGCGTAACAAAATATACGAAACATTCTAGTTGAGCTAAAAGCGGTTATCAAGCGTAATAATTTTCGTCCATGTTTCGTGTTCTGAGAGTCTTTTGATTCTTTTGCGTAAGATAGTACATGAGCTTTTCGTGTGTTCTTGAAGTTTTAAAGAACTAAAAGGTCAATTTCAGAGATTCTAGAGTGTCGATTTCAATAAAAAAATCCATGCATTAAACAAATTTGACCAAAAATATAGCAAAACCCTAATAATTATGCTCAAATCGTATTTGTGGTCCATAAACCCTTAATTTTGCACTTCAACTCATAGATTTTTATTTTTATTAGTCCAAATATTGTATAAAGAGGGAGATCGAAAAGATCTCAAGGAAACAAAGAGACGGCGGGATCCGCCAAGTACAGGGGTAGACTGAAGCTCAGTACAATCTCTCCAGCAAAGAGTCAAGCCTAAACACCAAATCTCCAAAGAAGATACCTCTCATATCCAGGAAGATGCTACCCTAATGAAAAAGATAGGCCTTGATGCTTAATATAGTTTCATGAATGGATCCTTCCTTACTTTTGAAAATTCTCCTATTTCTCTCCATCCAAAGACCCCGTATGACAGGAACGGAACCATCCTCCAAATAATTTTACCCCCAGATGAAAGAACAAGTTTAGGCCAACTACCCAGAAGTGCTCTAGTGGACTCCGATGGGGCCCAAAGAAGGCCCTCTAATGCTAGACTTTTTTGGCAACGATTAATCTTGGTTTTTTTTTTTTTCCTTTTGTTCTTGACATCCGCACGTTTCAATGATGCACCAGACTAAGATATTTGGGGTCGGCAATATGAATCATATTTCACCATTAAACTTTTTTAAGAGCTATATCTTATGTTGCCATCATCACGGAACTTCCTTAATTTACTACAATTTCCCTAAAGAACACCTCGTGTCGAAAGAATAGATTAAAAAATTGCGCGCGTATTTGCCGCCGTCGATGGTGTCATCTATGGCTGTAGAAAAGTATGCGTGATAAAATGTAATTTAAAAGGCTACATAATCATGGTGGGTTCTACCTTAAGGCCATTAAGGCGATCGCCTAAGGTCCCTTGCTGAGAGAAGTCCACAGCCTAAGTCCCATTAACCAGATGGATATTTAGCCTACCCCTTATTGGATATACAAACCAAAAATCGACCTGATTGATTATCTCTAGCCATACATTTTAGGACATGATTCTAGCCATTAGATTGAAGCATGTTTTTTGGGTAGTAAATCCAATGGCTATAAATCATCAATCAAGTTGATTTTTAGTGCGTTTATCCACCATCTGCATCGATTGCACCGGGAATCTCTGCATCTAATTTTTCCCTAGTTTTTTTATTATCAAGAATAATTTTTATATAAAGATTTCCAATAATATAGAGAGTTTAATTTTTTTAATTAATATCATATATAATATTATATTAAATATAAAAAAGCCTTATATAGAGTTTTTGCCTTAGGCCTCAACTTGTATCGAGACGGCCCGTATATATTATTATTATTATTATTATTATTATTATTTTAAAAGAATATTTTTTTAGTCCACTATCACCCATACCATGTAGAAATCAGTTAAAATGTGACGTTGTGAAGGAGAGTTTGGGGGGCATAAGCATCATCTAGCCCAAAAAACGTCAATTTGTTCTTTGCTACAAAAATAGCTAAGGGCATTTCTGTCATCTAATAAAAACAATTCTTTTTAATTTTATCATAATCTTTATTACAATCCATCCCGAGTGTTGGTCCTATCAAAAATTGCCACGTGGCTCAGTTTTGGGGCTTCCAGACTGAGCACAATTCAGCTGTCCCACCTCTTGGAGGACCTACATACCAAAAATAGCCTGATTGGTGATTTTTAGTCATGGGATTCCAGCTTTTTTCATGGGTTTATGTCTAGACATTCGATTCGAGTGTTTTGGGGGTACTTGAATCAAATGGCTAGAAATCACCAATCAAGCTGATGTTTTGGTGTGTAGTCCACCAAGGAGTCAGTGGGCCCGAAGGTATTTTGGGAGGGAATACTTCAAATTTCGAAGTACACTGGGGGACGTCTAACTTGCTTTACCCACTGACCCATCCCTTGGTGAACTTACGTACCAGAAATCATCATGATAGGTGATTAGTAACCGTTGGATTTGAGTATTTCGGGCTTCATGAAAAGGCCCCAGGGCAAAAACATTGGGTTTAAGCCCATAATGAAAAATTCTCAAATCCAATGGCTAGGGATTATCTATCAGACTGATTTATGGCATGTAGGTTAACAAAGGCTGGAGCCAGATATTCATGGGTCAGTGAACCCCAGAAGCATGTCAAATAGCACGCGGGATAGGTACTAGTGATTAGGGGTGTCAATGGATCGGTTCCAGTTCAGTTCCTAAGGCACCCAGAACCAGAAATAATGTCGATTCTTATCAGTTCCAGTTCTCAAAATGATGGATCCCGAACCAGAACCGGTTGATTGGTTCTGGTTCCATTTCCGTGTATATCAGTTCTAATCTCGATAATATGACGATTTTTTCGGTTCTGGTTTCTATTTGTTCGGATCTAATATCAAACTACCCAGAATCGGAACTGTTAGTATTGTTTTGATTCCAGTTCTTTTTCAGTCCTGTCCCAAAAATGCTAAAACAGAACCCATATTTTCGGTTCCAATTAAACGGTTACAAATTGACACCCATTTTAGTGAACAACACCATTTGTTTCCTCTTATAAGATTTGTCGTCTTTATAATTACCAAACTACCCTTCGAATATCCCAAGAGGCGATCTCCTACGGGCCCATTAGCCCATAACGGCCACAACTATATAGTAATCCCATAGAAGAAGAGCTAGATCCAATCCCAAAGAAGAAAAAATGAGAACTTGCTTCTCTTCCTTCTCTTTCTCTCTTCTTTCATGGTGCAACAAGTTTCGATCTCATCGACGAAACTTGTAAAAAATCCGCGCAAAGCGATCCAAACTTGCGCTACGATTTTTGCGTCGCTTCGCTCCGAGAAGATCCCAAGAGCCAAACCGCGGATCTTCAAGGACTTGGGCTCATATCAATGGAGTTAACCTTAGCCAATGCGACTCACACAAACACATACATTAAGAAGCTTTTGAAGCAAAAAAGATTGAACCCATATGTTAAGAGTTGTTTAATTGATTGCTTGGAGCTTTATTCGGATTCGATTCCTACGATGAAAGACGCCATCGAAAACTTCGAAAGCAAACGCTATTTTGAAGCTAATATCAAAGTTAGCTCAGCCATGGATGATTCTGCAACTTGTGAAGAAGGGTTCAAGGAGAAGAAAGGTGTTGTGTCTCCTTTGAAAAAGAAGAATGGTGATATGTTCCAATTGACTGCGATCGCTCTCGCAATTATCAATATGTTTCATTAATTGTCCTATTTTGTGTTTTTTTACCAGTAAAAAAAAATGTTATCTTATCTATATCTATACCAAGGTTTAAATGGGGCCGTTATAACAGTGTAACGGACTGGGGGTGTTACCATTTTTCCCGTTTTAACGAATTGTAACACACGGGCAAAAATGGAGAAAAGGAAAATATTGGAAAAACAGAAAAATGGCCCTGAAATTCAAATTTCAATAACGAAAGAAAAAAAAATAGAAAAAAATGGAAAATAATGGCCATTTTTTCACAACTTTTGTGAGAAAGTGTCAAAACGGTTCATAACGTAACAGGTTTTGGGCGTTACCGTTTTAACGGCTGTTAAATTCATTAAAACGACGTTATTTTAAACCATGATCTATACTAATTTAAAGCCAAATTGGGGTTGGGGCACACCCTTCACATGGTGACCTAGGCACCAAAAAACCAACCCAATTGGTAATCTGGTTGTTGGAGTTCAGCATTTTATTATGGGCTTCATGAACAGGCTCATGAATGGGCGCAAGTCCATGATGAAGAAATCTCAAATCCAACATGTAGAAAATCACCAATCAGGCTGATTTTTGAAGTGTAGGCCCACCAAGGAATGGGTAAAAAATTCATGGTTCAGTGGGCCCAAAACATTCTGCCACGTGGCATTTTGGGATGCTTATATCAAACTTTTGATACAGATATCTATAACAAAGTTCTTTCTCTCATGTCATTGTCTAACATCCGTGTAAGTTACCTTTCCTGTTCTTCCTAAAATTCATTTTTCTTCTTTGGTTGCGGATAACTCTTGAAAAGTTTAAAGTTTTTTTTTTAAAAGGGCGCAAGTTCTAACATGCGCATTATTCACATATGCGCATTATTTACGAAATACCATTTTTTTGTTATAATATTAATGCCATTTTTTAAAACATGATTTATTCCTTTCACAGGCAAAAGATATAAACACCCCTCATATCTCCTCATCAAGGATAAGGGGGTGTTTGGATTGCCATTTTTCAAAAAATATTTATTTAAAAAAAAATGACTTCTCACAAAATGCATTTTTGAAAATATGTTTTTCTTAAAAAAGTTGTTTGGAATTGGATCACCATTAATGCAAAATGTCTTTATCTTCTTTTAGTTGGCCCACCACTATAATGACTTTATTTTTTGGAAAGGGACTTCTACCAAAAATTGTTTTTTTTATTTTTATTTTTTATTTTTTCTAATCTCTCTTTTTGCCTCAGGGCCAATAATAAAAATATCAATGATATAACATGTTTTAAAATCAAGTTAAAGTAACGTCACTAGCATGAAATGTTGAACTACAGCCCAACTCCCATGCTGGTGTAAACGGACCGGGCTGGGCTTCCTTTGGGACTGGCCGTTAGCTAAGATCCCAAGCCCAGGCCTGGCCCTATGACCTTAGTTCTATTGAGCTTTGTGCCGGGTCCACTTAAAGCCCACTTTTTATATAAACCTTTGAAAAATTTAAAAATATATAAAAGGAACAGGTTTTGATGACCAACAAAAGTGAACCAAAAAAATTCACGTTTTTTCTCGACCGTGGATCCCGAGAATCCAACAATGGGTTTTGCTTTTGCAAAAGTGATGGCAGCTCAACACTATTAACCACCGTTGGATTCACGGGATCCACAGCCGAGAAAAATGTGAACTTTTTTGGTTCACTTTTGTTGGTCATCAGAACCCGACCCTATATAAAAAATAATTGAACTTTATTATATTTATAAAATATGTGTACAACGAACATTATAGAATTTAAAAATAACATCAACAGTTTTTTTTTTATCTTATATCTATGATATAACAAAACATGAAAATTGTCTCCCCTCTTATCCGGTTTCATAAAGGATGGCTGAGATCTTATCCCCCCAATTGGATGGTGGATCTCAGCCACTCACACCCGATTTTGGTAAACGCTATGTCGGAGAGTGCCGTGGGCACGGACCACCCACTAGTCTATATAACAAAACAGGGAAATTGTCTTATCTCTTATCTTCTCTTATCCGGTTTCAACAAAAAGTGGCTGAGATCTTATCCTCCAACTAGATGGTGGATCTCAGCCACTCACACCAGAATTTGGCAAACACTTTGTCAGAGTGTTATGGGGTGTCACCTACTAGTCTATATAACACAACGAGAAAGTTGTCTTATCTTATCCAGTTTCAACAAAGAGCGACTGAGATCTCATCCTCCAAATGGATGGTAGATCTTAGCCACACACCCGATTTTGACAAATGCTTTGTCGGATAGTACCGTAGGCATGGGCCACCGACTAGTATATATATACGAGGGGTGCGCCATGTGCGTTGCACATGCACCTTACACATGGAAGCATCTTACTTGTGGCACCCTCGTAGAGATCATTGACTGTATCCATGTTTGGCCCATCCCTAAGTGGAACTGTATGCAAAAAATCAGCCCGATTAATGGTTTTTGAGGATTTGATTGGAATGGTTTTTATAGATTTCAAGAATTATTTGGGTACTCATATCCAAAGGTTTGAAATCACTAATCCGACTGATATTTGGTATATAGGTCCACCTAGGGATGGGGACAAACATCCATAAGGTCAGTGGTCTCTAAGATTGTGCCACGTGTCAAAGAAATCGACCAATCCGATAGGTTTGAAAAATCTAGGCCCGACCTTGGGTTGGGTTGGATCAGGGTTCACAGCCTTTAAGGTTGGGTTGGGCTAGGGTTGACCCAACCCAATAGAAATAACATTGTAAAACTTTAAGTAGAGTTTATTAATAACAAATTTTTCATATTATTTTATGACTTGTGACAAATAATATATGGGTCAGGATCGGGAGACAATAATTTTCACAACATTTTTTACAACAATTTTGGCTTACCCATATGGAAAATGAATCAATAGCTGATTTTTGGTGAGGATAATCTCCTCACCATATATATAGATCACTCTACTAAAAATCAGCCCATTCTGAAATTTCTAACCCCATCAAGCGTAGTCTTCAAGTTAACAGTAAAAATAGACGGTCCATAATTCTTCAACTTCTAAATCAGTCTACAAATGTCAGAATGATTTGAACTTTTGTGAGGATGATCTCCTCGCCATAGAGACCATCCTCGCCAAAAATCATCCAATCCAAAACTTATAATTTATATATTGGCTCACGCCAAATTTTTGTTGTAGAAAATTGTTGTCTATATATATATATGTGTGTGTGTGTGTGTAATGCTATTCTTACTAATATTCTTACTAATGGACGTGGGCCCCATGTGCAGATGAGTTAAGGGATGATTTTTGGTGAGGGTGATCTCCTCACCATGGAGATCATCGTCACCAAAAATTAGTAATTTTTAAAACTTCTAACCCTACCAAATACGCACCTAAATTTAACGGTGAAAATGGATGGTCCAAAATTTTTCATTTTGCAATTCACTTTTCACAAGGCTACAAATGTTGGAATGGGTTGATTTTTTGTGTGGTTCATATCTACATTGAGAAGAATATTATCACCAGAAATTAGCTATTAACTCATGCATTTGGGCCCCACGTCCATTAGTAAGAATATTAATATGAATAGCATTAGTCATTCTATCCCAGCCCATATAATTTCATACAATGTTTTTTACAACAATTTTGGCGTACCCACATGGAAGATGAATCAATGGTTGATTTTGGTGAGGAAGATCTCCTCACCATATGGATCACCCCTACAAAAAATCAGCCTATTCGGAAATTTCAAACCCTATCAAATGTAGTTTTCAAGTTAACGATAAAAATAGACGGTCCATAATTCTTTCAGTTGTAAACCAGTCTACGAATATCAGAATGATTTCATTTTTTGTGAGGATGATCTCCTCACCATAGAGACCGTCCTCGCCAAAAATCATCCCATTCCAATACTTCTAATTTATAAATTGGCTCGCACAAATTTTTGTAGTATAAAACTTTATATGAAATTGTTGTATATATATAAGTTTTAGTTAGTTATATAATTTATCTTAAGGTTAAAATGTTCTTTCTTGTCCATAGGGGGATGTAACAAGGAGAGGTATAGTGATTTTTGTTACTCATGCTACCCTCTAGGCCCACTGACCGCATGATGTTTGGCCCATGGTTTAAAAAACGGCCGTTATAATGGATTCAGACCTCCCCCGTTACGTTATGTACCGTTAAAACGTCCAAAAAATAATGACCGTTAATTTTCCGTTAAAACGAAAATAATGACTGTTATTTTTCATAAAAATTTGAGTAAAAAATAACCGTTGTTTTCCATTTTTTTGTTATTTTCCATTTTTTGAAAATCTGAAATTCAAAATTCAAAATTTGAATTCCGGCGCCGTTATTTTCCAATTTTCCCCTGAGCATTATTTTCATTGTAATGGAAAAAAACGGTAACACCCCCAGTCCGTTATAACGGCCCCTTTTAAACCCTGGTTTAGCCTACCTTTGGTAATTAAATTAGAATAAGCTATTCTCTGTCAATAAAAGTAATAAAAACATCCCTTTTATAGATGAAATAAATTAATATTTATCTTTTTTATTAAAATAATAAATAATTTATTTATTTATTTTCTGATTTTAATATTTATTTAAAATGGCGTGCTCATGGAACTTATGCCTCAGTCTTTACGCCATTAAAGCACCTCCCCCACGCCACGACTTCACGTTTAAAACATTGGTCTAGATCGTTAAGAATATGCACCATTTTGCTTAAAATGGACCTGTCCCAAAAAGGCAAAAAAGAAAGATTTGCGTACGTTTGCAGACTCAAAAGTATGGAAACATTGTATCCACCGTTGAATACTCCTTGAAAATCGTGTTTTTAATTTATAATTTTTTTTTTTAGAACATTGAAATAACACGGTTTTCAATGGATATCCTGCAACTGTAGGAGAGAGGCCGGTGATGGAGTTGTAGAGTGCAAATATGGTAACTGAGATGGGACACATTGAAAGCATGTGCCAATACATAACAGTTGTACACATTCTTATCAATCTAGACCGTCCAATTAGTAACCTAGTCTGAAAGTTTGACACATATCCTCCCCTTAATAGTTTTTTGGATGGCTAGAAATAACAAGATCACTAATGAAAAATAAAAATAAAAAATTCATACTTCTAGATGGTCAGGCCCATCCAATAAGCTGATTTATTTTTTGTCCAACACCTGATAAGATCAACAAGCATGTAATAGTCTGTGAAGCATTTTTCCCTATATAGCTATCGAACGCATAAAAATAAGCCACCTGGCACACTCTTCCTGACCTAACGACCCATGAATGATTGGCTCACCACTTAATGGACCTACACACAAAAAAGAATCAGCCTGATTGCTGATCTAGAGCCCTTCATTTTTGAGTATCCAAAAAATGTTCAAATCCAACGAGAAGAAATCACCCCATAAAAAAACGTTCGAATCCAATGGCAAGAGATCACCAATAAAGCTGATTGTTGTTGTGTAGGTTCATGGAGTGGTGGGGCCAATCCTTCATGGGTCAGTGGGCCCAAAAGACTCTAGCAAGTGGTGCATTTTTTTGTGCTCCACACAAAGAAAATGCTTCAATGAGTGAATTTGCTCCACCAGGAGTAATTTGCAGTTAGATGAGCTTTTAAGCTAACCAAACTTCAAATTCTTATCAAAACTCCCACCCCCTACTTCAAGAAGAAGAAGAAGGCAAAAGCATGAGTCCTTACTTTATTTTTTTTCTCTCTCTTCATTTTTCTCTCCTCTTCTTTCATGGTGGTGCAACTGGTGTTGATCTCATCAAGGAAACCTGCAAGAAATCTGCTCTAAAAGATCCAAACCTGAGCTATGATTTCTGTGTGACTTCCCTCCAAGCAGATCCCAAAAGCCACAATGCAAACCTCAAAGAACTTGGTCACATTTCAATGAAGCTAATGAAATCCAATGCAACTCACACCAAATTGTTCATCAAAAAGCTTTTGAAGCAGAAAAAATTGAACCCATATGACAAGATTTGCTTAATGGATTGCTTTGATCTTTACTCGGACGGGATCGCTACGCTGAAAGACGCCGTCAAGGACTTCAAGTCTAAGCGTTATGTCGATGCTAATATTAAGGTTAGCGCGGTTATGGATTCGTCTTCGACTTGTGAAGATGGGTTCAAGGAGAAGAAAGGTGGGAAGTCTCCGTTGACGAAGAAGAATAACGATATGTTCCAATTGACGGCGTTGGCTATGTCGATTATTAACATGCTTCGTTGATCGATCGCGGTCGCAGTCGCGACTTTTTCCTGTATTTTCATTCAATGGATTGGGTTCATGTATCTGAATCTAAAAAGACTTTTTCTTCTTTATTGATAATTTCCTTTCATTCTATTCTCTGATCTAACATGTGTGTGTGTGTGTGAAATGTGTTTCTTTTTCTTCCTTTGATCCATAATTTTATGCAAAAGTGGCCCCAAATTCAGGTCTGAGAGGATAAAACTGATTTTCATTTCTGCTATGAGAGGATTAAAAATTGCAATTTTATTTCTCTACAGTCAATTTAACAAGATTAAGAACTGATCCCATTTCATTAGTGAAGAAAGAGCTGTGGACAGAAGAATCAAGCTGGTTCACATCCATTTTAGGGCCCAACTAGACCACACAAAACAGGTCCAAAGAGGCTCCTTTATGGATCAATTGAAACATGGATTTTAGGCCCATAGTACACTCCCAAAATGGGTTTTCCGAACCCATTTCAGCAGCCAAATTGGGCCCCAAATTTCTGTACTAGTTTCCTATTTCAGATCAGGTTCTAGTATGTTTCAGCCCATGTCTAAGTTGTCAATTTTTATTTTTTTTCTCTTAATTCAGTTTTTGAGTCCTGGTTTGCAAATAGAGTCTGGGTGCATTCTAATTAGAAGTAGAAAAGAAGATTCAAAGATCTTGTCTTTAGGTTAGTTTATAGGGTCGGGCTCCGTTGACAGCCCTAAAATGACAGGATTCTGTACAGGACACAATATATGCCACGTGGTACACTCTTGGAGGACTCTGACCGTATGGATGTTTGGCCAACCCCTAGGTGGACCTACAAACCAAAATTCAACCTGATTAGTAATTTTTAGACGTTGGATTGGACTTATTTTCATGGGTTGATCTCAACTGTGGGAATTATAGCAGTATTTGAGGTACAAAGATCCAACTCCTAGAAATCACTAATCGGGCTGAATGTTGGTTTGTAGATCCACCTAGGGATTTTCCAAACATCCATACGGTCAAAGTCCTCTTATGAGTGTGCCATGTGGCACATATTTGTGTCCTGTACAGAATCCTGTCATTTTAGGGATGTCATATTTGCAGTTTTCTTAGGGCGTGTTTGATTGCCAAGTGGGAAAATTGCATTTTCCTCGGGAAAACACAACTGTCCACTGTAGATAGCCATTTTAAATCTGTATAATTTTTCCTACCAAGCAATTTAAATATGAATAATTTTCCCTACTAAGCCCGGAATTCATTTCCCATGCAGATAGGTGAGAATTCATTTCCACCTGAAAATATGTATCTATTTTCTCACATGATTGAAATATGTGTTCTCAGTTGCAATCAATCAGCCATTTAAGGCATTTCCCAGATGTATTTTCTTGGGAAAATTTTCTGTGCAATCAACCGGCCGTTAGAAAGATTGAACACACGAACTCGATGAGCCGTCGCGTCACCTAATTAATGAAGTGCTTTGTCCATGTTTAGCAGTTGGAGATATATAGTTACTTTTTACAAGGCGTGACTCTTTGCATGATGGGTGGGGTGATAGTTCTCTCTCTCTCTCTCTCTCTCTCTCCCTCTCTCTCTGAGCTCTCTCTCTCTTATGAATTTAAATTAATTAAAGGAGGAAGAGAAGGGCTTAGGAGGTTGAGGAAACCTCCAAAAAGACCCCAAACAATAGAGCATACAAACAAAACTCAGGTACTCTATCTTCCCCATGATCAAATTCCAACGAAAAACAAAGCCTTCAAAGAACAATCCCGGATACTCCTCAAAGAGCTTAGACCAAGAAAATATCAAGAGCTTGATGCTTAGGATAATGGCTTCCATATCCTCTTCCTTATCCTAAAAAAATTGTAGTTTCATTTCTTTCCATAAGCCCCACAAGATAGTGGAAGGGAAAATGTTTCAAAGGAGTCTAGCGCAAGAAGGGAACATGAGAGTAGACCACCCGCTAAATAGGTCTCTAACCATCATTCGCATGACCTAGTGCATCCCAAAGAGAGAAGGCAACCCACACACCACAGGCAATGTGACAACGAAGGAGAAATCGTTGAGCCTGTAGCGCCAGTCTTAAATCCTTCTAATTCCCACCTTTCTATTAGCTTGGACATTATTCTTCCCAAAGGCATTAACCACTATGATGAAGGGAAAAGGAGAAAGGGACCTGTGACGTCTCCATTAACCAACACCGAGAAAGAAGCTGATGAAATACACATCTTGATCCACCTTATCCATTTCAGAGCAAATCCCATCAATCTTAAGATAAACACCAACTAGCTGGAAAACCGTTCTCTAGGTCGAGGAGACCAACGATTAAAAAGTGTAGAAACCCCACTTAGGAGGGGGACTAAAAACGTTTAGCTCTTCCACAAACCCGCTAAGAGATATCATTTCTTTAAGCTAATCCACTCTTTCGTTGTTCAAGATCAACGGTTTCATATTCTCTAACATCATCTGCCATATGAAGACCTCAACCTCAGTTCAACAGTCAGTTTCTGCCATCAAGGCCTCAGGAACCTCGAAGACTTGTGTGGAGATTTGCCCCCACACCTCTCCTCCTCTCTTAACTCCTTTATTTATGTTTTGGAGTTTTAGAAACACAACTAGCACAAATCTCCGTTTAAAACCCAACTTTTTGAAGAAAAAAAACTCATTTTTTTAAAAAAAGTTTCAAACCACATCGCGTAAAAAGCACGACATATTCAATAATCGAAAACAACCTCGTAATTTTAAAATTTTCGAAATTTTTTTATGAAAAACACTCATTCTTGTTTTTAAAAACTAATGAATATTTTTATTTATAATATATATCACTTGTTTTATGTTTATAAAGATGTGTTTAGAAAATATTAAAAGATTCCTACGCATTTGGAGACCTTGATAAATGAGAAATTATTTTGAAAATTATTAATGTTGCTTATATTACTTAGACTTAAAGGGAAACATCATATAGTTTCGGCCATATTATCCAGTCTATATTACAACATGGACGTATGCACATATGTATATGTTTTTTTGGGAAAAAATTTACATGCAGAGAACTTTGGATGCTCTATTGAGGGGGCTCTTGTGACCCTACATAACTCAATTTTTTGAGGGGGCTCTTGTGACCCTACATAACTCAATTTTTTGGGCCCAATAACCGTATTTATGTTTAGCCCACCCCTTGGTTGATATACATGCCAAAAATCAGCTTGATTGATAATTTATAGGCATTGGATCAAGTACCCAAAATATATGAAAAAACATACTTAAATTCAACGGCTAGAATCAATTATAAAAAAAAATGCTAAAATCTATGTCTAGGAACCAATCAGAGTGATTTTTTGGTATTTATATCCACCAAGGGGTTTGCTAATCATCAATGCAGTCAGTGGGCCCAAATAATGAGCTATGAAGGGCGACGAGAGCCCTCTGCATCTAAATTTTTTCCGTTTTTTTTTTTTAGTGCACAGTTTTTTACTAAAAAGTAAAAAAAAAAAAGTATTAAACCCGAAGTCCTCACTGATCAAGTAAAACTAAGAAAGATTAGAATGTGAAATGTCTAAATCCAGGATAAGAGTCATCCACAAGTTTTGGCTTGCAGTAATGATGGTTGTATGGAGCAGGCTTATGCTTAAAGGGAACATTTTTATAAAATGTTCCTTTTATCATTGATGACTCGATATTTTAGAAGTTTTCTTTTCCACCCTTGACCGGCATACCTAGAAGATGTCAGGCTAATCTCTAATGGCTACTGCTGCAGTCTGTACAGAGTTCACTGTTCTTGCTTAAATTGTTGCCAACGGGCTCAAAAAGAACCGGTGAAGCAAAACCGATAACCGATAATCCCTACAAGTCGAACAGAAGATACCTCCACTCCTAGATTTACTCTATGGCATCCAAACATCCCTGATGTATAATCTCAACATCTTGAGAAAATGGTCCTAATCTCCAGGTATTTGGTTCATTCCTTGAAAAGGTGGTTGAACCTAACTCGTGGCAGGGCCATAGTATCCTGTTTGGCTACACAGGTTAAGGAGTTGGATTTCTGTCTGTTTGAATCATTTTCCCAAGTCAACTCCAATACCAGGAAAGGTGGATTTCTTTCATTCCGGTTAGGTTGACACTTGCATGGGCCAGGCCACAAAATATGCTGCTTCCAAACATGCCCTAAGTGGTGAATCACAAACCCCATGCCAAGATGCCGAATGGGTGTGATCGGCATCATGGGAACATATACAAAAAATACTAAGGAAATTTGGTGTTCAGTCGTGGAAAGAAGATAAATGTAAATAACAAATAAGTCTCACAAATCCATCTTTGAAGAAATTTAAAGGGAAAAAAAATAAAATGTGATATTAACGCCTACAAACACCGATGCTATGTGAAAACCTGACAGAACTGGAGCCAAAACTGGCCAAACATTCTGAGTGAAACCCCACCAAGGGCTGCACATTACCAACTAATTCTGAAACCTGTTCCTATCATCTGAAATAGCTGCATTAAATTTAGTCCTCTGTTTAGCTATTTAAAGTTTCATAGATATTCCACGCTTCATTGGGTTGGTTCACCATACACCTAAAGCAAGTATTTGTAACTCAAGTTCAGGCTTTACACAAGATGGAAATCAGAACATCATGCACAAATGTGTATCAAAAAGAGAAAAAGAAACTACTTTGAAGCTCACAAGTCAACTCTTACCTCAAACCAACTTCTAGAGAATTTCTGAATGTCAAACCTCTATAAGGAAATGTAGTGCAATTGGGAATTCATGCATTTGGAAATGTACTTGGTGCAATAATTGCAGTACAAATCACAAGAGAATATGATAAAGAAACAAGCATCTCATTTGCAAGCATTGAGAAGAGAAAAGCCAAGGAAGCCCAGCAATTGATTGGAAGCAAACAAATAACCTTAATGTTTAGATCAAAGGCATTACAATGTCAAGAGATGCTGTAGGTCACCAATGGCATTGACCAACGAGTTCTGCAAAAACTGTGCTTAGCAAGCAGATTCAAATTATTTTCCACCAACTACAGAGATCTGATTCCTGCAACCACCCAGTAGATCAAACAAAACCAGGGATCCAACCATCATGTTCCAGAGGAATTATAAATCAAAAACAAGATCGGAAATCAACGAGAAGAAGACCTCTTGCTTAAATTAACCAGCCATCGGATGGTGAGAGATGTATTCAATAGCAAGAGTACAGGAATCTATCTTATCAGCTTCCATATCCGGAATCTCCAGCTTGAATTCCTCCTCAAGAGCCATTACAATTTCAACATTATCCAAGCTATCCAAGCCTAAATCTTTCTGAAAATGCACATCAGGAGTAACCTGCGGATAATTGCAGAAGGCACTGTAAACAGAAATGTATCAAGTTGCAGATATTTCATCCTAAGTCATTCAAAGCAGAAGTATTCACAGAGAGAATATGTTTGGGTTGAAATAATGAGCACAATGAAGCTACAAAACTTAAACTGTTAAGATGGTGAGAAGTCCCTCAAGAATTTTTGGCCCACTACTTGGTGAACCTTGACACCAAAAATTAGCCTGATTGATGATTTATGGCCATTGGATTCAGGCTTTTTTCATCAGGTGATTTCTAGCTGTTGGATTCCAGCGTTTTTTTAGGTAGTCAAATCCTATGGCCATAAATCACCAATAAGGCTGATTTTTGGTGTGCAGGTCTGCTATAGTATGAGACAAACATTCATGGGTCAGGGGCTCAAAAGGGTGTACCACATGGCTTTCGTGTGGGAGGACATCAAACTAGATGTTCCACCCTGAACATCAAAGTTTCTCTCGTTAAAAACTGTGACTTGAATAGTAGGGAATATGGTAGATGAAAAAACATAAGAATCTGAGGTTTTAGATGATATTACAGGAGTAGTTTTGGGGGAAATCATCACAATCGAGTCGCGTTCACTATAAGTAGTAGAGATGGTGGGATCATCACGCTCAAAAAGAAAGATCAACATGTTGAAAATTAGGCTGTTAGCATTTTAATACTTCTACCAAGCACACCAGCCACCAGCCCACCACTCCACTTATTGAATGGTTTTAGTGTTCTATTAGGAGACATTTTTATCACTTTTTCGAAGGATGTTCCCTCTGTGATGGGTCACCTATGTAACAATGACAACACCATTTTTAGGTTTTTGTTGTGTTGATGCTTAACAACATGGATACAAGCGCCGAGACACATCCTGATACGTACACAGTCATCATCATCATCATATGCCTTATCCCAATGATATAGGGTCGACTACACAAATCATGTTCCTCCCCATCATTTCTGTCTAAAGTAATTTCTTCTATTAAGGCAAAGCATTCCTCCAAAGTTCTAGTTTTGTATTTACCTTCTCTCCGGTCTTGTCAACAAACACTGTCATCTGCAAATAACATATACTAGGGGACCTCGTACTAGATATGAGCAATTACTTCATCTATAACTGAAGTAAAAAAAATACAGGCTCAGAGATGATCCTTAGTGTAAACCTAAAACTCACTTGTCCCACCACCAATTGTTCTCAAACTAGTTACTATTTCCTCATACATATCTTTAAGGGCTATGTAACAAGGACACCGACACCCGATACGAGGTGTCCGACACAGCAACCTAAAAAAATCCGATACGGAGACACATCCGTACACATATTTATTAAAATATATTAATGTATATGAATGCTTAAAATTATTAATAAAATAACAAAAAATAGAAAATAAAGCAGAAAATATTTATTAGTTTATTATTGTATGGAGGATGGAACACACCAACCTGCTTTTAGAAATTAATTTCATATTAAAAATTATTAAAACAAGGGGTGACATGGCCATAAGTGTCCAGACGTGTGTAGGAAGTGTTGTGACGCGTGTCCGGGTGTTGAGGTGTCCGACACGACAAAAAACCCTAAAAGTGCAGTGTCCCTGTTACATTGTTTAAGGGTAATTCAGTAATGCCCCCCTGTTATTAAAAGTAATTCATACTACCCCTCTATACTTTCGAACTACGGCAACACCCCCTTTGACCAAGTCCCATCGTCTTTGACTCAGTGCAAGGTCATGTGTGTCACATGACCATTACAATAAGACAACTATGACAAAAGTACCATTTTCTTTCTAAATACCAAAACTACGCTTTTATATCTTCACCGTCGCAGCGCCAACGTATGTAGTGACATCTTGCTGCAAAATAATCTCACTCGTTCGTACGACTTCAGATCCAACGGTGGAGATTAAAAATGGTACTATCGCACATCCAATCGCAGGAAGAAGCTGAAGCATCTTCTCCAAGAGAACGAAGAAAATTGTTCCAGCTTCTCAAAGCCCTCTGTGCCATCCCAAGAGGCTGAAAATATACCATCAATAAAATCGACTTTTTCCTCTTCTTGATGTTACCTTGGTTTCATTCTCGCAATTCTTGACCAATGGCTGCCCACATAGGTTTTGATTCATCGCAACACAAAATGATCATTGAAACATTGCAAAAATCTCACCTTCAAGGTTATTTTATGACACATTAAAGTACCTCAAACAAGATATGTGGGTCAGGTTTTCGGGTATCACCCCAATCAAGTTGTTTGCAAAGAGATCTAGCATTGTTATGTTTGATAGTTTCAATAGTGAGTTTCGTATGACACCTGAAAGGTCATTCCCATCCAATAATAGAGAAGTATGAGTCGAGCATGTAGAAATTTCCTTGGGTTTCGCTGGTGAAAGAATTCTGACCCAGGTCCAGCTCCTTCAAATAGGAAAGACGAGAGAGATCAGTGAGAATGTCACTGGTCAGGCGATTCAAGTGGAGCTGAAGGACTTCGAGATCCGAACAGTTGCCAAGCTCTGTTGGAATCATGCCAGAAATGTGATTCTGGATACTGTAAACTCGCTAAGATGCTTAAACCTTCGAGAACATCTCCAGAACATGTTGTAGATTCGGTAACCCTGAAAGCTCAAATCGTACTTCACTAGAGAGATTCTGCCTACTCAAATCCAACAGGGTGAGGCCCAATAGATTTCCAATTCTCAAAGGGATCCTTCTTGAAAATCCACTATCACTCATGTTTAGAAACAGTCACCCTCTTAAATCCCCAATATTTGACAAATTTCACTAGAAAACTTATTGCCACTAAGGCCCAAAATAGTTAAATTGCTCAATTGAAGTAGCACTCCCCTGGTCAACTTGTTTAGTCTCAGATTCAGCGTTTCCAACTCGTACAAACGGATGGGATTAACTCACATACAAGATTTCACTTCGTTCGTTGGGTTTTAACTAGTTTGTTGGCGCTGCGATGATGAAGAATTAAAGGGAGTTTTGGTATTTATAAAAAAAATGGTATTTTAATCTTATTTGTCTTATAGTAACAATCACATAACACACGTAACCTTGCACTGAGTCAAAGATGGTGGGATCTGGTCAAAGGGGGTATTGTCGTAGTTCGAAAGTACAGGGGGTGGTATGAATTACTTTTGAATACCATGGGGTATTACTAAATTACCATATCTTTATGTCAATATATCCATTTGAGACTCCCTTTTAGCTCTCTATGATGCATTCTTGGATCTTAATATCAATTGTATGGTGTTGTTCAGAGGCCAAATCAACACTAAAACCCGATCCCCATCATACTTATGTTTCTTTGATTATTTCTAGAAATGTAAGGGTAGTTTAGGATTCAATAAAACATTAAAATAATGTTAGGGAATATGGGTAGATCACTTAAGTCCATTGTCTAGTGTTTAAAATATCAATACTAACAAAGTAAATAACCAACAAAACAGAGTTAGGAAAGTAGAGCAAGTCTACAATGAAAAGCTAAAATCTAACAAGTTAACAAACAAACACAAAGTCTAATAAGAAGAACACAAATCCAAATCCTATTCTTATACAAAAGTCATCAATCTTCTATTTTTCTTCATCAAAAAAAAAAAAAATTCGAACTTCTTTTTCTTCAATCCCAATATCATCATCATCTTCCCATTTAATCTAATTCTAAATGGAAAAATTAGGGATGAAAGGTTAGATTTAGTGTTTCTCCCAAAATAAAGAGTTTTAGATAACAAAATGATAAATGAAACCTTTTAGGTCCTTTTTAACATAAAAGAATAGTGAGGAGGGTATTTTGAAAAAAAGAACGCAAAAAAGTGAAAAAAAAAAAAATTTGGTTCAAGATTTTGAATTCTACCATGTAAATCTAACACTTAAGCCTCAAGTACGCCTCGAGGCTATAGCCTCACTAAACTGATGCTTAAGACTTATAAAGGTACCTTGAGGCTTAAGCTTTGAGGCTTTTTATGGGCGCCTCGCCTTGAGCCACGCCTCGAGGCGTAAGCCTCAAATGCCTCTTTAAACCTTGGGTTATGTTAGGTTTTCTTTTGCTGAAAGTTGTTATTAAAGAAGTCTTTTTGAGAGAAAATTGAAATTGATGCTCTTGCTAAGTTCTTGTTTCCGGGTATCAGTTTATAATCTATCTTTCTCCTTATTGTTGTTTGTTTTACGTTGTCCTAATATCAAAATCAAAGCAAAGTTCCTAAATCCTGGAACTTAGGGTTATGAACTAAGAAGATGCCACTGATAAGCATAAACAACGATGCAAACATTGTTCCTCGCTCAAATCAATTGGAAGGGACTGTAGGAAACATCAACGGGCAACTTGAACAAGTCACTAGAGTTTTGCCACAACTTTTGTAGTTGCTCGAAAGACTCCGGTTATGATCGTCATCAACGGATCGAGATGAAGACGTCTCATTAGGAGATGATGATTCTAGTTCTTCGTGAGTCGCTAGATCGACGATCGGGAACACTACGATACCAAGTATGGTAGCCAAGATCGTGGTAGTGACAGAAAAATTCCTCAAAAGTCGGATGTGATACCTATGATGGTCGAGAGCGTGGAAGTGGACGCAGAAATCACGGAGGACATGGATGACGTGATTTTCGTGATGAGTATGATTATGCAAGTGATTCATACATGACCATGAGAATCGTAGAGGCAATTTAAAGTGATCCAAAATTCCCAAGTTTGATGGAAGGTTAGATCCTGATGGTTTACTTGATTAGTTCAAAAAGGTAGACATGATTTTTGATTTATTTGAAGTGCCTAATACACGAAAAGTGAAGTTGGTCGCTTCTTGTTTTACCAGTTATGCCTTCACGTGGTGTTTGATCTCCAATCATCACAAGAAAGGAAGGGGAAAGGTAAATAGACTTGTGGATAAAGATGAAAAAGCATTTGAGAACTAGATTTATCCCAACAACTTATGCCGTAGAAATTTCTCAACACTGACATAATTTAAAACGTGATATAGATGTCACATACATCGAGGAATTCCACAAATTAACGGTTAGGGTTGAACTACAAGAATCAGATGCTTACTTGCTTGGCATGATATTTGAATTGCCTTAACCAAATTATATGCGAGAAATCAGCATCCAACACATCTGGGATGCTAGAGGATGCGTATGAGTTGGCCCTCAAAGCAGAAGAAGGAATTCACAAGAGTCGAGCAAGAATTTGTAATGTAGCGTCACTCAAGAAAAATAACTCAGTTATCACAGTGAGTGTTAGGGCGTCTAGACAAGGCCCTAAAACAACTCTCAATAATGGTTGTGCAAGCCCAGGGACTGTTGAGGCAGTCAATAGAAGGAACCCAAGTGGAGAAAACCAAGGAAATATATGTTTCAGATGTTGGGCACCTGCGACACCGAGCATATGAGTGTCCACAACGGTAGAATGAAGTGAACTAGAATTACATGATTGAGGGTGAAGCCATGTTAAGGATGAGACAGGGGAGCTGGACCCCATGTATGATACTTATGTGGATGAAGGTGATGCTGATCAAATAGAGGCTGATGATGTTGGTGAGGCGCTAAATTTGCGAAATGTGATGCTCACGTCACCTAAGGTTGAGGACTGTTTGTTGCGATCTAATATATTCAGAACTCAATGCACTTCACATGGGAAGTTATGTAATGTGACAGCAGCAACAGTGAAAATATTGTTGCAAAGGAAACCAAGTTGGGTTTGAAAGTGAAAAAACAACCACGACCTTACCATATACAATGGTTTAAGAAAGGAGGAGAAGTACCGGTGAGTACAAGGAGTTTAGTGTCTCTCTATTGAACTTAAACACACAAACAAAGTACGGTGTGACGTAGTATTAATGAATGCATGCTATCTTCTACTTGGTCGTCCATGATAGGGATACTTTGCACTGTGGCGAGACCAACACTTACTATTTCACTAGATGGCTGCAAGACCACACTAGTACCTTGCCAAGACACTGCCATCACCAAGGAATCGAAAAAAGAAGATGAAAAGCTTCATGAAATTTGTGTGAGTTTGAAGCTGAAAGCGCATCTTTCAGTGTCTTGTATGCACTTGTGTTTAGAGAAAGTGAAGAGGGTAACATAGTACCCAAGGAAGTACAAGCTTTATTAGAGGAGTTCAATGATGTAGCACCTAATGCGCTTCCTCAGGGCCTCCCTCATATGCAAAAAGGAGCACGAAGATCTCTTGACACAGGTCTGAGTTGTTGCAAAGAGGCCCGGTGTTACAGTTATCCCTTGAATTAGTCTTCCTACTTTATCGCTTGAATTAGTCTTTTGTTTTGTTAACATAGGAGTGAGTTGAGCAAATAAGTTGTATTTCCCTTTGAATTGGAGTTTGTTTAGCAACAAACTCTATTCATTTTGTATTTAAAAATGTTGCTCTATGAATAAGAAAGCAAGGTAGTTAAAGGCGCTAGGACCTCTAGCACCTAAAGTGCAAGACGCAAGGCGAGGCACGCGCCTGATTGAAGCGAAGTGCAATATTAAAAATTATGATAAATATAAAAAATAAAGAAAAATAACATCATAAAATAACAAAATAAGTAATCATTAAGCCATAAAACATAAAAGATAGCAAATGTCGAAAATCTCAAGTAACCCAAAAACAGTTATAGTTAACATTATCATTATCTAAATACAAAACAAGTAATCAAAAAGCGAAAAAACATAAAAGATAGCAAATGTTCAAAATAAATAGCCCCCAATTAGTTCTAGTTAACATTACCATCATTTAAAATATAATCATTAGCTTCATCCCATCATCATCAGATGTGTTAACCTCCTCAATATATTCTTCTTCTTCTATCTCCTCCGAATTGGCATCTTCATCTTCCGGCTCCCTTATTAAAGCCCTTGCTCGTACTCTTGACCATGATTATGATCTAGTATTTGATGTTGATTCACCAACTCCAGCAGCTTTCGCGACAACACTCCATGTCAAGCTATCATCCTCAAACACCAATTCATCTTCTGCTACTCCACCTTCTGTTTCCATCTCCCCAAGTAGTCATTCATTGCTTTCATCAATGTCTTTCGATGAGATAGTTTCAATTGTATCTCTCCTACCATACCGATGTTTAATATAATAGGCCAAAGAACAAAAATTTTACAAAAAAACATGTACTTTAGTGAGGCGCGTGCCTGATGCGCCTGGAGCCTGGTTTGAGGCGCGCGCCTCACCTTGACCCTTCTAAGGCGCTTTAGGTGTGCCTTGCGCCTGAAGTGCGCGCCTGAAGCCTGAGGTGCACGCCTTGACTACAGAGTAAGAAAGATAGTGAATTAATTAGCAAAGGCTATGCGTCTTGTGAAGGTGGCTACGCTCGAAGTAGTTCGTCATTCTCAATCTCTTCCACTCTTTTTTCTTTCTCTTCCACCAATCTATTGCCTAGTCCTAAGGACCGTATCAGTGGTATTAGAGCTTTTGATCCTACAACCTATGGCAGACTCAGATCTCCCAAACACTCGTCTAAAGATTTGTCTGAAACTGTGGCCAAACAAGGCTTCATGCTACAACGAACTGACGACAACACTTCTACCTTCATGATCAATGTTCAGCAACAGCTTGCCGCTATTTGCTTATCTGTAGAAAAGCTTTCAAAGGCCCCAACATTAGAGACAGGAGAACAAATAGGTGGCTCATCAAGTAATAGCACGCTAGTTTCCGACATGGGTAGATTGCAAAATCAGGGACCAAAGATCGACCTCTTCAGATATGACGGCTCAGAGGACCCCTCCGATGGATTCTGTTGGCTGACTAATTCTTCCTTTTGCATCAGCTTCCTGTGCACCAGCGCCTTTTGTATGCGTCATTTCACTTGTAGGGAGCAGCCCTCCTATACGTAAATACTTACAGCATGCAGGTGAGCTTTCGGATTGGGCGTCATTTGTCCGCGCTCTCGAGAAAAGGTTTGGACCCACAGAATATGAGGATCCAGAGGGCGAGTTGTCCAAGCTACGACAAACGTCCACCGTTGCAGCTTATCAAGCGCATTTCGAAAATTTGGCCCAACGAATTGAGGGTCTTCCTGATAAATTTCTCACTTGCACCTTTATCAGTGGTATGATCCTCAGGACTGGGCAACAGATTGGTAGAATAAAGAAAGAAAAAAGAGTGAAAGAGATTGAGAATGACGAACTACTTCGAGGGTAGCCACCTCCACAAGATACATAGCCTTTGCTAATTAATTCACTATCTTTTTTATTCATAGAGCAATCTTCTTAAATGCAAACGGAATAGAGTTTGTTGCTAAACAAACTCATATTCAAAGGGAAATCTTATTCAAATGGATGCTCAACTCACTCCTACGTTAACAAAACAAAAGATTAATTCAAGAGATAAAGTAGGGAGGTTAATTCAAAGGATAACCGTAACAATGCATGCCCCTAAAAATCAACCTTCTCCCCAAGGTTAAGTGCGTGAAAACGCCTCTTCATATCCAACAATCGTTCCCACGTTGCATAGTCTCGAGAAGTCCCTTCCCACTGAACTATCATCCTCAGACTGACGACCAAACTGAGGCGGCAAACAGATGCATCGAGGCTTATCTACGATGTTTTGTAAACCTCCAACCTAAAGATTTGCTCAAATATCTCACTTTAGCAGAGTACTGGCATAACACCAATGTTAACTCTTCAACTGGTATCTCTCAATTTAAAGCGGTTTATGGCTGCAAACCTCTGAAGCTTATTTCTTATATTGATGGGTCAAGCACACTGCCACATCTTGATGAGCAACTAGGGGATCGTGATTCAATTCTAAGGTTGCTACGTCATAATTTACACGAAGCACAGAACCGCATGAAAACTTTTGCAGATCGAAAGCGGTCAGAAGGTACTTTCGAGATAGCTGATTTTGTCCATCAACGTCTTCAGCCTTATCACCAATGTTCGGTAGCTGTCAGCAAATCCCTAAAGCTTTCACCCCGTTATTATGGACCTTTCAGATTTTAGAAAGGGTTGGAGTCGTTGCTTACAAACTAAATTTGCCAGGTTCAGCAAAAATACATAATGTTTTCCATGTTTCTTAGCTTAAAAGGAAATTAAGCAATCACACGGTACCACAAATTTCCGTTCCTGATATCTCGGATGATGGAATTCTTGAGCCAAAGCCATCTCATATTTTGGAAGGTCGTGTTGTTCGCAAGGGTAGAAGAAATATCACTGAAATTTTAGTTCAGTCGGAATGGACTTCTCGAGACTGTGTAACGTGGTAGGTTTTGAGATCAAGGACCAATGTATGGACAATTCAAATTTTGGCATTATATGGAGATTGTGCGAGGACGGTGGTGACCGTTCTAGATGGTATTTTCTACATGATGGCTTTTCATTTCAAGGAAGCAAACTTTGTATCCCAAACAACTCGCTTCGAAAAAAGGTTATTTCTGAGCTGCATTGTGGTAGATTAGCATTAGGTGGACATTTCACCCAGAGCAAGACCTTCTCGCTATTAAAATACCGTTATTATTGGTCGAAGATGTGAAAGGAAGTTTTCAGAGTAGTGGAAAGCTGTCATGTGTGTCAGGCTCTAAAAGAACAATCGTAAAATATGGAATTGTACAGTCCATTACCAGTTCCATCCGCTCCTTGGGAGAATGTTTGCATAGATTTCATTCTTAGGTTACCGCGAAAAAGCAATAGGACATGATTCGATATTTGTACTGGGATCGTTTTTCAAAGATGGCTGACTTTATCGCTTGTATAGGACAACAGACATGACAAATGTAGCCCATTTATACTAAAAAAAAGGTGATGCGACTCCATGGTTTACCCAAAACTATCACCTCTAACAAGGACACAAAATTTATGAGTCATTGAAGAACATTGTGGAAGAGATTAGGCACCTTACAATTTTCAAGTGCCTACCATTCACAAACAGATGACCAAACTGAAGTTTGGAATCACAGCCTTGAAAACGTGATAAGGAACATCATTGTTAATAATATAAGGGCTTGGGATGTGAAGTCCCACAAGCCACATTTTCCTACAATAACTGGGTGAATCAGACTAAGTCACCTTTTGAAATAGTATATAGCTGCAACATAAAAGAGATTTTGGATTTGGTGTCATTGCCAATTCAGATGCAATATAGTGATGATGCGGCAGCCTTTGCTGAACACATAAGAGATATACAAGCACACGTGAAGGCAAAGACCAAGGAAGCAAATGAATGATACAAAGTTAGTGCTGGAGAACATAGACAAGAACAGATGTTCAAGGAAGGTGATCTAGTTATGATTTACATGTATATATGGGAAGAAGAAGAAGAAGTATGGACCATTTCAGATTGTACGGAAGGTGAATAACAATGCTTGCCACATCCAACTACTGAATGAATGGGACAATTCACATATCTTTAATATATCCGACTTATTTGCATACTAGGGAGAAGTACCTAAGATTTCAGAACCTCAACAAACGCCCGAGTTTCCAACTGAAAAGCGGGATGAAATTGACTATATTGTAGCCCTAAAATGATTGAATATTCGACGGAGAGAACATTGTCATTCTTAATGAGGTGGAAGGAAAAGCCTCATTTGTAAAACATTTGGGTTACTTGTCAAAAAAATAAAAAAAGTGAGCTGCAGCAAAAGTATGTTGATTTGTTGAGGGATTCTGACTTGTCCAACTTGACGAAGTCGAGTTTCCTCCAACCCGGAGATAATAATGCATCATCAGATCTTGATATTAGTAGTATGGTGCTGTTCGGACTTCGGAGGCAAAATCAGCACTAAAACCCAATTCCCAGCACAGTTATTATTTCCAGAAATGTAAGGGCAGTTTAGGAATCAATAAGACATGTAAATAATGTTGGGGTAATATGGATAGATCAAGTTGTGTAGGAAAGTAGTTATAGCACTACGGGTATTTTACTCTTTTGGCATTTAATTTGATTGTCAGTGGTATAAAACCACTCAAACATTGGATAGAAGGTTATGTTAGGTTTTCTTTGTTGAAAGTTATTGAAGAAGTCTTCTTCTTGAGAGAAAATTGATTCTCTCGCTACATTACAGCTATTTGGGTATCATTCTTGCAATCTTCTTTCTCCAGAATGCCGTTTTTTTTTTACATCACTCTAGACTCTATCACTATCGTATGCTTTTATAAGTCAAAAAAGACCAAGTGGAGAATCTTCCTCTTCTCTTTGAACTTTTTCATCATCATCATCATCATCTCTAAAACTTTTCCATCATTTCTCTTAATAAGAAGATTGCCCAATGGTTGAATTCCCTAGCATAAAACCAACAATGTAAGAAGATTGACACGTACAAAAGTGTCGCCCTACACACTTTAGGCTGCTCAAGGGCAGTGTTAGACACTTCGTATCTACGCCAAACATCAACACATGTGTCCTTGTCATTGTGACAAAGTGGGTCACAAAATGATGATGTGTTAGCAGAGATGTTATGTTGGAACAAAGAAAAGTAACTTGACGAGGGAAAGCAAATGCATATAATCTAGGACAAAACAACAGCGAAGGCTCACGCACAATAAGCCCTACCATGTGTAGTAGACCCTACTATGCATAATTTCAGAAAGGTTCTAGGTTTTTAATTTTGTCAACAATATGGCATCCCACAGTCCCATCTAGGTGGCTCTTTTTTTTTAATGACTGCTGCTTATTAACCAGTACAGACTGTAATGGTATACTTTGGAGAATAAAAAGGCAAACAGAGACATTTTTTTTTTGTGTTTTTGCGTGCATGTATTTCACCTGCCACAGGAGTTGTCAAACTTGACTCACTGGAGATCTTACTTGATCAGAATCAACCATTGGGTTGGGGGCGTTATGCAGCAGATGGTATTTTAGGAAAAAAGCCTGTTCGGACAACCATTTTTGTGCCAAATAAAAAAAGTTTTCTTTTTTTGTTCCCAGAAAACACTCTTGAAGATATCTTTTCTGGCACAAAAATGGCGATCCAATCCAAAGATTCCAAACAGGCCACTAGGAACTATAGAATAACGACTATTACTCAGAAACAAATGTTATGGTTATGAGAGCAGAATAAAATCATAAGCAAGTGATACCGAGCAAAATCTAATTGCAGAATGACTCATTAAAGAAATTAAAATTAATAAGAGTTAAGATTTTATCAACAAAAGCCCAAGTAGATTCAAGTTGCGGATATAATCAATCAATGGAGATCAGAGATACAATAAAAGAGATCAAATAATGCAGAAGCAACGAAACGAGTATCCACAAAACAATTGAGAATAATTAGGGTTATTTTAAGTAAATGTCGAAAACTAGGGTTTCTGAAGAAGAAGAAGAAGTTTAAAAACAATGGCGTCACTCGAGAAAAACCTGAAAGAAGATCGAGAAATTAGTTCTAGAATTAGGTTTTTTTATGAAGGAAGCTGACCTTGGAAGGATCGACCTTAGGGAAGCACTTGACGACGGAGAGAACTCTCTCTATCACCTCTGCTTTGTCGAGATGGTCGTCTCCGTGCGACGACATCGATCGATTCGAGTTGCAGAGGCTCCATGCCTGCAACATCGATCCATTTAGGTTTAGGGATTGAACAGGGACTCGAATGTGGCGAAGGATCGCAGCTCTCAAAGCCATTGCAACTCTCTCTCTCTCTCTCCTCTCTCTCGGAAGAATATGAACGGGGTAATGTGGTCAGTAAATTAGAGTGAATAAGGGTAATTGCGGAATATAACAATTTTTTAGGGTAGCTCTACGCGCACCCACGTTTTTAAGCTCCGCACTCACCCCTTTTTTGGACAAAAATGCCCCCTCCTATTTCTGCACCCACTCCCCTCTCTCTCCTCCCCATTGCACACTCTCTCTCCACCACATACTCTCTCGATCTCTCGAGAACAAAAAAAGAAAATCGAATTGCCGATGTCAACTCTAAACTGCCAACAATGCCAAGGTAATGTCTGTAGGCCCAGGCGACACCATTCCATCCATGTCATTAGGGCCTGCTGACACAGCCCAATGCATGTTGGAGGTGCCAACATCACCCTACCCATGTCAAAATTCATAGCCGACATGGTTGTTTATTTTTTTTGTTCTAGAGTGTGTGTGTGTGTGCGGTGGAGAGAGAGAGAGGGGGGAGGATGGTTGGTGGGAGTGACAATTGTTCGGTGGGGTGGCGTTTGGAGAAGACCTACTGGGGTGGGGGGAGAGGAGAGAGGGAGAAAGATGGAATACAAAGGAGAAGGGGTGGGGTGGGTGCCAAAACAGAGGGGGCTTTTTGTCAAAAATGTTGATGTGGAGCTTAAAGGTGGGTGCACATAGTTCTATCCTAAATATTGCCCTTTAGAAAAGGGACGGGATATTAGCACCCGCGTTTTCGCTCAGTAAACCCATCACTCATCAAACACATCCACCAAAAACAAAAACAAAAAACAAAAAACAGAGAAGAAGAAGAAGAACAGGAGGAGGACGACGACGACGCCGTTGCTACCACCGCTGGAGGTATGTATGTCCGTCTCTCTCTCTCTCTCTCTCTCAATTTTGGGCTGCTTTGGCAGCCTCCGAAGTTGAGTGTGGAATGTGGGCTGCTTCAGCAGCCTCCGAAGTCGAGTGTGGCATTCCACACTCGGCCTCGAGGACTGCTGATGCAACCCAGAATCGAGAGAGAGAGGGAGAAGGAGAGACGTACCTGAGGTAGCAGCGGCATCCTCCTCCTCCTCCTCTTCCTCTTTGTCTTCTTCTTCTTCTTCTTCTTCTTCTTCTTCTTCTTCTTTTCCTCTTTTTTTCAATTCTTTTTAGGATTTTTTTTTTAAATGGGTGTGACGAGTAAAAAAGGAGGGAGACGGATTTTTGGGTTTACTGAGCGAAAACGCGAGTGCCAATATCCCATCCCTTAGAAAATAGAGCAGTGATCTTACTTCTTTATACTTGCAGGGATTCCTACGTGGTCAAAAACACAAATTCTGGACAATCCACCCCCTCACTAGAAAATGTCAGGTGGCAAATCTTGGGCCCATTATTGTTCGACCGACTCCTTGGTAGACCTATACACTCCAAAAATTAGCCTGTTTGGTGAATTTTAGCCATTTATCTGTGTCCAAAAATGCTTGAATCCCAAGGTGAGAAACCACCACATACGAAAAAGGATCGAATCAAACTGCTAGAAATCACCAATTGGGTTAATTTTTGGTGTATATCTATATAACAAAACAGGGAAGTTGTCTCCCCACTTATACCCCTTCTTATCTATTTAGACAAAGAAGGGCTGAGATCTTATCCCCCAAATAGATGGAGGATCTCAGCCATTCACACCCAATTTTGACAAATGCTTTGTTGGATAGTGCCGTGGGCACTAGCCACCCACTATCTATATAACAAGTGACAGTGGTTGTCTTATACCCCTCTTATCTTATATGGCTTCAATAATGAGTGGCTGAGATCCACTATGCTTCATATCGATGGCTGACATTAACTCTCACACGATTTTGACAAACACCGCCTCATTTGACCTCAATTTATTCAAAATTTGAATTTCAACACCATTATTTTTGTTATTTCTGTTATTTTCCCATTTCCCCCTCTATGCGTTACAATCCGTTATAACAGCTGTTATAATGTAAAAAATGGTAACGCCTCAGTCCGTTATACCGTTTGAGTGCCGAAGGCACCCAATTTTTGCAAACGCTTTTGTCGGAGATCGAGTGCCGTGGGCATGGACCATTTACTATTCTATATAACAAAACACATTGGTTGTCTCCCTACTTATACCTCCTCTTATAAGCATCAACAAAGAAGGGCCGAGATCTAATCCTCCCCCAAATGGATGGTGGATCTCCGCCACTCACCTGATTTGGACAAATTCTTTGTCTAGGAGTGCCGATGGCACGAGGCACACACTATCTATATAACAAAACAGGACGTTTGTCTCCCCCTCTTATTTGGTTTCATAAAGGATGGCCGAGATCTTATCACACCAAATGGACAGTGGATCTCATCCACTCACACCCAATTTTGACAAATGCTTGCCAATGAGTGTCGTGGGCATGGGTCACCTACTATTTACCTACATATAAGGAATGAAATGGGTTGGATTTACATATAGCCCAAGGGTCAGGCTCAGGAGCCCCACTTTTTATACCTCGAGAGGGGTGTTACCGTTAAAACGGATTGAAACAGCTAGGGGTAAAAATGGAAAAAATGGATTTTAATAGATTTTAATGATTTTAACGGAAAAAAGAGGTGTTGAAATTCAAAATTTTAAAATTTGAATAATAAAAATTTTAAATTTAAAAAACAAAAAGAATTTAACGGAAATTTAATGGTTTTCTTATACCCCTCTTATCTTATATGGCTTCGATAATGAGTGGCAGAGATCCACTATGCTTCATATCGATGGCTAAGATTAACTCCCACCCGATTTTGACAAATACTTTGTCGGAAAGTGCCGCGGGCATGGGCCACCCATGCATATATGAAGACAACTCAGTTGTATTCTCTTATCTTATCCATCCATCTATTGTGGACGGTTAGATAAAGAGTGGTTAAGCTCAAATCCATCGATCTAATGTGGACGGTTAGATTTTAGCCACTCAATTTGCCTCAATTTATTCAAAATTTAAATTTCAACACCGTTATTTTTTGTTATTTATGTTATTTTCCCATTTCTCCCTTTGTGCGTTACAATCCGTTATAACAGTTGTTATAATGGAAAAAATGGTAACGCCCCAGTCCGTTATACCATTTGAGTGCCAAAGGCACCCAATTTTTGCAAACGCTTTTGTCGGAGAGTGCCATGGGCATGGGCCATTTACTATTCTATATAACAAAACACATTGGTTGTCTCCCTACTTATACTTCCTCTTATAAGCATCAACAAAGAAGGGCCAAGATCTAATCCTCCCCCAAATAGGCAATGGATCTCCGCCACTCACTTGATTTTGGCAAAATTCTTTGTCGAGGAGTGCCGATGGCACGGGGCACCCACTAGTATGTATATATAGGGTGGCCTAAACGGTCATGGGCCAATGGGTCGGAAAGAGTTGCTACGTGAGAGCAATTTTTTCCTCTCCTCGGTGAGGAATTGAAATTCACATTGTTTAGCAAACTTAATTGTTTGATCAATGTAATAGGATCTTGTTCAAGTAAATTTTTAGCAGTCTTGATTTTGGACCATTGTGTGTATTGCTTAGACCATCCGTTTCTGTGATATGTTTTTAGTTTGCAGCCAATCAAGGGATTCATACTTGCACATATGGTGGTGATATTACCCAATCCATAACTCATGTCTTTAGATCTCATATTGTAAAAATCATCCTAATTGGATGGTGGAGATCTGATGTAGAACTCGTAACAAAGGAGTTCATGGAGCGTTTGGACTGTCAAAAGTCCAAAAGATGCTAAAAGGGATGTGACGGGCATTAACGCTAAAGATACATTAAAAATGACGTAAAATGTATTAACGTAATTATTTTTAGTGTTGGAATTGCGCGGAGTTGGACTTCTTTAAAAAGAAACGGTGAGATCTTCAATAGTTATCAGCTTTGCTCATGATGTACGTCAAATTTTGACCAAATTTCATCATTTAGTTAGTCAAAACGGCAACTTATCTATTTTTTGAGAGTTCCATTTTAGCAATGACTTGAGCTGTGAAAATCAGAATCACTCAATGTCGATTCTGACATGTTTATAGAATCTACAATTATCCAATTGTAATCTTAGTAAGAATTTCTATTCTTTTATAATTTTTCTATTTTAGTAACTTTAGACTTTTATTAGATTTCTAATTTTCTTTAGTGATTTACTTATTTAAAATAATTTGTAGTTGGACGAAAGTATCAATGGAGAGTAATGCATCCTCATAGGGATTGGACCCCACACATAGTTGTACACTTATAAGATATGCACATGTGAAAGCCCATATTGACTATCTTCTTCAGAATCCAAGGACTCACATAAAGTGGGTCTCACAATGGTGGAAGAGTCAATGATGACTCTTGACACTTTGTTCATCCCACCAAGTAGAGATCTAAAGTTTGGAGAACTTTACAAATTTATAGGCAGATATCACCATCCAGCACCTTCTCTTGAATGAAGTGGTGATGCACTTCAATATGTTTCATACATACATGAACTAGATTCTCCATTAGTCAAATCACACACTCATTGTTCAGTAAAATTTATAACGGAAAATAACGGCATTTTTTTAACAATTTTTTCACAAAATAATGGCCGTTATTTAAAAAAAATGGTCATTAATAAAGAAAAATAACGGCCGTTATTTTCTGAACATTATAAAACGTTGTGTAACATAACAGGGGAGGTCTGTTTCCGTTATAACGGCCGTTTTTTAAAAACAGTATAAGAAAGAGGGTACAACAACACAACCCAGAATCAAATCGAATTTATTTAATCCAACATGTAGTTGGGTGTGGCCTGGGTAATGAATGGAGAATTGATATACCAATGAATAAACCAGAAGAAGAAACAAACAAGAACACAACCCAACAACCCAACACCAGAATCCAACCAAATTTATTAAATCCAGCAGGTAGTTCTCTGGATAATGAATGGAAAACAACCCATACTTGACCATTTCTCCATGAATATAAATGAATATTTCATAAGAAAATGAAACAACCAACAACACAACCCCAAAGAATGGGAGAAAAGATGAGGCATAATATCTTTTCTTCCTTCTCCATCTCTTTATGTCTCCTCCATCTGCTTCTCTTTCAACAGAACACCTCTCCCACCAGTGCCATCGCCGTCGATCTCCTTGACGAAACCTGTAAAAAATGCGCGGAGATGTCACCGGGTGTGAGCTACGACTTCTGTGTGACCTCTCTCCAAGCAATTCCAGAGAGTCACAATGCAGATGTGCAGGGACTAGGTATAATTTCACTGGAGTTAGCTATAACCAACGCCACCGACACGGTTTCGAGCATAAAAAGTCTGTTGAAGAATCAATCTTTCGATCTGTATGCAGTTCTATGCTTCGAGGATTGTTTAGAGCTGTATTCGGATGCGATCGCTACGTTGGGAAGTTCTATTAGTGCCATTCGGTCTCACAAATACAGCATGGCGAATACATATATAATCGCGGCGATGGAAGCGGCGAGTACATGTGAAGGAGGATTTGAGGAGAAGGAAGGGGAAGTGTGTCCATTGACAAAGGAGAACAGTGATCTCTATCAGTTGTGCAACATTGCTTTGGTCATCACCCATTTGGTTTCTCCCTGGTTTCACTTGTTGCCATTCATGGCTGAGTGAGTTTTTATGTTTTCATGGTTGAATTCTTCTTCTTGGTTTATTTCTATCCCTACTATTATAATGGGAATCACCCCTTTTAGCTATAGGTCGCCGTCGCCGTCACTTTTTGTCACTTTTTTTCTTAAAATACCCTTACTAGATATGTATGTCAATATGGATAGTTTTGTCATTTTTTTGGGTATTTTAGTAACACCCCCAGAAATTTGAAAGTAATTTGTAATACCCCCTTATACTTCCAAACTTTAGGATTACCCCCTTGACCTAGTTTAACTATCATTTGACTAACATTAAAATTTGACATGCATCATGTGACTGTTAATGCACTTATTAAAGGGCCATATACAATTGTAACAGCGTGATAACTGAAGTCAACCACTGTTAAACTAGGTAAGGGGGTAATCCTAAAGTTTGAAAGTATAAGGGGGTATTACAAATTACTTTCAGATTTCAGGGGGGTGTTATTAAAATACCCTTTCTTTTTTAATTCTACAAGCACATTGTCCCTTGCCTCTCCATTGGTTGTGTTCGTTATGTCTACATGTTGATTGGTAGGTGTCTTTCCTTTTCGTCTAATTATTATGAGCGGTGCTAGCCCACGGATGGAAAAATTTTAGATGCAGAGGACTCTCGTGGCCCTATCTAATGCTTTTTCTTGGGCCCACCAACTCAAGAAAATGAGTTATGTAGGGCCACGAGAGTCCTCTGCATCTAAAATTGTTCCCCCACAAATAACCGGACAAAAATGTATACGGTTGAGGCCATTGACCATTGGATTCAAGAGACTCGTGGAGTTTTGGTTCAAATTTATTATTAGGGTTGTTATTTAAAAAAAATGCCGTTATAACGGAAATGGACCTCCTCTGTTATGTTACATACTGTTTTAACATTCATAAAATAACGGCCGTTATTTTATGGAAAATTTGTTAAAAATGTCATTATATCCATTTTTTCCCTAATAAATTCTACTGAAAATTTGACTTCAAATTTTGAATTTTAGATCCGTTATTTTCCATTTTCCCCCTTTTTCTCGTTTTGGTCCTGTGTGTTACAATCTGTTATAAAGACTGTTATAATGGAAAAAAATGGTAACACCCCCGATCCATTATACCGTTATAACGACCCCTTTTAAACCTTGATTAGGGGGGACCTAGTAAGCAGACTATGCACTGTTTCGACTGATTACAACCATCTGATTAAGAGACTTCATATACACAGGGCTACCAAAAGAAAACTTACATTAAGGTTGTCTATACGGAGTACTCTTTCGGGCTGACCTTATATATCTTTTGGTGCATCTCTTAGTGGATCTACACATCAAAAATCTGTTTAATACGATGATTTATGGCCGTTGGATTTGACATGATCAAGCTGATTTTTAGTGTGTGGATCCACCAATAGGTGGACCAAATATCCATAAGGTCAGTGGACCCGAAAGAGTGCTTCAAATGGCATTTGGGAGGGGGGAGACTTCAAATTTTGAAGTCCCCAGGGAACAGCAAATGTGTCTCCCCTCTTGAATTGGCTACAAACCATTGTAGACCGTCCAAATGTGTGGGCTGACCGGTCAGATCGTCCAGATTGGTAAATGTTGTGTAGCCTATCTAAGGGGCTGACCGTTGGACGTCTAGATTGATGAGTATGTGTCACATGTAACAAAATGCACAGAAAGAAGTGTGGACCGTCAGATTCCTTGGCTTTAATTATTGGTGACGTTGTCTCATCAATAATGTATGGATCATTTAGAACTTAGAATATTAGGAGAGTGGAGGGGGACCTACTAATCAATGTGTTCTAACTGATCATAATGGTCACTCAATACGCAGGCCTAAGATGCCTCCTCTTGGCCCACAACGCACCTACGCTGACTATGGACTGTCAGCGAAGCTGCTGCCACGTACATGAGTGCTTTTTGCCACGTACTCAGGTCGTTTTCACATTTAAATGAGCATATATATCTCCAATGTGAGACCCCTTAACTATATCATTTAGGCCGTGTTTGATTGCCAAGGGGTAAAATTGTAATTTTCCCCTGAAAAATACGCCTTTATTTTCTGACATGATAAAGGTGAAAATCCTAAGGATCCAAAAATCTTTCTCCAAACAAAACCCCTCCAAACCTGGAATGCATTGTCCTTCCACATAGAGGAGAATTCATTTCCACCTGAAAATACGTCTTTATTTTCTTACATGCTTGAAATATGTATTCTCTAGTGCAATCTAACGGCCATTTAAGGCATTTCCCAAATGTATTTTAACAGGAAAATTTTTTGTGCAATCGAATACGCCCTTAGCAAATTTTAACCGAATTGATATCGACAAACGTTTTCAGATTCAGAGATAGATCAAGAAAGAACTACGGATTTATACTCATTTGCGAATATGGAAGGACAACATGGTCATTTATAATTTTTACTAAAAAGCCTTATAGGGATATTTTTGTCATTAAAAATTTAAAAATATGGAAGGACAATATAGTCATTTGTAATATTTTACTAAAGGCCTTATGGGTTATTTTTGTCATTAAAAATGATTGAAGTAGTCGTTTATAATTTGTCTTGAAGAATTAGAAGGAAAAATATGATATTATGAAAGTTTCACTTAATTTTTTATTTATTTTTAGTAGTTAAGCTTGTCTTTAAAGAGATCAGTAACTCGGTGAAGGCGGGTTTTGAACTTAGGTCTATAGTATCATCATCCACAAACTTTGCCAACTGAGCACGCTGGCACATTCAGTTTCACTTAAGTTTTCAATTTGTGCTTAAAGTGAAGTAAATTAATTATTAATAAATTCTCAAAAAAAAAAAAAAAAAAAGGGTAAAGCAAGAAGAAGTAACTTATTGAAAAGTCAAAAGTCAAATTTTTAACTTCTGTTTGTAGTCATTTTTTAACTACTTAAATTAATTTTTGTGTTCCCAAATGCCTCCTCGTATCATCGATCAGCATTTTCTATTGTCAAAATGTGAACCACAATCAAGATATTGGGTCTTGAACGGACGATAACATACACGACGAGTCCCGGCACAAGCTCTTCACATTCCCATTGATTCAGCACCCTCGTATAGGAACCTGTCTACCCGACCAATCGATCCGTGAACTACGATAAAAGAAACAAACAACTTTTGATGATTAACAGGGGCTCTGCAGCTAGTCCCAGATGAGCACTGTACTCTTCAACCCCAAACAAACTTCTTGAATATGGTTCTAAGTCTCAGCCGATCCCGTTTTGAATCGGGCGATCCAGATCGAGATCAGAGCCCACCGATCCAATCCAGAAAAAGATATTCTCCCCCAAGATCAGTGTTTTCTAAAGAAATCTATCGTTGTCTCGAGCCAGATGCGCCAATCCCATTCTCGATCAGACCGATCCGGATCAAGATTGGAACCCACCGATCCGGCCTCGGATCCAAAGATTTTGAACCTCCGATCCCGAGATTTTGAACCATAATGGAAAGTTTGTGTATGAATTATTTACGAAAATACCCTTGTACGAGATTCCATTTCAAATATGTGAAGGAATAAAACTTTGATGACAGGGCCCTGTCATCAAGGCCGATGACAGTGCACGATATGAGCCACGTGGACCACTCTTAGAGGACTCTGACCATATGGATGTTTGGCCAATCATTAGGTGGACCTACAAACCAAAAATAGACCCGATTAGTGATTTCTAGGCGTTGGATTGGAATTGTTTTCATGGGTTGATATTAACCGTGGGAAATTTGAGCATTATTGATCATTATTTGAGGTACAAAGATCCAAAGGTTTAAAATTACAAATCAATCTGAGTTTTTGTTCGTAGGTCCATATAGGGATTGGAAAAACATCCATACAGTCAGAGTCCTCTAAGAGTATGCCACGTGGCTGCTATTGCACCCTGTCATCGGCCTTGATGACAGGGCCCTGTCATCAAAGTCTTACTCGTGGTAAAGCTTCTTTCAAACTACCCATACTCGACCAGTTCTCCATAAATATAAATAAATGAGTCTGAAGAAGGAAAAAAGAAGGGAAGAAAAAAATGAGGCCTATCTTCTCTTCCATCTCCCTCTCTTTATTCCTCCTCCATCTGCTCCTCTTTCACCAAAACACCTCTCCGACGACCGCCACCGCCGTCGATCTCATCGACGAAACTTGCAAGAACTGCGCCGAGAAGTCCCCACTCTTGAGCTATGACTTCTGTATGACCTCTCTCCAGGCAGTTCCTGAGAGCTACACTACAAATGTGCAGGGACTAGGTATCATCTCACTGGAATTAGCTCTAACCAACGCTACCGACACGGTTTCGAGCATAAAAAAACTGATGAAGAACGAAGAAGCTTTCGATCAGTACGCCATGATATGCTTAGAGGATTGTTTAGATCTATACTCAGATGCGATCCCTGTACTTGGGAGTTCTATTGAAGCTTTTCGGAGTAACGATTATGTCGCCGCTAATATATGGGTAAGCGCGGCGATGGAAGCGGCGAGAACATGCGAGGGAGGATTTGAGGAGAAGGAAGGTGAAGTATCTCCATTGACAAAGGAGAATTTTGATCTGTTTCAGTTGTGTGACATTGCTTTGGTCGTCACCCATTTGGTTTCTCTGGGATCTCGACTGTTTCCATTCATGGCAGAGTGAATCCTTCATTTTCAAGGTTGAATTCTTCTTGGTTTATACTTTTTAGTAAGTAAATGTAGTTGTGTTCATTCATATCTACATGTTGGTAGATTTCTTTTCTGTTTTCATCTATTTGTTATTTTGTTGGGGAAATTTTTTTGCACCCCACAAATTGTGCAAGCACCCGAGTAAAACTTTGCTGATCACCCATAATAACCGCTCACAATAAGAGCCACGTGGCATACTTCTAGAGGACGCTGACCTTAAGGATGTTTGGCCAATCCCCATAGGGGCCTATAAACCAAAAATCAGCCTGATCAGTGATGTCTAAGTATCGGATTGGAGTCATTTACATGGGTTGATATTAACCATAGGAATTTGAGCATTATTGACCATTATTTGGGTACAAGGATCCAAAGGTTTGAAATCACCAATCAGGCTGATTTTTGGTTTTTAGGCCCATATAGGGATTGGCCAAACATCAACGCGGTCAGCATCCTCTATAAGTGTGCCATGTGGCTCCTATTGTGGGCGTTCGTCGGGGTGGCCAACAGAATTTTACTGGGGTGCTTGCACAATTCGTGAGGTGCAAATAAATTTTCTCTTCCATCACATTATAGAAAAATAAAAGTTGTGTAAAGACTAAAGACACCCTATATGTAAAAAAAAAATTAAAAGCAAAGAATCAAAGGCACTTTTGAATGATGGAGATTGCGTTAGTAACGCAAGAGGTGTGTTTGTGCGTTAATAAGTAGAATAGATGATACCTAGTTTCCTGGAATGTCAGTTGAAGTTTCTGTTCTACAGCCTCGGATATGTCCTCACATTTGGCACTCTGGATTACTAAGACCCTTCAAGTATAGGGCCAGCCCTTGGATTGCCTGTTAGCAGAGTTCGTACTGTTTGGGCTGATTGTAACCATCTGAATAAGAGACTTTCATACAGACAGGGCTACCAAAAGACAACTAAATTAAAGGTTGTCAGTCTAGAGTCTATAGACTTTTTAAATGTCAAGGGCAGCTAACAAGACCAGTGGGCGGAAATGGCCAGGACCCTGCCTCAGTAAGCAGGAGGTCCTGATTTCGAATCTCCTTGGGTGGCCATACCCCCTGGGATAAAAGTTCAAATATCATTGGATGGCCATAATACCCCGGCCCCGGGATTTATCCCAGTACATCTGGCAGTTCGGAATGGGTGACTTGCATGTCCCATGGGATTAGTCAGGGTGCTCTGAGAAGCCCGGATACCCGTGGTATCAAAAAAATAAAAAAAAATGTTAGGGGCAGTTCGGTTGAGCAAAAGCGCTGTTGAGCACCTCTGCATCCGACACATACACCTGATACATGTGTTGTCAGGGATACATGTTAATGCAGAGGTGGTGTTGCTCAACAATGCTGTGGAGCAAAAATGGACTCAGGTTAGAACCATATTTACTAAATTCGCGAATTATAGTGAACCATACGAATTATTAAAAAAAGAAAAAAAGAGAACCGAATAACATCCTATTCAGATGTTTCCAATTGAATTATTCTCGAATAATTAACAAACGTTTCCGCATTATTTCTGGATTATTTAGTTTTGAACATAAAAATTTATTTTATAAGACAAAAAATTGTCAATATTTTACTTTTTTGTTTTATTTTATTTTAAAAATATTTTTGCCGAATTTTTAAATGCATCTGCTGCACAGTTGGCACGACTGTCGGCGACAAATATTGCCCAAGTAACAATCTCACGTAGGAGTACGCACACTTCCTGCACCACCAGTCTTGCTATCTCCCAGGTAGCTTGCATGCTACACAAAACACTGGAATCACTTTCACTATTCTTTCTTTTTTTGTTGGTAGGCAATAATTTTAGTTATTTTTGTCATCTTAGGCTTCAATTATTGGTCGTGTTGTACGTACGCTCATCAATAATGTATGGACGATTGTAGAACTTTGGGATATTGACAAAGTTTTTGGGACCCACGGATCTAGGAAATCTTGCCGCTGTTCCTTAATGTGTTCATACAGGTCACTCTATATGCAGGCAGGCCTAAAATTCTTGCTTGTATCGGACCGAGTCTTATACAAAGTTTCGATGGGCACCACCACAAAATGCCAGGTGGGACATTCTTTTGGGCCCACTGACCCATTGATATTGCCAACCCAAGTCCAATGGCTAGAAATTTGCGATCAGGCTGATTTTTGGTGTGTGGGTCTGTCAAGGGGTGAGCCAACCATTCATGACATCATTGGACCTGAAAGAAAGTGCCACATGGCATTTTGGGTAGTGTTCTCATTAAACGTTGTATTAGATTCCTAGACTATGGTCTACCGCCATGCAGTAGTCCAGTAGATCAGAGACGGGGATAATTACCAAAATGGTGGACCAACAATGGTGTGTCACAAGTCATTGCATGTCCAACGCGTGCACGAAGTGATAGACCATGGCAAATGGGAGATGTCTCTACCATACATATTTTGCATTCTCATTGACGCAGATAGTCGAGTCAACAGGCTGGACCAAGAAAAATTCAACAAAATGCAGCCTCACCGGATGATCTACTTCAATCCGTACCAATAATCACACCAATTGCACGATCAAAACTACTGGGCCATTCAAGTGATTACCCCCACTGAATAGACAGTCCAAATTTAGGGCACTCGCAGCTATCAGTTGGCTAACAAGAACCGAAAGATATCGACAAATGTTTTCAGATTCAGAAATGGATCATGAAACAAAAAAAGAACTACCGAATTATACAGATTTAAGGTCATATCATCAATCAGCATTTTCAACTGTCACAACGTGAACCAAATCAAGATATTGGGTCTCGGTCAGACGCTATCTTACACGGCAAGACCCAGCATAGGTTCTTCACAATCCAATTGATTTATGATTCAGCATCCTCATACAGGCACCCGTCTGCCTCTGTACCGATCCATGAACTGCAAAAAAGTAAACCAAACCTCAATTTGAAGAAAAATTATGGAATTATGCAAGGGCACTGCTGTGATAGCCTTAGTACTAATAGAATTGCACCGGAATTCCAGTCCATTAGATCGGGGAACCATGACGTCAAATGATGTCATGTTTTCCAAATCCGACAACCTGGATCCCCGGTGCTATTATATTAAACCAAGTATGAGGACTATTAAATTATTTGCATCAAATAAAATTTGTATAAAGATAAAATTGCCTACATTTACTGTGTACTGGAATCTCAGACCTTACCTGTGGCAGCCCAACTCTTGGATGGCACACAAAGCAGATGATACCGAGCCATCTAAGAGTTGGCCCTCCAGTTGAAGGTCCCGATCCATAAAACTCGGAACACTTTCCTTGGATAAATAACATAACAATATAAATAATAATGTGCAGGCTGTCTGTATGACTGTGCTCTGTTGGAATATGTGGCACATAATGGAGTTGCAGATGGACAAATCCTTGATTATTTATAAATAAAACCGTATGAACAATAACAACGAAATGAAGGGTTCCATGTCAACGCATGCATAACATTTTCTTTTTGTAAAGAAACAGTATTTTGAATTCCAAGTATACTTACTGATGTCACATATGGCTGTTGGAATACCCAACCAAGAATGGGTATCCTTTGCAGAAACACTGCCAGTGTAGGCCAAAAGCCACTGCCCAACAAAACACGTCAGCAACCAAGAATATTTAGTATATGAGTGGATTACTAAGCAAGGGCTGGATAAAAGAAACTCAGACCTGAACAGAACAATGAATCCATATGCCTCCAAGATCATGCCCATGATAGGCCATCCAATGAGGACCAAGAAGAACCCAACACCAAATGAGATTGTACCCTGTCCAATGATTAAAAGAGCACCGTGTGAGAAGAGGAAAAATACAGAACACAAGCAAAAGGTACGAGTCTAAAAGACAATTAAACCTTGTAGTTCTGGCGTTTCATGAAGAATTGCATGGTGGATTTCAGTCCGATGGTTAACATCACCCCTGACAAGAAGAGGATCTGATAAGTATCACACACAAATAAGTCAATGGTCAAGCAGGCGCAACATCAACAATAACCGGAACAAAAGAAAACAGGGAAGGAATAGAGAATGTGAGCAAGATGAGACAGAGACATTTTACTTACATTTCCCATGGCAAGAAGTCCCTTGTCGAAGAAGAAAATAATTCCCAGAAATGAGAAAAGTACGCCAAACCCTGTCAATCCTAGTCCGATCTCTGTTTCATTTCAGAATTGCAAGTTTAGAAGATTGGAAGCTTGGGATAGGAAAAAACATACCAGGGAGGAATAACTTTGGAGAACAAGCAAACAGCAATTGAATATACACAAAGCACAGGGAAAAGTTTAAGGTGATCTCAAACATGAGGAGGCAACAGAGCGATTTAACATGGAAGTACAAATTTCAAATCTTTGTTTCTAAAAGCTTCAGTTCAGGTACAAGCATAACAATTAAGTGCTATTTTAGGTTTTATGGCACTTCTAGAAGATTAAATCTTTCCACCTAAATCGTGAGACTTCTTAATTATATTTAGAAAAATGATACAGTAAAAGGCTGTCCAGAAGAAAAATTGTACAGTCAATTGTATCACACCACATGACAGGGGAAACCAGGTGACTTTTGATTTTGATTTTTCTTGATGACTGATGAGCAACTTAAAGGTATACATTAATAGGAAAAAAATGTACAAGAGTTAGGAAAGATAGTTCCCTCTTTACAGAAAATCTCTATTTACGCCGGTTTTTGCAAATAAATCTACGCTGTCGTTTGCTTTCCTCAAAGTCCGAGGAAAAGTAATTGTCATCCACTAGCAAGTTCTCTAATATGGTTGATGGTATTTGCCAGTCTCCGAGGGTTCCCTTCTTTCCGTTCCACCAGCGAATAGCACTCATTGAGTCACTTTCTGCCTCTAATGGGACCCAAGAAGTTGTCCTTAAAGGCTTAACTAGCAGTAAAGATTTGATTTTTGCATCGTTCAAATCTGCTAACTCCTATAGGACCCAAATACACTGCTAATTTACCCTCTATTTTTCTAAATATGCCTCCTATACCAGTCAAGACCCGGGTTTCCAACAAAACTCATGTCAAGTGTCAACATTAAGTTTCAAACAACCCCCTAGTAATCTCCTCCACAATGCATTGGATGTCTTCCTGAGAAAGTGGCTAAAGAAAATGTTTTCCCAACAGCTTTGGAGATCCAAAATATCCACATCACAGAAATCTTTAAGAACACAAGCCCAATCCACAAGCAACCTCAAAATTGCATTGCATAAAGAGCAATAGACCAACCAGCGAAAACATCAACCAGCTCTTTTGCAAACACCCAACCCACCCCATTTTAAATCTTTGCAAAAAGAAACTCCATACCTTCTCCAGTCCCCTTATAATGGATACAAAAGTTTTTAAAATTCTTGCTTGCTCCAATCACATGGAGCATTATTAGAGACGAAGTGCTTTCTATTGATGTGATGATCAATGGTTGAGATTTTATCAAGTGCCACCGTCAAGTAAAGGTCTTCACACGTGGAGGAACCTGCTTACCCCAAGTTTTTTCTATTGGAGATCACTTTCAAAGAACCCAAAAAGGACACTACAAAAGGAAGAGAAGGAAAAATCACCTTTGGTCTCCCATTTACATATACAAGAATCCTTTCCTACCGATGGAACAAGCACTTCTTCGTGGTGCTGAAAAGGATTGAAAAGTCTCCCATATCCCTTTCCCTCAAATTCCTTCAGAAAAACAGACAACATACCACTTGATCATTTCTTCTCTCAAAGAAATGATTCATTGCTAGCCCCTTAGTTGGAACTTGTAAGTGTCAAAAATTGACAATGCATCAGGACCAAACACATGTTAGCCAACAAATATCACGAGGATCTATGGGCCCAAATCTGAGCCTTCACAGAAGCTAATTCAGACCCAAAGCCGACTCAAACGAAACTCAACCCAGCCAACTAAGCATGAACATTCGACATCATTACAAGCTCATGCCTGCCATCCGACCGGACCCAAGTATGGTGCAATTGCTCAACATTGAAGCAAAGCCCTAAAGTCCATATTATTTAATGGTAATAGAATTAGTAAGGGAGATAAGCAATCCCCATGATGTGGACAAAGGAGAAAGGGGGACAAAAATTTTGGAACAAAAAATATTAATTGATTGGATCTCTCAGAGCCTATGGACGTAGTCACCCGATTCTAACAACGAACCACGTAAAACAGTGTCTAGTCTCTCTTTTCACTCCTCTCTCTCAACCTCCAATTTCATGTTCGGGTGTGGTGCACAAAGCCCGAGGCATCATTGGCACTCCATCGAATTTTTGTGCTCATATTTTGGTGCCACCGTGGGAAAGGAAAAATTATGCTCCCACCATGCTCTTCCTTCTTTCTTATAGGGTCCATAGCCTCCGATTCTAACAACAAACCACGTAAAATAGTGTCTCGTCTCTCTTATCTCTTTCAAACTCCAATTCCATGTTCAGGTGTGGCGCACAAAGCCCAAGGCATCAATGGCACTCCCTCGAATTTTTGTGCTCATATTCTGACACCACCTCGGGAAAGGAAAAATTATGCCCCCATCATGCTCTTCTTCTTTCTTATAGGTTTCAATTTTGAAGATCTGAACACAGTTCGTCCAAGCAATTGAAGATGATCGACCCTGAACATATCTCGAACTTGCCAAAAAAAAAGGTTGGACCAACCCCATGTTAACATCGTCTGTAAGCGCATAAATCCGAAGGCACGCCGTCAATGCCACAGAATTTATATGCCACACAAACATGACATCATAGGTAGAAAGAGAAAAGAGAGGAGACAATATTTTATGTGGCTTGTTGTCAAAATCTAACGACTACATCCACAGGCTCTAAGAGAGCCAATCCACTCATATTCTTATTTCCAAGATTTTTCTCCCCCTCAACCCCCCTTGAAAGTTTTCAATTCCCTTTTGCTACAGCTCTTGCCCCATTTTTTTCTCCTCTTCACAAATCATGGGGATGTGCTTAACCCCTTAACTAATTTCCATAACCACTAGATAAGATAAACTTTACAGCTTTGCTTCGATGTTGAGCAGTTGCACCGTACGAATGGTAAGACACAAGCTGGTAATGATGTCAACTATTTGCGCTTAGTTAGCTGGATTGAGTTTCTTCTATAGAGGCTCGGGGTCAAGCCCCTGGATCATCGTGATATGTGTTGGCTAACACGTGTACGGTCTCGATGCAATATGCAATTTTGGGCACCCTCAAAACTAATTCCTAAAGTCTTGGACATAATTCACAAATTTTGCTGATCCACACCATTCTTCCTCCCATAATATTTTTGTCCCATTTCCCACTTCATATCATGTGCCTATCTGAAATCATCAAAGCTCTTTAAGATCTATTTGCACAGCCACTCCATAAGACAAGGGCTCTTCTCTACTATCCCATCCAAAAATTCTTCCCAAATTTATGGGAGAGCACAATATGCCATAGACCATTTTCTTTACTAAAACGCCAAAGCCACTTGCCAAGTAAAGATTTGTTCATATTAAATAGGCTTGTAATGCCCAAACCCCATATTTTATCTTTGTTTCCCCCTGTTTCCTCTCCCATTCTACAATATATCTTCTTTATAAGTAATTATACAATATATCTCTTTGTTATGTTGCATGGACTCTTCAAACCAGCAGAGTCTTGTGTCCCTACGTGTGGACACGGATTCGGACACCGACTCGCCTGGGACTCATTTTTTTAAATTGAATTTTTTAAAAGAAAATAAATATTCAATATAAGGAAATTTGAGGTCTGAACTCCATGGTAGAGAGAGAATAGGGTTTTGCTTTTAAGATTTGGTAAAAACCCTACCAAAATCTACAAAGAAAATCTCAATATTTTGCCACGGACTTGTCGTTATAAAATAAGAATAAATTAATAATTAAATATTCGGTCGAGTCCCCGAATCCTATTTTTTGGGGATTGCCAAATCCTCAAAAAGTTCTCTCGTGGTACTGTGTTCTGCTATCATGAGTACATCTGAGAAGTCATCCTATGCTTGTTGCTTCTCCCAATCTGGAGATTATGGTGACCACAATCCGGCACTTTAGATCACTATGGTAAAACTAGATGGGTCTAACTATCTGGAGTGGTCCCAATCCACCAGATGTATATCACTTGTCATAGGAAAGTGGGCTACAGTACCTGACGAATCAATGCCCCATCAGAGACTGAGGCTGCATTTGAGAAATGGGAAGCGGAAAACTCAATGGTTATGTCATGACTCATGGCTACTTCACTCCATGCACCCATCAATCAGCAAAGGCTTCTTCTTCCTCCCGACAGACAAGGATATTTGGGATGCATTATCTCAGACTTATTCTCAGGTTGTGAATTTTGCCAAGATGTACGAACTTCAACAAGAGATTGTGAGGCTAACGCAAGGCAATTTTTCATTGAAGTGGGAGAGGTAGATCACTACCAAACCTACACTCTGGCTTGAAAGACTGGTGCTATAGAGTTCCAGAACATGGTTGAGCAAACTCGGACTTTTGAGTTCCTTGGAAATCTGAACCAGAACTATGAGCATGCTCGTGTTCAGGTGTTGGGCACCCACCACCGCATCCTTGTCACAAGTATACTCCTACATCCAGAGTGAAGACACCAAGAGGAGAGCCATGGGCTCCAAGCCAGACACTGAAGTTCCATTATTGAGAAGTCGGCTTTAGCCACTCAGAAATGGACCAAGCCTGCATCTAAAAAAGATGCGGAACTAGATGATCGCGAAAAGTTTCGTTGTGACCATTGTGGCAAGCGTTGGCACACTCAAGAGACCTACTGGAGGTCGCCCTGCATAGTTCACTATTGGCAAGCAATGCTCATCTAGGAAGCCTTTTGATGCCAAACATGTGACCTCCACTGCTCATGCTACTAGTCAGGAGTCTTCCGATGCGACACCTTCCTCCTTTGGGATGTCCAATGCCATTTCAAGCATGGACCTTAACAAGCTTCGTTAGATTCTTGTGCAACTTGATAGTCCATCCACATCTACCTCTGTGATGCAAGACCCATGAATGCGGCTAATGCACGGTACTGAGATGTCAAGACATTACCACAAGCAATACCAAATAGAAATTAACTGCCATTAACGCGTAGTCAAAGAACATTGCGTGAATAATTATGTAAGGGTGGGCCGGATGCAAGATTCCGAACGGCGTACCCTTATAGAATTATCCACGAAGGCCTAATGCGTACTTTAGACGTCCGTAGACGTAAGATCAATTGGTACAAATCAAGGCATAAAATCTCGACCCAATCGAGGATTTCAAAAGAAACTCCACGACTCAAGTCAGTGTGCAACGGTACGGCATGTACGCAAAATCAAGATTTAATTTCCGGGCGGGTATACATTTAAGACTCAAGCAAAATAATAACCAGTAGTCAATTAACTTCAAGCAGGGCAAGCAATTAGTGGGTAAAGGTTGGAGCCAGATTAAAGAGTGAATAGGGTTGGCTTGTAATACGTAAAAAGGGGTTGGCCCACTATCACTATGAGTTAGTGGGGTGGATGAATGATCCCTAGGCTCTCTATGGGTTTCAACCAACAAGTGGAGGGCTGAATGACGGTGGAGGAAGGAGATATGGGGTTGGGGAAAACAATAGGAGATATGTTTGGGGATTTTGGGCTGGACGGTGGGGGGTTTAGTGGGTTGCGGTTGGTGGTAGCAGGTGGTGGTGGTGCAAAGAACACCAGCAACCACGATGGGGTCGTGGAACAGTGGGGAATCCCACTGTAATGCCACCGCTCAACAGGGTCGGCAAAGGGAAGGGGAAGGGGCTGTTGAAGGAGATGGTTGGTTGGCCCTTTAAGGGTGAATGGTTGAGGGCAGCAAGGAGTGTAGCTACTGTGGGTGGCTGTTGGTTATGTGCAGGTTTGTGGAAGGGGAATGGTGGAGTGGAGAGATGATGGAAGACCACTAATGTGAACCAGCCAGCAAGTGGTAACGTTGAGGCCTAAGAGAAGATCAATATGGGAGTTCAGTTGGTTGATCGAGTGATAGGGATGCAGCACATGGTTGAGTATATGACACAGAGAAGGTGGGAAAATACCTGGAAGACTCGCTTCGATCATTGGCCTCACACCAAACCCGTGAAGGGGAAAACTCCAAGACGTAGGTACTTGTGGCTCCTACCTTGCATTCTTTAATTCATAATAATTGTGCATTAATTCAAAATAGGTGTTCTCACAAATATTTAAACTAAGAGAATAAACCCTACTTCTAATCTCAGCCCTTGGATCAAAGCAAGGGTAGAGATTAGTTGACAAGAAAATAAAATAAAATAAAATAGAAAGTATCTTTGTACCCTAAACTAAGCAAATGTTCCCTAACAAAAATAGGGCCCGGACCCGCTCGAGATGCTCTCGTACGCGACGCCATGTAGCCTCAACCAGTCTTAATTGTAGCAAAACCTCCTACGTGTACATCCTCCCGGTGTGGGGTCTTCTTTGATGTGTCCCATGCGCGCGTGGGTCTTCAAAAGCACTTGTGACCAACCCACAATGCAACGTGGGCCTTGTTCTTCCGCCCCTGCCTGTAATAGACCTTGCAAGGCAGCATGATGTCCACATCACTCTGCCTTTGCTCAGAAAGGTACATCCCGTTTGGCCTATCATGTGTCTACTGCATCCTAGATCATTGATTCTGGTGCCTCTGATCATATGACTGGTATGTCCTCCATTTTCTCCTCCTACAATATCTACTCTGGTAAAAATAAGGTTCAAGTTGCAGATGGCACCTTCTCCTCTGTCTCCAGGAAGGGCACTATCTCTGGTACGCCTACCTTACCTTTATCTTATGTACTTCATGTTCCTAAATTTACCAATAACTTGCTTTCTGTCAATCATCTTACTAAGAGCCTAAATTGCGGTGTTACTTTTTCGACTCATTTGTCTTTCAGAACTTGGAGATGAGGCAGATGATCGACAGTGATCGTACGGATGGTGGATTGTACATGCTCGATAGCCAGCTAACTGTATACTCAGTTGCACATCAGTCCAGTGCGAGTGTTAGTGGTCCTAAAGTCAATAAAGACCTGTTAATGCGTTGGCATAACAGGTTTGCTCATTTACCTATTTCTGCTCTAAGTGTCTATTACCTCAGTTGGTGTTTGTTCTGTCCTTTGAGTTCAATTGCGAAACATGTGTACTTGTTAAACAACGCCGAATGTCTTTTTTTATATCCGAGGGTAACCGAGCCTCTTAGAGCACCCGATAGTCCCTCGGGGCACGTGTACCCCTTCCACACACGCCAAGTAAAACTAGGCAAATTGTTCATTTTGATGTTCGGGGAGACCTAGTCCCACTACTTTTTTGTTTGGTTTCCGCTATTTTGTGATGTTTGTGGATGATTACAGTCGTTATACTTGGACATATCTCATGAAATCTAAGGATGAAGTGCACTCAATTTTTTCAGTCACTCCATAAGATGGTGTGTAATCAGCTGAGCAGCACGTTGAAAATCATGCACTCTGACAATAGTGAGGAATACATGTATAGTGGCCTTGCCTTCTACCTTGAGGAGCATGGCATCATTCATCAGACTTCTGGTGCCGACACTCCTCAATAGAATGGAGTAGCTAAGAGAAAGCACCACCATATTCTAGAGGTTCTCGTGCACTTCTTATTGGTACAGGGGTACCGAAGGTTATTGGGTTGATTTTGTGTTGATTGCATCCTATCTGGTTAACCGTATGTCTTCAAGGGTTCTTGGGTTGATGTCTCCTCTTTCCATCGTGTTTCCTTCTAGTCTTGTTTTTTGTCCCGCACAAAATATTTGGTTGTCTATTATGTTCACTCTCATCACAAGAAAAAGTTGGATCCTAAAGTTGTTCGGTGTGTCTTCCTTGGCTACTTATCCACTCATAAGGGGTATCGGTGTTTTCATCCTCCTACTCGCCGTTTTATCTCCATGGATGTCACCTTCGTCGAGAGTCTTTCTTTTTTCTCTGATAATCGGACTTCTCTTCAAGGGGAGTTTGGGAGTATTGATGAGAGTCTGATATCTCCTCAAGGGGAGATTCCCCTACTTGTGCCCTATGACCCTCCATCTGAGCTTATACCCACTCCTATTGTTGATACTAACACCTTGCAACAGAACACACAACTGAAGACATATGCTAGAACATTTCCAAGGAGAACACTGTCCACTATCTAATCTCACTGCCAAGGATCCAACTCCATCCAAGTAATTCGACTCTCATTGACCCTCATGATGATATTCATGTTGATCCTTCTGCTATTCCACCTGTGGATGTTGATATACCAATTGCTCATCGTAAGGGTGTTCGAAATTGTACTACAAACACCTTATTTCTCACTTTGTTTCTTATTAGTTGGCAGTAGCTATCTCCATACTACATAGATTTTGTTACGTCCTTGTCCTCTGTTTGTGTCATATACTGTTTCAGATGCTCTTACCTAGCCACAATGGAAAGCAGCCATGTTAGAGGAGATGCCAACATTGGAAACGAATGGTACTTAAGATCTAGTTTAACTACCCAAAGGAAAGAAATCGATATGGTGCAAATGGGTATACACAGTAAAGTACAAAGTTGATGGAAGTGTTGACAGGTACAAGTCCCGTTTGGTTGCAAAAGGGTACACAAACATGTGGCATTGACTACCACGAGACTTACGCACCGGTGGTTGATGAACTCAATTCAAGCTCTTCTCTCACTACCAGCAAACCTATCATGGCATTTACATCAGTTGGATGTAAAAAATGCATTCCTCCGTGGTGATTAAGAGGAAGAGGTATACATGACAACACCTCCTGGATTCATCTTTACTGGGAGTAAATAAATTGTGTGCAAGCTGAAGAAAGCTTTGTATGTGCTTAAGCAAACACTTAGAGCTTGGTTTGAGAGACAAAGCACTACAGTCGAGAAAATGGGATACTCACAAAGTCAGGCCGATCATACACTGTTTATTAAGAGGAGTCAAAGCCGTACTCCTGCTCTTATTATGTATGTGGATGACATTGTGATTACAGGTGATGACCAAAATGAGGTTTGTCAGTTGAAAAAGTACCTTGGGACAGTTTGAAATTAAGGATCTAGGATCCCTAAGATACCTCCTGGGTATTGAGGTTGCTAGATCAGTGAGTGTTCATCTCACAAAGAAAATATGTTCTTGATCTCCTATGTGAGTCTAAGAACTTAGGGGCTAAACCAACTGATACACCTATACTTTAAATTAAAATAAATACTAATTTCGTATTGGAATAAAAATAATCATTAATGGATATCATTGCAAAGATCTCAATGAGAGCTTTCTAATTGATCCATTTTTATTGCGAATGGACTTATGAATTGGAAGTTATGAGTTTCAGAAATTTCCTAAAAATGCCCATTCAGTTATTAAGTAGAGAAAAGATAGAGAGCACTCATATGTTTTTCTCCTCTCTAAACACACTTTAAAAATTAAAAGACTATTTTACCTTTAAACCAAAATTCTATTGTTAGGGATATGGTATTTTTTTTAAATTTAGGGTCAAAAGTGGGACCAAAACTTTCAGCTTCCAGCAACCATAGGGAAGGTCAGTTCACTTTATATACAGTAATAGATTTTCCATGTTGGATGCTATGTTGTACTCAAACGCCGACAAAGTTTTTCAGGCATACCTAATTTTATTCAAATATTTTACTTTCAGCTATTATTTGTATATTATTCATATGATTATGTCATTATGAGCTTATCTAAATACATCTTTTCTATATACCAATGCCAAATGAACTAAAGTAGTTTGCAAAGTATATCTTTTATTATATGGAATATGCCCTATCAATGTGTCAGTGTACCAGGCTTATGGGAGTCAATGTGTCTGAACAACATTGGACCCTGACACATGTCTGTGTCCATAGAACTTGGTCGATATTAAACTCTCCACAGCATTAGCCATAGAATTCACTTCATAATGGCTGTATGAGTTTTTGGAAATTGGAAATGAAGCTAAATCTATGAAAAAACATTTTTCAAGTGCTAGAGGAAGTCCCAATTTTTACTGAATTCATCAAATGCCATCTTGAGTGTTGGCCCACAGTTGGCACCGTGTGAGAGAAACTGCAACTCCCATTCCATGGAAATGAGCCATTACTTTGACCATTGTGGAGTCAGTTTCATCAAAAGATTCTACTTAACACTGTACACTGCACTAACATTCTACATCAAAATTCAAAAATAATGAACCCACCAAAATCGGGAAGATAGGAAAGAGTACAAATCAAACTATAAAAAGTGAAAAAGCAGAAACTATGCCAATGGACCAACACTAATTCCTCTCAGAACCACTCAAGGTATTATTCATTGATTCCTTTATCACACAAAAAAAAGAGTAACCAGTGCAAGAAAAATCTCATGGTACCCAAAAAACTTCCAATGCAATAAATAATTGCCATAGTACATCTCCACTTGGATACTACTTGGCCTAACCCCATTTCTAGCTGTCAAAATTCCATTCTTTTTCCTTAAAAAGAGTTTTTATATTGCCAAATGGCAATCCAACTAATGAACTAGAATTTCATAGACAGTTTTGTTTTTTTTCTAAAGTTTCTGCCATTGTAGTCATGAAGGGATTGTGGATTGTTACTCGTTTGCACGTAATGGTATAAATAAAGATACTCTATACAAGGGTAACTCCCTCCTCTAGGTCCTGTATTTTCATTTTCTTTCAAATATCAAAAATATTCTCCATTACTTATCAAAAAAATTGTGACCATTAAAATAAAAAAGAGGAGGGGGGATGGGGGGGTACAAAGAAATTACAGGCTACCAAAAATCAAAATCCACCCTCCCAAGTTTGGAAATCATTGTGGTCCTAATTAAAGAACAAAGACGATGGGGCTCATAATACACTTCTTGGGCCTAATATCAAACTTCACCCCACCCCCAAAACAAAAAAAAAACACAAGCGCAAGCACTCAAAAGAAAAAGGAGAAGCGACAAAAGAAATACAGTATCAAAATGGTATCAATTCATAGTTTATATGTTAAATACTTCTAAGCCTAGTTTCCAGTTTCTCAAAACGTGCATCCCACTTGTGCTGAACTGCTGATTAGACAATATGTGTGTTGGCCCTCTAGACTCAATGGCAGATGTGTCAAGACTATTTGAGACATTAGATGAAGATCTAGCCACTTTCATGATCATTTATGGTCATAGATGACTATGGAGCGAGATTAACGAAAATATGTTCTTTTGTATGATTGTCATGAATTCGATAAGCCTCACAGCCTTATATCCTAAGTCCTACACATTCATAGAGAGCCACCAATAGAGAAGACCTAGCATACATGGATTTGAACATGATGTGAAGGCTGATCTTAATAGCAATATCCTTCATAGAGAGGACTTCTCTCCTTTTCTTCCTAAAACCACTTTCAACTCCATCAATTTGTACTATATGTACTTCTGTGTATTTTTTAAATCTAGGTCAACATATACTTCTATAGACAATAACTGAATAAATTCTATTTTTTTTAGTTTTTGAAAAGTAAGTACATATCTCCAAAAATTTGCTTGTGACTAAGCTGAGAAGTGAGTACCATCCAACTTGATCCTATACCCATTTTGTAAAACGTAGGGTTGAACCATCAAGCTTTTAAATTGACCATGATCGGTAATAATTTCAACATCATAAACATACTTCTTCCCAGAAAACCCCATTTATGCTCGATTCATATTGATATCTGGAAGGGGCAAAAAGAACTCCAGATTTAGGACCACATCTACAAAGTTCTAGAAGGCATGTTGCCATTTTTTTCCAGGGCCTATGAATTAGAGAGGCATCAATACTTCGATGCATTCCGCATCCTCAAATACAAGACATACAACTTCCTTGGAATAAAAATTGCAAATATTATTTTGATTGCTAAACTAACTTCTAATCAAATACATAACCAATTCAACAAGGGGGAAAGGGACGTATGTAGTTGTAAACAAATCAATAGGAGCCTCAAAACAAAATCATAACAGTTCCGCAAAGAAGCTTCTACTAAAATAAAACCTTTAAATCGTATTAACAAGACATTAATAGGAGATATGTAGATCCATGGTAAAGCATTGAAACAACTATTTCCGTCATAAAACCAAATAACAATAAGAGATAAAGGGCAACACAATAAGACATTTCAACAATGTGGCTAGAAATAAAAAAATTAAACTTGAAGTACTTTCAGAGTTTCCATGTGAATCTATTAGAAGATACAGTTCCAGGTTCAAGGCTTATTTTTTTAATCAACAGAACATATTTCGGTATTCGATTCTTCAATAAAAAGAGGGCAAGAAGAAACATAAAATAACTGACTGAACACATTTAGAGGCGCATACTTTTCCTGTCGTTCATCTCGAACGAAACCATGTTGGTGATCTAAATTTGAGCACTCTTAACTGCAGCAGAAAACAAATCAGAATCAAAACTGTAGCCATTGAGGCGGCAATAAATCACTATGATTCACTAGTTTTAGGGTTTCGAAGCAAAAAAATTCATCCTAATAAGAAGATCTGTGAGATTACCTTCGTAAGATCTGAAGAAACAGAATCAATCCAAAAAAATCAATCAATCTACGAGCACCTGCAACACAAAAACGGAATTCAATCGACTTGAAGAAAAAGAACAAAAAAACTGGAGATAAAAATCTCTTACAAATTTTCCCAATTACTGCATCTATAAGCGAAGAAAAAATAGGGAGGGAAAGGAGGAAAAATCGAGAAGGTAGAGATCTTAGATTGAATCGAAGAAAATAAAACGCGATTCGATCGGATATCTTTGTAAAAGAGAAAAAAAAAAACCTAAATAATAAGAGAGAGTGACAGAGAGAGAGGGAACAGAGAAACGATGGTTGCAGGCTTGCAGCAGCCTTTAGTCCTTGGAACGGAAGGAAGGTGAGAAATGTTTTTTGCTAAAATGCGCTGTGATAGTCGGCGCACTGTTATCCGAATGGGAAAAAGGAATCAGCATTTTTAAGGGGGGGAAATGTTAAGACTCTATATCTGAGGTCAGCGAATGGTTGACGTGTTTCGCATTTTATATTTTCGAGATGTGCGTCATTACGAATTTCTCAGCCCTTCGATTTGGGATCGAATTGGTTGCGTTTACGTCATTACGAATTTCTCAGCCCTTCGATTTGGGATCGAATTGGTTGCGTTTACGTCATTATGAATTTCTCAGCCCTTCGATTGGGATCTAATTTAGTTGCGTTTGCTAAAACTAATTTCAGAGCGAAAGCTTAAAGTGCTTAAGGTCTGAAAGTTTAATAAGTTTAGAATGGTAACTTTCTTTTGTCTGAAAATTAACTTACAAGGACATTTTTGTAAGTTTCTTCGGTAAAGAGAATCTTATAATATATTTTAAAGATGCTATCACTTACAACATTAATAAGCGAAGGGATGACTTAAAAAAAAGTCACTTATTGGGGACTGAAATAAGTCGGTTACCAAACGGTCTGAATGGGCCATTACTGTCTGAATGACTTCTGAAATTAGGTTTTACCAAATCCACGTGAACTAATGAACTATAACAACTTGGACTATCTCCGGGTTGGTCCAACTTGAGACTCGTGAATCTACTAGAGAGATCATAAACATGAATTTAACTACTTTGTTTTTTTTCTTTTTTGGGTTTTTCCAAGCCGTTTAGGTCATCTCGACCTTTGCCCTGGATTTTGTACGGATCTTTTTCTTTTCGCTAATAAATCTTTTACTTATAAAAAACAAAACGCGAATTTAACTACTTTGTAGTTAATATCAAGGTTTTAAACTGTCTGTTATAATGGTCCCTAAATGTTATGACCATTATGATGGTCGTTACAATGGGGTCTCATCAGTCACGTCTAAGTAAAAAATGGTTAGAATATTATTATTGTAATACTATTTTATTATTTATTCAAAAATAACCTCAATAACAATAAAAAAAAGGTTTTTTTTTTTACAAAATAACGATTGTTATAACTGTGATTAGCAGATATATCATTTTTTCGATCTTGGGCATTATAACAGGGAAAAATGTAACAGAATTCTGAGTTGACTACCCATTTTTTTATTAAAGGACAAAAATGCAATTGTCTTCAATTCTGGAACAAGGGTTTGGGCCAAAATCAAACCCAAATTAACAGTTGTGGTGGATGGACAGCCATGAGATTCTAATGGATTGGTTGCTCATCACAGGAGATCAACCCATCAAAATCGCATGGCCGGCCAACCACCCTCCAAAAAAAGAAAAAAAAATAATAACAAGTACACTCTTCTATGATTTTTTGATTAATTAATTTAAGTTATATTCTTTGTAAATGTATTACACTCGAATGTATTAAAATTTTGAAGATCTATTGAATAGTTAGATATTAAATTGCATACATTTTCGAAGTGTGAGATTGATCTAATGGTTAAAAATTTTTAAGCAAGAAAGGCCTGGAGCCTTTGGGTGCAAAGCCCTAAACCCCTGTAGAAGAGTTCTTGGTTGAACTGCTCCCTGTGTGGAAAGGAGAATGAGACCCATGGTGGGTTATTGGTTGCATCTACATATTAATTTCGGATCATAGTTTATTTTGAAACATTTGTTATTCTTGTTCCATACTTATACTCTGTGTATGAACTATTGATTGATAGAACTGTTATAGATATGATGTAATGATTAAATATTATTGGGCTTTCATAAGCTCATGGTTAAACCGATAATATTTTTCAGATTATCTGGGGATAGAATAAACGATATACTAAAAGACGGTGTATCAAAGAATATTGAAGCGTTCATTGAAGACACATAATTTTATTTATTTATTTTGGTTTTATAATTGTAATAACTTGAATCTTAACTTTATTGGTCTATTTTAAATCCGAATTGATTGATTTAGTACTTTTGTTTTATTATTTATATTTTAATAAAATATATAATCTGGCCTACATGTAGTGTTTTTACCATAAATCAAATTCTGTTCTTTTTCAATAAAACTCGATAGGGCCAGTTGAGAGTGAAAATTTGTTAAAATAAAATAGTAAATGATATTTTTTGACAAAGTGTATCCACAAAAGGTGCTTAAAATGATTTTTTTAATAGTAGAGAATTAATAAAATAATTTTTTATTGAAATTATTTTTTTGGAAAATTTTACGCCTATCTACTACAATTTTGAAAAGTTAATTCAAAAAGCCCATCAAATAGAAGTTTTAGCCAAAACGTCTTTACAAAATATTTTTATTTTGATCTATTGTGAATTATGGTCATTTTGTAGAAAAATATTACTTTGTCGATGCTGGATATGGTAATCGTAAAGGATTTATTGCCCCATACTAAGATGTGCGATACCACTTGAAGGAGTGGGGAGCTCATACGCTAGCAAATCCAAATGAATTATTTAACATTCGTCATTCATCAATGAGAAATAGTGTCGAACGAGCATTTGGAGTGGTGAAGAAAAGGTGGAAAATATTGAATGATTCTGAGGCATATTTCTCATACGAGACCCAAGTAGATGTGGCATTAGCTTGCTATATTATACACAACCACATCATCGGGGTTGACCCTAATGATAAGTTATTATTAGAGTTAGACCAATAGTTGCAATCTCAAGAGGCCCCCACTGAAGAGGTCCCCATTCAAAGAATAAGGCTAACACAAAGACAACAACGAGAAGAAAATAGAGAGTATGCAGAAAAGAGATTGCAATTAGCAAATGAGATGTGGAATGGTCGTTGATAATAATTATTTTATTATGTAATATTTCTTTTTTGTAAAAGGCGATGAATCAATAACGTGTTTTGTATGTTTGTTACTGGCATAGATTCTACTTCTCAAACTTTATAATAAAGAATGTGTTTATTAGGTTTTCTTATATTATTTTTACAATTTTATGTTGAACATGGTAAATACATTTTGTATATTAGTTTTTTTTTTTTTTTGCTTTATTTACATTAGGTGTGTTTCATCATATTATTAGGAATGGAACCTCCTGATTTTGAAGTTAATAAGAAAAGTACAAAAAAGAATGTACGTTGGAGTTCGAAATTGGATAAATTCTTGATTATACACTTGGCCGATTGTATTAAAAGTGGAGATATGAGAGAAAGCAAGAAGACACTTTATCAGAAAGCAGCTGAAGCTATGAATAAGAAATTCAATTTTGTATGCACATGGGAAAATGTCGAACACCATATGAAAACAGTTAATGCGAGGTATGCAACAATAAAGAAGCTTTGTAATGTAAGTGGTTGGGGTTGGGATGATACCTTAAAAATGATTAAGGTAGATCCAGAAGTAGCGGCGGACTATATTGAGGTATACTATTACTTAATCTACTTTTATTTTTATTTTATCAATGTTATTTGTATATTTATTAGTTAAATTAACGATTCTTTTTGTTATAGGCACACCCAGAAGCAAAGAACTACATAAATATCCCCCTTAAGTTGTACGATGAATTGTCAATCGTATGTTGAAAGAATCAAGCTACTTGAAGTTTTGCAAGGTCTGTTGCTGATGATGTACTCAATCATGACAAAGATCCAGTCAATGGAATTTTGAACAAGGACATTGGCATTGAAGAAATAGGTGAAGTGCCACAGAGAGTGTATCAACAACCAACCACTAATTCAGAGTCAACACAGAAAAGACAACATGAAAAGAGAAGTCGTCTAATGGATAAGGCAAAAGAAATGCTTCGTGGCTTAACTGAAGCGGTTATTCGACTAGCCAATTCAATGGATGCCAATACAGACCAATGATATGCTGATAGACACTACACTGAAGTAATGAAAAGTGAAGCTTTCGATCAAAACTTTTTAGATAAGGCTTTTGATTATCTGAATGAGTACCCCATTACTGCAAGGTCATTCATTGCAAAACGCTCAGATGGTCGGAAGGATTGGTTGATAGCATTTGATGCTCAAAGTGGTTTGGGTATTTAGGGTTGTAGTTGAATCGAGTTGCTATTTTATAAAGGGTTTCAAACCTGAATTTTTTAGTTTATTTTATTTTATATTCTCCTACTATTATTTGACTATTTGTTTATGATGTTTTGACTTGAAACTAGTTGATTTTAGCATATTGTAGCAGTATAAGATTTTAGGTGAATGCCATTTTTGTTGAAAATTGATTAGAAACCAAACAATAAAAAATATTTTCTTCTATTTTCTAAAATTCAACCAAACAGCAAGAAAACAGATTCTAGGAAGTGGGTTTCCAGGAAATGGCATTTCCTGGAAAACTACTTCCAGCGAACCAAACGCAGCCTAAAAGAAAACAAAAATCCATGAAAATGGAAAAAAAAAAAAAAACCTACTCTAAAACATCTTCACAGATATCATCTGTCTTCTTCAATTAAACAAAAACTCTTTTTGCTCGATTTAATCAACTGTTCTCACTAACTTTATCCCTTTCATACATGCAGAGTAAGAAAGAGAAATAAAAAATGAATGATAGAGGGAGGGAGAGAGATTTCCCGCACCGAATCGTCTCTGTCAAAGCTCTTGAATGCCGTCGCTAGATCAATGAAAAAAAAGAAAAAGATGAAGAGAAAGATTTCTGGGCTTTTAGATAGAACGGTTTTGATTTAGCTTGATTATTAACTCATTGTCGATAGTAAAGATAGGTGTTTAAGAGCCTGAAACATTTCATTGGAAAAGGCATGTTGAGAATTTAGTAACTGTGTAAGTTGAAACATTTTGATTTTGGAAGCTGGGTATTTTTGAAAAAAACGGTGAGCAAAAGATGGAGAGAGCGCCACCTCAAGAGGGCCAAGCTTTAGTATAGATAATTGATAGATTTGTATGTTCCCGAAAAACATATTTGCTTGTGCAATTAGGAGCATGCCCAACGAAAATTAAACAAAATTTTGTTTTCTTTGAAATTACATAATGTGTGAAAACATGATATAACTGTACATGTCAACAATTTTAATTTCATATAAGATTTTATTTTATCTGTGCATGTGCTTATGGTTACTAGTTTTCTTTAAAGGTCGAGGCTCTAGTTATCGCCCTAAAATGGCAGGCTCTAGTTGCAGGACACAATATGAGCCATGTGGCACACTCTCAGAGGACTTTGACCGTATGGATGCTTGGCCAATGCCTAAGTGGACCTACAAACAAAAAATCAGCCTGATTAGTGATTTATAGGCGTTGGATTGGACTTATTTCATGGGTTAATCTCAACTATAGGAATTTGAGCAGTATTTGAGGTACAAAGATCCAAAGCCTAAAAACCACTAATCTGGCTGATTTTTGGTTAGTAGGTCCACCTAGGGATTAGCCAAACATCCATAAGGTCAGAGTCCTCTAAGAGTATGCCACGTGGCTCATATTGTGCCATGTAACTGGAGCCTGTCATTTCAGCTCCGTTGACGGATCTAAAATGACAGGTATCTGTACAGGGACACAATATAAGCCACGTGACACACTCTAACAGGATGCTGACCGTATGGATGTTTGTCCTATCCCATGGTGGACCTACAAACCAAAAATCAGCCTGATTAGTGATTTATAAGTGTTGGATCTTTGTACCTCAAATACTGCTCAAATTCCCACTGTTGAGATCAGCCCATGAAAATAAGTCCAATCCAAAGCCTATAAATCACTAACCAGGCTGATTTTTTGTATGTAGGTCCACATGGGATAGGGCAAACATCCATATGGTCAGAGTCCTGTAAGAGTGTACCACGTGGCTTATATTGTGTCCCCGTACAGATACCTGTCATTTTAGATCTGTCAACGGAGCCCGACCCCTTTAAAAATATGCAATTTTACCTAATCTTTGACATGGTCAACCTTTTTTTTTTTGTGTAAGCTCATGTTCAACCTTATAATACGTTTTTTTAATATAAAAATTCGCGAAATTGGAATTTGCTGACTATGGACGGTCCTAGATTTCATGCACTTAATAAGGAACACTACACACAATGCGGCGAAGGTAGCACCAACCGTTAATTAACGGCCGTCAAAAACAAGAGAGAGAAAGAGAGAGAAAACAGATGACTCAAGGCACAAAAACCTTCTCAGGTCGGTTGCTTCCATCCTTGTTTCTGTTAAAACCTCAATCAGAGCAGAAGAACATCCGGGGTTTGCCCAAGGTGTGTAGTTTAAGGCTTCCCAAAGAGGCGTACGTTAGGAAGGTCCCCACTGGGACTCAACCGCCAGGGCCATGGCTGCTCAGGTCTCAGTTGTACACGAAGACGATTACTCGTTGCTGAAAGATCTTAAATTGGAAATCGACAGAGAAGAACCCACATTCTCTCTATGCCTTTGGATTTACCTTTTGAGCTCTATTCGCTCTCCTGCTACGATCATTCGACAGGTCCCTCTCTCTCTCTCTCTCTCTGCCTTGTTTCCTATCTCTCCATGTGTTTGTACTGATTTTTTCGTCGTTAGGAACAATACCCATTTCTTTTTTGTTTGTTTTTCGTAAGATTTTGTTCATTATCTGCAGTACCTGAATGCCGTTTGTTTATGTCTTAATGGGGATTAATCGCGGGGACATAGTGAAATTCACAATAATTCGAGTATCCAAATACATATTCGTCGCTATTTCACCAGAAGAACGAATACCCATTTCTTGTTTTTCCTGTTTTTGATTTTTTGTAAGATTGTTTCCATCACCTGCAATATTTGCATTTAGTTTGTGTTTTTCGCGGTATTAATTGTGGGGACATTGCAAAATTTATAATTTTTTGGTATCCGAATGCATTCTGAAGGGATTGCAGTATCTAATCCTATTTACCCATGTATACACCACTTCTTCATCAGAAGAAGCAATACCAGTTTTTTTTGTTTTTGTAAGATTTTATTCATCACCTGCAACATCAGCATGTTGTTTGTTCATGTTTTTCGAGGGATTAGTGCAGGGCCGTCTCGATACAAGTTGAGGCCTTAGGCGATATAAGGCCTTTTTTATATTTAATATATATGATATTAATTAAAAAAATTAAACTCTCTATATAATTGGAAATCTATATATAAAAAATTATTCTTGATAATGAAAAACTACGGAATAAATTTAGATGCAGAGGACTCCCATTGTAGTCGATGCAGAGGACTCTCGTGGCCCCACATAGATCATTTTTGGGCTCAATAACTGTGTGGATGTTCAGCCCACCTATTGGTGGATAAACACACTAAAAATCAGCTTGATTGATGATTTCTAGCCATTGGATTTGCTACCCAAAAAACATGTTTGGATCCAATGGGTAGAATCATGTCCTAAAAAGTACTAAAATCTCTGGCTAGAGATAATCAACTAGGTTGATTTTTGGTTTCTTTGTCCAATAAGGGGTGGGCTAAAAATACATGTGGTTAGTGGGACCTGGGCTGTGGTCCTTCTCTCACCAAGGGGCCTCAGGCGACCGCCTTAATGGCCTTAAGGTACAGCCGGCCCTGGATTAGTGGTGGGGCACCCAATTGCACCCCAAAGGCAATTGCTGTATCTAATCCTCTATATTCATGCATGTACCACTTTTTTGCTTTTTTTTATTAGAAGAAGCAATACTCATTTCCTGTTTTTCCTATTATTGATGTTTTTATTCTGCCTTTGCCCTTTGGGTATGTTTTTATACCCATATCTACACCACTTTTTCATTATAAGAAGCAATAGTCCATTTTTCTGTTTTCATGTTTTAACTACCTTTGGTGAGATTTTCTTCATCAACTGCAACATCTGGGTGTTGTTTTTTTCACGATTTTCTGAAGCTGTGGAGAAATGGAAGAAAATGCGAAAGCCCATATTTATTATTACTGCAAAGGCGATCCTCCTCAGCTGCATATATATCTACTCCTTATTTATTAAAAGAAGAAGCGTTTTTATATCATGTTTTTCCTGTTAATATGCGTTTAGTAGTGGAAAAGAAAATTGGATGGATTTGTGTTTTCTTGGGTGGCCAGATAGATATCAATGCTCAAGGTGATTTCTATTTTTCTACATCATTCTGCCTATTGATTTTGGAATAATGTTAAATTTCCTATTGTTCTGCATTTATTTTCTATTTTCTGTACTTGTGCAAAAATTAATGCGTTTTGTATTTTTTGGTACTCAAAATCATTTCAATGCCAAAGCTTACTTCTCTTTGTTTCAATCTTTGTACTCAATTTATATCTCCAAATGTAACAATCAGTTCCCAAATCCCTTTTTTCCCATCTAAGTTCAGTGATTTATATATGTAGAAATTCAGTTGTTTTAAGGCAGCCAGATTGATTTCAATGTCAAAAGTTTAGCTAAACCATGATTACTAAATACTTTGAAGTGGTCGTACATGGAAATTTCTTCTAACCACTATTAAATTCCTGAAATCAACCAATTCTGACTATAGAGAGTTATAACATAACACATATCACCTTGATTGTGCAGTAAAAAATCCACATGTTTTAGGATCTATTAATTGAGAATAAATAAGCTGAATGAACGAAGACCATATGTACGGAACTTTGCATCAACTACAGTACCCATTTCCCATTTTCAATGTTTTACTTTGTCTCTTTATGTATGTTTGGGAGAGGATAGGTTCAGGTTTTGTATGTCACTGGATGCATCCAACATTGAGTCTTTCCATCTCTATTTGTTGAATTGTAATATTCCTGTCACAGTAAACAATACACGAGTCCCATTTTATAATCTTTTTCTTATTTTCTTTTCTCAATGAAAAGATAGATGTATTTACATGTTTTTGGTTACCCAGATGCACTCTGATATTGAAGGTGATGCTCCTTTCCTTGTCTTGAACAAGGAGAAGAAAATGATGCTCTTGCCACTGTTGTTTCTACATGAAGATGCTCCCCGTCCTGGCAATCATTCATGGACTGAAGTTCCGTGCGCATCAGCGGAGATCGGGTGTCCATTGGAAAAATGGGTTCATGTTGCATGCGAGGTTTGATATGGTGAAATATATATATATATATTTTTTCATATGGTGAAATTTATTAAGAAAGAGACTTGTTGTCATTATATTGCAAGTGTCATGATCATCTGAATGAGAGAATTGATCAGTTTGAGCCTTTGAGGTGTTATTTCACCCTTGTTAATGATTCATTTTTCTAACACTCTGAGATGATCCGATTAGACCAAGTTATCATGTACATTATATGCATGGAAATGGATGTCCACCTCGTTTCATTGGTGTTTGTATTGTTTAGACTCCATGTTTTGTTATATGTTTGCTTACAACAGGTAGACATCTTTTTTACTTTTTTGATAATTAATAGGTGGAAACAGATGAAAGAGATCTTGAACTCGGAGAAGGTAATCAATTCTCTTTATTGATAGTAATCAATTTGAAATACAAAGCAACATAGCTAAAAACAATGTTAGAGAGGAATCCATGGCATTTGAGTCCAAAGTTCTACGGACCGAATAGTTGAAGAGACCACAACAAGGGAAGATGAAGAGGAGAGGCTAAGAGGAAAGGAACAGAGTAGAAGATTAGGGTAACACATTGGCTATGGCCTCCGTCCCCCTTTCCTTCGACCCCCCTTCTCTATTTATAGTGGAGGGTCAAAAGTTAGGAGGGAACGATTGTAATAAATCTGATAATTCTCATCGTGCGTTGTGCCACGTGATCAGAGGTGGCGCCATCGTATTTGAATACGACCATTTGATCCAACATGTGGCATGTTACGGTGCCTCTCTGGTGGCTAGACATCGATCGCGTTTCAATAGTTTTGCGAACAAGATTGCCTCTGATCGACCTCTCATACCCTTGTCCCGCCAATCCGACGATTTATCTTTGACCCCCATACTAGTGCGCGACATTAGTTAACGTGGCAAAAAGGGAATTCCTATTAGCGGGCACACAACCCTTGAGCGAGCAAGACTACCATCTTAGCACCATAAATAAGTTCCAAATGGGCACTTTGTGGGTGGAAGACACCGGTATATGACCCCGTTTGACGTGCAATTGTCGTCTGATAGATAAGTTGCACAAGTCACCGTCTAACATGCGGTCTTCGTCTAATAGGTAAGTTGCACAGGTCACCGTCTGACGTGCAGTTGCTGTATGATATGAAGTTGTACGGGTCACCGTTTGACGTGCAGTCGTTGTCTGATAGGTAAGTTGCATGGGTTACCGTTTGACGTGCAGTTGCCGTCTAACAAATAAGTTGCACATGTCACCGTCTATCGTGCGGTTGTCATCTGATAGATAAGTTGCACGGGTCCCTGTTTGACGTTTGGTTGCTATCTGATAGATAAGTTGCACGGGTCACTGTTTGACGTGCGGTTGCTGTCTGATAGATAAGTTGCATGGGTCACCATTTGACATGCGGTTGTCATCTGCTAGATAAGTTGCACGGGTCACCGTCTATCGTGTGGTGCCAATCAGGTCTTCATTTGGAACATCTACAACAGGTTGACATCTTGAAGTATTGTGCCCTCTCTTACGATGTCTTATTTTTCATGTTACTAGTACGATACATGGGTGTGTGTACTGTCATCAGAAAATTAATTAATTTTATTAAACTAATTTATCCAATGTAAATGTGTTATAAAAGGTAATATTATTGCACTAAACATCATCTTTTTTATCTTATCTATGCATTAAATATAGCTTATTGGTATCTGTTTTAGTGTATAGTTGCATATGCAGTGAAAGCGTGATTCTATAGCGTTGTGGTTGTAGGGGTAGTTTAATTGCTTTAAACATCATGTTTTAAGGTTCTTCATGCATCAAACATGGTTTTAATTAATGTATCGATGCATATCTTTTCATATTGAAGCAAGCATATCGTACCATCTCATACGATACATCTTTGTTTTCAGCTTATCGGTACGCTAAACAATATTGATATTAAACTGTGGTAGGCATATATTGTATGGATCTTTGGGTTGTACGTCTTCTTGAGAGCTATAGGGCATTTAGTCTGAGTACCAAATTTTCAATTTTCTATTTGAGTAATTTATGAATGCTTATGTGTCATTGTGTTCACATTAGGTATCTAAAAATGTTGTGCGCCTTCACATTGATGGGGTGTTGGTGGGAGAAAAGTCTCTATCGTCATCCTTGAAGAATGAATCTGATCTGGATGATTTGAGGATAACTTTGGCCGGTACTGATGGAGATAATGGAAGACTGCAGGGTTATGTCCATTATGCTCGAATCTTGCCTCTGACATCTATTAATGATCACTTTGTTAAGGTGCATAACTGGGTTATTTCTCGACTTTATTTAAAAATTTCTTATTTACCTATATTCACATAGAACTCAAGAAACATTTTTGTTTGATGGCAGAACCCACCAGTAGAATTATCTATTGATAGTTCATGCGCCTCTGAGATTGAAGAAGGCGGAGATGGTGTTTGGAGCATTGTTGGTGGCAAGGTTGGACACATTTGTTTTATATATAAACTTGTTTCATATGCTTCTCTTGTTAATCCTTGCATTTGAAACAGGCGTTTACTGTTTTTTCCTTTTAGCTATTATTTATGGAATATTTATATAATTTTAGGGTATAGCTATCTATCTTTATTCTTTTGTGTGTTTATGCTTAAATAAACTTATATGTATATAATAATATATCTTCTAATATTACCAAAATTAACTATACGAACATGTCAGCGTATCAGGTATGGCACAGCTTATGTCCGTATCCAATCTTACATCTTGGGAGAGGCTGAAATTTTTGTGAAGTTGATATGGAGAAGGCTTATGGCCAGTAAATTGGGACTTCTTAGAGAACATGCTAAAGTTAATGGGGTTGGGACAAAATAGAGAAGCTGGCTCCAGATTTGTGTGTCAACAGCCTACTTCTCAAGTCTTGTTAATGGTTCTCCACCCAGATACTTTAGAAGTTCTAGAGGCTTTAGACAAGATGGTCCACTCTCCCCTTCTCCTTACATCATCGTTCGGAAGCGTTAAGTAGACTCACTAAGAAAGCAGAGGAGGGTAATTATCAAAGGATATTTGGTAGGTGTGGATGGCCTGATTATTTATCATCTTTAATTTATGGACCACTTTATTCTTTTGCAAGGCATCTCACCTTCATCTTAAATGCCTTTGATGCATTCCTAGATGTTTTGTATTGGGTTAGCATATCAACGTCTTTAAGAGCTAGGTCTTCGAGGTGTGAATGATGAGAACATTAGAGAGCTAGCCGACTGTCTGGAATGTAAGATTGGATGCCTCACATCTACTTATCTTGGTTTTTCTCTTGGGGCTGGCTATGAATCTAAAGCCATCTGAGACGCAATCGTTGAAAGATTTGAAAGGAGACTTGCATCTTGGAAGAAACACTATTTGTCCGAGGGAGGGAAGATCACCTTGATTAAGAGAAGTCTATCTAGCTTTTCTACATACTACTCTTCCCTATGCTAGTACTAGTAGCAAAGAGGATAAAAAAACTAGAAAGAGACTTTCTTTGGAATCATTCGGAAGATACTCACAAATATCACTTAGGGATTTAAGCCTAAAGAGAACAATAGTCTAAATTTTAGACCTATCTGGGTAATGAATAGGGTCTTTTTCGGGAGATGGCACTGGAGGTTCGTGGAAGAACCTGGGAATCTTTGAAGAGTGATTGATAACATGTTTTTTAGTAAAAAGTAACGGCTGGGAAATGCAGTTTTTTTTTATCTTCAGACAGAATGAGTACGAAAAGATGTATCCAAGGTGTCTACAGACTTCAAAAAGGGTAATAGGTTCAAGGTTAGGGTGGATGTGATTTGGGAGGACACTTGGCATGGGGACGAACAGTTAAGCACCTCACTTTCATTGTCTATCAAAGTTGGACCATAAAGGCACTCCCTTTAGGAATTATTTTGAGAGGAAGGGCAAAAACGTCGTGTGTGATACAGGTCTAAAAAGAAATAGAAGTGATTGGGAAGTCTACGGCCTTGCTACTCTATTTCAGCATCTAAGCAATGGGCATATTCCAGAAAGCACAAAAGTCAAGGTTTTGGAAATAGGAATCTAAAGGCCGATGTTCGGTTCGCTCCTTCTTCAAGGTAAATAGTCAAACAGAGGATCTTTCATTCCTGGCTCGTTTGGTGTGGGACGGCCCTATCCCTACTAAGGTTGCTTTCGAATTAGATAATCCTCACAGTCGATCACTTGATTAATATATGGAAAATCCTCCTTAATGTGTGTTTCCTTTGCAAACAAAATGGTGGGGAATCCGTCAATCACTTGCTTCTTCATTGTAGTCTCTCAAATGCGATTTGGAGGAAGTTTTTCTACATCTACGATGTTAATTACACAATGCCAAAAAGGGTGATTGAGCTTCTTCAAGGTTGTAAGATCGATGCCTTTAATAAGTTAATAACTATGGTTGAGTCTTATGGAGGATCCTTCCGCTTGCTATTGGATAACAATTTGGAAAGAAAGGAACAATTTGAATCTTTGAAGACAAGACAAGTTCCTCAGATTCAGTTATTGTCAAGATCAAGGCAATGATGTAAGTGGTCATACATCCTCAAAGAGTTTAAGGGACTAAGGTTCATTGATTTCATTTTTAGATGGGGACAGAGCTATTCTTGGTCTTTTTGGACTGTACTTCCCCTAAGGTGATGGTTAGTATAGAAAATAGGTGATTACTATACACTGCATCTTTTTTCCCCTCCGAAAAGAGGGAAATGGCCAAGGAATGCAAAGCCTAAAGGTTTCTAGCGAAGTACTTAAATTTCCATACTCTATGGCCTTAAGAGAGACTATTGCGAGCAAGCACCATTAAGAAGAGAACCTGAGGAACAAGAAGTAGACGTCAATGAGAGATCAAAGATTATAAGTTGAGCTTTTGAAGACCGTGGAGATTCATTTTAGGAAATTAAATAAGCTATTCAAGTAATTCAAAATCCTACAGTATGGTCCATCCAAGAGATGGGGCATTGATTGGACAAGCCGGATTGATGGCATGCGTATCTATTGACTATAACTATGCCATATTGAGTGGACGGGCCAGATTGATGTCATGTGTATATATTGACTGGTGCGGAATATGCCATTTTTTAAATGGTAGAATATTCTCACCTGATTCTACATCTAACAATCTTGATCGTATTGCTTAGAAAATTATATGGAATTACCTAGTACTATAAAAAAAGAATTACCTAATAATGCTATTTAATGAAATACTGTAGAAAATCTTATTTATTCTTTTTATCAAACAGTCCTTGTCTGAGATTTCTTTCACTTGTTTTGTTACCTCTTCAAAGACTTCTGCCAGGACCCAAAATTTAGTTCAGAAGAAAATTTGTCTTGGTTGTCTAATGACTCTAATCTAATATTTATTTGCTTTTTTAATTTCCCCATACTAATGCAGTGAATCACAGGCATCTTGTCGCAGGAATTTTAACTTGGACGTTGTTTTGTTAGATGCCTTTGGCCATCCTGTAAACAAGGAAATGGAGGTTATGTTCTTTGGCTTTTGCATCTTTTGCAAATTACTAACATTATATCATTCCAAGATAGTTCTATTGTTTAAATGGCCTATTGGTTGTCTTATTTAGGTTGTTGCGTCGCTTATATATGCTGACAACGGAACGTCTGTTGAGAAGCCGAATGATGCAGAAGCTCCCCTTTTGACAAGCTATGATGGAATTGAATTTGCCTCTTCTGAAAGACCAAGCAAACTACTACATGGCCGCGCATCCTTTAAGCTCAAAATATCTCAGGTGCTTATATAAGAAAAACATCTTGTATTTACATTAGTGATGACATCTATTGTACCTGCCTCATATATTAGAGCACATGCAAGAGATTGGTTCCCACCATTCAATGGTTCCATTTAGGAGATGCCCTTTGCCAAAAGATCAAACTGATCATATGATTGTGACCATCTTTTTTTATAGAGTTCCTCTCTAGGTCATTTACGATATTCTTTTCTTTTTAAATGTAAAAAAAGAATGCAATAGATCACATGGTTATGACCCTCCAATTGGGTCGTGGCGTGGCGAATCGGATCTTCTAGTTGAGAACCATCGAAATGATGAGGGCCCAATTCCATGCATGTGTGACACTTGAACCAATATGCAGTAGATTATAGATCATTTTTTTCTATAAGTAAGATGTACAAGATACAACCACAAGGATACCCTAAAGGCATACCTCAAACCTGATACAATAAACAATTTAAAGAGGAGTGGGTTCACCTAATAGCTCGTCCGATCTAAACACAAAGGTTTCAAAAAACAACCTTTAAACTCTGGGGAAGAGGAAGACCAGATATATAAAAAGACTTCTACTTTCAAAACCACCCTTGAAACGTCTTCTTCTTTCCCTTAAAAAATGAGGGAATTTCTCTCCTTCCAGATGCCCACATGATCGCAAACGGGAGAATGCGCCATAAGAATCGAACTTTTCCTTTGAGAACTTCCAACGGGCTTCCTTGGAAAATATTGATCACATGTTTCGGGACCACATAATCAAATACCAAACAGGATCGTCCAAATGTTGTGAATTTGGGGTAGTGGCTGCTAATCCAAGGGTGGCCTCACATTTGGGCATTTAATTAAGATCCTTCATTTGGACAAGATCCTAACCATCCAATATAAATTGTCAAAATTGCATTGATTAGACTCAAATTATTTGAGTTGTGAGTTGTGGCCAACCCAAGGAGTGGTTAGACATTTGGACAGTCCCATTTTATGGTCATGTGCTCCACAGCCTCCGCATATGCACTTCACAATGGAGAGGGTACTCTATTGTGATAGACTAGACAACTAGAACTCCGACTTGGGCTTGGTCAGTCACTTGGTCATGTCAAATCGTTACTAAGATTGATCAAAACCTGATTTTCATATCAACAATTTATTTTTATATCATAAAATATGTAAAAATTAACTTAGGATGTGTTTGATTGAACGGAAAATTTTCCTGAGAAAATCCTCTTTTCCCTTGCAAAATTTTCCCGAGGAAAATGCCTTACCTGGTTGTTTGATTGCACCCGAGAAAATATGCATTTTCCAATTATATGAGAAAATAAGGGCGTATTTTTAGTTGGAAACGAATTCTCACCTATGTGGAATGTAAATAAATTCTGGGCTTGGATGGGAAAATCTTGTTTTCTCGGGAAAAATTTCTTGAGTTAAAATGGCCATTGAATAATGGAAAATTGGTAGTCAAACACACCCTTAGTTATTTAAAATAACTTGTGTAAGCATTGGTCGACTTGGCCGACTCCTGGTTGGCATACTCCAGCAAGTCATCCTGGTTTAACCAAAACCAGGATGACCTGGTCTACAGTGACCCAAGTTGAAATGGATGGATCTAGGTTTAGGGTTAGAGTTTGTAAGAAGAGAGGAAAAATAGGGAAGAGTAGGAAAGGAGAGAAATTATAGAAATGGAGAGCATGTGTATCCAAACTTCTTATTTATATGAAAGGGTTACATGAATAAGTATGCCCTTTCAAGATACGGGGTATTTACAATATCCCCTGACAACACTCCACTTCAAGTTGGTGCGTAGATATCTATCATGCTCAACTTGTTGAGACACCAGTGTAGCTAATGACTGGGAACTCCCTTGGTGAATACATTTGCTACCTGTTCGTTAGTGTTCACAAAGGAGTACAAACTTCCCCAGAAAGAATCTTCTCTCTTATCAAGTGTCTGTCCACTTCAATGTGCTTTGCTCGATTTTGTTGAACTGGATTGTGAGCTATGTAGATTGCTGCCTTGTTATCACAATACAGGCTCACTGAGCCAGTAACAAGGAATCCTAGTTCAACTACTAGGATCTTCAACCATATCATCTCGCAGACTCACATAAGCCATGAGCCATAGCTCGAAACTCAACCTCTGCATTGGATCTAGCAACCACAGGTTGCTTCTTGCTTCTCCATTTCACAAGATTGCCCCTAACAAAGGTGTAATACTCTAAAGTGGATCTTCTGTCATCCTTGGCACCCGTCCAGTCTGCAACGGTGTATAACTCCTCTCAAGTGATCATTTTTCTTGAAGAGAAGTCCTCTACTAGGGTTAGATTAGAGATACCTCAAAATCCTGTGTGCTACATCCAACTGGATGTCCCTAAGTGAGTGCATATACTGGCTAATCACGCTGACTGCAAATGCAATATCTGGTCTAGTCAGATAGAGATATCTCTCTACTAGTCTTTGAAAGCTTGCAACATCTTTTAATAACTTACCACTTGCCTCGCCCAACTTGTGGTTTTGCTCTATAGGTATGATGTCAATTTTATCCGTTTACTGGAATCGAAAACATTGGTTCTGGTTCCACTTTTTTGGGAACCGACTAAAACGGAATCGGAACCAGAACCAGAACTGAACCAAAAATAATGGTTCCGGTTTTGGGTAGTTAATAAAGACCAGAAACCGATAGGAACCGGAACTAATCAGAACCAAATAATCGGTTCCGGTTTCAGATCCATCATTTTGAGAACTGGAACCGTTAAGAACCGAAACCGTTTGTTCCAATTCTGGACACCTTAGGAACCGAACCGGAACCGACTCGTTGACACCCCTATCTATAGGGGTGTCCACAGGCCTGGCTCATAATTTTCCAAAGTCTTTAAGCAAATCGACATACTTCCTTTGAGAAATGAAGATCCCCTAACTTGATCGTGCAACCTCTATGCCCAGAAAGTACTTTAGGGGTCCTAGATCCCTTGTTTCAAACTCGCTAGCAAGATGTCGCTTTAGCTTTGTAACTTCTTCAACACCATTGTCGGTCACAATGATGTCATCCACATGGACAATGAGAGTAGTGGTACTCTTCCCATTGTGCTTCACGAACATGGTGTGATCAACTTGGCTTTGGGTGTAACTTAGGTTATTCACTGCCTGGGTGAACCTTTCAAACCATGCTCTGGGACACTACTTCAGCCCATACAAGGATTTCTTCAGTTTGCACACTTTGCTACCATCTCCCGCTGATGTGAATCTTAGAGAAGACCCATGTACACCTCTTCTTGTAAGTCTCCATGAAGGAATGCATTCTTCACATCCAGCTGATGTAGATGCCACGACTGGTTAGCAACAAGAGATATGAGCACCCGTATGGAGTTCATTTTTGAAATTGGAGTAAATGTCTCCACATAGTCAATGCCATATGTCTGTGAGTATCCTTTGGATGCCAATGTTGCCTTATACTTCTCCACTAACCCATCTACCTTGTATCTCTTCATTTTGGACATAGGAGTACACTTGACCGAGTGAGGGAAAAGAGTCATGACTGAGGATCTGAATCCTAGCGAGCTCATACTTAGAGTTCAGCCCTGCTAAGAACTCAAAAATTCGAGTCTCTACAAGCTTACAATGCTATTGCCCATCTTCCGTGCACGAGATGAAAGGAATGGTGGTGATCCAGCTCTTCCCACATACTGCGAAGAGTAGCAAAATAGTCGAAGAGAGACCTTTCCCCTTGATGGAGATGGGAGATATTCTGCCTCAGCTGAAAAGCCCTGGCCAAGTTCTGCTACTGAGAGTAAGTCTGAAAAACTGTCCCAAACTTCCTTGGCCGTATGGAGAAACAAGAATCCCCTACTGATATGGGACTACATGGAGTTAAGAAGCCAGGACATGACAGTGATGTTATTAGTCTCCCATTTCTCAAACAATGGGTCATCCTATGTCTTAGGCTCAACAACACGCCTAGTGATGTATCCTAACTTTCCTTAGCCACCAATATACATCCTGGCCGCCTGAGACCATTCCAAGTAGTTCTTTTCATCCAACTTGACTGATGTTATCTGTAATCCAGGGTTCTCAAACACCACTTTTTTTTTATAAGTTCTCAAACACAACTTTGGGCACAATAGCTCCTCCGATACTGCTAGAGGTTGCTTCCGTGCTCACCGTGGACCTTGTAGGGACCTCTCGAGTAGACATGGCAACTCACAAGGGGACCAACAAGCAAAAGGGGGCCATGTACATACACAGACCTTCAAACACCTTGTGATTAAGATTGAAGAGGGTTAAAACCTTAGAATAGCCCAAAAAGAGCATAAAGGGAACCCACGGTAAGGCCAAGTAAGATTTCCATCTCCTGAAACTTCAACACTCCAAATAATCTTCAACCAAAGCTCCCAACAGATTAGAGGAGCATAAATCAAGCATCAAGTGTGGAGTTTTAACTCCAAAAACTCAAATTTTCACGGATTCTAGTGAGACAAGATTCAAAGCATCCGTAATCATGTAAGAGACCAAAACGATACAAGAAAACCAGACAAAAACCTCGATTAGATCTGAAATAATCTGAAGATCCAAAAATGATTTCTAACATGTTTTTGAGAAGAACATACAGAAATCCATGTAGATTTCACCAAACAATTCCCAAAAATCACAAAAAAGTCAGTAAAATAGAGATCCTTTAGGTGGAACACTTTCTAACCTACCTCGGGATGCATGTCAGTATGGCTGCTGACGTCAGTCGTACGCCCTGACGGCTTCAGCACTCGTTCTTCACCTCTTACAAGTTTTCTTTGTCACCAAGCTCGGATACCAAGTTGAAATGGATGGATCTAGGTTTAGGTTTAGGGTTAGGGTTTGTAACAAGAGAGGAGAAAGAGAGACGAATAGGAGAGGAGAGAAATTAGAGAAATGGAGAGCAGGTGTATTACATGACTCCCAAACTTCTTATTTATATAAAAGGGTTACATGGACAAGTATGCCCTTACAAGATACGGGGTATTTACAATATACCCTGACAACAACCCAAACACAGTTGTCGAGTCGTTGACCTAGCTAGGTTGACTTGGTTGTCTTGAGTTGATCCACCTGGTTTGTGAAGTAGAAATCTTTCAATTTTCCTTGTGGTAGAGCCGTGGTGACGAGAGGAGAAAGAGAGAAGAATAAGAGAGGAGAGAGGAGAGAAATTAGAGAAATGGTGAGCGTTTGTATTACATGACTCCCAAACTTCTTATTTATATAGAAGGGTTACATGGACAAGTATGCCCTTACAAGATACGGGATATACAATATACCCTGACAACAACCCAGACTTAGTTGTTTAGTCGTTGACCTGGCTAGGTTGACTTGGTTGTCTTGAGTTGATCCACCTGGTTTGTGAAGTATAACCTGGTTTGTGAAGTCGAAATCTTTCAATTTTCCTTGTGGCAGGGCCGTGGTGACGAGGGCGATAAATCCTTTATGTAGAACCTATCCTAGGAGTGGCCCTAAGGCCCCTAACATTTGAACAGTCCCATTAATGACGATGTGCTTCACATGTATGGTATTTACGTCACACAATTGAGAGGGTACCTGTGGTGATGGTGTAGAGCACCTCCCCCCTGGCCCACACACATGCCCATATGTGTGTGTGTGTGTGTGTATATATTTTCTCGTAGAAAGAAATTTATTAATTCAAATTTTACTTTGTCAAAAAAATAAATAATCTTTCAATTTTCCTTGCTGTAAAGACACACCGTAGCTAGAACATTTTGCATTTTGCCAATGCTCTTTTGTTGTCATTTCGACCAGGATTCATTAATGACTTTTCCTTATACTGTTTCAGCTTTCCTCCAAATGTGACAATAGGCTGTTCCATGTTCGGTTTGACTCGCCCAAAACTGGAAGATATCCTTTTCTCGAGGCATGCTCCCGTCCAATTCGCTGTATCTCAAGGAACCGTAATACCCGGGCATCCACTCTTCAGTGGAAGAAGTCAACTTTCACATTGCATCAACTTGGTGGACCTCTGTCATTGGGAGTAGATGATGAATCCCCAGAAATCCACAATAATGGAGATGGGCAGTCACCAATATCAACCCGTGAATTAAAATCCAGCCCACCTCCAAAACGTGTTAAAGTGGGAACTGAAAAATCATCTGTTAGGATCCAGGCTGACCCTATTTTGAACCGTACTGATGATGGATGCAACTTGCATACCTTGAATGCTAATCAGGTATTCACTGAGCCATTCTGTTCTCATTGTTATTTTTTATTGAGAAAACCTAAGGTAAAAGTGAGGTAGACTATAAAGAAGGTCTATGAACGAACATGGTGGCGATGATATGCACATGCATGTGTTGGTACCCACCATTTGATGGGTCCTACCTAGGATATCTACAGTGCTACAGGTTGATTGCATTGGATAATTGCAACATCCATCATATAGTCTTTTTGGACCGACATTGTTTTACCGATTGTGATGTTTAATTCATTCAATCAGGTTTACTTTTGTCTAGGAGATCTTTTAGATGAGAGCCATCAATTAAGAACCCTACCCGCTGCTTATGGGCAATGTGTGCTATCATACCTTTGGTAGACCTTCCTCAGGGTCTGCCTAACAGGGACCAGAGGGGTTTCTCTTTTCTATCCGGTATATTTCTTTTGATGCTCCATGATTCATTTATATTTTAATTGCTGTCTTACTGGTTCACCAATTACACAGGGTGAGAATGCGTTGGGGGGGAGCTTAGAGGGGAAACCTGAAAACCTTGAAGGCACAGATGATACTCCATCTGACTCTGAAAGTGTGCAAGCAAGATACTCAGCTTTCCAGAAGGTGACAAATACTAGAAACCAAATTTCAGATTTGACCATTTTTAACTACTGCCTAGGAGGCATCAACGAGCGATGTCTGCTGCTCAAGGAGGTTGCAACCTCTGCTACCGACCAAGAGATGACAAACTTCGCACAGCAGATTTCCCTGTACACTGGGTGTTCCCACCATTGGTAATATACAGATTTTGCTAACTTAGGAGCTTCTAATATGCTGTATGACTTGTATTCTCTTTTGATTAATAGTTAGCTACATGTTGGATTGAACATTATATCGGAAATGTACTGAGTACACATGGCCCACAAGCAGGGCCATGGGACCTGCCATTATGGGTCTCATCTTGATCTCGGAGAGCTCACTTATGCCAAAACTTGATGAGACAATTGTAACCATCCATTTCATATCTGTTTTTCCTTTGATTGTTCATCATATTCTTTCGACTGTCCAAAATAAAGAGATCAGATGGGGAGAATCACTCGACTGAGTTTTGGTGCAGGAGCCCCTAACTGGGACCCATTGAATGGTTGGTCTAAGCCCTTTGCCTGTGTACCACGTACACCGGTATGACATTTCAATAATCTTTGCAATCTACCCGATGGGATACCTTAGATTTCCTCTAAGCCATGTTGTTTCTTTAGGTACCAAATATCAATTGCAAAGAGATTGGTACAGGAGGGGACTGATACTTGGGACTCTATCTCACAAGGCAACTACCAGGTTCTTTGGGAAAATGCAGTTATTGAGATTGAAGAGCATTTCATGAAGATCTCTCACTGCAATACTAGGTGTCTGACAGAACAGGTCGTTTCTTTGTTAATTACTTGAAATTATAGAAAATGTATGAGTGGGAATTGATTTGCTGACTTCAAAAACCATGATTTGGGTGGGAAGATTCGGTGATGGACTAGTCATGAATGTTTGAACTTTTGAATTAATATAAGAAAATAATCATTGGTTTAAAATATACAAATAAAAAAATTCCATAATCAGCCAAGTTATTGTTTACTCAGGTAAGCCACTGCAGCATGGAAACTTGGTTAACTTGACTGAGTAGGAACCTTTTTAAGTGAAGCCGAGTAAGCTGACTTTCATTGCGTGCCAAAAATGGCTTGACTTGGTAGAGTCGCAGTGAAAACTTGCTGCTGCTTTTTTTTTTTTTTTCTAATCATACTCTAGTTGTAAACAATGTGGAATTTTTTTCTAAGTTTCTCTATGAAATATTTCAGGACTTTGAGCTTCTGCGGAGAATTTCTGGATGCCGGGATAATATGACCCGTGAAAACTTTGACAAGATGTGGAATTGGTTATATCCGATAGCTTTCACACTATCAAGAGATTGGATAAATGGAATATGGGGGTGTACATCACCTAAGTGGATAGAGGGATTGATTACAAAGGAAGAAGCAGAGGCTTCACTTAGAGGTCCAAGGGGACTCCAAGAACCTGGGACCTTCATACTGAGGTTTCCTACTTCACGGAGCTGGCCCCACCCAGATGCTGGTAATTTGATTGTTACTTATGTTAGTGCTGATTACACTCTTCGCCACAGGCTGCTTTCTCTTAACTATAGGTGTGTTTTCTATTCCTCATTGCGTTTTTTTTTCCTCTATCAATTACAATGAATACTTGTATTGAAGATGGGGGGATGGGATGAAATTCCTGCCAGTCCATGCCACACACGTGGTACATATGCAGGGTGGTGAAACCAACAGTTTGATGGCTACCACCCAAGAGATATCCTAGGCCATCAAATCGTCCCAATTGCATGATCCCCCAACATCTGTCATATTTTTGTGTTATGCTTGTATGGCACTGGGAGGGAGGACTGGCTTCTTCCTATTCCAGCCCGCGTTATTCCTCTTAGTTACTGAAACTACTGTCAATGAGGCTGGGAGAAAATTAGACAGAGTTAAGGATATCCCTATATGTAAGTGCTGGTAGAAACATCTTAAGAGCTTCAGCAATTGTCAATGCCCTAGTGTGCTTCATCAATCTCTTTTAATTGTCTTTTAATCACATTGACCAGGGTACCTACGTCAGTGCAAACCCACATTGCTGCAGCCCTATTAATGAGGCAAAAAGTCCATTTGTCAGATCATACAAGCGATGTAAAAATTTGGTTGACCTATCGAACGGGTAGACTTACATTTTGATGGTTTGGATGGATGATCATGTGCGCCACTTATCAAAAAAAAAAAAAATACCATGTGTGCCATGTCACAAATGAAGCTCTTCATTTCACCAACCAAAAGAAGGCTCTTGATTGGACAGCTAGGATCTAATGAAAATTTTGATTTTTAAGTTTTGGGCAACACAAAAGGTGGCCACACATTTGATGATCATGAATTCCATGTGTACTGCATCTATACCACTAGTAGAGAGTACTCTTCGATTTAATACACACACACAAACAGATTTTTCATAGACAATATTGTATATCTTAAAATAATATTGGCTACATGGTAGTGACATGATCCTAACCAATTCCTTCTTCATTGTGATGGTAACAGGGAAACAAATCAAAAACCACTGCAAGACTTGCTACTGGCAGAATCCCAACTCACTCGATTGGGAAGGTAAATGGAATCTCAACTCTTTTTCTTTTTTTTTCTTTGCCTGAGGTTGAACCCTGGACCTCAAAGTTACGTTTTTGAGGTCATCAAGACTAGAGGAAAGGCCCAAACCCAAACTTAATGCATCCACATAGTTGCATTCATGAATGCATTTGAGCATGCTCGAGACCGATGCTTAAACACATCTGACATTTCTTCATCTAATTGATTCTTTGTAACTTTGATCCATTGGAAACGCAGGGTCACAAGATCAGTCACCAAGTTTGCTTGAGATGAAGCTTAATACCCTCCCCCACTTGGCAAAGATGATTGATCCTTGTGCATGTATTTTTGTTCTTAAGCCTTCATTTTTCCCATTTTGTATATGTAGTCTTTTAATGGTATCTATGAGTGCTAAGAGCAGAAGAATTTTTAAAATTGAACCTGAAGGCATGTTCACAAGACATGCTCCATGTACACAAAGAGCTGCTGAAATAGAAAAGCAACCATTTTTCCTGTTCAGTTCTATTCAGTCTGAGTAAAAGAATGGGGTCTATATAGCTGTTCTACCACCACCACCACTACCACTACTAAAAGAGACAAAATATGGCAATGGATAGTAAACAAATAAGTACATGGGTAAGGTCGTGTTTGGTAAAACTCCCGTTTGGATTGTCATTTTTGAAAAATACTTTATTTTAAAAAATGACTTCTCTGAAAATATATTATTCTTGAAAAGTTCATTTGGATCATCATTAATGCAAAAATGTCTTTATCTTCTCTTAGTGGGCCCATCGCTATAATTGATGAGTGATAGATGGGAGTAGGGTTTCTTGGTTTATCATGTTCATTGAGGTAGCAAAATTTTAATTAGTCTTTTTTGAGTTGAAAAATGGCTTTCAACTCTCTCTATCTCTATACTATTATAAAGCGAGAACCTGGGTTGCCACCCATGTGACAATTAAAGGCCTCAAAAGGCAAAACCTTCCCACGTTAAATGCATCTTTATTTTAAAGACAAAACCTGGGTTGGAGTACGCCCTTCACAGTTTAGGTTGTCCAGCATGCCAATGTCCCTCATCGATGATGATGAGCGACCATAGTATAAGCCACGTGCCACACTCTTAGAGGCCACTGATCATATGGATGTTTATCCCATCCCTAGGTAGACCTATATACCAAATAACATGCTGATTAGTGATCTCAAATTTATGGGTACATCTGAGTACCCCAAATGATGCTTGAAATCTACGGTTAAAAATCAATGCATGAAACCAACTCCAATCAAATCCTTAAAAATCGCTAATCAAGGCTGATTTTTTGCATGTAGGTCCACCAAGGGATTGGCCAAACATTGATACGGTCAGTGATCTCTAAGAGTGTGTCATGTGTAAGGTGCATGTGGATCGCACGTGGCGTTCCCCTAATTTTTATAAAGACTTTTTGGTCTAAAAAATTATAGTTTTATGGAATAAATACTTTTTAAAAATGGTCATCCAAACAATCTATTATTTTGAAAGTCCATGTGAAAAGAAAGGACTTTTTAGGTCTAAAAAAGGCGATCCAAACAGGTCCTTAATTTCATCACTGAAAGCTTAAAGTGCTTAATTTAAGCGTTGAAAGTTTAAGTACTTCATTTTTTGTAGAGACTGATTGCAAAAGACTACCACAGAATCCAGTGTGACTTGCAATTGTAACAATCAAATTGATTGAATGATTCAGATGCGATGACCACAAGACAACCGTTTGAACAAGATTAGACATTTGCTGCTTCGAATCATAATGATCTTTAATATATTGAAATCAGATAAGGTGTTGTGGTTGGGGCTGAACCTCAAACCATAATGATCTTTAATAACCATGAATACCATGGAAGGCATCCATAAGATAGCAGTTGAAGTTTTGGTGTTTGAATATAGAACCTGCCTTGGGCATCACAGGCCACTTACCATGACTCGAATTCTAGAATTCAGTCAAATCAGTCCTCCCAACGTTATCCTTGAGACCATTGGTAGAGTGGTCTAGCATTCTAAAAGAGTTCCGAAGGCGAAGGATTTTGTTAAGGCAAATTTTGGTTGCCCCGTCAATTTCTCTTGTTATCCCCCAATCTCTTATCTTCCCCCACCCTTTTATTATAGTCCCTAAATGCCCCTGGGGCCATCGAAATCTCTTATCACCCCCTCCAATGTTAAAAACGAAAATGAAGGTTTGGCGATTACATCTGGGCGGAATTTAAGAGCGAGTTTCCAGTAAGCTCTCTTGATTTCTTCATGACTTGCAGAGGGCGAAACACCCAAGACTTTGTATGAAGACTCTCTACGGTTTGCTCTCAAGAGGGTTTTACTACTTCGCTTATTTTTTTCTTCTCATAACTGGGTGAATATGAACGAGGAGTAAACACAATAAGCTTGAGATCACTCCTATGGCCATATCTGCAAATCGGTATTAATAATTTTGATTGCCTTTGCAGGTAGAGACGACAACGGTGAGGAAGAAGAGACGGGGGGAAGAGAGAGGAGAAAGAGAAGAGTTTTGTTGTTGCTGCTGTTATTGTTCAAGGGAGAGAGATACCATGCAAATTGTTTGTATAGCAGCAATTGTTAGCCTGCTAAGTCCGAACATCCGAACAATACTACATTGTTCAGGGAGAGAGAGGAGAATGAGAGGAATTTTGTTGTTGCTGCTGTTGTTGTTGTTAGAGGGAGAGAGATGCCATGCAAATTGTTTGTATCACATCAACTGTTCGGCCTGCTAAGTCCGAACATCTGAACAACACTTCACTGTTTGCACTTAGCCAACTGAACAGTGAAGTATTGTTCGGTCCTAGTACTACCGAACACTTTTATTTATAGTTTTAGTGGGGGATAACAAGAGAAATCGATGCCAAAATTTGCCTTTTATTAAGACTTGGAATTATATTGTTAATACTTGTAATGTAGATAACAGGGCTGTCAACAGATACCATTCGCATCAAACATATGCATATCCGAATCCAAAAAAATTTGATACTCGATATTGTAAATCAATATTCGAATTCGACTAACTTATCGGATATCCGATCCAAATATATATATATATATATATATATAATCAGCCCATTCCAAAATTTGCAGCCTTTTGAAAAATGGATTGCAAATTAAAAAAATTTGGACCATCCATTTTCACCGTTAAGTTTTGGTCCATATTTTGGAGGGTTGGAAATTTTAAAAACAATTGGTTTTTGGTGAGGATGATCTCCATGGTGAGGAGATCATCCTCCCAAAAAATCAGCTCTTATTCATCTACATGTAGCCATGTAGGCCCCACGTCCATTAATCGTTTATTAGTAATAGAATTAGTCATCGTATCCCAGCCCATATATAATAAATTATTATATTTACATAATAATAAATATATATGTAAAATAATTATAAATATTATATTTATATATAATAAACATTATTAATATGATGAATAATATATAATCTATTATATATAATAAATATAATTATGAAATAACATATCGGATCAGATACTATCGAATCAAATACATCAATATTCGAATCCGTATCCGAAAACTATTCGAATATTAAAAAGATATTTGAATCCGAATCCGATATCTGAAATTTTCGGATAATATCCAATTTTCAAATACAGAGTCGAATTTCGACTATCCATCAACAGCCCCAAGGACTTAAAAAAGTTGTTTTTAGATTCCCTGCTTTTGTTTGTTGGGAATGCTATTCCCGTGTGTAAAAATAATCTATACATTAATTCTAGATTACCAGATCAGAAAAGATGCTCAAAAGAGGAATACCGAGGAAGAATGGAACACCCAGGTTGTTTCAATTGATTCTTGAAACAGAACATAAACAGACCCAGAAACAGACCAGCAAAATCCTACTATTTAACATGGAGTCATGTGCATTAATAACCAAGAGAATACAGTGGTCCTAAAATAACTTTATCTTCAATGGAAAACAAGTTGAATTCTTCCCAAAGTCCAAGTTAGATAAGTTCTCTTGTTAATTCACAAAATTCACACAATCCAAATTGAGATCAACCATTCAATTGTATTCTCTAAAAAGGAGCACCCAAAATGTCAAGACCAAGCAGTTAGTATCTCAATGACCTATAGCAATCTTACGGCAGGCTGTAATAAGTTCCATAATTCATGTTGCAGGTCCCTTATAGGTTCGTTTAGATACTTCGATTGGATGAGGGTAGAAGCAAGAATAAATCCAAGAGGAATTTCCATAGATAATGAATGCATAATATGCATTACAGTAAGGTCCTGTAATTTCAAAACTAATCTCTACTGTGTCATAGGTACAATAGAGAATGTCCATGAGAAGTAATTGAAGGAGAGACCATGCAGAATGAAAGAACCTTACCAGAGGATGGCAGAGCTTTCCAGAGGCTTTATGTAAAATAAAGCTACTGTTCTCAAGAGGTTGGAAGGCAGACTGAATGCTAAAACTTAATATAAGCCTGTAATTCTTAGGACTTTATATTCCTCAAGGGTTTCTTTGCTCCCTGCAACCTACCTGAAATCTTCAGAGTATAAATTGGTCCTTTCTCTGAATTCGGGCTTGTTTGGCCACACCAAAATCTCTTCACTTGTCCTGGAAAAGTTATTTCCGTAACTTAGCAGTGGTAAACCGTGAACCAGGTTAGTCTGAATGTTGTTTGTTTGACACTAATCTTATCTCAGATGTAGTCAGTATGTTGTTTAAGAGAGAGAGAGAGAGAGAGAGAGAGTAAACTCCATGGGTCCCACAAAGGAGATTCTTTGGGCCAAAAATACCCAGTTTAGATGACTGAAACCATTAAAAAACGTTGTGTTTTCTGGAGAGCACAAATAAGTCTCTCAGTGGGAGGGAGCTACTAGAGTCACAGACAAACGATCATGATAATTTCCGCTGCATTGCAGCTGTGGCCAGGCACATGCAGAATTTGCATCATAGCCATCAGCCATCATAGCCATCAGCCCATCACAAAAACAGTTGTGATTTCTCAAACGGCTTACAAGCTTTCCAGGGTCTGAAAACTGGTAGTCGATCTGGTATGGTGAAATTCAACAGAATTATTCCTCGAATATGATGTCAAAGATAAACTGCACTGCATAGAAGATGTCGAAAAATCAAGTGGGAGAAGCATCCATTGGCCATACCAAAATGATGTTACAATGATGCAAAAGTGTGAGAGTTTTAACATTCAACCTTTGCAACTTTGACAAGAGTAATCGACAAAAGTTAAAAAAAAAAAATCTCAAATCATGGGATTAAACTCAATTTTTTTAGGTTGTTGGGATGTAAATTTTATCTCCTGCCTTCCTCTTTAGGTATATAAGGCTGATCAAATAAATAGTTTGGAGTGCACCTGCATCACTGGCACAGTACTATAAACAGTCCAAGATGTTAGAAACCTTACTATGCGAGTATAAACAGGATCTGATTTAATGAGAAAAAGAGTATAGTTCAAGACCAATAGAATTTCATAATAGATCTACCACATCGCAAGCAGACCTAATTAAGGTTGTTGAAAAGACAAAAAAAACACATGATGATCAAAGATGGCATGTTAATCAGTAAATTCCACCTGTGTTTTACATTTCATGGGATTTATTTCTTTCTAAGCAGTATACTGTTAATCTTTTCTCAAATAAATGTAATCTCGTAAGTCATTTTATTCAATCTAGGTTAGGCATACCATAGATACTATTTTTTTTGATAAGGAGGCTACCCTATAAACTTCTATGTTTAGTTTTGTTGTTTACCCTTGATAAACATTATCCAATACATATTTTGATAAGTGAAGTGAACAATTTTTTTTAAACTAGTTGACTTATCTCCGCACACATTCAAGCCAATTTTGTATGATCCATCATTGTTTTCCTACGTGTTGAAGTACTTATTATGCAAAGCAACACCCCTAAAACTAGATATTTTTTCACTTACCAAAGATTATTTCATTGGCTAAGAAATGGGTAATGTAATGAAATGAGCAAGGGGACAAGTTTCTGAACTCGAGGAGTTTGACATGTCAAAACCCCATCTTTAGCAAATAACTCACAAGCGTGACAATAGCCAATTTATAGCATCATGTTTGGAATATGCAAAGCCAAATGAAATGCTAACCGCTCAAAAAATACCTACAATTTAGCATCAATGGGAAAGAGGAAGGAATCACCCCCCTCAATCTCAATCTCATGAGCAATAGAAGAACGCTATACCAACAAACTCCTTGTTAGAATCAAAATTCGAAATTCACCACACATCATCATTCCTGCACCGACATCCCACACACTCAAATGCTCCCCACAAATGACATAGCTTTTAAATCAACAGGCAAGTCTAACCCTCAGGCAACTTCTATTAATCCTATGACTCTTGCTTTTGTGAGGCACGCACAATTCTAATCTGATCATTGACTAGGTAAATAAAAGGGAACTTTCATTCCTTCTCAAACAACTTCTGAGTGGAATACTGAAATTATCTTAGGGCTTTTACTAAGAAACGTAGTATCAATACGGGTGCAATCAGAAAAACTTACTCTCTATCAGTCCACTTTGCAAGGTCTGATACACAATCAGTAACCCATTAAAAGAAATGGTAATCATTGAATTGTCTACGTATAAACATTCCTTGAACCAAATTATAGAGAATTATCAAAGTTATAGTCATGAATCATAACTTAAACACATTCTTCTTCAAATTATCTATGTAGAGAAATATAACATACAACTAGCTTCACCGAAAGAAACACTATGGTATTAAACATAAACTGTGATGAAGCAATACCTGATTTAAATCCCAGAGTCTAGTACGAACCCTGCAATTTCCAGACTAAATCACCAAACCCAACAAAAATCCATCCAGAAAATGTCAATTATTATGGATTTTTACATGGATTTCAACTGCCCCCAACAAAAACAAAAACAAAAACAAAACAGAAAACAATAATGTCTCCGATTTATAACAGTAAATGTTTATCCATGAGTTTCTTTTCAGTGGTTTGTAGTGCCAAACCCCAATCCAGAAGCATAAGAATAAATTGAACCACCTCCTCCAGCTGAAACTTACAAAAGATCAATGTGACCTATTCAGAAAAGAGTGGATGAAGCAACTCAATGGATCATAAGGGAGATCAGTCGTTCACCTCAATAGATGGTGCTTATAAGCCTCCATTTACGGAGATCAATCCACAAAGAGGGAGAGATGAGGGACTTACCAGTTGTCGAGTCTAGGAGAGAGCAGAGCTTGTTTCCTCCCTTTGTTGCAAGAGCCCTTGTTGAGTAACCTAATTGGGATGGGGGAAAATTGAGTTGTGGGTGGGAAACCATTCCCCAATATTTTAGACATCTAATCCCTACTCGTGACCCGCATTTTCTCGTATACTAATCATAAAGGTGCAGCAACAAACACCTTTTTTCGTGGATTAGGTTTTCCGCCCCCATTGGATAGTGTATCTGTGATAACAACCACCCCTAAAGGAAAGTAAGCAAAATACTGAGCCTACACAGATATGCAAGATAAGCTGGCAAATAAGTAACACTTGCACCAAATGTAATGGATCCATTTTAAGTTTGAGTCTGAACAAATATTCTAAAAATTTTACAAGCTACCCATTAATTCATTCGTGGGTAGATTCCGAGGTGGTGATTAGATTATTTCAGAAACATATGATCCTGCTTCTCTTCATATAACCAGTATACACACCCGTTTACAAAAAAACCTTTGATTTTCAAGCACAGAATATAAAACTTTTTTCTCACATCAGTGCAGCCTGAAATCCTTCTCCACTGTCTTCTTCGTCCCTGTTCCTGCCATCAATGTGTTCCAGGCTTGAGCCCAAAGTTGCTTCTTTAGCTCTCTGGACATTATTGTCGCTACCATCGGCCACAGCAAGTTGATCCACCATGATTGCATTCCTTTTGTAGTTCCAAACAAGCATTGAGATATAATCCTGTGGTGTAATAAGACCCTCTTCTCTGAGGCAGCTCCGTTGCTCCTCAAGAGTCTTCGGATCCTCAAGCCTTATATATTCAAGCAAAACCTTCTCATGCTCAGGCCTCCAAGCACTTGGGAAAGGTGTATAATCAGTCTCAGGTACAAGAGACATACGGGTATACTGAAGTCCGTCAATGGAATCCACAAGACCCATCCTCAGCAGATTATGGTATTCTGGGGACTGTCCTTTTTTCTCCTTCAATGGACGGCTGAGATTCCGTGATGCAATTTTGTACACCTTTGCTCGTGAACGGAGCTTGTACTTTGCAGCATAGAGCTTTGCCAATGATCCCCTTAGGATGTAAGAGCAGAAGTTCACGACCTTCTTGCGGTTGTCTGCATATCTATACCACTCAACCATCGTTGACAAGAACTTGTTCATCTGTGCATTTGTGTGTGCTTGCGTAGCATGGAACATTCTGAAACAAGGTTGTGGGTCTGGATCTCGATCCCCCTTGAGAAATTCCAACTTCCTAAATTGCTTGATGCATTGCTTCAAGCTCGCTGTAACTGATAGAAGGGTTCCCACACCCTTCTCGCTAATGATCTTTCCACCAGTTGCAGTGTATCGAAGCGTCGGATACACAACCCGTCTGCACAACACGTGGTCCAGAAACATTATACCCTTGGTTATGTGTTCAATAGGGAGGCTCTCATTGTCAAGCTTGAGGAGGTACTTCTGATCGCAGAACTCAATCAACTGTTTTCTCAGCGTTGCCGCATCTGCCCTAGGGCCCCGGACCCCGATCAAAATGTGACCTCCATAACGTATGTAATCCATCTTCCGGGTCTTGTCAGGCCCACTAGTAGGAACGAATTCTGGCCACGATGTATTACCCTGTTCCTCTTCCCCATCCGGACTATTCCATATGACATCACTTTTTGAAGGTCGATAAAACTCCTTGAGCTTACCCTCCATCCAATGGTCCAATTCATCGAGACATATGTTTGCCAGAAGGGGACTAAGAATCCCACAGTGTCCCCAAGAAGGAAGCTTCTCAGCCTCCTCTGGGGCAAACCCGAAGAAGGTCAGCAACCAATAAGGGTCAGGCTTCGGCTCGTCTTCTGCTAATACCCTTTTCTTCTGATACTTCCTCTTCTTCTTTTTCTTCTCCCCTTCATCAACACGGCTAGTGATCACTGGTGTCACAAGTGCCGATTTGATCAAATCAACTACTTTCTTATCTCTAACATCCCTCATTAGAGCACTAATCACCATTCCCACATTCACCCCATCCAATATTGTGCTCAAGTCCCCTTTTATATACCACAAATAACCTGCGAAGCTCCGCCGGATAACACGCAACACCGTGTGGGCATTCCTCTCGGGCCTAAATGCAAATGACTTCTGCGAAAACCGGGCCTCATAAATGGGTTCCAAAATCATGAACAGAACTTCCTGAACAATCCGATCTTGAAACGTGGTCGGCTGAGTAGTAGTCAGAATAGCTCGAATTTTCCGCTTAGAAAGTGATTCAAGATCAGTTTTATCCTTTGGGGACCGAATGAAGAATTCTAACCTAGCTCCCCATTTAAACCTAGAATCCAGAACTGCATTCCTAAGTGCTAACAGGTCTTCCAAGGCTGATTTCTGTATTGCACTTCGGGGCATAAATGAACCCGTTTCATCAGCGCAGGCTTTCTGGTAAGCCAACACCCACAATTCAAACCTTCGAAGGTAGGTCGTGAGATTGGTTAAGGTCTTATCAGGTTCTCGAAAATTTTCGATCCACATTGCCGAGCAGACGGCAACACCGTCTTCCTTCATTAAGACAGACGGGTCGTCCGGGTCGGGGGGGACCCTCCGCTGCATACCCATCGTCGAGAGGAATCGGAAGAAGGTAACGCCATTGATTCTAGGGTTTAGTGAATTTGTGGGTTTGGACGAGAAGGGTTTGTTGATTCCCGCGGTGGAGTTGATGACAACCCGGCAACAGAGGACGGCGAGGCGTCGATGCATCGGGTGCGTTAGGGCTTTGGGTTCATGCCATTTGTAAGTGAGATTGAGAAGAAATCGTTCAAACAAAAACCCTGGAAATCAAAGTTCGTCTTGTTCGTTTCTTCAAACAGAAACCGAAAACGAAGAAAAATCAATAGGTTTTGAATTCTTACATTGGTTCAAACCCTAGTAATCCATCCAAGCTCTTCTGAAATCGAGACCAGTTCGTCTGAGAGTTCAAATGTGCGCTTGGGGTGAGTGATTGAGCTCGTCAGCCTAAAACCCTTCAGGCAGCCTAAAAACCCTTGTTACCGTAGTGCTGCTACCATTATACTTAAAAAAGTACGGGTCTATGATGAACAAGTAGCGAGACGACCTACCAATCAGAACCGCAATTTCATAGGCCCGTTTAGGAGATTTCCTGGACCCGAATATATCAGCAGTTTATGTGATGCAACTTTATCAATCTGGAGATTCTGGACCGACCAACTTGGTGGGGTCAATCTAGAAGATTTCCTAGACAAGGAATTGGACGTTCATGCACCGAGCTTTGATTTTGGTAGAAACTAGTCTGGAGATTGTAAATTCTGTCAGTCTTTCTTGTCTGAGGTCTATTGGAGAACTTTTGATCTTGGGACATGCATCTCGGGGTGCCATGTGGCATTATCCAGAGCATGAAATATTTGGGTACCCACATTTTCCTTCTCAAGAGTTAGGGGTGTGATATGTCTTTTTTTGAGCATAGAGTATATTTTTCAATGTGTCAGACCCATTAACATCAGGCCGCAGATCGTTATGGTCAGGGAAGGGGTTTGCATGCCTATATAACAAAACAGCTCAGTTGTCATACCGCTTCATAAAGATAAAGAGTGGTTGAGATCAGATCCATCTATCTATGTTGGCCGGTCGGATCTCAGCCACTCACTCCTACTCATTTATTCGCCTTAGACTATGATTTGCTAGAAATACAAACTATAGGGGAGTGGTGGTCACTCCGGCCAAAATTCTCTGGGTCCTTCCAACATGTTAATAAGATGGACCCAACTGAGGTTGTCAAAGAGTTGAGCATCATAGTGATAGGTGGGGTTGCTACTTTGGGAAGTTCTCTCCTAATTGGATGTTTGTCAAAGAAAATTTTGGTTTAGCCGTAATAAGATAAAGGATTTGAAAACTTGATATTATAGACAAGGGGATCCGTTGTCTCCATTCCTGTTTATTGTGGTGGTGGAGGCCTTGAGGGAGAATAATGTCTAGATCCGCGAAGAATGCAGAGTTAACAGGCTATGTGGTTGATGAAGGGGTTACAACAATTTTCCATCCTCAGTTTATTGATGATGCGCTAATCTTCACAAGGAGAGAGATCAAAGAGTCTTTGAAAGCAAGGAAGATGAGGTGGACAATATCATCCTTACACATAAAGGGCCTAAAGTACCAGTGGTCTAAGGTTTTTATAGAATGCTTGTCTTTTCTTTGAGGATTTTGTGTTTCGATGGGACCTCCTTTATTCTAGAGAAGGGAGTTAGGTTATCATAGTCCTATTGGTCTTTTCCTTATGTAGGTCGTCTCGATCTCTTAGGCTGCTTGTATGCTCCTTTTTGGCGTTTGCTTTATAATTTCTTCTACATTCCTAAAAAAAATTATCAGACAATAATCTTGTCATCCTATTCAAATTGGCAGAGAGACTAATAAAAAATTACTACTTTGGCCCAAATATTTTGAAAGTCAAAAATATATATATTTTTTTATTTTTGATGCCACCAAAGCACAAGACAAACAAGGTCGCTTATGGGTTTGCAAAGGTGTCATTAAGGGCTCTGAGGTGATCAAATATATAATGCCTTATGACAAGTATGGTATGGAATGGAATTCATATTGATGTTTGGGAGGGCACAAGGTCATGGACCCTCAATGAAAAAATAAATATTCTCAAACCCCAAAATTGTCAAGTCATCAAAGTCTGGGATCTAATGGATATGGTAAATAGTGCGTGGAGAAAAGATGTATTTGAGAATTATTTCCTACGCTATTTTTGAGTCCATTAAAAGATTCCTAATTCCGTAAGCTCCATCTCAACACAACTTAATCTGGTCTCACAAAAAAAAGTAGGGATACATACACTCAAATTGATCTCTAAGTGCATTAAGATCCAAACCTTGCTAAAAAGCACCTTGAACCAACAATTGCCTCAAAATTCATGGAAAAGAGATTTGCAGAATCTTGGCCATCCAAGATAAACTTTTTGATATGGAAGTGTACTACAAATTTCATACCCACCAATTCGAAACTCAATGAGGAAATTCCAAGTTTAAACCTGGTATGTCCCATGTGTTACAATGCCCGTAAAATAATTTAACAAGTTTTAATTTATTCTCCATTGGTTGCCTGTGTTTTGCCTCGATCCCTATGGACCAAATTAAGGTTGGCATCATTCAAAAATGTCCTTTATTAAATATTGGATGACCTATTCGCTTCACCTAAGCCAGATAGATGCCCCAAACTCATATGTTTTTCCATTTATATACGGGCTTTTCAATGAATGAAAATACATGGAAAGCAAGATGCAATTAAACAAAACCTTTTGTTGAAAATCAACCTTCCTTGAAGTAGCAAAAATAGAGAGAATATAAAAGATCAATCACACAAACACAACATATTTACGTGGTACGACAATGTGCCTATATCCACGGGTGAGAATAGCTCATTCAATATCTCTAAAGAATTAGAATTACTATATCTTCCTCTCTCTCACTCTCTCAATGTACAAGGGAAACCCCAATGCCCCTTTTGAGAATATATACAATCTATAGTACAATGAAATACCCAAAGCACCCAATACAAGTTCTACTCCAATACAAACTGTACAAACCTATACATGCAAAAATTCTATATTCCAACACAAGTTGGACCCGCATTGTGACTTAATGAGCAAGAAAAGGCCCACATAATACATGACACCTAAAACATCAATCTCCACCTTGGGTTGTGTTCTATTACCTTTTGAAGATAACTTGTAGATGCCTCCACCTCTTACACCACTAACTTGAGGTGCATCGCCAATCTTCAACATTGGGCAAGATTGGTCGAGTCCAATTAATACTTGAACTTTTCTGTAAGAACGTACTTAGTAAACATGTCAACTGCATTGTCCTTGGTGTAAATCTTTTCAAAGAATATTTCACCTAGCAAAATTAACTCTTGTATCTTGTGGAACCTCAATTCAATATGTTTGGTCGTAAAATGATACAATTGATATTTTTTTTTAAATAGATATATGACACTTTTACTGTCATAAGAAAAATTGAACTCTATTCTGCTTCAACATGAGGTCAGTTGCCAATCCCTTAACATGGCTTCTTTGGATGCCTTTGTAATTGCCGTGCACTTTTGCTTCAGTTGTAGAAAGTGCTTTATTAACCGTAGCATTGATCTCCAACAATTAATTCACCTAAAAGTATAAAAAACATAACATGTAGTGTCATATAAGTCTCATACATAGTCAAAATCTACATATATCCAACAATTGAATTTGAGCCTTGTTGTCTTTCAAATATAATACCAATATCCTTCATCCCCTTTAAGTAACCTATTTAGCTGAATTACAATGCTTCTTTAGTGGATTCGACATATACCTACCTAAATCATTCGTGTCAAATTCTTTGCTCAACAAAAACTTCATCAAATATATCTCAAATTTCTCTTTTACAGCCGCAATTAACATATCATCAATATATAACATTAATAGAATATAAAAAAAATCATCAAAACTCTAAGATATTCGCAACAATCATATTCATAGCGAGCGTAGCTACTCTGCATCATGTAGGAATCAAATCTCTTGTACCATTGTTGTGGAGACTACTTCAACCCATAAGTAGTGATTTCTTTAGTTTGCATGCATAATTTTCCTTTTCTAGCTCCTTAAACCCCTTTGGTTGTTCAATGTAAATTTGCTTCTCCAAATCTCCATAAAGAAACTTCATTTTCTCATCAAGATGTTCAAGTTCTAAATCAAACTCTGGTACCATTGCTAGCAACGCTAATTGAAGTGTGCTTCATAACTAGAGAGAAGATTTCGTTGTACTCAGCCCTGGCCTCTTGTTATGAGTACCCTTTTGACACTAGTTGAGCCTTATATCTTCACCTTATTTATTTAGTAATATTTTTCTTTTCTTAACACCCATTTGCATGCAATAGGCTTCTTTCCCTTAGGTGGTTTCACCCACTCCAAAATTTTATTTTTCTAAAGTGACTCCATCTTTTGCACCATAGACTCCATACATATGTCGTCATCCCTAGCTGTTATAGTATCATAGAAAGAAAATAGATCTCCACAACTGGTAATTAAAGTAAATTGAATCATTTCTTCAAAATTGTACCTTTATAGAGCCTTGGTAATTTGTTTTTCATACCCTTAACAATATTGTAAAGTTCTTGTTGGTGTTGTTGATTGTCCCTGCTAGATGTTTTTTCTTATGACAAATTTTCTTTATCTTCTACTACCCCATCTAGCTCTACCTGAACTAATTGTCTATTTTCATCACCATCCTTCTACAACTTGTCTTCCTTTTCCATATTTCTTTTCACCTTGTAGGCTTAATCATATAAGAAATGCCTACAAATGAATTTCTTATATACAATTGGATCCCATAACTTTTTTGCCTTTCACCCCCTTTTTCATAATCAAGAAATATGCACTTTCTTGATTTTGGATCACCTTAGATATTTGATCGCTTGGCATATGAACATAGGGAAAACTCTCAAAGATCTTTAACATGGAGTAGTCGACATCCTTTTTTGTCCAAGCCTCCTTTGCAACTTTGAAGTCAAGTGATGTAGACATGTTGATAATAAAACATGCTATGCTAACTACATCAACCCAAAAGTTCTTTGGCAATCTTGCATGCAACCTTATACTTTTTGCTCTTTTCAAGAGAGTCTTATTCATACGTTATACAATCCCGGATCTCTTGTGTGGTTCTAAGAGTATAAAGTGTCGAGTGATGCCTTAATTCTTGCCAAACTCCATAAATTCTTTCTCATTGTACTCTTGTTTGTTGTCTATCTTTAGGCACTTGATTCCCCTTTATGTCTTATTTTCTATTTTTGCCATCCACTACTTGAACTTAATGAAAACTTCTAATTTCTGGTTCATAAAGTAGACCAAAACTTTCCTTGAGTAATCATCAATAAAAAACTGACAAAGTAGTAAGCTCGTCCCTTTGATTATATTGTCGCAGGGCCCCAAACATCTTATTGAACATAGTCAAGAATATCCTTGCTTTTATGAATGCAATTTTGAACTGAACAATGCATTGTTTCTTATAAAAGTGATATTTACAAAAAATCAACTTGCATGAATTTACTTCATTCAACAACCTTTTTTACGAAGTTCCACGTTCATTGATATGCCCTAGCCACATCTACCACAGATTTGTATCATCTGTACTGGAATTTTCTTGTGTAGAAACATCAACTCCACCTATAGCTGTACTCCTTACCAACTTATACAAGTTTCTAATTTTTGGCCTTTCATTAATGCTATAGCACCTCCAACCGTGTTCAGAACTTCACTTGTTGTTGAGTATATATGCATTATACCTTATAAAAAAATGTATGTGTAATTATTCAAATCTAATGTCACTAGGGATATCGGATTTTTCTTTAATTAATTCTAGAATATGTCTGACATCTCCTAAAGTCCTTACAATTACATTAAATATCTTAATTTTGATAGTTCATATTCCAATGGCTTTGCATGCAACACATTACCTATTAGAACATTACTACAATTGTAAAATTTACTGTGTCAACCCAATCCCTAATAGAGCACAATGATATGAACATTTAGAGTCCAAAATCCAAAAATTGTCAAGATAACTCATACTTGTGGAGATCGAGAGTAGGTCTTCGCCAGTCTCTGAATTTTTAGTTGCTACCCTTGATTTTGATCTAGAATTTTTCTTATTCGATAAGTTTCTCTCCTTAGATCTCCCACACATCCTTGATTTAAGTTTCATATTGCCGCAAGCCCTTCCACTTGGTTTTCCTCCTTGTCTCGTTAGACAAGAGAGTTACAGTAACTTTCTCTATCTTTAGAATTTCCTTTCTAGATAGCAAGGTTATGCGCGAGATGATCAGAAGAAGAGGGGAGTGATGCCAAGAGTAGTAACACTTTACATTCTTCATTGATCTTCACCTTGAGCCTCAATAGTTTACTAATTATTTTATTGAACATGTTGAGATGCTCTAGAGCTTTGTTATTTGTAGTCTCCACAATTGCTTCTTCAAAATAACTTATTTGTCAGAGATTTTGTTATGTATAGATTCTTTAGTTTTGCCAAGATCTCAAAAGCAGATTCTACATTCATCACGTTGTATATAATTTTGTCGACAAGATAAATTTGTACTGTACTTACGATCTTCTCATTGAGTTCTTCCCTCTCGTCATCCTTTATTGATTTAGATTAATTTTGTTGTCTTGTCATACAATGCCTTGCTCAAACCCTATTATATCAACAGATCTTTCACTCTCAACTACTATAAGTCAAAGTTATTCTTACCATAGAATTTCTCCACTTTGAACTTGATACCAAAGCCATTTGTTGCCATCATGAATAACCAAGATACAAGATTGTGGAAAATCAACCTTCCACAAACTGGCAAAATAGATATAATAGAAAGATCAATCACAAAGACACAACAAATTTACATCGTTAGGTAGTGGGCTTATGTGTACGAGTGAGAAGAGCGCTTTCACTATCTTTGAAGAATTAGGGTTACAATAGTTCTTCTCTCTCTTTCTCTCTCTCAATGTACAAGTGAAACCCCAACGCTCTTTTAGAGAATATAACAATGAAATATCCAAGTACCTCAAATATAAGTTGTACTCCAACACAAACTTTATAAACTTTTACGGACAAAAAATACTATTGTACTCCAACACAAGATGAACCTGCGTAAAATAATGGCTTAAAGAATAATAAATCCTTGCAAAACAATAATCCCATCATTATACAAACACCGAATTCAATTCACTACACCTCTAATCTTCTTACTTGAACCTAAAGCCACTCTTAGACAATGCCTTGGGTTACTTGAAAAGGACACAAATAAAGGCTCAAGGGCAAAACCATTGCAAAAGGGAGAGTTACCTTAGAAATGGACTTATATATCTAATCTCAAAGACTTTTTATATGTTCCGTTGGTAGGAAAGCCAATACCGTAGCTCACGAGCATAGGAGGTTTTCGAATAATTAGTGAGCCAAACAAAATTTTCAAAAATATGAATTGAAAAATGTTCTATTGAAAGTTTCAAAAAAATTCACGAATTAATGAGCCTAGCTGAATAATTCACAAACTATTCTGAATTGTTCAATTTTGGGACATAAAAGTTCATTTTGACATACCCCCCATGTTATTTTGTAAATTTGACATACCCCCCACAGTTTGAAAAAGCTGACTGATATTCGCTCAAAAGTGCTTATTTTAAGCACTTATCCTGTTAGCGTTATCGCACTCTCCTACGTAAAACTGCTCTAATTATCCACTTTTCTACGTAAGAGTCTATCTCATTGCGTAAAACACACTTTTCTGGACGAAATGGTATATTTGCATGCATTAAACACATTTTCGGAAGTCTAAATATTAAGCCGTTCTGATAAAGTCTCATTACGCGCTTCTTCTGTCGCAGGAAACCCCGATGGGACGATTTTCGAGACTTGTGGGCCCAAATCGATCATGAAAGCCCATTATCAAAGCTTAACAAGCCCACATGCTATAACTAGAAGATATGGGCCAAATATGAGCTGAATAAGAGGACCAAAAAGTCGGCCCAAAGAACGAAGAGAGTAGGAGAGCCAATGACCAAGAGACGGACCAAAGCGTTTAAAGCCACATGAGTCAGCAAAGAATGATGGTCAACTCTACTGGAGAAGCGTGAGGATGGTCACAGTGAAGAACAGGGTTCCAGACCCTCCGCCAGTGCTTTTTTCCATTTTTTTTTGATACTTTTTCTCTCATCTCTCCTTATTCTCTCTCTCTCTTCATCTCTCGATCCTCGAATCTACTGACCTAACCCCAGAACTCCTGCCTATCAGCTCTATCTCATCTCCCTTAGCTTTCTGACCGTTGGATCTTCCATCGGACCGTTGGATCTTCAATCGGACCGTTGGATCTCTCTAGATCCGTCGATCTACCAATCTGAGTCCCAATCAAGTCACCATCCATCCGATCGCCATCAGACTGTCTGTCACATCATTCTTTGAGATGATGGACATCATCAACCCATGAGGGCCAATAGCCGGGCCCATCTTCATCGACCCGCTGACCGACCAGTTAGTGGACCCCGCGAATTTCAAAAATAATTTTAATTAAATGGGGGGTCCACTAATTGGGGAGATTCCCCATAGAAAAGTAGGTTTTTACTTAAAAAAAAAAAAAAAAAAATATTTTTTATTTTCAAAAAATACCCTATTTCCATTAATGGAAATAGGGAGCTTTATAAGAGGAGGGAGAAGGGTTCGTTCGAACCCTAATCCCCCTCCTTTCTCTTCCATTCTCTCCCCAAACTCTCCTGCTCCTTCTTCCCCTCGATTTTTGGCGATTTTCCCCTCTTCTTCTTCACCTTCTTCTTCATCTTCTTCGCTATTTTTCTCGCCGGAGTTGCAGAACTCCGGCCATCTGCAACTCCGTCATTACCACCCCCAATCTCTTTTCATCTCCTCTCCAGCCTCCCTCCACGACTTCACCTTCGTTGCTGCCATCTCCAGATGCCATCCTAGCACCTGCAACTCTTTGCAACCTGCACTTTCCGCCTCTACAACCACCTCACACCTCACCGTCTTCTTCCTTTAATGGTGTGAAGCATAAAAGAAAACCAGAAAAAAAAAAAGCCAAGAAAAAAAAAAAAAAAAGAAGATAAGAAGAAAAAGAAGGAGGGGGGGATACCTACCTGTTGGATCGCCCTCTCCTTGCCGTCCTCCACCTTAGCTGCTGCAACTCCACCAGTCCGCCTCCTACCGCCAGCAGCTGTTGCGCCGCTCCACCTCCATTAACAGCAGCTCAATGCCCCCAGCCATTAAGGAAAGAAGAAAAAGATAAGAAGAACAGAGGAGGAGGCGGTCTGCACCTCCTCCATTTCATGTGCTGGTGTGCACCGTCCAGCAGCTCCCTCATCCTCCTTGCTGCCACCGTTACATCCGCTAGCCGCCCTCCTCCAAAAACTTGCTGCAACGCCTCATCTCTTCTCTCTATCCCACGTCCACAAGAGCAACAGCCAGCAGTCAGCCCCCACGTTTTGGAACAAAAGAGAGTCTCTCTTCTTGCTGCCAAGACCGTCCATCATCTCCACGCATACAGCACCTCCACAAGCCGTCTTCACCACCTTCAGTCATCCTCCACCATTGACACCATCCACCTCGCTGCCCTTGTGCGCTCAACGGTGTTGCAACTCCGTCAACATCCCACCAACTCCGGCCAGCACCTCCATACAAAGCCGCATTCCACTCTCTTCATCTTTCTCAAAGGTAAGAAGAGGATCTCTGCTCTAATGGGTGGCATTCACGCATCTTCTCTCTCTATCTTTTTCTCTTTCTAGAGTTTAACTCGTTTTGCTATTTTTAGATAGATTTTCATTCCAACAATTGTCAGTTATTATTTCTTTCAATCAATAAAGTTAGTCATTTTAAATTTAATAGTCTATTTTTGTGTTTTGGTTATTGCGGGATGCAACTTCTCTTTCTAGAATCATCTAAATCATGTTTTAAAATCACACAAATCCACCACTCTCACCCTTCCACCAATATTTTCCACAATCTCTAACAAAAATTCGTCATTTTATGTTCTTATTTGCGCTAATCCGACTAATCCCGAGTGCGGATCGACATCCGACACGAATCCCTATATAAATCTGTCAATTTTGCAGGATAATCGGATACAAATTACAAATCTTGTTGATTCTAGGGTTTCCGTAACCAACGACGCGGAAAATACCTACTTTCAAATGGCGCCGCTGCCGCTCGGGTGTTCGGGAGTGCGAAAAAGGACGTAAAGACGGAATTGGAAAGTTGCTGAAGCGAAAAGCTGCTCAATTTGGCCAGCCCGACCTTTTCGGGAAACTTTCTATTTTTTGTTTTTGTTGATTTTTAGCAGTTTTTAAATTACTATTTTTAATGCCTCGGAAGGCCGAGTGCAAAGTTGTAATAATTTAGGAATTTTACTGCTTTCCATATAACTGCTAGATCTTGTTCTAGGGTTTTTTAGAAACCCTAGATTAAGTGGAAAATACCAAAAAAATAATAAATTCAAAATTCAAAAAAAAATTAGGGTTTCATATTCTGCAGATTTTTAGAAATCACCAATCCAGGATTTGCGATTTTTGGAAAGATTCTAAAATCTTGAAACTCTGCTTAATTAGGGTTTCCCCTCTTAGAAGTTTCCTCTTTAGAAGAATTTCTATCTTTAGAAATCTTCCGAATTTGGAAAAGTCTGCAAAAGGAAACACCCCAAATCTAGCAGAATTTCAATTTTGGGAAATTTCCAAAAATTATAAGGGATCTCGCAATCAAATCTTTCTTGGAAGATCTCCACAGTTCAGGAAACTTTCCAATCTAGGTATTTTCCAATCTGGGAATTCCTAAATTTTAACTCATCTCGAATTTGGAAATTAATTCAAAAACTTGCCTAAATCCAGTGCTTGTTTAGTGAACCCTAAAAAGGCAAGGATCTTCCAAATAGAATCCCAAATACCTAGACCGTGCGATCTAACTTTTCTGCAGGAACACGATCCAGTGTGGGTAGAGAGCGAAAGCTCAAAGAGGTGGAGTCGGGCCCAAGCCCATTAGGATACCCCTCTCTAACCCACGGAGGAGACCCCGTGGCGTGGCCCACGGGAGGTAAGTCTCTATCCTCGCCTTGAGTGCGATACAGAGCATATTGGGTGCATCATTGCCGCTTGTCTATTTGCTTTCGCATCCATATTCTTCGACTTGCGTGGCGTGGCCGTTAATCAATCAACTCTAAGAGAGCAGACCCAGCTCCAAATTGAAACTGGTGGGATTTCATCACCCACCTCATCATTCCAACTGATTTGATCCCAAGGCTCCATTTAATTAAAAAGAATCAAGAAGTAGAGCCAATTAGCCCGGTGTTCGAGGAAAAATCCACGCAAAGCGAACCCGCTTAACATCCAATCGAAATAAGACCACGAGCGCGGGTCCCTGTTGTCTAACACACCCATAAGTCCCTGCTACTCAAGTACACTGAGCTCGACGTGGCATCTTGGACTATTCGGCGGTTAGTTACGTGTGGACTAGGAACACGCACCAACCCTAGCTTAACCCGAGGGAACACTCTTCTTATACACTTGACCAATCCGGTTAGTCTGGGACGTACTTAAGTCAGCCATTGTGCCGCACGTCTGTCTAGGCTTCGGATTGCCTTGTTGTTAACTAGAGCTAGTACTAAAGGATTCGCTCTGAAGAGTGTAGCCTGGTGAGAACCTCTGAGTGCAAAACAGTTAGTCCGGCGGTTAAAAGATAAACCAGTGGTCCGCCCACTGTCATAATCTACTCTAGCCCCAAAACTAACAAAGATAATTCCTAAAATATATCCTGATTGCTTAGAATAGGATTATCTGTGCTTGGTGTGCATCATTTAGGATAGTGTTCCTCTCTGACAACTTTTTGCCAAGTATAGAGCTTGCCTCATTCGCGTATGCCCGTTTGGAATCGTCCGAACAAACGCTTGGTTCGATCTGAGAATCACGTCCCTACAGTGGATCCTCCACTGAATTCTTCCCCATCTCTTTCCCCACCCGCCTCCCCCAGTACTACTACCTTTGTAGTCATGGCAGTCGAACGACCTCTTATCGAGACGTTCGCTCCTATCTCTGCCAATCCACCCACTTGCATTGTTCTCCCACCTACTACGGCGGTACAATTTGAGATCAGGCCGCAGACGATCCAAATGCTGCCTACCTTTCGTGGTCTCCCAAGAGAAGACCCATATTCCCATATTCGGGAATTCCAACATGTCATCCTACTTTTCAAGAATCAGAACCTCGATGATGACAATGTGCGTCTGCGAGTTTTCCCATTCTCGCTCAAAGACCGAGCCTCAGATTGGCTCTACTCCTTACCTGCTGATTCAATCAGCAGTTGGAAAGAATTGGTGGGCAAATTCATGTCTAAATTCTACCCCATGACTCGGACCAACCAAATGAAGCAACTCATTCAGGACTTTAGACAGAAGTCCGATGAGAAATTTTTTGAAGCATGGGATAGATTCCAAGACTACCTGACTAAGTGTCCCCACCATAGCATCGACAAGGGAAATCTTGTCCACGTCTTCTATAAGGGACTTACTGATGAGTCCCGGACCATGGTAGAGTCAATGTGCCAAGGAAAATTCCTGCACCAAACTCCGACCGATGCATACAAATTCTTGGGAGAGTTAGGAGAAAACTCTCAACATTGGACGACTGACTCAGAGTTCAGTCGAACCACTTCAGTCCAAAGGACAACCAAGGGACATGATGCTACAGCTGATACTGAGCTTCGATCTGTCATTCAAGAGTTGAGCAAGTCAGTCTCGGCACTGGCTGTGTCTGTACAAAAGCCTACTCAACAATCTACCCCAGTCATGCATGTGGGACACGAGAGCCCTATGGAATCCTGCACCCTCTGTCTGCAACCCTCCCATACTACTGAGCATTGTCCTTTGAATGAAGGATGGTCTAATCCTCTTCAGGAAGAAGTTTGTGCTTTCAGCACATACAAACCTCCTACTCAGAACTCGTATAGTCAATCTTATCATCCGGACACGAGAAACCACCCTAACTTCTCTTGGAGGCCTCAGTCTACTCAACCTCAAGCTCAACCTCCGCGTCAACCTCAGGGCATGTATCCCCCTGGGTTCAATCAACCCAATAGGCAATTCAATCAGGGTCAGTACCAGCAGAATCAGTACCCATCTACTCAGAACCAGCAATTCCAATAGGGTCAATACTCTGGACAATCAAGCACATTTCAGAATCAGCAAAGAGTCCCACAGACCTTTCAGAACCAACCGATTGTCCCAACTAATTCTCCAGCCTATAACTATAATGCCCCAATGAGCTCGAGTCGCGAATTGGTGCCTCAGCTCCCATTAGCTGCCCCCCAACAGTCGGTCCCCAAATCTGGTATCGAAGACCTTCTAGCTCAACTCATTACTCAGCAACAACAATCTATGCAACGCCTAGAGCAACAGCAACAGCAATCCATGCTTCGTCTAGAGCAACGTCTAGGTAACTTGGAAGCTGAGAAAGCTAAGGGGATCTTTCCTAGCCAACCCATTGCCAACCCTAAAGGAAATGCCAAAGGGGCAGTATATGAGATCGGATCCCAATCTCAAAGCCAGAATGAGAATTGTCAAGGGGAGGTGCAAGCTGTAACCACCCTACGATTTGGAAAAACTGTGGACATGGGAGTCCAACCACCACCGGTGCCATCTCCGGCACCCATCACTCGCACAGAGGAAACTAGTCCTAATCCTACCTCTGCTTCATCCACCTCTCCACCAACATCAGATATCCCTGTGCAGAAATCTAAGGCTAAAGACAAACCCATTTGTCGAGTAAAGCCTCCCTTCCCGGACAGACTTGTCCAAGATAAGCGGGATCAGCAATTCTCTGAGATCTTAGATGTCTTTAAAGACGTCCAGATCAATATCCCATTCCTTTCTGCTATCAAGCAAATCCCTTCCTATGCCAAATTCCTCAAGGACTTGTGCACAGTTAAGCGGCGTACGCATGTACCCAAAGCTGCCTTCTTGGCCGAAAAAGCTACAGCGTTCATTCAACGCAACAGTGTGATCAAACACAAGGATCCAGGTAGCCCAACTGTCCAATGTGAAATTGGTGACAACTTTAGCTGCACTGCCTTGCTAGATTTAGGGGCTAGCGTCAACCTCATACCATTCTCGGTATATCAGCAGTTAGGACTGAAAGATATGAAGCCTACCAATGTCACCCTGAAATTGGCTGATCAGTCCATCAAGATTCCAAGAGGAATCATTGAAGATGTCCTAGTAAAAGTCGCTGACTTTTATTATCCTGTGGACTTTATCATTCTAGACACCGAGCCGTGTCAGGATAACCGCATTCCGGTCATCTTAGGCCGTCCATTCCTTGCCACCGCGAACGCACACATCGGGTGCCGGGACGGAAACATGTCCATTGCTTTCGGTAACCTCAAAGCTGAGGTCAACATCTTTCGTCTAATGCAACAAGATGCCGATCGCGATGTGGCCGATGAAATGTGTGTCGTTGAGAGTCTAATCCCGGACTCCACCGAAGATATTCTTAAGCAGTGTCTAGAACACTTTGGAGCTGACTTTGCAACAGAGTCAGCTATTTCTGATCTCAATGATCTTTTGGAGACTGCTCCACTGATAGAGATCCCCGCTCCTCTCATCGAGTTCGAGCCTCTGATAACCATGGCCAGAGAACCCATCCTTCCTTTACCTACTGAAGTCAAACCTCTTCAATCCGTGTCTTCTGTGACACCTATTTCTACTCCATCTGCTCTAATATTGGAGCTTAAGCCTCTTCCCACAGATCTTTCCTATGCCTATCTTGGTCCTAAGGAAACCTACCCTGTCATTCTTGCTTCCGCTTTGTCTGCAAGTGAACGTAAGAAACTTCTTGAGCTACTCAACGAGCACAAATCTGCGATAGGTTGGACTATAGATGATATTCGTGGCATAGACCCCTCGGTGTGCCAACATCACATCTACCTCAAGGATGAATCCAAAACCTCTCGAGAACACCAGAGGCGGTTGAACCCCATCTTGAAGGATGTAGTCCGGGATGAGGTCCTTAAACTGTTAGATGCGGGTATCATTTACCCCATCTCCGATAGCAAATGGGTGAGTCCGATTCATGTCGTCCCTAAAAAGGCAGGATTCACAGTTGTGGAAAATGAGAACAAGGAAATGGTCACCCAGCGCCTGAAGAAAGGGTGGAGAGTCTGCATCGATTACCGACGACTCAACACCAACACGAGGAAGGACCATTTTCCTTTACCCTTCATAGACCAAATGTTGGAGAGATTAGCAGGTCACTCCTATTACTGCTTCCTCGATGGTTACTCAGGGTATAATCAAATACCAATCGCCCCTGAGGATCACGAGAAGACAACCTTCACTTGTCCCTTTGGCACTTTTGCCTACAAGCGCATGCCCTTTGGCCTCTGCAATGCACCCGTGACCTTTCAAAGGTGTATGATGAGCATATTCTCTGACATGGTGGAAAAATTCCTCGAAGTCTTTATGGACGACTTCTCAGTTTTTGGGTCATCCTTTGATGACTGTCTGAACCATCTAGGGCTGGTACTTCAACGCTGTCAGGACAAGCGACTTGTCCTCAATTGGGAGAAATGCCACTTCATGGTGCAGAAGGGCATTGTTCTGGGGCATGTCATTTCCCATCAGGGCATTGAGGTCGACAAAGCTAAAATTGATATCATCTCGACCTTGCCCATTCCTAAGTCCGTGCGTGACATCCGATCCTTTTTGGGACACGGAGGATTCTATAGGCGATTCATCAAAGACTTCTCTCAAATCGCTCGACCTCTGTCCCATCTTCTGGCTAAAGATAGTCCTTTCGACTTTAATGCTGATTGTGTCAAGGCATTTGAGCGTCTCAAATCTGAGCTCACTACTGCGCCCATTATCCGTCCCCCGGACTGGACTCTACCTTTCGAGGTAATGTGCGATGCTTCTGACTACGCATTAGGCGCCGTTCTAGGGCAGAGAGTTGACAAAAGGTCACACGTGATCTACTACGCGAGCAAAACTCTTAACTCTGCCCAAATGAATTACTCCACCACTGAGAAAGAACTCCTGGCGGTAGTCTTCGCCCTTGATAAATTCCGTCAGTACCTCTTAGCCACTAAGGTGGTTGTGTACACTGATCATGCAGCCCTTCGTTATCTCATGTCGAAAAAGGAAACCAAGCCTCGATTAATTCGATGGATTCTCTTACTGCAGGAATTCGACCTCGAGATTAAGGATAAGAAAGGAACTGAGAATGTAGTGGCTGATCAATTGTCTAGACTGACTTTAGAGTCATCCTTCGACACCCAGCCCATCCCTGAAACCTTTCCAGACGAACAACTGTTCGCCATCTCTGTTAATCCTTGGTATGCTGACATTGTCAATTACCTTGTCACCGAAGAAATGCCGTCACACTGGTTAAAACAGGACAAAAGCCAATTCCTAGCAAGAGTTAAGTACTACTCTTGGGATGACCCTTATTTGTATAAATACTGTCCTGACCAGATCATTCGTCTCTGTGTCCCTGAGTCGGACCAACTCAATATCTTATCCTCGTGTCATGACCAACCTTGTGGTGGTCATTTCAGCACTAAGAAGACTGCAGAAAAAGTGCTGCAATGCGGATTCTACTGGCCCACATTATTTAAAGATGCCCACATCTACAGCAAAACCTGTCCTAATTGCCAGCATCTAGGCCGCATCTCCCAGAGGAACATGATGCCCCTCACTCCCATCCAGGTCGATGAAATATTTGACATTTGGGGCATCGACTTCATGGGCCCCTTTCCCATTTCCTATGGTTTTGAGTACATTCTCCTTGCGGTAGACTATGTATCCAAATGGATAGAAGCCATTCCCACCAAGACCAATGACCACAAAGTGGTGGTCAAATTCCTAAAGGAGTTCATCTTCGCTCGATTCGGTGCCCCTAAGGCCATCATTAGTGATGGGGGCACCCATTTCTGCAATAGGATCTTCGAGAAATTAATGAAAAAGTATGGGGTAACCCACAAGGTTGCCCTAGCTTATCATCTGCAAACTAGTGGTCAAGTGGAGGTTTCTAATCGTCAGATCAAGCAGATCTTGGAGAAGACAGTCAATACCACACGTAAAGACTGGTCTACTCGTCTCACCGATGCTTTATGGGCATACAGAACCGCCTACAAGACCCCACTCAATATGTCTCCCTATCGTCTCGTCTTTGGGAAACCTTGTCATCTACCGGTAGAGATTGAACATCGTGCCCTATGGGCCATTAAGAAACTCAACTTCGACCTAGACTCCGCAGGGGAGGAGCGGAAACTTCAAATGAATGAGTTAGAAGAACTCAGAAATGATGCCTACAACTTGTCCAAGAATTACAAAGCCAAAATGAAGTGGATACATGACAAGAGCATCCTCAGGAAAGAGTTCCAGCCAGGATAGAAAGTCCTTTATAATTCTCGTCTCCATCTCTTCCCTGGAAAACTGAAATCTAGGTGGACCGGTCCTTATACGGTCACAGCAGTCACACCCTTCGGGGCAATCACTATTGAGGATCCCAAGGATCACTCCTCATTCCAGGTCAATGGTCAGCGTCTTAAGCAATTCCATGAACTTGATGTGTCGTTCATTCAGACTTTTGAAATTGATCTCATCGATCCTATTTAGGTCGACTGATGATCCACTCAGTCTCCTGTGCTCCAACTTGGTTGGGGGTGCCTGTCACCCCCGTCATGTCTGGCTGAAGACGTAAAACTTAGCGCTTTCAGAAAGGCAATTCCGGTATTCCTAGAGTACATGAGTCTCATGCATTTGTTATTACTGTTATATCTCTGGAAATGCAGGTACATTCATTCTTCCGATCATCAGGTACCACACACTGTCGAGTTTCTGCCGACTTGGTAACATCCTTCCTGAATCTTTGCATCATCATCTCTGATTTGTTATCATTTTATGTCCCGATATTGAGCACCGAGGACGGTGCTATATTTTGGTTGGGGATGGGTATTTACCAAAACTCATGTCTTTATAAAAAAAAAAAAAAAAAAAAAAAATTAATTTCTTATTTTTTGGGTGATTTCCGATGTTCTCCAAAAGTTTTCTAGAATTTCAAAAATGTGTCAAATACCCTGACTTTGATTAGCTAAAAACCTTCGTTAAGTCAGTATTGAGGATGTCAATTTTTGTTTAAAGTTAGCATTGAGTCAAGTCAAGTGTGACTACAGCAGGTTTGAAAACTTAGAAAAAATCAGATTCGGCACAATTGTACACTATCAACATCAGAGTCATCCTAAGTTTGGAAACTCTAGAGATCCTGTGAGAATAATTGTGGAGACCTAACCCAGTGAGCTTTCGAGCCTTTAATCAATTCAGAGTGTTATACAACAATTCTGAGTCACAAGATGACTCACTATTCTTCATGCCCGCAATATTCGTTGAGAGATCTCATTATCTTTTGCTTCGATCATAAAACTCGGAACGACATCAACATTGGATTACTACGACAGAACCTTCTCTGTATCCAGTCAAGACAGTATACATGATAGTGCAAACCCTAGAAAATGATTTAGGCCATTTTTCTGAACCATTCAGCCTTTTTACTCACCTGAATTATACTTCACTAGAAACCCCTTGAGCCGTTCTATAAAAGCCTTTTATTTGCAAACCCATTAACCTAAAATCCAGTCCAGCTACGAAACATGACTGGCTACCCTTATTTTGAGATGGATAAAAGAATAACTGATGTGGGTGTACCGTGAAAAAGAAAAGTAAAGAAGAAGAATCAAAAGGAAAAGAAAGTGGTTCAAGCCAAAAACAAAATATAGAAAGAAAGTATGAAGAGGAGCTGAAAAGAAATTGAGCAGTCTCAGAAATATCAAGAAAAAGAGAAAAATACGAAAAAAGGAAAAAGAACCAGATCATGGTGTTACGCCGCAGGAAAAATTCTAGAAAAGGGCAATATCCTCTCAAGATCTTTGAAATCCTGCATTCCTTTATCTCTCTACACCTGACCTAAGCCTCATTACAACCCAGGAAAGTCCTACTTGATTCTAGGATAGTACGATCATAAAATGTGGAGATTGGAGAAAGAGAAGCTATAGTGTTTGATCTGACGTTCCCGAGTGAAGTGGTATTCCAATCATGAGATCTTCTTCTGTTAAAGATGTCCTTCCTTCAAATAAAACATATGTGAGATCTTTTGCCTCTTTATATTAAATACATCTCCTCACATATAAATTGAGAGAAAAGAAGAAAACCCTTCTTGTGTGATTCTATTCTGAGTGCTAAACATGTGAGATTTGAGGTCGAGGCATAAAAACTTAGAGGTGATCTGGAAATCTTTACTGTCGGATGATGAGAATGTTGAGCACACACACACGCAGAGTCTGACTATTCTGGGTCATGATTATCAGTCTGTAGTCTTGCCAAAACTTTCCAACTCTTCGCTAGCATGTAACTATTTTTTGCATCCATTCAATGATTTGACGAACGGGGTTTTCCCTGAGCTAATATGAAAAAGTGTGCAGCATGTGCAGAGCCCTTTTAAGCTCATGTATTTCGCACTAATTGCCAAGGATTGGCAATATGCTGGTTGGGGGTTGTGATATTCGCTCAAAAGTGCTTATTTTAAGCACTTATCCTGTTAGCGTTATCGCACTCTCCTACGTAAAACTGCTCTAATTATCCACTTTTCTACGTAAGAGTCTATCTCATTGCGTAAAACACACTTTTCTGGACGAAATGGTATATTTGCATGCATTAAACACATTTTCGGAAGTCTAAATATTAAGCCGTTCTGATAAAGTCTCATTACGCGCTTCTTCTGTCGCAGGAAACCCCGATGGGACGATTTTCGAGACTTGTGGGCCCAAATCGATCATGAAAGCCCATTATCAAAGCTTAACAAGCCCACATGCTATAACTAGAAGATATGGGCCAAATATGGGCTGAATAAGAGGACCAAAAAGTCGGCCCAAAGAACGAAGAGAGTAGGAGAGCCAATGACCAAGAGACGGACCAAAGCGTTTAAAGCCACATGAGTCAGCAAAGAATGATGGTCGACTCTACTGGAGAAGCGTGAGGATGGTCACAGTGAAGAACAGGGTTCCAGACCCTCCGCCAGTGCTTTTTTCCATTTTTTTTTGATACTTTTTCTCTCATCTCTCCTTATTCTCTCTCTCTCTTCATCTCTCGATCCTCGAATCTACTGACCTAACCCCAGAACTCCTGCCTATCAGCTCTATCTCATCTCCCTTAGCTTTCTGACCGTTGGATCTTCCATCGGACCGTTGGATCTTCAATCGGACCGTTGGATCTCTCTAGATCCGTCGATCTACCAATCTGAGTCCCAATCAAGTCACCATCCATCCGATCGCCATCAGACTGTCTGTCACATCATTCTGTGAGATGATGGACATCATCAACCCATGAGGGCCAATAGCCGGGCCCATCTTCATCGACCCGCTGACCGACCAGTTAGTGGACCCCGCGAATTTCAAAAATAATTTTAATTAAATGGGGGGTCCACTAATTGGGGAGATTCCCCATAGAAAAGTAGGTTTTTACTTAAAAAAAAAAAAAAAAAAATATTTTTTATTTTCAAAAAATACCCTATTTCCATTAATGGAAATAGGGAGCTTTATAAGAGGAGGGAGAAGGGTTCGTTCGAACCCTAATCCCCCTCCTTTCTCTTCCATTCTCTCCCCAAACTCTCCTGCTCCTTCTTCCCCTCGATTTTTGGCGATTTTCCCCTCTTCTTCTTCACCTTCTTCTTCATCTTCTTCGCTATTTTTCTCGCCGGAGTTGCAGAACTCCGGCCATCTGCAACTCCGTCATTACCACCCCCAATCTCTTTTCATCTCCTCTCCAGCCTCCCTCCACGACTTCACCTTCGTTGCTGCCATCTCCAGATGCCATCCTAGCACCTGCAACTCTTTGCAACCTGCACTTTCCGCCTCTACAACCACCTCACACCTCACCGTCTTCTTCCTTTAATGGTGTGAAGCATAAAAGAAAACCAGAAAAAAAAAAAGCCAAGAAAAAAAAAAAAAAAAAGAAGATAAGAAGAAAAAGAAGGAGGGGGGGATACCTACCTGTTGGATCGCCCTCTCCTTGCCGTCCTCCACCTTAGCTGCTGCAACTCCACCAGTCCGCCTCCTACCGCCAGCAGCTGTTGCGCCGCTCCACCTCCATTAACAGCAGCTCAATGCCCCCAGCCATTAAGGAAAGAAGAAAAAGATAAGAAGAACAGAGGAGGAGGCGGTCTGCACCTCCTCCATTTCATGTGCTGGTGTGCACCGTCTAGCAGCTCCCTCATCCTCCTTGCTGCCACCGTTACATCCGCTAGCCGCCCTCCTCCAAAAACTTGCTGCAACGCCTCATCTCTTCTCTCTATCCCACGTCCACAAGAGCAACAGCCAGCAGTCAGCCCCCACGTTTTGGAACAAAAGAGAGTCTCTCTTCTTGCTGCCAAGACCGTCCATCATCTCCACGCATACAGCACCTCCACAAGCCGTCTTCACCACCTTCAGTCATCCTCCACCATTGACACCATCCACCTCGCTGCCCTTGTGCGCTCAACGGTGTTGCAACTCCGTCAACATCCCACCAACTCCGGCCAGCACCTCCATACAAAGCCGCATTCCACTCTCTTCATCTTTCTCAAAGGTAAGAAGAGGATCTCTGCTCTAATGGGTGGCATTCACGCATCTTCTCTCTCTATCTTTTTCTCTTTCTAGAGTTTAACTCGTTTTGCTGTTTTTAGATAGATTTTCATTCCAACAATTGTCAGTTATTATTTCTTTCAATCAATAAAGTTAGTCATTTTAAATTTAATAGTCTATTTTTGTGTTTTGGTTATTGCGGGATGCAACTTCTCTTTCTAGAATCATCTAAATCATGTTTTAAAATCACACAAATCCACCACTCTCACCCTTCCACCAATATTTTCCACAATCTCTAACAAAAATTCGTCATTTTATGTTCTTATTTGCGCTAATCCGACTAATCCCGAGTGCGGATCGACATCCGACACGAATCCCTATATAAATCTGTCAATTTTGCAGGATAATCGGATACAAATTACAAATCTTGTTGATTCTAGGGTTTCCGTAACCAACGACGCGGAAAATACCTACTTTCACTGACATACCCCCTATGACTCGGTCTACTCCCATTTGACCAATGTTGACCTGAGTTGACTACCAAATTTTGTATTACATGACAAAAATGCCCTTGTCTTATGTGTTTGGGCTTAAACCTAAACCCCATATCGAAGGGATGTGGAGGACGACCAGCCAAGAGACTCCAATGGGTTGGCCTCCCATCACCGGTGACCAACCCACCGGAGTCTCATGGCCGGCCGACCACTACTCCGGCAACAATTTAAAACTCAAGAATTTGAAAAAAAAAATTAAAGAATACAATTATATTTTTAAAAATTTTATTAACAAAAATTAAAAAACAAGAATAAGAGCAATTTAGATTTTAAGCTTTTGAGACATGGATTTTGGAAAGATGGGTTCTCTCAATTTTAAAAAGAAATCGCATTCCCTCAGGAGTTTTATCTATTTTTATAATTTTTTTTATTTTTAATCTTTGCTTAATTCATAAAAAAAAAAAAAATCTCAAATTTACCAACAATGATTTTTATTTTTATTTTTAATCTCCTCTTTTCATGATTGACTCGGGGTTTGGGCAAAACCCAAATCCTTGTCCTACAGTTGAAGACAAGGGCACTTTTATCCATTAATACAAAATTTGGAAGTCAACTCAGGTCAACACTGGCCAAATGACAGTTGACCGAGTCATAGGGGGGTATGTCAGCTTTTTCAAATCATGGGGGGTATGTCAAATTTTCAAAATAACACGGGGGTATGTCAAAAATTTCCTTTTTTTAATACTTCTTTTGTTTTACTTTTATTGTTTAAAAATTTAACCTAATTTTTGAATGAATTAATGAATGACAGACCACCAAGTCGGCTTCTATGTACAACCAAGAAAGGGAATGTAGTGATTCCCCTTACCTGGTTGTTGAGTAAACCTTTGATGACACTTGCAGTCAGCAACACTGCTGACTGCAGCCAATATGAGCCACATGGCACATTCTTAAGAGGACACTGACCGTATGGATGTTTGGTCAATCCCTAAGTGGACCTACGAACCAAAAATCAGTCTGATTAGTGATTTAAAACCTTTGGATCTTTGTACCCAAATAATGCTCAATTTCTACGGTTAAAATCAACCCATGAAAATAACTTCAATCCAATGCTTAGAAACCACCGATCATGTTTATTTTTGGTCTGTAGGTCCACCTAGTGATTGGCCAAACATACATACGATTAGTGTCCTCTTAAGAGTGCCATGTGGCTCATATTGGCTGTAGTCAGCGGTGTCGCTGACTGCAGGTGTCATCGAAGGTTTACTCCATGGTTGTTTGTTTTGTTATACCAAGACTTGATTTCTTAATTTAATGCTTGCTATTTTGAAGACCACTATTTTGAGAGTTAAGACTTGCCTGACCACCCACAATATAAGCCACGTGGCAATTTATTAGAGGACACTGACCGTATTAATGTTTGGCCAATCCCTAGGTGGACCTATAAACCCAAAATCAACCGGATCAGTGGATTTCTAAGCGTTAGTTGAAGTCATTTTCTTTGGTTGATTTTAACCGTAGGAATTTGAGCATTATTTACCATTATTTCCATACGAAGATCCAAAGGTTTCAAATCACTAATCAGGCTGATTTTTGTTTTTATAGGTCCACTTGCGGATTGGTCAATCATCTATACAGTCAGTTTTCTCTAATAAATTGCCACGTGGCTATATTGTGGGTGGTCAGGCAAGTCTTACTCCTATTTTGAAGACCAAAAAGCAAAAAAAAGATTTGGCATAAGTTTTAACTTTTAACCCGAGACAACCCCCTCTTTGTTGGGGGCATTGCGCGGCCTGGAGAAATGCACGGAGAAAAATTTTGAAGCCGCGGAAATTTAGCAAACAAGCGGCCAGTCATATTGCACCCGGTACACCAGGGTTAACCTGGCAACATAATATGATTGGTGCATGATCGCCGCTTCTAAATTTCAGCGGCTTCAAAAATTTTCTCGAATGGGAAGCCGTTTCATAGGTGTTTATAGATGGACTGTCTGAGTTGGACAATGTGGCCAGGAAAAACCCGATACTTCAGTGAAGAGTTCTGGAGTGCCGCTCCAGAAAAACCTTTACATCTATAATATAAAACAAGGTTTAAAAGGGGCTGTTATAACGTTATAACGGACTGTGGGTGTTACCGTTTTTTCCACTACAACGGCCGTTAAAATGGATTGTAATGCACAGGGGCAAAAATGAAAGAAAATGGGAAAATAATGGAAATAGCGGAAAATAACGGCGCTAAAATCAATTTTCAATATTTGAATTTAAATTTTCAATAAAATTATGATGGTAAAAATGGAAAATAACGGAAATAACGGACGTATTTTTAACTAATATTTTAACAAAATTTTTCAGAAAATAACGCTCGTTGTTTTTGTTATAACGGAAAAATAATGGAAAGTAACGGCCGTTATAACGAAATACCCGGCCGTTATTTTCTGAGCGTTAAAACGGTACATAACGAAAGAGGCACTCGCATTGTTTTCGTGTCGGAATTTCAAACTCGGTGACGAATCGAAGAAATAAACACCGAAATCTCTTTAAATTATTTAACGCGGAAAAACCAAGTCACAAGCCAGCTGCTTAGATTCAATTCTCTCTCTCTCTCAGAAACGGATCCATTTTGAAGAGAGGATTCAGACGAGAGGATTCACACAATCAAGTAACTTCGAGATTTCGATAGCAGCGGCGGATCCTCGAATTCTTCGCTGAAATCTCCGTACGTTTCGATCGGTTGTCGGAGATCTCGATTCGATTTCGATTTCGTCTTTGAGAACTCTGGTTCGTGTGGATCTCTGTAATGGCTCCAGTTTCTGCTCTCGCCAAATACAAGCTTGTGTTCTTGGGAGATCAATCTGTTGGGAAAACAAGCATCATCACTCGGTTCATGTACGATAAATTCGATAATACATATCAGGTAAAAAGAGAACAAGCAGATCGCGATTGATTTTCTGCTTCTTGTGATTGAGTTCGGATTAGGAATTTGTTTACAGTGATGGATCTGTTTAGTTTAGGGTTTAGATTGATAGGTTTCTCTGGAATTAGGGTTTATTTATTCTGGTTTTCATTCATTTTGTTCTTCTGGGGATGGCTGATTGATTTAGGTTATCGGAAGAGTTTGATCTGAATCCATTTTTTTCGTTTTAGTTCGGTTTACTGTAGTTGATCTGGATCTTGAATTTCCGGAAGTCGCATGATTTCTGGCTGATCTTAATTCGAAAGCTTGTTGTTTAGGAATTTCAGAAGAACCTTGGTTTTGATTACTGGTGATGTTTATTGTCACCTGAATCCTGGACCTTTTGCAAATGAGTTAGTTTCTTCATCATGATTGCATTGTGCTGTTACATTAGTATGATCCTTTTTTCTAGATCTCCACTAAGGCCTTTGTTAAGACCCAAACCAATACACCAAAAGCACCTAGGTGATAGAGGTGTGGAAAGTTTAAGTCTTAACCTCTAGGATCGTAACATTCCACCACGCTTCGAAGGCCAACGTCCACGGTGGCCCACTCTAAGGCGGCTTTCACTCCGGTACCCCTATTTTCTCACTTTTTATGAGCGAGCCCCCGTCATTTTTTCTGGTACCCCTATTTTCTCCTTTTTTGAGCGAGCCCCCAGGTAGCCCTTTCCTCAGGTCGCCCCTCCCATGACTTGAACCCTTGACGTGGGGTTGGCTCTGATACCAAATGTTAAGACCCAAACCAATACACCAAAAGCACCTAGGTGATAGAGGTGTGGGAAGTTTAAGTCTTAACCTCTAGGATTGTAATAGCCTTGCTTGATAGCACTACAAATGTTTGCGCGCAAACATTTGCAGCATTTGCGTGTAACATCCAACAAATATTTGCATTAGACCCAATCATTTTTTGCCAAAACGTGGTCTAATGGTTACAGCCAAAATTGGCTGCCAACAATAGGCAAATGACTCTCTCACCCCCATTGGTCTCCCCCAAAAGCTCTCCCCTCCCCAATCATACGATATTTTCCCAACAAATATGTGTCATTGCAAACAGTTGATTATCAAATATTTGTCTACAAACAATTTCCTGTAAACTACAAACAAGATACCATGCAGGACCTAAGTTACATAACCTTTTTGCAAATGAGTTAGTTTCTTCATCATGATTGCATTGTGCTGTTACATTAGTGTGATTCTTTTTTCTGGATCTCCACTAAGTTACAAACATGGCTTTCTTGATTTATAATGCATCCTGTGCCAACGATGGGGGCTTCTCTTCTGTCAAGGAGGTCAATGCTTCCATTCTTTTTTTTATAGTCTTTCTTCCTAAATCTCTTCAGCATGCAGTGGATTATTTTTGTACATAGGGATTTGCACACAGGCCAATTCTTGTAGTTTCTTGCGGCTTGCATCCCTTCTGGGAGTTTGTATAGCCTTTTCTGTAAAACCTATGCTTCCCCTTTAACGTTGCCCTTTACTTACGGAATACAATAAGGAATTAATACAAAACTGGTGGTAAAAGGTAATTACATGAGAGTCGTGGGAGTAATTGTGGTTGTAGAAGCTCCCAAGGTTCGAAACCAGGAGAGGGTTCAAGATTCTAAAGCAAGGTTTAAAGGATGCCATTTTAACGGTATAACGGACTGGGGCGTTACCGTTTTGAATGTAACGGCCGGGGGCAAAAATGAAAAAAAAAAAGACGGAAAAATGGAATTTAACAATTTTAACGGAATTGAACGGAAAAAATGGCTCTCAAATTCAAAAACGAAAAAAAAAAAAACGGAATTTAACAGCCGTTTTTTCCCACATAATTTTCCAGAATTTAACGGCTGTTAAAACGATTTTAATGGCCGTTAAAACGAGAAAAAAATGGCCGTTAAATTCAAAGCATCAAAATGAGTTTGAACGATTTTTACGGTAACGGGCTTGGGACGTTATTGTTTAAATGGCCATTTTTAAAACCATGTTCTAAACTCTGTAGTCAAGGCGCGCGCCTCAGGCTCCAGGCACACCTAAAGCGCCTTAGAAAGGTCAAGGCGATGCGCGTTTAATAAGGCGTGCGCCTCAAACCAGGCTCCAGGCGTATCAGGCACGCACCTCACTAAAATACATATTTTTTTGTTCTTTGGCCTATTATATTAAACATCAGTATGATAAGAGAGATATAATTGAACCTATCTCATTGATGAAAGCAATGAATGACTACTTGGGGAGAGGGAAACAGAAGGTGGAGTAGCAGAAGATGAATTGATGTTTGAGGATGATAGCTTGACATGGAGTGTTGTTGTGAGAGCTGTTGGAGTTGGTGAATCAACATCAAATACTAGATCACAATCAAGGTCAAGAGTAAGAGCAAGTGAGATAATAAGGGAGCCGGAAGAGGAAGAGGCCAATTCGGAGGAGATAGAAGAAGAAGAATATATGGAGGCTAACATATCTGATGATGATGAGATGAAGCTAATGATTATATTTTAAATGATGACGATGTTAATTAGAACTAATTGTGGGCTATTTGAAATTTTGAACATTTGCTATCTTTTATGTTTTATGGCTTTTTGATTACTTATTTTGTATTTAGATTATGACAATGCTAAGCTTTTGGGTTACTTGAGATTTTCGACATTTGTTATTTTTTTTGTTTTATGACCTAATGATTACTTATTTTATTTTTTTATGATATTATTTTTCTTTATTTTTTTATATTTCTTATATTTTATTATAATTTTTAATATTGTGCCTCGCTTCAATCAGGCGCGTACCTCGCCTTGCACTTCAGGCGCTAGAGGTCCTAGTGCCTTAAGTGCGCCTTGTGCCTTTAACTACCTTGGTTCTAAAGTAGGAGTAGCACATTTGCAGAAGTTTCCTGCAACTGAGTTTAAATTATAGAAAAATTTGTGGAAGAACCTAGTTCTTGCTTATTGGCTAGTGTTCATTCGACTGATCATCCCATGCTTTTACTGGAACTTGGTTCTATTAGGGAACAAGACAGAGACCTTAAGTGGTGAATTTAATGTTCAGCCATATGCACCATTTAGCTTTTCGAATAACTTGGACTTCTCTAATGTGAATATATGGTCAACCTGGTGACATATTTCTTGGAGAATTGTGGAGGTCTTTTTGCGTTTCATACTTTCATTCCCTTATATACTTTGGCAGTAGAATTGTTCGACTTTGCCATTCATATCAAGGTTTTTAAATCAGCACACACATTGTTACCATGCTTTAAATCTCAACAAGTTGTCTTCCACTCATCCGAGTCATATTGGTTTCTTGGTGTATTGATGGGAGGTGCTTATGTAAGCGAGTCAGCATATAAGATTGACAATAACTCATCCTAGTCTTAGCATGCAGAACTGACAGCAATTCTGCTGAGCTTGTACGACTCGACAGAGTTGACTCGTATTGATTTTTTATTTATTTTTTTGAGTCTCTTTCAATCTTTTAATTTGTTTGGAGGCTAGTGCAAATATAGATATGTTAGCTAACTTGGTTTTGTGTGGTCGACTTTCACTTTTTTCTGTCTGGTTCGATGTAAAAGCACTAGCGACCAAATTATACGTGTGATAGTTGTCAAACTGATGCATAAATCAACTGCGCAGATGAACAAATGGGAAATTTTGAAGAATTGTTGAAAGGAATCATAACTAAGGATTCCCATGCATAACATCGATGGTTGTTCATTTCCTAATCCTCAACTAGATTGATGTAGTTCTTTAGGATGGCAATGGAGTTATCAAAACGAAATTCATGACTCATTAGTTATTCAAGAGGTTCGTATTTATCAAAAAAGGAAAAAGTCATTCAAGAGGCTCATTGATGAAAGCATCAGGTAGAGTTTTTTTTGGATTAGTATCAGGTAGACTAAGTTCAGTATAAGATAACTAAATTTTATTTTATTTTACTTCTCAAAAAAAAAATGTTCCATCCTTATATCTTCTCTAGTTTAGGCTATGTAAGGACAAGACACTTTAGGGATTTTTGCTCTATCGATTTTCGAATGCGTATTGACATGGATATACACATTGACACATCTAGACACACATGCTAACATGTATATCAGTGTTCCCCTTTATTTTAATGATCTTTATTAAAAAATAATTCCTAAAAGAGGGTTGATGTCTTCGATCCTCAATATAGTACTTTGTTAAGTTGTTAAACACATCTATAGATTATGATACCTGGATATGGGATGTGCGGGGATATGACTCGATATTTTCTAAAATCTAAGACATGGATACGGGTACATGTATCCTACTCTTGTGAAAGATTTGTAGTTCAAATGAATGAAGAATACAAAGAACTTTTCATTTTTTCTAAGTTTTATGTTAAACAACACAGATGGACGTTCCTAACGTATCTGTATTGTGCCCTGTACCATGTCTATGTCGTGTTGATATTGGTATGATGGCCATGTACATGTATCCGGGTATCATAGGCTATAGATGTTTGGTAGTCTACCATCTTATAAATCTACTTATATTTATTATGTTATTGGATAGCTCCTTGGCACATAAAAATATTTTATTTTACTTTACATATATTTCTTTCCATATATTTATTTTCTGGTTTAACTATACTATAATACAAGTATACAGACGTGTCTGTGCTTTGGGCTTCTTATACATGCCGTGTTATACATTTCGTATCCTTGTCAGACACTGACACACGTGTGTGTGTCATTCTTACATTGATCTTAGACTTTCTTTCCGTGCACATTAAGATGCTGCTCATGTTGTCTCGAAGATATGGTATGCCATAGAGATGCATACACATTGCTTTATCTGTAGTTTGTTTTGATTGGTATGTCTGAACGTAATATGTGGGCCCCTGTCTATTTTCTCATAGAAGCCACAACTGATTATAATCTGCATTCATTTCTAGGTTAAATGAGTCGAGGTATGTCTGAATGTACATGGTATCGTTCATGGGCGATGCTGAAACATATCGAAAGTATCATTCAGTTTCTGACATAACTTCGTCAAACCGAAACGAAATGTTAGTGCAAATTTACATATAAGATGAAGTATTGTTCGGTTTTAGACGAAACCCACCGAAACATATGTAGTTTCGTCCTATAGCAAAACTATAGACTCTATCTGCATATGTGGATCTTCCCATGTGCATATATGAACCCAAACTTTAGTTGTAATCATTCTGTATGAAATGATTTTTCCACTTAAAAAATGCTTTTCTTGTGTACTTAAACAGAAGGGGTTCTTTGGATTCACGAGCAATTGAGAGGGTGAAGTTCCTGCAGTCTGCAATACATTCATCAAGGAAATTTTGTAATCATTAATTCATTTATATATAAGAACATTTTTTTTCTAGTAAAAAAAAAGCTTTTCTCGTGTACTTGAAAGTAAGCGGTTCTTTAGATTCAATGTGCAATTGAGGGGGGAGTTCTTTGAGGAGTTCCTGCTATACATTCGTCAAGGAAGTGTTGTGTTACAATTGCCAAAGTGGTCGTTGCGCAGCTTATGTTGTTTCCTTGTTAGTTCTGCTTTATATGATTCTTAAACAAAATTTTTCTCGGCTTACTCTTGAATCTCCCCCTTACGTAATAATATATCAACATTGATTTTCTTCGGGAGCAAGATGCATGGAGGTTTTGATGTATCTCTTTGAAGGATCGTTGGACCATAGTTTTTGTACCGAGTTGTCTTGTTTGTTGTTGGTAGTATTGGTTTTATATGCCTTTTACGTTCTTTCATTTTGTTTTTGGCACTTAAAATACTATTGTACTAGTACGTTAGGAGCTCATGCTTTCCTTTTAAGTAACATATATTTAGCTTCATGCAGTGGATTTGCTAATTTTTTTTATTGTCAAGCTTATGCATTATTAAATTGATAATCAGGCTACGATTGGGATTGATTTTCTATCAAAGACGATGTACCTTGAAGATCGAACAGTTCGATTGCAGCTCTGGTAAGCTTAAGTTCTTTGTGATGTATCAGAGTTCTCCATATAAAATTAATGCCAATGCTGTATTCAGTATCTCATTGTTTCTCTCTCTGTTATGCTCGATGTTGCAATTATACATGCAATCCGTGTGTGTGTGTGTGTGCAATTGCTCAAGCTTACTTATGCTACTGTCTTTGTAGCTTTGTTGAAGTAATCACACGAGGAAAGATTAACTTTTGAAAAGGAAAGGTCACCAATATCACTTCGTCAGAAGTAGGATGGCTGAAGTATTTTGAACTGTTCAATAACCATAGGCATGCGCTTTCGTTGCCTGCATTAGTTATGGGGTGTGTCATCAAGGGTCAGGACGTAGTTACTAGAAGTAGTTTGGACTTTGGAATTTTGAAATGTGGAACATGGAAGTATAGTCAATCCTCCTGGACATTCCAGTATTTTTTGATGTCATTACTTATGATGTTGTAATCTAGATCCTCAAGGAATTAAAATGGTACAGATGCTGTTTTTTTTCCTCTGATTTTGATAATTAAGGAAAAGCAAAGAGAGGAAGCCACTAGGGATCAACATTTCTAGTTTATAGTGTGCCGATCTACACCTTCTTGGGCTAATGAGTCAGCATTCTCATTGGCTTTTCTAAGGGTATGTCTATGCTAAGTATCTAACCCTTCTTTAAAGTCATAAATGTGATTCAAAATATTGGCTAATCTCCAAGGTCCTTGCCACCTACATGATGACAATAGAAGAATCTCCTTTAATCTCTAAGGGGGCCAGAATAGGAAGAGCCAAGTGGCTATGTTGCATTGATACGGTTACGGGTGTCAAAGTCTATGACAAGTGAGGAGTGTCTAATTCAGAGAACTTTGAAAAATAGAAGTAGGACAAATGTGATGGCCTAAAATCTAAGGCTGAGATTAATAGAGAATTATTAAGAATAATTAAAATAATAAATTTCCATGCTAATCACACGCAAATAATCAAATTCAAGCAAATAAATTTATGAAAGCTCAAGGCCTTCACACAATCCCACAATATTAGACCCGTTGCTTTAACAGCGAGGATCTAATGGAACTTCCAACAAGCTTAGGAGTGAGTTAAGGGTTGAAACAGATCTAAAATGGGTGTTGAAAAGGCAATAGAATTATTTTTCCAGTAGTCCAAGTGCTCATGCATCAGAAATATGAGTTGATTCAGATCTGTAATGGTTCTGTTGGGCTTTACGGGCTAGGATTTGGTGGTGTTTACAATACGGATGATGATGGGAGGTGTGTATTGATGATCAGTTAGCAGGAGGGGTTCATGGGGGTGGCTGGGTTCTTTTGTAGGGCTGATACGTAACAGAGTAGGGGGCTGTTATGAGTCTCGACCGGCAGGGAGATGGGTATGGGATCAATGATAGGTGGCTAAAGGGCTTGGGGATTGAAGGCAGTCCACTAATAGTGGATTGGTCCGCAAGGGGGAGGCCTAGAGAGGTTGTGGCTGAGGATTTTAAGGGTTGGGGAGGCTGATGGCTAGAGATCTGGGGGCTAAGGAGGGTGGCAGCTGCAGATATGAAGTGTATGGAGGTGTCAGTTGGGGATGTGGGGATTAGGGTTTGATGGAACCCTTTACTAGTGGTTTGTCTAGGTTTTATGGGGTATGTGAAAGTGGCGGCAGCAAGTTTCAGGGTGATAGGGATGGCGGCCATAGGGTTTTGGCCCATAGTGGTGGCAGGTTATGGAGGCATATGGAGATGCGGCTGCGATATTAGGGGTTTGGAACCCAAAGAGAACGCTACCATGAAGTGTTCGGCCACACCTATAGCAGTGTATGAGGTTGGAAAGTGTGTTAACTGATCAAAGGTGAGCTTCTTGGGTCGGTTCCAGCAGGTTCTAGGGTTTGAAAACAGAAACTTAAAGATCAAATAGAAACAAGAGAAGATTGAGAAAAGAAATACTATGAAAAATGGGATTCAATATCTTGGCCTCACAACTAACCAATCACTAGGAAAAATAACTCAAAAGTCTTCATTTTTCATTTATTTATTCGTCAACTCCCTCCATAAGAAAGTTTAACAAGTATTTAAAGGCTAATGAAAGCCCTAATAACAACTAAATAGGAAAATTACAAGTCCGCCACTAGTGTGGGACGTCCCACTTATTGACCAACCTAGTGTGGACGTCCTAAAGGGAATGGGCACGATTCTTGCTTTGCTGTCTGCATCAAGGATTCTTCAACTTGGCAATGTACTCTAAATAATGTGAAACTAAGTAACTGTTTTTTATATAATAATGAGGATAATAATGGACAATGTGATAGTATATCTTATGATATGTATCATATACTTATAAGAAGAGAGAATGCATATATGGAATGTATATTTGTTGCATAGAAAACGTTAGTTGTAGAAGGTAGAACTTGTACTTTATGAAGAATGTTAATTAGTATCTTGCAAGCAAGGACAGAAAAAAATAATATAGAATTTGATAGTGTCGCACCAAAATCTATATTGTGTCGGACTCTGATCTGATACTGGTACTTCACACATTTGATAGTGTCTCCTTCATTGCTCTTATTCCCAAAATTCAAGGAGCTCAAGACATTAGAGATTTCAGGCCTATCAGTTTGGTAGGAGGTACTTACAAAATTATGGCGATAGTCCTAACCTCCCGCCTAAAGAAGGTGATCTGTGATGTTATCTCAGGAGAACAAGGGGCCTTCGTGAAAGGCAGACAAATTCTAGATGGAGTGATGATTGCAAATGAGTGTATTGATTCTAGGTGTAGATCAGGAGAAGGGGGGATTATTTGTAAGATAGATCTAGAGAACGCCTACGACAATGTAAATTGGGAGTTTCTAGATTATATGTTGGATAGGATGGGTTTTGGGCAAAAATGGAGAAGTTGGATGTGGAAATGTGTTAGATTCCCTTACTTCTCGATCCTTATCAATGGTTCTCCGTCAGGACATTTCAAGAGTTCTAGGGGTCTGAGACAGGGGGATCCGTTATCCCCTTTTCTCTTCATCATAGTTGTAGAAGCACTAGGGAGGATGATTTCGAGAGGGGTGTTGATTGGAGAACTATCAGGTTTTAGAGCCGGTAATGAGGGAGTAGAGATATCACATTTACAATTTGCAGACGACACCCTTGTGTTCACGTCAGGTTCGATGAGGCAAATGGCATTTCTGAGATGTCTCCTCTGCTGTTTTGAAGCTTGCTCTGGTCTTAAAGTTAATTTTAACAAGAGTAAGATCATGAGCGTAGGGGAAGTGGGGGAATTAGAAGATTTGTCTAGGATCTTGGCGTGCTCAACTACTTCCCTACCCACGACTTATTTAGGACTCCCCCTAGGTGTACCACACAAAGCCAAATCTATCTGGAATCCGGTGATTGGGAGAATAAGTAGGAGATTGGCACATTGGAAAAGAAAATATCTATCAAAAGGCGGGAAATTGGTGTTGATCAAAAGCACACTAGCGAGCTTACCGGTTTATACCATGTCATTGTTCTCAATCCTAGCTGAGGTGGAGAGAAAGATAGAACGACTGATGAGAAACTTCCTCTGGCATGACAAGGAGGACTCTTTTCGTTACTATTTAGTGATATGGGAGCAAGTGCGTCTCCCTTTGAAGAAAGGAGGATTAGGTCTTAGGAGAATAGGTAAGATGAATCAAGCTCTTTTAGGAAAATGGTCTTGGAGGTTTTGGAAGGAAATAAGAGCTTTGTGAAGGAAAGCGATTGTAGGAAAATACGGGGAGGAACCTGGGGGTTGGGCATCCAAGGATTCTAGGTTGCTGTATGGGTGTGGAGTTTGGAAATGAATTCTTAAGGGGAAGGAGAGTGTATTAGAAGGGTCTAGAAAAATTTTGGGAAATAGAGCAAGAATCAGATTTTGGGAGGATGTATGGTGTGATGACTTGCAGGCCAATTCATTGTCTCAGTTTGGATCCATAATGATCTGGAGGGATTCTGGGATTTAGATCTCAGGAGAAACCTCCTAGAATGGGAAAAGGATCAGCTGGCATCTCTAATGGATGACTTGTAGTCTTACGTAGTCTCACCCTCAGAGGAAGACTATCTTTCCTGGGTCCATTCCAAATCTGGGAACTTTTCGATGAAATCTTAGAGTCCTTAGTCAGCATTCCGACCTCACAGCCACCCTTGTACTTGTGCCCAAAAATTTGTAAAGCCAAAGTGCCATCCAAAATTAAATTCTTTTCATGGACCTCCTCTCTAAACAAGATTTTTACTGCGGAAAATTTGATTGCATGAAAGTGGATTCTGGTTAATTTCTGTATTGTGTAAATCCAATGGGGAAAATACAGATCACTTACTCTTGCATTGTGATTTTGCTACACAGATATGGTCATACTTTCTGGTGCAGGTGGGTATCTCTTGGGTTATGCCGGAGAAAATCGGGATGTTGCTGGGAGGTTGGCCAAAGATTGAGATTTCAGATAGGGGAAAAACTATATGGAGGATAATACCGTATGCAGTCATATGGGGATTGTGGTGGGAAAGAAATAGAATGATATTCAGAGGAGAAGAAGGCACACTTCAGGATACAATAATTATCATCAAGGCTTCCTTTTATAGTTGGGAAAGTATCTCACGTGAGATGAGAGGTTGTTTCTTTTCTGAAATGGTGTTTAGATTCGAAGCTTTGTTGTCTAGATAGTTTTGTTTGTTATCTTCCTTTTCTGTTTTCTTCTCCTTTTGTACTTTGAGATCTTCTCGATCTCCTTCTTTTAATCAAATCTCTTTGACTTATCAAAAAAAAAAAAGCGGTGATTGGACTCTTGTGGTCCAGCAGATTTTCTTTGCCTTTTACAAAAGTTGTCGGGAGGTATAAGAGAGGACTTCTTGAAGGTCATGGTGGAATTCCATGAGAACGCTTATCTTATCTAACAAAAGTCGAAATGCTACATTTGTTGCTTTAATCCCAAAAAGGGGGTGAGCAGAATTAAAGTACTTTAGGTCGATAAGTTTGGTCGGAAGCACTTATAAAATTATTCCCAAGGTTCTCGCATTAAGGGGAGTGTTGGGATTTATTATCTCTCTTTACCAAGGGGCGAAGGCAAATTCTTGACGACTCCTTAATTGCTATTGAATGCATCAACTTAAGATGACGTAGTGTTGTTTTGGGGACTCATGTAATGACATGGAGAAAACCCAAGACCGTGACAATTGGAAATTCTTGGATTACATGCTTGTTTGAATGAGGGATTCAACTTTAAATAGAGGAAGTAGATAAACGTTTGTATATCGATGGATTTCGTTTGGTTGTTGGTGAACGGCAGTCTGGACGGCTTTTTTGAAAGCTTCAAATGAATTTAACGTGACCCCCTATTACCCTTCCTCTATTGTTGTAGTGCAGGTTCTCACTAGGCTTTGTGCAAAGCGTGGAAGAAAGTGGTGTTATTGACAACTTCTCATTGGGAGTGGGAGGACCGATCATTTCACATCTTTCATTTGCGAATGACTCGAGGTTTTATCGCACGGCAAGCCATGAGCATTTTTGTTATTTGGGATGCATTGCTGTTTTAAAGTGGTATCAAGTCTCTAGATAAACCTTAGTAGAAGAAAAGTTTTTGCCGTTGGTGAATTGGGGTGTAAAGTTGGTAATCTTCCTTTTAGGTATCCCGGTCTTTTGATTAGTGTTAGTTGGTGATGGAGCAATTTAAGAAAGCTGCTTCTTTTGGAAGAGAGGATACGTTTCTATGGGAGGGAAGTCATGTACATTTGAAGTCTCATTTTCTAGCCTTCCTACATACTCTTTTTTTTTCTTTTCCATTTTCGCTATTTTGGCTTCCATCGTTTTGAGGTTCAAGAAACTAGAAAGAGACTTTCTTTGGAATGACACGGATGATGAGAAGAACTGTGTGCTAGCATGAAATCGGGGCTAGCTATCTGATTGCCCTCGGGTTCGCACACCCACAAACACATATAGTACAAAAACTTGGAAGAAGGATTAGTAAGAAACTAAAGGAAATATAATGGGAAATTTCCCAAAATATTAATAAAATCGTCGTCTATAACCCGAATGTAAATAACTTTTTTGAAATAGGCATAAAAGCAACGATTTCCGCGTTTGCCCTCAACTGTTTAGGCTAAACTCGGAAATGCCATGCAAAAGGCATTGACGTACCTGCAACGACCGTACACATAGATCCTTCCCAATAAAGCTTGATTTTGAAGGCTTTAAAGTAATTGACAGTGCTAAGTAAAACTTATATGACCGCCCTAAATGACCATCCACAATACGAGCCACTTGGCACACTCTTAGAGGACGCTGACCGTATGGATGTTTGGCCAATCCCTAGGTGGACCTACAAACCAAAAATCAACCTGATCAATGATTTCTAAGCGTTGGATTGAAGTCATTTTCATGGGTTGATTTTAGCGGTAGGAATTTGAGCATTATTGACCATTATTTGGGTACAAAGATCCAAAGGTTTTAAATCACTAATCAAGCTGATTTTTGGTTTGTAGGCCCATATAGGGATTGGCCAAACATCCATACGGTCAATGTCCTCTAAAAGTATGCCACGTGACTAGTATTGTGGGAGGTCATTTAGGATGGTCATCTAGGGCGATCATATAAGTTTTACTCTTTTCTTTTTCAAAACTCCCTCTTTTCTTCTTTATTTTTCTCCTTTCATATGTAATTTCACAATTCTTCTCCATCTTCTCATGAAAGTTGCTTTCTTCTTCATTTTTCTTCTTTCATTTGCAAATCTACGTTCTTTTTCTCCGATTTTGCAGAGATCGTATTAGTTTATTTCTAAATGGGAAGTCATCATATAAGATAAAAACTTATATGATGACTTTATATTCACATTCTTCTTCCTCATATGTTTTATGCGTTCTTGTGCATATTAAATTGAGAGCAACGATGTGTAACAAATATATAACAAGGAAGAGTAAACTGATGACAAAGAAGGGCAAACCGATGACAAGGAAAGGCAAACCAATGACAAAGAAGGGCAAACAGGTGATAAGTAAGGCCAAACGGATGACAAAAAAAGGGCAAACCAATGACAAGTAAGAGAAGACAAGGAAAGATAAACCGAGGACAATGAAGGAAAAATCGATGACAAAGAAGAACAAACCGATGACAAGGAAGAGCATCTTTTCCTTGTTATCTCTTTGTTCTTCCTTATCATCAGTTTGCACTTTTTTGTCATCAGTTTGTCTTTCCTTGTCATCTCTTTTCTCTTACTTTTCATCGGTTTGCCCTTTTTGTCATCGGTTTGGCCTTGTCATTGGTTTGCCATTCTTTGTCATCGATTTGCTCTTTCTTGTTATCGTTTGTTCTTTATTGTCACCGATTTTTCCTTCATTGTCTTCTCTTACTTGTCATCGGTTTGCCATTTTTTGTCATCGGTTTGGCCTTGCTTGTCACCGGTTTGCCCTTCCTTGCCATTGGTTTGCCTTTTCTTGTCATTGGTTTGCTCTTCTTTGTCAATAATTTTTACTTCATTGTTATATATTTGTTACACATCGTTGTTCTCAATTCAATATGCACAAGAATGTACAAAACAGATGAGGAAGAAGAATGTGAAGTCATTATATAAGTTCCTATATTATATGATGACTTCCTATTTAGAAATAAATTAGTACGATTTCTGCAAAATCGGAGAAAAAGAATATGAATTTGCAAATGAATGAAGAAGTAACTTTTGTAAGAAAAATTTGGATTTACAGATGAAAGAAGAAAACCGTTTTTGTGAGAAGAAGAGAAGATGGAGAAGAACGTGGATTTGCAAATGAACGGGATGTCGGACCAAAGAAACAGTTTGGTATCAAACAATTTTGAGCGAATAGAGAAACGAGTTGTTTGGAATCCATACTTTAGGAGACACTTGTATGGTTGGGTATTTGATCTCTAGGCTGGTCAGGTTGCCTTGATGAGGCTCTTTGTCGGGCGCATCGTATAATAAAGTTGGTAATTTTGAAGTTTGAGGGAGGATTTTGTGGAAAATGGCTCCTTTTGAAATTTGTTGGTGCATTTAGAAAGAGGGGAGAGAAGAATTTTCTTGGACACGTAGAGACTGGTCAGGAGGTAATAGAGAATGGTCATTTCCAAGACCAGTGACGTGTTGTCCCAATTGAGATATTGAAGAGTTTCCACGCACAGAATCTATGTAACAAGGGCACTTCATTTTTTGACAAATTGCTGTGCTAGACATCCATGTCCCATAACTCCTATGCAAATAAATCTTAATATATCAAATATCTTGCTTTCAGCTATTACTCATACATTGTTTATATGATTTGCATATATAGTAGCTTATATGAATTAAAATATATCTCCCAATATATGGCATAAACTGTGGGTGGGCCAACTTATTAGGTTTGTTGGGGTCTGTGTCCATGTCTGGCATAAACAAATGTATCTGTTTCTAAGTTACATAATAGGAATTGTTCTCCTGTATAGTTGTTTCATCACACGTTGGATTATATTACCATCTATGGAAATGTGTTATCTTTGGAAGTTCATCTTAAACGTTACTTTTTTGGTTACAGGGATACCGCCGGACAGGAAAGATTCAGGAGTCTCATTCCAAGCTACATTAGGGATTCCTCTGTTGCGGTTATTGTGTATGATGTTGCAAGTAAGCAATATTTCTATTTTCTTCTGCACTTGGAAGTCCTCGTCCTTTGTTCATTTACTTGTGCATGTTTATTTTTTACAAATCAATAAAGATTTAAGTGAAAACTAGTATGAGTGTTACTTGTAGCAGCTTTCACAAGGTTACAGTGTTATATGCACTTCTCAGTTTACTCGTCATATCATAGAACTTCAAACTTGCACTTGATTGAATGGGTATTATGCTGTCATGCCTAAGGAAAATCTGCTAATTACTTTGGTGCCTGTTTTTGTTTAGGCCGGCAATCTTTTCTAAACACTTCAAAGTGGATTGAGGAGGTTCGCACTGAGCGCGGTAGTGATGTTATTATTGTCCTCGTTGGGAATAAGACAGACCTTGTGGACAAAAGGTAAAGATTGACTCTCTTGATATGGGTTTATCTTAAATTTAGTTAATCGATTGGCCTTTTATCTCTAAAAAGAAAATTTGGTCTAAGGACCCTCTAGTTGGCTCTCTACATAGAAGTTGTCCCACATTGATGGTAACACGTAATATTCATTATAGCTTGTTTTCTGTGTGCTATTGGGTTGCCACTTGGCACTCATTAGCCTATATTTTATGTGGTGGCTTTTGTATTTTTTGGACTTGCACATCATATATTAGAGTATATATCGTACATAATACACATAAATTTGGGTCGGGATAGGTTGACACTTTTTTTGACACGTAAATGACTCACGGTCGTGGGGCTCGCATGGAGATGAGTTAAGGACATATTTTTGGTGAGGATGATCTCCTCACCATAGATATCATCCTCACAAGAAATCAACCCTTACTGAAACTTCCAAATTTGGACTTCAATTTAACGGTGAAATGGATGATCCATAATTTTTCAACTTGCATTCCAGTTTTCATAAGGCTTCAAATGTTGGTATGGGCTGATTTTTGGTGAGGATGATCTGCATGGTGAGGAAATTATCCTCACCAAAAACCAGTCCTTAACTCATCTCCCAGTGGCCCCCATGACTATGTGTCATTATATGTGTCACAAAACCATGTGTCAATCTATACCTAACCTATAAATTTATATAAATAGCTTTGTCAACTTATTATTGAGTCAAGCCTTGCTGTAAGAGGAAAGCTGAAATTTCAACACCTATATTTAACTCAGTGTTTTTAGGAGGAAAGAAAATAGAAGCAGACGGGTTGAGCCCTTCTAGTTGGCGTGATGAATAGGCTAGCATGAAATTGAATTGATTATTTTATCAATCCAAAAATATAAGAAAATAGATAAAATTAAGAAAAAAAGGCAGAAAATGGGAAGATATTAGCATAAAAATGTGAATGATTTTCAAGCGTAAATCATCAATACATTTTTATATATTTATTTAATTACATTTACAAATAGTTCAGCACATTTTTAATAAGTTAAAGGTATGTAGACCATTAGTAGTTGTAGCATACAGAAGTATGAATGGTGGTGCAAGGTTTTAAATTTTGATTTCGGTAATCATTTCGATGAGGTCAAAAACCGAAATTTCCAAATTTCAGTCAATTTCGCTCTAGAAAAGCTATATTTCGAGGATTTCGGTACTCACTGAAACTGAAATCTGAAATATCGGTGTTTCTGCCAAAATTTAAAACCTTGGGGTGGTGAGCACAACTAATGGAACATAGAATTTCAATATGTTCAAGTTTCGACTAGAACACCAAAATGGAGTATGGCAAAAAAAGAAGAAATTTGAGCAACAAACTCAAAAAAGATGGATCTTAGTTTGCACTTGTATTGTGATGGTTTCTTCCATGAAAAGATCCATTGAAGCACTCCAATTTGATAATAAAATCAACAGACAAGTCAGGGATTTAAGTTATTTAGTTTGTTGATTTTGGTAATGTACAAAACTTGTTAGTTATTATTGTTAATGTAATAAATGTATTGGCCTAAGGCCTCTAGGGGTTAGCAAGCTGAAGGCCACTAGGGGTTCGGGGGCCGGGCTGCCTTTCAACGTCCGTATGTTTCTTAGGGGTATTTCGGGAATTTTCTTCTTATTGGTTTATGTTATATATATCAGGGGACATATGGATAGTATGTTAAGTTGTTCCATACGATTCCCTCTCTCCCCAATTCTTCTCTCTCCCATTCTCTATGAAACCCTAATTAACTAACAAAACTGATACCCTTAAAAAGAATATTTTGTGATTTCAATTGAGCTGCAAAACACCTTTGGATTTTTTTTTCAATTACACGAGAAAAAAAATGAGGTTTTTAGGTGTTGGGACGTCAAAATGAAAGTAAAAAATTGGCACCATCACCTAAGCTTTTATAATGAGCCATCTGCTCAGATAATATGCAGACCTCACTTATACCTCACCTTAAAAAGGCATCAGCCTCACAGGCACCTGTGGTGCATGCATACAATCATATGTTTGGTGCAGTTTTTGTCTGACATTTTGTTTCCGTCAATTATTCTCAGAAAAATGCTTCAAGTTAAGTACATCCTCTATGACATAGAATACATGATGATGCTTGTCCATCGTAAACCAAACTTGCGTATTTGATATTTAATTCCATCGTGGTCACACGAGAGATTTTTATATGGATGATGCAACAGGCAAGTCTCGATAGAGGAAGGAGAAGCCAAATCTCGCGACCTCAGCGTCATGTTTATAGAGACCAGTGCCAAAGCTGGCTTCAATATTAAGGTGAACCCTAAGCTTGAATTTCACTTTTTCCTCACATATTTCTTTGATGAAATCCAGGTACCTGTTAGTTAAATGTAAGGACCGCCTATCAATACGATGCTAGCGCATACTTGCATGGGTTGGGGTTTGCACCATTTTTGTAACCATCCAATGGTAGTCCTGGATCCTGTGTGTGTGTGTGTGTGACCTGTATGTGCCATGCTATTGGTTTATTGTCCATCCGACCGTTACTTTCAACTTCCCAATTTCCATTTTGGGATAAATTGACTCATTTTCATGACATAAATTGGATTAAGTGACCGTCAAGTTATGAGTCGGATCAACTCCTTTATTAGTGATCCAATAATCCAATATCCCTTGTACTTTCAAACTTTAGGATTACCCCCTTTGACCTAGTTTAACCATCATTTGACTAACGTGAAAACGTGACATGCATCATGTCTCCATTCAAGTGTGTTTTTAACTCAAGTCAACCACTGTTAAAACTAGGTCAAGGGGGGTATATTATTAATTACTTTCAAATTTCAGATGGGTGTTACTAAAATACCCTTCTTTTTCTGTTGATTGCTGAACTTATCTGAGTTTCCTGATAAATCTTTCTCCAGGCTCTGTTCCGGAAAATAGCAGCTGCGTTGCCTGGAATGGAGACACTTTCGTCAACAAAGCAAGAGGACATGGTCGATGTGAATCTTAAGTCAACCAGTGGGAGTGCGTCACAGTCGCAGCCACAGTCAGGAGGATGTGCCTGTTGATGCGTGCAATGCCGGGCTGAAACTCCCATTTCTCCATACTGTTTCCTGCTTTATTGGTTTGTGATCTGCTCCCTTGTATGTAAAGGTTTTATCCTTTTATCCTTTTCTTTTTGAGTATTTGACTTTAGTATAGTTGATCATTCAGCATGACAAGCGTCCTTTTGTAATGGAAGTGTATCGAAGAAGAAGCCGGCATTAGAATGAACCTACTCGTGGTGGTCGAAAGTTCGTCTATCAGTGTGTTTTGTAGTAAGAATTGTTTAGAACCTTCAATAGATTCAGATTCTTAAGGATTTTAAGATTCTCCACTTGGTGTAGGCTATGGAAATCCTATTATCTGCTTGTTCGATTGATGGTCTTAATGCAGTAACATGAGATTAGATAACCATTCCTGAAGGGAAGAGTGTTTGATTTGTTCGTCCCTCAAACTGAATTGAGATTCGAACCAAACAGCCTTTGTAAAGAGAACTTTTTTGAAGCTGCGGGATTTTTGAAGCAGCGCTCATGCGCCAATGATCGTGTGCCACATATACCTGGGTTTAAGCTTTGGTTTTTAAAAAGTAACCATAGCTATATGTTGCGGGCTATCATATTGGGGCATGATTGCTTCTTCGAAGGGGTGACTTACGTGCCCTGTGGGATTAGTCGGGTGCACTAAGAGGCCTGGATACCCGTGGTATAAAAAAAAAGCACTGCTTCACAAATTTTCTTGCAAATGGGGACGTTACAAACAGATGTGTTTCATTCTCATCTTCTTGGTGGCTCGTTGGAACGCCACGCCTTGGTTGATCTAGAGTAGAGTCCACCTTCGCTGACTGCGGAGTGTCAGCTGCTTCACAGACAATCACGATTGGTGAAAGGAAAAAGATGTAACAAGGTATGCCTGAAACTTTTTCAAATGGGGAAGCACGATTTTTGTTACTAGCCGCTGTCATCTGGGCCCACTGACCGCATGGATGTTTGTCCCACCCCTTGGTGGATATACACACAAAAATTAACCCCGATTGGTAATCTCTAACCATTAGATGTTATTACTTTTTAAGGCGTGCTTATAGCTGTTGAATTCAACCATTTTTTGAGCACTAAAACCAACGGTTAAAAATCATCAAACAGGCTGATTTTTCGTATGAATGTTTACTAAGGTACGTGCTAAACATCCATACGGTCAGTGGGCCCAGATGACGGCCGTGAGTAACAAATATGCGCTTCCGCATTTGAAAAGATCTCAGGTATACCTTGTTAGATCGACCCTTGGTGAAATTGGAACGCCACGCCTTGGTTGATCTAGAGTCCACCTTCCCTGACTGCGGAGTGTCAGCGGCTCCACGGACAATTTCTCGGCATGTGGATTTTGTAAGGTGAGTGTTTTGTAAGATTTTCTTTTAGGGGATCTGGCTCCAGTTACTACCTTAAAATGACATGCTCCTGTTACATGACACAATATGAGCCACGTGGTACACTCTTAGAGGACTAAGACCGTTGGATGTTTGGTCAATCCCTAGGTGGCCTAGTAACTAAAAATCAGCCTGATTAGTGATTTCTAGACGTTGGATCTTTGTACCTCAAATACTGCTTAAATTCCCACAGTTGAGACCAATCCATGAAAATAAGTCCAATCCAACACTTATAAATCACTAATCAGACTGATTTTTGGTTTGTAGGTTCACTTAAGGATTGGCCAAACATCCATATGGTCAGAGTCCTCTAAGAGTGTGCCACGTGGCTTATATTGTGTCCTGTAACCGGAGCCTATCATTTGAGGGCAGTAATAACAGGAGCCCGAGCCTTTCTTTTAATTCACTTGGATAGGTGGCAAAAAGCGCCCGGGTACAGGCCGAGATCTCTGATTGTCAGCGGCTTCGCTGACACTCCATTGTCAGCGAAGGCGGATTCGGTGATCTACATGACAAATATCAGCCTGATTGTTGATTTTTAGCCATTGGGTTGGAGCATTTTTCATCATGGCTTCGGAAGGGTTCCAAGCCCATAATGAAAAAGTTCCCAAAAGAATGCGCCATATGGCATTTTGAGGGAATTCTGTATCATAGATTTTGTCCAAAACCTGATGCTTCGGCGTATGCTAGCAAGCAACTCCTTAATGGAGATGGACATATGGAACCCAAGGAATTTTTTTTATTTTTATTTTATCGTGCAAGACAAGAAAAATCCTTGAAAATCACGCCTTCGAAGAAAAATACATAATTATTTCTTTCTAGTATTTTTCGAATCTCGTCTTGATCCTCTGATCCAGGGTAGCACCAGTTAAAAAAAAAAAATAGCAAAAATCCTCTGCGTCTATCTGCTCACTTAATTTTTTCCTTTTTTTGGATAATTGTAGTGTCCAAAGATGTTGGATACAAAAAGAATCTTAACATCAACAAAGTTGTGCGGCTTGTGCCAGGTGTAACTAAGGAAACCTAGTGACCATTCCAACCAGTTTTTCTTCTGACTTTTCCATGCTTTGTTTTTCAAAAAAGGGGGGTAAATTCTCTAGGTAGCCTGTAACTCTTCTTCAATGTTGTTGGACGCTTTTAATGTTGAACGACAGATGACCCTATAAGAACCCCATATTTTTTGGCAGGAGTGTTGCAACTCAATTTGCTACTCTGTCTCAATTTGCAACTCTCTCTTTCTTGATTGACAGGCGAGGTTCAAACACTGCAACTTAACATGTTAGGTACCTCTCTCTCTCTCTCTCTCTCTCTCTCTCATAAAATTATTGGATTTCATTTTTCAAAGAAACAACCAAACAAGGAAAAAAAACCCAGCTAAGTTTCATCTCCTTCAACCTTCAAAAGAGGAAGAGAAGTCCTTAAACTGATTGTTTGATTCTTATTACATCTTCTCTAATCTAGGGTTTAAATTCGTGAAATAAAACAGAACATGGGTTGTAATGTAAGCCACTTTCATCACTATCTATTGGCACTCCAGTCAAAAAAAAAAAAGCATCTTCTAATTTTATTCTCTTTCAACAATCAAACCAGAAGTATTTCCTCATTCATTTAGGTCAATGTTTTATTGGGTTCTTCTTGGTTCTTACAAACAGTATATATGTTAATTGCTTTCTTAAACAATCCCCAAAACTTGGAACTGTCATCACTTTCAGCTTTCAAGCTTAAAGGGATGAGAGAGAACTCAGAAGGCATGGTTTTGTCTGTCTATCCATCTTCCAAGATGAATAACAAATGGGTTTTCACCCACTTTGATCATACTTTCTTAAATCTCCAAAAAACAGCTCCAATTCTCAACTTTCCAAGTTTTCAACAAGTAAAAGGAAGCTTTGTTATCTTTTTCTTATGGAACATTCCCAGTTGGTCCATATATCCAAAAGCTTGTTTGCTTTGATAACCAATTCCCCAAAACCAGTTCTAGAGTCTCACCACTTTTTAAGTTTTTTATTTTTATTTTTTATAGGTAAGCCTGTTTTTTTTTAAAGAGATCAGTTAATCGGTGAAGGCGGGTTTTGAACCCAGGTCTCTGGTATCATCGCCCACAAACTTTACCAACCGAGTAAGCTGGCACCTTCAAAATAAAGGGTTTTATTTAATGACAATTAGAGATAAGTAAAGGATTTTAGTAGACATGGGTTCTTAGAATGGATTGCTAACTATGCCCAGATTACATATAAATGGAAATTTTATTGATGAGACTTCTTCAATTTTAGCCAATTTCTTATTACGAATAATTCCGAAAACTTCAGGAGAAAAAGAGGCATGTACCTATTATGGTGATGGTGCGATTCGATTATTTTATTTTATTTACAATTCTCAATCTAACGAGAAAGGCTTAAGGTTTCTATATCTTCAAATTTGATGGTGTTTTTGTAAAATCCAACTCCACCCATCTCTATTTGCAATATCAAATTTAATATTTATTTGTTCTTGACATCAAATATAAAGATTTTTATTCTTGACATTAAATATAGAGATTTTTATTCTTGACATCAAATATAGAAATCTATTTTTCACTTTCTGAATTTCTATTTTTATCTTTTTTCCTTTCATTTAACTTTTTTTAAATACGTCATTGTCATTAAAAAGTTTCAAAAGAATTCCCAACTTATTTTTAAATACTTTTTCTTTTTGAAATAATTTTTTTTTTGTAGAAGATCCTTTTTTGAAGAAGTTGGTTGGAGACGCTCTCACTGGATCCTACTTCTTTGTTGAGCTGCCGAGCCACTTCAGCTGTCGCCATCTGTACACAATGGATTGGGACCCATGTGATTTGATAGGAGAATATTTTAAAATGTTAAAATATTCCACTCTGCCATGTAGAGATGGCAGCACTTGAGATGCCACAGTTCCATAGAGAAAAAAGGTCCACATAAAAAGTTTACATCATAACTCATTGTTTTCCTTAAACAATACCCAACATTCCTGGCCCTGTCATCCAAAATATTTTTTTCACGTACTTCAATCCCTTAACCCAACCTGCGTTAAGCCCTTGGTTAGTGGTTAACAAGGGGTACTTGTCAGACATTTTGGGAGGGGGACATCAAAGATTGAAGTCCCCTGGGCAAGCGAATTTTTTCTTCAAGAACCAATTCTTTTTCTTTTTTGTAGTTACCCCCCCAACCTGCGTTGAGCCCTTGGTTAGTGGTTAACAAGGGGTACTTGTCAGACATTTTGAAGTCCCCTGGGCAAGCGAATTTTTTCTTCAAGAACCAATTCTTTTTTTTTTTTGTAGTTACCCCCCCCCCCGTGTGGGTTTGACCCACACACCAACCATTTGAGTCGCATAGTCAAAGCTTTCCAAATTAAGTAATTAACTAAACAAATGCTACTCCACAGGTAACCCCGGACAAAAAAGTATACGGTTGAGACCATTGACCATTAGATCCAAGAGATCCTTGGTCCACAACTGCAGAGGTTAAAATAGTTATTGCCTTGTGGACCCGTGGATCTCTTGAATCCAACGGTCAATGGCCTCAACCACACGTATTTTTGTCTGGTCATCCGTGGGGTAGCACGACTCTTTAACTAAAGAGAATTCATGGTTTTACATCCATTTTCCAATTGGAGAGATGGTTTTACGGCTTTTCTTTGTCGTAAATGAACATTTCTTTCTTTCCATAATTTCTTTGATAACATTGTAATGATCTCGTTAAATCCCATCTTGTTACAAAGAACCATGGTTTAAATAACGTTCTTTATAACTAAAACAATGGCCGTTACAATGGATTCGGACCTCCTTCGTTACATTATGGTTTTATCGCTCAGAAAATAGCAGCCATTATATTCTGTTATTTTTCCGTAATAACAAAATTAGCAACCATTATTTTCTGAAAAAAAATGTCCGTTATTTTCTATTATTTTCTTTTATTGAAAATTTGAAATTCAAAATTTGAATTTTAGAGCCGTTATTTCCATTATTTTCTCATTTTTTTCCCTTTTTGCCCCTGTGCATTACAATCCCTTATAACTGAAAAAACGGTAGTGCCCCCAGAACTAAATCAATTTTCTTCTTGTGTGTTCTTTCAATTTCAAGAAGCCCAAGAACCAAAGTCGCTGAAAGAAGCAACTGCCATTGAACAACCACCACAGCAACTCCTCATACACAGCCGCGGGAAATGGTGGCTCTTTGTGGCACTCAATAGTGTGTTTCTTCTTGTTGGTCAAGCTGCTGCTACTCTTCTCGGAGGATTTTACTTCGACCAAGGTGGGAAAAGCAAATGGATGGCAACACTAGTTCAATCCGCAGCCTTTCCGATTCTCTTGATCCCATTGTTCTTCTTCCATTCCTCCTCCCCTCAACCTGACCCTTACTCTACCACCATTACCCCACCTTCTCTTGCTTTACTCACTCTGGTTTACTCCTCCCTTGGCTTACTTTTAGCTGGTGACAACTTCTTGTACTCCGTTGGGTTTGCATACCTCCCTATCTCTACATATTCCCTCATTTGTGCAACCCAATTGGCTTTTAACGCCATCTTTTCCTTCTTCATCAATTCCCATAAATTCACAGCTTTAATACTTAATTCTGCAGTCCTCCTCAGCTTATCCGCCACCCTTCTAGCAAGTGGCGCCGATTCAGGAGAACCCAAAAGAATTTCTAAAGAAAAGTACGTGGTTGGCTTCATATGCACCCTTGCTGCATCAGCCTTGTACTCCCTATTGCTTTCCCTCATGCAACTTTCCTTCGAGAAGGTTCTAAGAAAGGAGACATTTTCCGTGGTCTTGGAAATGCAAATTTATATATCATTTGTAGCCACGTGTGCTTGCGTTGTGGGTCTTTTCGCAAGTGGGGAATGGAGTGGTTTGAGTGGAGAGATGGAGGGGTTTAAGAAGGGGAGAGTGATTTATATAATGACTTTGGTTTGGAGTGCTGTTGCTTGGCAGATTTGCTCTGTTGGGATTGTGGGGTTGGTTTTTCTGGTTTCTTCTCTCTTCTCTAATGTCATTAGTACCCTGTCTTTTCCTCTTGCTCCTCTTCTTGCTGTGATAGCTTTTCATGACAAGATGGATGGGGTGAAGGTGGTGGCCATGTTGTTGGCAATGTGGGGCCTTGCTTCTTATTTCTATCAGCATTATCTTGACGATTCTAAGCCCAAAGAAAAATTAACTGATCTCGTTAAGGACCCTGATGCTTCTGCTTTTTGAGCCAGAGGTCGGTTTATCAGTTCTGTATCAACATATGTCAAGCTATTAGGACTCTAATTTTTTTTTTTTTTTTTTTTTTTTGTTTTTTTGTTGTGTGTATATAAGTTGATTTATTTGGAGTTGTACTTTTTTTTTTTACATCTATTTGAAGATATAGGGCAGGGACAGAATGACTCATGGAATTCTTACTAACAGATTACTAATGGACGTGGGGCCCACATGCATGTGAGTTAAGAGCTGATTTTTGGTGAGGATGATCTCCTCACCATGGAGATCATCCTTGTCAAAAATCAGTAATTTTAAAAACTTCTAACCCTATCAAAGATGGACCTAAATTTAATGGTGAAAATCGATGGTCCAAACTTTTTCAATTTGCAATCCACTTTTCATAAGGCTGCAAATGTTGGAATGGGCTGATTTTGTGTGTGATTGATATATATATATATATATATATATATGTATGTGTGTGTGTGTGTAAAAGTTTTATTCAGTTGGATTTCAATTTCAACTCTGGTATTGGGTCGCTAATTTGAGTCGTTGAAGGATACTGAAAATCTCAACGAGGCTGATGGATTCTCTAATTGTAGCTTACCTTAAGCAAAGAGAGGTTTCCCCAATTTATCACGAAACATACCTCCGTAGGAAGCTCTATCCTCGGATATTTAACGTCGGTATTAAGATCAAGTCCATTGATCCACCTTCTTAATGGGTCACTGGCAGTTAGTGGTGACACCTTGCGTTCAGTGGAGTCCTTTAGCGGTTAATCTGGTTGAGACACGCCCCTCAGTTTTGAGTCTTGTGGGTGCTTAAATGTCATCCTTCTCAACAACTACAACTTTTTCTTAAAAGGAGAGATACGTTTTCAAAAGAAGACTAATACCAACTTGAATCTGAGAAGTTGGTCCATAGTTCTTCTAGGCCCATGTTCATGATGCTCACCCTAGCGCTTGGCTCTAAGTTTAAAGTTCTCAGCGAACATATATAGAACAATTTTAACTCTGGGGACACATATATCATTCAAATGCATGAACAATTTTTATCACTAACCCAAGAGGCAGTTTTCAAAGATTAGTTTGGAGGGACGAATCTATAAATTGTGGCAACTCAAGGCACAGTTAGAAAAGCAAAATTCCACCATTAGAAAAGTCGAAGCTGTCTATAGTTAGTGCAAATAGGTGCGGAAACACAAATGAACTCAAGCATGGGTATTTTGGTAATAAAAGAAAATGTGCGACCACAACTCTTCTACAGGTCTTGTTTCTTTATAAAGTAGAGTAGATTCTTTTAATATTTTATATATAATATTATTATGCATATATTATTTATTTTTTTTTCTAAGATAAATTTATTGAAAAAACAAACAGAAAGAAACGGGAGCAAATACAACCGGGGCGAGGACTTGCATCACAATGACGGAGGGCATCCCAATTAGGTTGGCACACCATTCATCAATAATCATATGCACACAAAACCCCTAAGACCTATGACGACCTATGACGGGTTAACAAAACTAAAATATGCCCTATTAGGATCCTCCACAGAAGTCAAAAAGTCCCAGTCTGTGGTTCCACCAATTAGAAACCCCACAACTTAGAAAACAACCTCTGTTTGCACATTTGTCAGCACCAAAATTAACCTCCCTCCAAGTGGAATATACATATATTATTCATGAAATATATTATATTAATAAAATGTATTTTGATGAAACTCTTCTATGGGTCAAGTTAGTTATAAAGTTGATTCTTCTAATATTTTAAATATAATATTATTATATGTATATTATATTAATAAAAATGTATTTTGATAAAAATTTTGGCCATTTATTGTTTGACTTAAAAAATTTGCAAATTTTATTTTCGGAAATTTTCTTAAACAAAAAAAATGTTTCAACTATTTACAAAAAGAACAAAAACTTTAAAAATTTATAAAAAAATTAACTAGATGCCCTTTCAAAGGGCGTCTCTCCCTGACAAAAATTAAAGCTGAGAGTCTGAACCTTTCAGACGCCCTTTAAAAGGGCGTTTGCCGATTGACGAGTAAACTTCTTTCACAATACAATATGAGCCACGTGGTACACTGTTAGTGGACGCTGAGCGTATAGATGTTTGGCTAGTCCCTCGGTGGACCTGCAAACCAAAAATCAGCCTGATTAGTGATTTACAACCTTTGGATCTTTGCACTCAAATAACGCTCAAATTCCTACGGTTAAAATCAACCCATAAAAATAACTTCAATCCAATGCTTAGAAACAACTGATCATGTTTAGTTTTGGTGTGTAGGTCCACCTTGTGATTGGCCAAACATCCATATGGTCAGCGTCCACTAAGAATGTGCCACGTGGCTCATTGTATTGCAACAGAAGTAAACATCAAATGGAAAAAGCCCTTTAAAAGGACATTTGTTAGCTTTAATTTTTGTTAGGGAGAGACACCCTTTAAAAGCGATGTTTAGTTACTTTTTTTTGTAAATTTTAAAAGTTTTTTTTTATTTTTTAAATAATTTAAACTTTATTTTTGTTTAAGAAATTTTCTGTTTCATTTTCTTGAAATCAAACTTTAACAGGTTTTTCAATCAAATTGACTCAAGATTGCATCACCCTGATCCAATCCGATAAGTTCCAATGACATCGGATCGAGTCTAGATATGGAATTGTGATCTGATAAGCTGTTGGATCGGTTTTTGATATACCCTGAGTCGATCCGGACCCGATCCATTTACCGCCCCAATACTAACCCCTCTCTCCATCTGCCCACTTAATAATTCATATCATACATGTTATGGCACCCATAATTGATGGGCCCCACCTGGGAGATATTTCCTTCAATTTTCAAACATGCAACTTACACACCACATGGCTCAAATTGTGGGACGTCAGCAATTTTGCTGACCGACAACTCATGGGTCCACGCGGAATATTCTCCTGTCAAATGCTACCAATACAAATGTGCTGATTATTGTGTCATCTAAGGTTTAAAAATGGCCGTTATAACAGACGGGGCGTTACCGTTCTTGCTGTTATAATGAATTGTAATTTTATTTATTTTTGAAACCGTGGGTATCCGGGCCTCTTAGAGCACCCAACTAGTCCCCCGGGGCATGATAGTCACTCCTTCCACACATGCCGGAGTGTACCGGAAGAGTCAATGTGGACAGAGCCACTTATTACGACCCTCTACTCTTTACAGGGGTAGCCCGCAGGAGAGTTGAACTCAGAACCTCCTTTGTTACTTGCACTAAGCAAATTTTGGCCTTCAAACAAGATTGGTGGGCAGGAGCTAAGGCACTCCTTGAGGTAGTTAACGATTTGATTTTTAACATTTTTTCTTGTCAATGCTACTAGAGAGCTGCTGCACTGGAGCTTCTCTGGCTACAGGAGATGGGCTTTGCCAGCCAGCTGGGGCAGAGGCATGGCATGGAAAGAGACAAAGGCAAAGGAAGAGACTTCTGTCGAACTCAGACCTGAAAATGAAGAGGAGATCGAGCAGAGCATGCAAATGAAAAAAACAAGTTTAATTAAAATTCAAATTTTCAATAAAAAATAATGGAAACAGCGGCCTTTTTTTTTTTTTATTTTTTCGCAAATTCTCTTTCTAAGTGTTAAAACGGTACATAACGTGACGGGGAGGTCCGAATCCGTTATAACAAACAGCTGTTTTTTTTTATTAAACCACAGTTTCGTGTCATCAGGGAAATTTTGCCTCACGCAATGCTTGACAAAGGATTGTCATGTATATCAAAGACCGTTAATCAATAGAAAAGGAGTGGGGCCTACGTGTAATTTTTCGTGACGCCGTAAAATTAACCAAACGCAAAATATATGGACTTACTAGTTACACCCAAGGTTTAAAAAACGGCCGTTATAATGAAAATAACGGCCATTATAACGGATTCGGACCTACCCCATTACGTTATGGACTGTTAAAACGCCCAAAAAATATCGGCCGTTATTTTTCCGTTATAACGAAAATAACGACTGTTATTTTCTAGAAAATTTTGTGAAAAAAAACAGCCGTTATTTTTGTTTTTTTCCGTTATTTTCCATTTTTCAAAATTTGAATTTCAGTGCCTTTTTTTTTTCCATTTTTCCCGTTATTTCCCATTATTTTCTGTTATAATCTACGGAAAATTGCAGAAAAGAAAATAAACTTTAATTTATTTACAAAAAAAAATACAACTTTTCGCAAATCCCAAAAAAGAAAACGAAACGCCCTTTCAAAGGGCGTTTCATCTGCTGTCAGTCCAATCAATCGTTGGCTGACTAACGAATGACTGATGGCTGACACGTCTGACAAACGCCCTTTTAAAGGGCGTTTATTCTTGAGAAATTTAGAAATAACGTCTCATAATTCCTCAACTTCTAAACCAATCTACGAATATCGGAATGATCTGAATTTTTGTGAGGATGATCTCCTCACCGTAGAGATCATCCTCACCAAAAATCAGCCATTGATTCATCTTCTGGGTACGCCAAAATAGGCGTAAAATTTGGGGTATCAAAAAACCAATCTACGAATATCGGAATGATCTGAATTTTTGTGAGGATGATCTCCTCACCGTAGAGATCATCCTCACCAAAAATCAGCCATTGATTCATCTTCTGGGTACGCCAAAGTAGGCGTAAAATTTGGGGTATCAAAAAACGCCCTTTAAAAGGGCGTTTGTCAGTAAAAAACGTCCTTTAAAAGGGCGTTTTATACTGACACACGCCCTTTAAAATAACGTCTGTCAGGTTATCAGATGTCGGACTGACACTGACAAACGTTTTTCAAAAAGGCGTTTATTACTGAAAAACGCCTTTTAAAAGGGCGTTTGTCAGAAAAAAAGCCCTTTTAAAGAACGTTATTTTAATAAACGTGTGCCACGTCATGAAACGCCCTTTTAAAGAACGTTTCGTTCTCTTTTTTGGGATTTGCGAAAACTTGTATTCTTTTTTGTAAATGAATTAAAGTTGGTTTTCTTTTATGCAATTTTCCCTATAATCTATTACATTCTGTTTTTTTCCCGTTTTTTCCCCTGAGCGTTTTTTTCATTATAACGGAAAAAACGGTGACGCCCCCAGACCGTTATACCGTTATAACGGTGCCCTTTAAACCTTGGTTACACCTACTCTCCTGTAAAAACAGTATTTGCTTAGAACTGAATTTGCTACTTAAAGAAACTCTACTTGTTCTTCACTTCTCTCTTATTTTTTTTAATTTCTTGATTGATGGGCGAGGTTGGAAGACTGCAATTTCACATGTCAGGTATATCTCTCTCTCACATCTTATTTTCTTTCTTGATTGATAAGCAAGATTCAAATGGTTTTAATCAAATGTTTCAAAAAAGAAAAAAAAAAAAGATCTAAGTTTCGTGTTCTTCAATCTTCAAAATAGAGAGAGAAATCCTTAAACTACTTGTTTGATTCTTATTTAATCTTCTCTAATCTAATGTTTAAATTTCTGAAATTCAAACATGACATGGGCTGTAAGCTACTTTCGTCACTATCCATTGGCACTCCAGAAAGAAGAAGAAGAAGAAAAAAATTTCAGTTACTCACACCATCTTCCAATTTTATTATCTTTCAACAATCAAACCAGAAAAAGAGAAGTGTTTTCTTATTCATTAACATCTATGTTTTGTTGGGTTCTTCTTGGTTTTTACAAACAGTAACTCTCTGTGTCAATGGAAAATGCTATCCCATGGATAACTGGATAAAAATGTGCAGTTTGAGGCCATTTTGACCATTGGTTTGAAAAGATCCACAGTGTACGAAGCAACAATTGCATGGATCTCTTGAATAATCTAAAGGTCAATATTTTTTGTTTTGTTTTTGGTAATCGTCAATAGCTTTCTTAAACAATCCCCAAACACTTGAATTGTCGTCATTTTCACATTTCAAAGGTCAAAGGGGATCAGAGAGAAGGCGTATGGTTTTATCAATTTATCTATCAATTTCCCAAGACTAATAACAAATGGGGTTTTACTCGCTTCATTGAATCTCCTATAAACAAGTTCCAAGTCTCAATTTTCCAAAATTTTCCCCAACCAGTTCCAGTAGACATGGTTTCTCACCCAATTTGCCATAAAACTCAATTTCGAATAACTCATTGCTGTTCTTAAATAATCCCCAAGAACCACTTCTTGAGTCTCATAGCTTTCAAAATTAAGCATTTAACTACAGAGAATTCATGGGTTTTCATCCAATTTCCAAGAAGAGTCAAGAAAAAACTATAGTTTTCACCCACTTTACCACAGTTTCACCATATCTTTTTGCTATCCTAATCAATCCCAAGAACATCTTTTCTCATTTCTTAAGTCTCCCACAATTGTAGAGCAAATCCCTCTCTCTCTCTCTCTCTCTCTTTTAATTTACAAATTTAGAACTATGATAAGGGAAGTGACTAACTGTACTTAGTGTTATATATAATTATTTAAATCATCTAAGTAACCATGTAGCAAGAACTAAATCTATCTTGTTACAAAGAACTAATTAAGTCTCTTTTCTTGTTGTCTGTTCTTTCAATAACAAGAAGCTCAAGAACCAAATTTGCCAAAAGAAACAGTTGCCATTGAACAACCACCACTCTTCAGGCACAGACGCTGGAAATGGTGGCTCCTGGTGGCACTCGACATTGGGTTTATTATCATTGGTCAATCTGTTGCTACCCTTCTAGGGAGATTTTACTACAACCAAGGTGGGAATAGCAAATGGATGGCAACACTAGTCCAATCCGCAGCGTTTCCAATTCTCTCCATCCCATTGTTTCTCTTCCGCTTCTTCTCCAAGCCTTACGCTACCACCAGTACTACCACAGTTACCCCACCTTCCATTGCCTTGCTCACTCTAATTTACTTCTTACTTGGCTTACTCTTAGCTGGTGACAACATGATGTACTCAGTTGGACTCTTATACCTTCCTGTCTCTACCTATTCCCTCATTTGTGCAACGCAATTGGCTTCGAATGCCATCTTTTCCTTCTTCATAAATTCACAAAAATTCACCGTTTTAATACTTAATTCTGTAGTCCTTCTCACCTTCTCCGCTTCCCTCCTAGCAATTGGTGCCGATTCCACAATACCCACAGGAGTTTCTAAAGGAAAGTATGTGATTGGCTTCATATGCACCCTCGGTGCATCAACTGTTTTCTCCCTATTGCTTTCCCTCATGCAGTTAACCTTCCAGAAGGTTCTAAGAAGGGAGACGTTTTCCGTGGTCTTGGAAATGCAAATCTATACATCGCTTGTTGCCACGTGTGCTTGCATTGTAGGCCTTTTCGCCAGTGGAGAATGGAGTAAGTTGAGTGGAGAGATGGAGGGGTTTAAGAAGGGGAGAGTGTCTTATATAATGACTTTGGTTGGGACAGCAGTGGCTTGGCAGATTTGCTCTGTTGGTGTTGTGGGGTTGATTTTTGAGGTTTCTTCCTTGTTCTCCAATGTCATTAATACATTGTCTTTGCCTCTTATTCCTGTTCTTGCTGTGATTTTTTTTCATGACAAGATGGATGGGATGATGGTGGTGGCCATGTTGTTGGCTATGTGGGGCTTTGTTTCTTATATCTATCAGCATTATCTTGATGATTATAAGCCCAAGAAAACATTAAATAATGTCTCTGAGGCGCTTGATGATTCTACTTCTTGAGAGCAGAGGTTGGTTTATCAGTTCTACATCTTGGAAGTGAATACGAACAATTTAGATTTTTGAATATAACAATAGTTTCTTTATGAAATTATCTTTCTGTTTCTTTTGTTCTTTTTATTAGAAAGTATGAATCAATGAATGAATCTCAAGGTGTTGCAGAGATGGCAAGGGACTTAGCTTCAGGAAGCGAGGTCTTGAGTTCAAATCTCACCACTGCCGAGGGTTGAGAAAAGGATGAAGGACCATGCCTCAGGAAGCAGAGATCTTGAGTTCAACTCTCACCCCTTGGGGCCAACCCCTAGGATTTATCCTGAGGGGTGGCTCGACAAATGCCCGGGGGATTAGTCGGCTGCAAACTTGGACACCCTCATCAGAAAAAAGAAAGTATGAATCAATGAACAAAATTCTCATTTTACTGTTCTTGAATCAGATTGAACTTGGTACAATTTAGGAATTTGATTCTTAAAGAACTTGCAAATTCAAACATTAAGCTATGTTCATTTTTTATTTGCAAATACATGGAAATCTGATCCAGCAGAAAATGACACTTTTGTTTGTAATGGCCACATCTCTATCAACATTGACATGACGAATGTTCACTTATCAAGATGTTACAGCAAGTGGGAAAGCTCCTTTTTGAATTAGTGGAGAGTCGTTGGGCAATTTCTAAGAGGATAGTACAGCCGTAGGCTCTCTGAGGGGAATTTTCATTGCTTTTATATATGTAGTTGTTAACTGTTACTCTTTGTAATGGCTAAGGGTGTCAATGGGGGTTCGATTCCTAAGGTACCCAGAACCGGAACTGATATTTCTAAGCTATCCAAATTTTTCCGACTTGACCTCTTGCCAATTTGTTGCCAAATCCCGACTTTGTGACTATGGTTAGGTAGCTATCTGTGACCATCAAAATGATAGCTGCCTCCTTATAAAACATGTAGTCTATCAGTCATGTTTTTGGATGGGCACTGCCCATAATATTATTGTACCGTCGAAATAAATTATTATTTCGGTGGACGATCAGGATATTGGCTATGGCTGTGCTATTTTTGGATTATAGCCCCATCTAAGAGGTGGGAACATACATCAAATAGGGGGTCTGGATTAGTTGGTGACCTGCTCCAATGGTGGATATAGGTGGCTTCTATGCTATTTTACTGTCCATGGGACCTTCTCCCATCATTTCTTAATTCCTTATGTTCTTCATCAAAGACTTTCAGTTCTGCACTCTCTAATTATCTTCTTCTTCTTCATGGGGGAAGTTCAAGAACTGCAACTCCACATCACAGGTAGATGTCATCCTTTAAATAACATGGATCTTGAACCAATTATTTTCATACTTTTGTACTGGTTTCCAAAAGTTCAAACTCAAAAACAAGCTTTCTTCCTTTCTAGAGTTTTATATCCACTATTCACTCATCAGGATCTTTAAACCAAGATGCCTATCAGAAGAAAAAAAGTTATATTTATGTAATGAGACTTAACAACCTTATCACTGTTGATTCATGGCACTACAGTTCAACAAACAACTCCCATGGGATGAAACATGAAATTTGTACTAAGAAAATTTTGTTATTCGATCCTGTAACATTTTTTTTTATCACCTAACCCACCCCTTTCTTAGGAGAGCACACGATCCACCAATCCACTAACAATTATCCAGACCTACTTGTCTTGCCGAACCATAAGAATCGGCGAATCATCTTATCTATCTCCTAGCTACACTTACAGGAATGGAGAATAGAGATAAGAAATCAGTGAGAAAATTAGACAAAGGTACTCTTAATCAGAACAAGCCTCCCTCCTTTAGATAAATATCCTGCCTTCCACCCTACCAGCCTCTTATCACATCTCTCTGACGGGATCACACAAAGCTTTCGACCTATAGGGAGTGTTGAGGAAGACCCAGGTACGGAGTTAGAAGTGTCACAACCAAGACACCTAGAGTAGGGGCAAACCCCTCGCAATCCTCGACCTGGCCCACCGGAGATGTACTTTCAAGAGCATACTTCTGATCCATCAAACCACTTTTTTGTGCTTGATATTATGTGCGGGGTTGTTTTTCTTGGGAATAGATCAAGATTATATCTGTATGGTTTTTAAAAGTAAATCTTATTAGGACGATGAATGTCGTTGGAATCCTCTTTATTGTTGAATTAGAGAACATAAGACAGTTGCTTTATATAAAAATGTTTAACGCTTACATTGCAATGTTACATTTAAATGGTGTTACTTTGTTTAACAAACATATTAATGATGCTATATTCATGCACATCAAGAATCCATTTGTAGGAACATCGAAATCATTTGTGGTTTTATACTTGCTAACACTGAATTGTTCTTCTTTTATGCGTGTTCTAACTACTTCAAGATGTCCAAGAACCAAACTCACTCATTGATACAACTCACTCACCCAAAGATGCAACTGTTAACAAGCAACCACCACTCCCTAAACGTAGGCTACAAGTGGTGGCTCCGGTTACAGGACACAATATGAAGTTACCTACGTAGCACCATTTCAATACAACTTCTAATCTTAGCCAAGGCCTACTGCCGGCACGTCCTTGTCCTCCGGCTCCAAACTATGAGTCACACGCGCATCCTCTCAATCAGGAACCCTTTGCCTCTTGTTCAGTTTGGTACTCCCCAAACCTATCGTCAATCAGTACACCCCCGATCTTAATTCTCATCTATTGATCCCTATCAATAGTGAATAATTTAGTATACCCTGAACCCTAACGTTGTTCAAATAGTATTGAAACACACGAGGTACTCTCTGGCTTACTAGGTTATGATTCTAGTTGAAAAATCTAAACAGAGGAAAGATCAAGTTTTAGGCTTTGATTGAAAATGAAGAGAAAACCTTTCCCGAATGAAGATGAAAACTGAGATTTTTGCTCTTCGGCTTGGACAACTCTTCTTCAATTAATCTCTCTTGTTGTATGTAGTTGTGTGTGTATTAAAGCTCAAAAGATGTTTTATTTATAAGAGTTTTGAAGCCCAATGTCGTGCAAGGAGTGGGATCAAGGGAACATAAAAATCGGATCTAATAAAAGACTTTCTGCGTAGTCCAATCGATTGTACACTTAGTCCACAGTCCAATTGATTGTACTTCTTGTCCAATCGATTGTACTATTTCCGATGGATTTTTTGTTCATGAGTTCAATTTATTGTACACGGGGTCCAATCGATTGTATTAGTTGGAAGTTCTGTCCTAGATGGTCAAATATATTGTACTCTTCTAATCGATTGTACTTTTGAGTACAATTGATTGTATTCTGGGAATGTTCTGTCCCACAAGGTCCAATCGATTGTATTATTCCAATTGATTGTACTCAAAGGTCCATAATCGATTGTGCTTCCCCTTAGTCAAATTTAGACTCTTTTGCAAATGTATTGACTTGGGTCTGTCCTGTGACAAGGTTCAACCATTATATTTTATCTTTAAGATTCTATCCTTATGGTCACTGAGTCAATTACCTTCCAAAGTGAGTAAACACGATCTTCAACAGACAAATAACAATTACTCAGATGACTCAAGTCATCAATCGTCTGATTCTTGCGATCTTCTTCCTTTAGTCTTTACGTAGTCGGAGAAATATGTGTACCACAACATCCTCAACGCGACACTAGTGCTCGTAAGAATGGTTACAAGAATGTTTTATGTCAAATGGAATATTTGCCAAAACTAGAATTTAAAAATATTTTTTACACATATTTACACTGTCAGTTGATCGAAATTTATTGTTCATGTGAAATATTCCAATTTTCGTGAAATTTAACAATTTTTTCATGTATTTATTATTTTTTGTCGATAACCTAAAAAAAGAAAATAATTCGATAATTTCACGAAATTTATTTCATTAGTTGTTTCTAATCCAAGCAAAACGCTAACATTTGGACCATTGTAAGATTACGTGTACAACTTCTACACCAATACCCTTTTACTGTCGATAACCTTCCGATTTAAAAGGGGCTGTTATAACGGTATAATAGACTGGAGTGTTATCATTTTTTTTGTTATAACGGATTGTAATGCTTAGGGGCAAAAATGGAAATATGGCGTTGGATTCAAAATTTGAAATTTGAAATTTTTAAAAATGAAAAATAAAGGCCGTTCGTAATGCTCAGGGGCAAAAAGGAAAATAACGGAAAAATAAAAAGGAAATAATGGCGCTGAAATTTGAATTTCAAATTTTAAGAAACAGAAAATAACGACCGTTTTTTTCATAAAACAACGGTCGTTATTTTTGTTATAACGGAAAAATAACAGAAAATAACGGCCATTATTTTCTGGGTGTTTTAACGGTACGTAACGTAACGGGGGAGGTCCGAATCCGTTATATGGGCCGTTTTTTAAACCATGGTTAATAGACTTGAGATGGTGCAAATATAGACCCTTAAAAATCATGAACCACAGCCATGTGTACGGCGTTCAGCCAAGTATGAGTCGTGGCAACTTTGGCCTATAAGCGTGTCTTAACAGATATTTTGAACGGGGAATTCCGGCATGCAACCCTTAATAGAGTTGCACAGATGCAACCCCCAAAAGACAAAAAATTCCTCCAAAATCACACCTTTGAATTAAAATGTTTATTTATTTTATTTATTACTAGTGGGTGGGCCATGCCCTCGGCACTCTGGCTGAGATCCACCGTCCATACGGGGGATAATATCTTAGCCATCCTTTGTGAAGCCGATCAGAGGGTGATAAGTGGGGAGACAACTTCCCTGTTATATAGATCTTTTGTGGGGTTGCACATGAGGGGTTGCTTTCCAACGCCTAGAAATTACTAATCAGGCTGATTTTTGGTTTGTAGGTCCACTAAAGGATTGGCTAAACATCCATACGGTCAGACTCCTCTAAGAGTATGCCACGTGGCTCATATTATGTCCTGTTACCGGAGCCTGTCATTTTAGGGCAGTAACTGGAGCCCGACCCTTTAAATATTAATAACTAGAACTAAGGACAAACAAATCCCTTATCCAAAGGAGAAAGTCAAGCCGAAGAGAAAACCACATCTCTGCCCACAATTGAGGTAGGCAGCTCACCAATATTGACCATCATAGCCTAAGAATTGCACCGAGATCGATGATCCTGATTATGAGATCAATCACATGTTTCCCGATCAGACGACTCTGATTACAAGACCAAGTAGCCGATAATACTATTAATGTTGCTTGCCGACCCATGAAAGTGCTATTAATTTAACGGCTAGGATCATCCATCTAGTAGAACTTTGGGAATATGGCCCACTGATTTGGTTGCTAGTAAAGATGGATTAATACATATGGTCACTTTGAACAAAAGATTTTTGTGGAACTCCTTAGTCACTCTGCTTCTTCATTTTTTGTGTGTTTTTGGTAGGATCTCTGCTTCTTCATGGGGACTAAAGAACTGCAACTCCAAATCAGAGGTAAGTCTGCCACTAGCCTTCTCTTTTCTTATTGAGAAAAACAAATAGAGCAAAGAAAGATTTTAAAAAAAAAAATTGATGGGGTTGAATCAATTTTCATATTTTATGGTTTCCTGTACCCAAAAAAACAAAAAAAATTCCCATGTTGAATCTTGATATATCTCCTTCAGACACCAAGAGAAAGAAAAAAAAACCTCCTTATGTAATCATGGGCTACTCAGTCACCAAGCTCCTTGAACCAAAAAGATTAACAAATGTTGATATTTGGTACTGTGCCACAGTAGTGTTTCAGGCCCTCCTTTATGACTGGTTTGGACACAGTGCTGAATACTTCATCATGAGATAAAACAAGAAACACTCAAGAGATCTTTCTATCTCATATGCTTTCATTTACTTTCTGCTGCACTCCTAGAATTCCAACAAAGAAGAAGAAAAACTCCAAATTTGATCACTGGCTTGGACACAGTGCTGAATACTTCCTCATGAGATAAAAAGGAAACACTCAGAGATGTTTCTATTTCATATGCTTTCATTTACTTTCTGTTCCACTCCTAGAATTCCAACAAAGAAGAAGAAAAACTCCAAATTTGATCACTGGCTTGGACACAGTGCTGAATACTTCCTCATGAGATAAAAAGGAAACACTCAGAGATGTTTCTATTTCATATGCTTTCATTTACTTTCTGTTCCACTCCTAGAATTCCAACAAAGAAGAAGAAAAACTCCAAAGTTCATCACTCACTCCACACAGTCAATCAAAAATAAAATTTTCATCCAATACTTAAAATTACTTCAATTCTATACCATCAAATAAAAGAAGAAAGAATCAAACTTTCAATCTTATCCAAAAATACCTTAAATTTGTAACTCTTATCACCTGTAGTTTCCAGCAGCCCATGAGACAAACTCATTTAACCCAAAAATAGAAGACACGTACTAACACAAATATGGGAAATGATCCTCTTAATTGACAGAAGGAAACTAAAATACCATGCCTAACCTTCTATTAAGTGTTTTTGTTTGTAATTGATTGATTAGAACAAAAAAATGGAGAAAAGGATGTTTTTTTTTTTGCTTTTATTTAACATAGAATAGCATATTGTTATTAACTATGATTTAATAAAAAAAATATGAGGAATTAGATTGAATTTCTTAAGGTACAGTTGCTTCCACCGGCGTATGCTTGTGAGGCACACACCTCTGACACAAGACACTAAAAAGTTGTTTCGAAGGCATGAAGCGTAAGTCTTTTTTAAAGCCTCAGTGGACGAGTCATATGCCTCACAAGCTTTTAAGATTTTTTGATAAGCCTCAGGGATTTTAAGGAAAGCTTTACCCTGAGGCAAACCTCAAGACCTAAGCCTCAAATGCTTTTTAAAACACTCTCTAGGACCATTGAAGATTGTAATTGTGGACTATAATCCTAGGACCATAAAAATTCCCGTCATTCATGATGGGAATCTACTGATATTTTGGTTTATATCTTCAAAAATTTATAGTGTGTCAAAATGCTGATGTACCTGTCAGATGGCCAGACTGGGTAGAAACTTATTTTGAAAGGCTGCAAATTCATGACATTCTCTCCATTACTTGGAGCACATCATCTAATGATTATCAGTAAACTTACATCACTGCAAATGTAACCTAAAGTCCAGGGTGACAAAATTATGACTACTTTTTTTGTTAGTTTCATGTTTCTAATGGTGTCCAATTCTGTTTATTTATTTAATAGAGTTCAGCAGGCAAACAAAATATTTGCACATCTATTTTAGAAGTTTAAATAAAACATATAAGATTATGGTGCAAACAAATTCTTAAGGTTTGCATTATTTTATTTTATTTGGTAGCAAGCGGGTTAGTGGTTTAGTAGTCAGTGGGTGAAGGTGGGTTTCGAACCCTGGTTTGGCATCAACACTCAGATTATGGCAAACAAATAAAGTTGCTGATTTTCTTGCTTCCAAATGTAACTTTGATTCCTTTTATATCCTCTCTCCTTATTTCCATGGCGATCTCCACAAGATTATTCAAGAATGACGCCATTGGTTGTAAATATCTCCTCCGCCTGTAATCATTGTTGATAGCAATATATCTGGTAGGGGTCTGCCTAACCCCAGCTTCAGCACCAAAAAAAAAAAAAAAAAAAAACTCACTCGCAGACTTTACCAACTTAGCAAGCTGGGACATTCTTAATGTGTGCATTATTTATAGTGTCTAAAGCTTATTATTTGCATTATGCTAATCTTCTTTCTATTGTTTACAGTTCAAGAAGCCCAAGAACCAAACTCGCCAAAAGATGCAACTGTCACCAACGAACCACCACTCCCTAGACTCAGACACTATAAATGGTGGCTCCGAATGGCCCTCTACACACTGTTTCTTATCTGTGGACAATCCACGGCCACTCTCCTGGGGAGATTCTACTATGATAAAGGTGGAAGTAGAAAATGGATTGCAACGATTGTTCAGTCTGCAGGCTTTCCGATCCTCTTCCTCCCTCTCTTCTTCTTCCACTCATTCCAGAAACGTCCCACCGCCACACCCATCAACACTACCATCACAACCTACCCTTCTGTTTACACCCTCACAGTCCTTTATGTGTTCTTTGGCCTACTCTTGACAGGTGACAACATGATGTATTCGTACGGGCTTTTATACCTCCCAGTCTCAACCTACTCTCTCATCTGCGCGACTCAATTAGCCTTTAATGCAGTCTTCTCCTTCTTCCTCAATTCACAGAAGTTCACTCCTTTTATATTTAATTCTATAATCCTCCTCACCATCTCCTCCTCCCTCCTCGCAGTCCATGCCGACTCTGAAGACTCGACATCAATCTCTAAAGGAAAGTATGTAATTGGTTTCTTGTGCACCCTTGGTGCATCTGCAGTGTACTCGTTATGGCTTTCTCTAATGCAGCTATCCTTTCAGAAGGTTATAAAAAGAGAGACATTTTCTGTTGTCTTAGAAATGCAAATATATCCATCGCTCATCACAACCTGTGCATGTGTAGTGGGACTTTTTGCCAGTGGGGAATGGAAGGGTTTGAAGGGAGAGATGGAGAATTTTGGAGAGGGGAGGGTATCCTATGTCATGACTTTGGTTTGGACAGCTGTGACTTGGCAGGTTTCTTCTATTGGTTCTATAGGATTAATTTTTGAGGCATCTTCTCTCTTCTCCAATGTTATAAGTACCTTAGCTTTGCCTGTTGTTCCAGTTCTTGCTGTAATTTTTTTCCATGACAAGATGGATGGGGTGAAGGTGGTGGCCTTGCTGTTGGCTCTTTGGGGTTTTGTTTCCTACATCTATCAGCATTATCTTGATGATTCTATGTCCAAAGCATCAAGAACAAAAGATACCAATGAGGTTTCTATTGCTACTTCTAATGAAAGAGAGGTTATTTGATTTGTTTTATAGCAAAATGAGGTTTGGGGATATGTTTGAGACTTGAGTATATTTGCATTAAAAATCAAAATGTATAAGCTTTTGAAAGTGGAGATTACTCTCTTAATTCCCACTTCTCCTTTTCTTTTGTTATCTTGGTTCAGTGAAGATCAATACAAAAAAGGCAGTTCCTCTAATCTAATATGAACCATCTGTACCTGCAATTCAGATAGGCCTTCCAATCTTGGCCATTAAATCTCCAGTGGCTACCTTTTCAAATTTTCCTTAGGCATGGACAGGATATTGAGCATAGGATGCTGATTCTGATTTCAGTTGCATGCTGTTCAGATTGTCAATGGAAGTAGCTCATGCCATTATAGACAGCGGAAAAGAGTGCGACTGATTGGGCAGTTAAGGCCGTAGGATGCACCACTTGGCATCCTTGCAGACAAAGATGGCCTATACATGTTGTGCAGAAGACTTGGCTCCTTAGATCATCCCTGTTTTATATATTCACTAAACATTTTCTTTGAAATTCTTGCACTCTCTTGCTTCTTCACAAGGGAAGCACAAGAATTGCAATTCCATATAGAGGTCATTCAGTCACCAGCCTCTCTTTATGGGGGAAAAAGAGAGAGATGGTTTTCTGAGCAAATTTTTGTTAGAAAGAAAGAAACAGCTTTCTCAGCCTTTTGGCTAAGATCAAGTGAAATCGGTAAATCTCCTTGCACCACAGATGGCTTGAAAATTAATATCTTATTCAATTGAATCAAAGCTTAAAATCTACGATGCCGCTTCTTGAAGATAGTCAGAGGTGGCGTTTGGTAAATTAACTTATCAGATCTAAAAGCTTAAAGTGCTGAAGGTCTGATAGCCTAATGACTTATGTCTGAATTATATTGTTTGGTAAAGATCTTAATTCTAAAAATTAAGTCAAGGGCATTGTGGGTATTTTAAAATATTTATTAAGACACTTTTGGAAGTTTTTAAAAGAGAAAGCTTTGAGAAAAAGGGCATTGTTAGTATTAAAAAAGAATCTAAGAATCTTTTTTAAAGATTCATTCACGTACTGCAATAAGTGAAGGGAGGGTCACTTTTTGCTTTTCACTAATCTCAATGATTTGGTGACAAGTGCTGAGAATAAGTTGTTTATCAAACACACTATTCACAAAAATCACTCTAAGCCCATTCAGACTTAAGGTCTGAGAACAAGTTTTACCAAACGCCACCAAGCCTCCCAAGTTGCAACTTGCAAATGGGGTTCAACTAAGCTTGGACGCGCTACGCCGTCTCATAACACACTTGTGCTGCACGGCGGAGACAGGGGTACTTCACTTCTTTGGCTGAATACCCAAACCTAAGTTAATAACTTCGGAAAATGACTAGACTTTAAAATGTTACACATTGGAAATATATATCTTGTAGGAAGATTTGTTGTTGTATGAGAGTTTAATAAGACTCATTTATAAATGTAATACAACCAAGTTGGGCTTCTATATGGAAGTACCTCAGATGGACTGGGCTTATATGAACCTTCTTGGGCTGAGCTTTCATGGGTTTATAGTGCTTTAAGATAGCAGGGCTTTAAGTACTCGGGATACGTGCCAAGAACTCATTGGCTGTCATGGGCTTCAATGACAGATGACAGTTTTACTCCGCCAAAAACCACACATGACAGAACCTATAGCTCTAGATAGAGTTGAATGACAAGAATGACAAAGTAAGATTCATTTGTCGACCCCAAATGGTTGGGATTAAGCGTAGATAATGATGATGGTGAATTTTTGAATGTTTACAATCCCGATAATTACCCATCATTTAGACCATTAGAATCGATGACTGCAAGATCACATGTATGGCATTTACACCACCATCCTTTCAGTGGTCAAAATGAACATTCTTGATCGGACGGTTAGCATCACTCCATATGGTGCAAATTTGGATGTACCACATTGCCACAATCGGGCAGGTTGGGGGCCAACCCAAGCTTCAGTCCACTCAACCAAGCCCAACCCATCAGGCTTTAGTCGGGTTTGAGAGTTACCCATAGCCACCACCTTCACCACGGCTAGCACATAGCCGCTGATACCTTCATTTTGAGAGAGAATGAGATGAAATCAGAACCCTCTTTAACGGCAAGGATATGGAATTTCTCGATAACTTCTTCAACAATCCCTTTCGAATGTCGTAAAAACTACAACAAAATCAAGGGTTTTCAAAAAAATACAAAAGGTATGTGAGATTGCTCCATCATGAAGTGTCCCTCTACCGCATGTGCTTGCCATTCTTCTTGTTGGTCTTGGGGCATTGCAGTTGTGGCTCTTCATTGTGTGCAAGCCCATGTCAGTCAGCTTCTTCAGAGGTGTGCAGTGCTACTCACCGTCACATTTCATGGCAGACACAAGCTTCACCTGCGGGAATATGCATAAACAAAATAAAAATTCTTGCCAAAATGAGATACCATGGAGAGGCATGAACAATGCACGTGTAATGATGAGTAGGTCTGTATAACTATGTATGCCATATCCAAATCTAAAAGAACTCATTGTATTCCCTCATATATACGAGGGGGTGGCACATGCGTTGCACGTGAACCAAAAAAAGGGGAGTCGTTTAAAGGAGAGGTGCATTTGACGCACGCTTACGTGTGGATGCATTAAATGCCTTCACATTTTTGGGTAAGGTAGGTAACCGGCGACTGGAGGCTGCATAGAGTTCTTCGGAGAATGGTGCACATTTAAGAGATGTGCCAGCCAAGATGTATTGATAGAAGAGACTGATTCCACTTTCTGAACTCGTAGGAAAATTCATATCGTTGGGGAAAGAGATCCAGTTTCATTGGGAAAGGTGAAAGTAGGAAGTGTGAAGATGGGAGATACAGAAGACTAAAAGAACCCTGTTTAATGTATTCTACTTTTTAAGTAGTAATTAAACGAAAGGCAAGAAGGAAAAGAGGGACATTTTGGGATTTATGGGAATATCGCGACGGACGCAATCGTTAGTTAAGTATTAAAACATTGATTTTTTTTTCAGTTTAAATTTGTTAGATTGCTATATAGGGTTTCTGGGTTGAAATACAATGTTAAGATGCCATTAAACAAAATTCTCACACAATACATATGATGGCACTGAAAAATTATACAATGTAATTAGAAAGAAACAAAACCATGGCAACAATGAAGATTTAAGATGAAAAAATTCTATAAATAAATATAACAAAAAAAAAAACCCTTTATCCAATTGAGTTTCCCCACTCTTTGTGAGAAGTTGATGTTGACACCCTATTTCATCGTGCGTCTTCAGCACTTGTTCCAATGTAATGTCCTCGAGTTCAAAAACTTGGTAAAAATCTTGTTACTAACCAAAATAGTCCACAAACTTTAATTGCCTTGTGGCAAGAAAATGCATTATGATATTTACGGTGCATCAATATCATAGTATTGATTGTTCATGTGGGTTCCTGCTTTGAAATGAAAAATGTTTTAAAAAAGTGTATAATTCGTCAAATATTTTGTAAGAAAAAGAGAAAAATAAAAGGTTTAGGGCATAGAATTAGAACATTGTTTGTTTAAGAGAGCAAATTCTTTCAGAATGAATACAAAAGGCAATCACAACAAATGGCTTGAAAATTAAATTCCCATTTAATTGGATCAAGGCTTAGAGGCACGATGTCACTTCTTGATAATAGTCGGAACCTCTCAATGTGCAAGGGATATGTCAACATTACCTCAAGAGATTTCAACTAAGCCTGGACTTGCTGCACTCCTACCAAAACCCTTGCATTATACTTCACCCCTTTGGCTAAAAATCCAGACCTAAGTTAATAACTTAATAAAATATAACACTCATTGCACAAGCAACTCATATACAGACCAACCAAATAGGTCTCAATGGGCCCAGTAATTAGGAGTAATTAAGTCCTCACAAAACTAGATCTAGATCTAACTGGAATGTAAGTTATAACTTGGATATAAAGCCGCACAAGAACAGTAAAGCTAGATAAGGTCTGGATAAAAGAAAGCAGACGGATCTTTGTATATTGGGTTCAATTAGTCTACTCAATGGGCCTTTGGAAATAACTCTTGTAGAAGTGAGCCTTGTTGTATCCAGAGTCTCACCAGACTCCTTTATTGATGTTATACAACCAAGGTAGGCTTCTATGTAGACTATACTAGATCTCATATGAGCTTTCTTGGTCCGGATGTTAGCTGGGCTTCACAGGAGAGCTTATGGTTGTACTTGAGGCTTTTGAACTTGTGTCCAGCTCTCACCCATCCTCTCCTTATATAGGAGAGGCTAGGTCTGTTTTGGGCTCTCATTTAATTGGCTAATCCATCCTAGCCCCATTTGGACTCTTCCAGAGTCTTCTACATGTCATCCTAGGTGATCAAACCATCTCTAGGCTCTTCTTGATGATGCATGATGGTCAAAACAGGTTATACAACACCTACTGTGACACATGCAAAGTGTGCCGCAATTTCCCTTGTGCCCTCGCTCATCCTCATGCTTGCTACACCAAATATTGCATATACACAATCATTTCTTGTGGGAGAGGGAATACTTATGTTCCCCATTCAAGCTAGTTCCGTTGTCGACGTGGGACTAAACTTGCTTTCAAAACTCACTTTTGCTTTAGTATTTAAATAATGCTTATAAGATTTTTTTATGGGTAAAATATATATATTAAAAGAGGGGCTGAGAGAGCCCCAGAAAAGAGCTATACAAATATATATATGGGTAAATATATATATATATATAGTTCTCACTCATATATTATTAACTAATCAAGAGATATTGGCCACTGGTTCAAGTCCTACGAATCACCACTATCAAATTAATTATTTATTAATTTATTTATCAATTTAAAACCGACACAACAACAATTTTTTTCATACTTTATGCTTTTCCAACAAATCTAAAAGAAAAAGAACAAATAAAGGGACTTCAGACCCATTTAACTAGATCTCCTTTCAACCATCAAAAGAAGAAGAAAATGATAAAAGCTTTCAAATGCATCTATTACCAAGCAATCCTCCTTAATTCTCACATTCTTCTATAAACAAACATTTTTTTTTGTGAGTATAAAATTCATTAAAAGGCAAAAAGCAAAATAGTACAATCCAGCCAGCTAAGGAGGTCGAGATAACCTACTATAGGCTGGATAGAACAGGAATCTAAAAGAAACAAGGAAAAAACGAAAGGGACACTCCAACTAAACATCCCTAGAGCATAAGAGATCCCAACGAAAGACGAAATCTTCGAAGAATAACCCTCGACACTCTCCATGAGCCTTGGACCAGGCCCTTAATGCTAAGAATGATGTTCTCCTCTGCTGCGTTCCTTCCACAAACCCCAACAGATCGCAAATGGGAGCATGCGCCAAATAATACGACCTTTGAAGGAGAAATTTGGAGTAGTCCAACTAGAGGTGAGTTGCATCAGGGAGAGGGGAAATACCCAAGCTATACCACATTCTGCTAGAAAAACTGACCATACTGCTCTGGCCACATCGCAATGAAGTAGAAGATGATCAACCGATTCTCCGCTGTGCTTGCACATAGTGCAAAAGTCCACAATGATGATCTTGCGGGAGATCAAGTGGTCCGCTGTAAGAATTTTATTTAGAACTGCCAACCAGTAAAAGAAAGCCACCTTGGATGGCACCTTAGAGCCCCAGACAAAGGGAGTCTAGAAACTAACTTCGTAGTTAGGGAGAAGAAACTTGTACAAGGAGCTAACTGAAAATCTGCCTTCTTTGGTCCATCTCCAAAGCCGCCTATCCGACACAAGAGTAGACAGGCGAAATTCTTGAACTCTCGTTAGAAGTCTGGATATAGAATCAATCTCCCAGTCATTTAAGCATCTCTTGAGGCCTAAATTTCAAGCCAAATTCTCTCCTTCCTGGGCCCAGCATTGTAGCACAGAGCAGTTTTTCTTGTCTGAGATGGAATAAAGCTCAGGGAATTCATCCTTGAGAGGAAGGTCACCGCACCATCTATCCTCCCAAAATCTGATTCTATCTCTGGTTCCTACCGTGTAGGATACTCCCTCTAGGAACTTCTCATGCAGTTTCATAACTCCCTTCCAAACGCTGCATACATACAAAGAACTGACAATGCGGCCGTCCCAACCAAACTCAGACACCCCGTATTTGCCAGCCATAGCCCTCCTCCATAAGCTTGTCTCTTCCTCCCCAAACCTCCACAACCATTTTCCCAAAACGCTGCATTCATGACAGATAGACTTCTGATGCCTAATCCACCATGTTCCTTAGAGCAACAAACATATTTCCAGTTAACCAGATGATACTTTCTCGTTCCTTCTCTGTCATGCCAAAGGAAATCCCTCATAATCGTCTCAAGTGCTTTCACGATGCCTTTCGGAAGAGTAAATAATGACATGGCACATAAAGGCAAACTGGATAAGCAATGTTTGATGAGAACTATTTTACCCCCTTTAGAAAGATACTTTGTCTTCCACAGAGCCAGTTTACTTCCAAATCTCTCCAGGTCCCAAATGGCTTTAGATCTATAATTAGCCCCCAGGGGAAGACCAAGGTAGGACGTGGGCAGGCTACCCTCTCCACATCCCAAAAAGTTCGCCAATTCATTCATGTTATTGACGTCGCCCACCCCATATATCGTGCTCTTTGCCAGATTAACCCTTGGACCCGTGACTGCCTCAAAGCAGACTAGTAATCCCCTTAAGAACTGAAGTTGGGTCATGGAGTTTCCAGCAAATACTAAGGTATCATCCGCAAATTGAAGGTGGGAGATTTTTTCCGTGTTTGTGCCAATCGCGAATCTTTCAAGCTTACCAATCTCTATCGCTCTGTCAATCATTCTGCCCAACACCTCCACTATAACTATAAAACGATACGGAGACAACGGATCATCTTGTCTTAAACCCCTGGAACTACGAAAGTACCCAGCTGGAGACCCATTGGCTAAGACCGAGTAAGAAGCTGTTGATATGCACTTTTCAATCCATTTCAGCCCAAAACCCATCCTTTCTAACATGTAGTCTACACATCTCCAACTGACGTGATCGTAAGCCTATTCCATATCTATTTTACAAACAATCCTAGGGATTCCTTCCTTACTTCTAGAATCGATGCATTCATTCGCTGGGAGGACACCATCTAATATCTGCTTGCCTTTCACAAAGGCCCCTTGGGAATGTGATATCACCAAAGCTAGTACCTTCCTGAATCTGGAAGCCATCATCTAATATCTTTTGAAAAATCTTTTAAAAAATCCATCATCTCTAACACAAATCTCAAAGTACAACCATTGTCTCACACATATGTGAACATGTGTGGGGGAAAATAAAAATAAAAAATTTGCAGAGATGTCCCCTAATTTCTTGAAATTGCTATTAAGGCCAAAAACTCAAATTTCTTACCGTAAGCTCTAATTAGGGTCTGGAAAAGAGTACGTTATTAAAATGTTATTAAAAACCATCCTATGGGGCCCACATACCCCTAAAATGAAGTGTTTCGAAAATGTTTGTAATTGAAATGGTTTGTTGTAAAAATTGGCCCAATTATCCGAATTATCTATTTACTCAATAAAAGGCGGAATTGACTAATCTAATAGTGAAAATACTTATAAAAATGGAAATTAACATGGAAAGTCATTTGAATATGTTTCAAATTAACTAAATGGAGTGTCGGTGAGGTTCACTTATGATTAGTTTTAAGTTCTGTGTACCAAGTGAGTGAAATGCTCTGGTTATTAACCTATGGTTAATTATGGTAAGTATGGTTCCCGGTGGGACCTGAAATTATGAAATTTATTATGTTCTTAATTACTTAAGTTGGTTAAACACAGTAGTAAAAATGTCCCTATACTAACATATCAAAACACTAGTGTCAAATTAAGCAGTTAAGAAAATAAAAAGTGACAAAATCCTAAGTGTCATGCAAAATAATGGTTCGATTTCTACGTTCTCAATAAAGTCTCTAAATGTCGAAATGTTTTATCCTATGTTCACATTAAATGTTCAAAGAAATTTTTCAGTTCCTATTTTACCCTTTTTATGAAAAGGAAAATCCTGAAAAGTTCATTTACAACCTACCCTCCTTAAAAGAAATTTCGTCCTCGAAATTTAGGTCTTACCTTTGGTAATGAAAAGGTCTGGATATTTTTCTCATATCTCAGACTCTAACTCCCAAGTTACCTCTTCTAAATCGTGGTGTTGCCACAAGACTTTGACCAACTTAATGGTCTTGGTCCACAACACTCAATCCTTGGTGTACAAAATACGTGCCGACCTTTCTTCATAAGCTACATTTTCTCGGAGTTGAAGGTCTCCCCAATTGATGATGTGTGAAAGGTCTTGTTCATACTTCGGTAGCATTGAGATGTGGAATACATCGTGTATTCCCGTTAGCTGGGGTGGTAGTGCTAGTTGGTAAGCTACTTGTCCTGCCCGTCGTAAGATGTCAAATGGCCCTATGTGCGTGGTGCCAACTTTCCATTTTTGTCGAATCTAATAGCTCCTTTCCTCGGTGTGACCTTCAAAAATACTTTGCCCCCAACTTGGAATTCCAAGGGTCTTCTTCTTTTGTCGGCGTAACTCTTTTGTCGACTTTGGGCCGCCATGAGTCGATCTTTGATGATTTTGATCCTGGTTGTTGTCTCTTGGACTATTTCCGGTCCAGATAGGGTATGTTCTCCGACTTCTGCCCAACATAGTGGTGATCTGCATGGTCGGCCATACAGTGCCTCGAAGGGTGCCATCTCGATGCTTGCTTGAAAGCTGTTATTGTAGGCAAATTCCGCTAGTGGTAGGTGTCCACTCCAGCTACCCCCGAAATCTAGGGCACAAGCCCGTAGCATGTCCTCCAAGGTTTGAATGGTGCGTTCAGGCTGTCCGTCAGTCTGGGGGTGATAGGCCATACTGAGCTGAAGTTGAGTCCCCATTACTGTTTGCAGACTTTGCCAGAATCGAGATGTGAAACGAGGATCTCGATTTGACACAATCGAAAGCGGTATGCCATAAAGTTTGATGATTTCCTTCATATAGAGGTTGGCTAAGGCCGTTACATTATCGATCGACTTCATTGCCAAGGAGTGAGCTGATTTTGTCAGCCTATCTAATCCAAGCTGCATCTAGGCCTTTGTGGGTCTTCAGTAACCCCATCACAAAATCCATCGTGATATGCTCCCATTTCCACTCCGCTACTGGTAGTGGTTGCAGCAATATTGTTGGTCGTTGATGCTTAGCCTTTGTTGACAAGTAATACATTTAGAGACAAAGGTCGCAATGTCCCTCTTCATCCCTTTCCACCAAAACTGCCGTCGTAGATCTTGGTACATTTTGGTTACTCTTGGGTGGATGGTGAATTTTGATCGGTGAGCTTCTGCGATAGGTTGAACGGCATCTATTGATTCTTCGGTAGGGGACAGCTACTTCTGATGTGGCCCATCTGACTGCATCCGAAACACTTGAGTTGTCCCGTTTGAGCGTTCATAGTTGGCCTTGCTGGTGCCTGAAGATTCCTTAGCTGCGGGCACAGTGTTGCAGGAGTTGCGAATCTGGCTTGTCTTGGTTGGGGTGTAGCCAGTCGAAAATGTCCCGACGGTTGTCAAGTTTGTCTCCTCTACCCAAGTGGTGGCTGAAATGGTCTTTGCCTCTTTGTGTCTCCATGTTGTGGTCCTGAATTGTTCCTTCCTCGAGTATTCAGGATTCTCTGAGCTCCATCCAAATCTTGCTCCACCAGTATAGCCCGGTGGACTAGGCTATTGTATTCTCTAACCATGAGGGGTGTAAGCTTCTCTCTAATGTTAATCCTCAATCCTCGTTCGAACCTCTTGCACTTGGCCGTTTCAGTTGCAATCAGATGAGATGCGAACCTTGATAGTTCAATGAATATGGCTACGTACTGGGCCACTGTCATTCCTCGTTGTTGGAGCTTCAGAAATTCTTTGACCTTTAGGTCTCTCGCCGATTCTGGGAAATGTTGTTCTAAGAATAGTTCCTCGAACTGTTGCCAGGTCATTTCTTGTACCTTCTTGGTGATTTGGACAGAATCTCACCAGTGGTCCGCTTCTCCATGAAAGAGGAAAGTTGCTAACGACACGCGTCGATCTTCAGGTACTCATAGCGCGTCTAGTATTTTCGATATGTGTTTGAGCCTGTTTTCTGCTTCTAACGGCTCCATAGTCCCTTGAAAGGTCGGTGGCCTGAGTCGTTGAAACTTCTCCACCCATACGGTAGTGTCTGCCATCGTTGTTTGTCTCCTCTCGACGTTGTCCGTGTGTGCTTGTTGTTGTTGCATCACCGTTGCCATTCCTCAAAGGACTTGAAAAACTGCTCCTAGTTCGTTTTGAGTGTTTGCCGTGCTATTTTCCGAACCATTGCTCCCACCTCTTGCCATTTCATTCGAGAGGTCCAACGAGTCAGATTAGCACATGACCGTCTATTGACTCTACTAGAGTTAGTACACCACGATATAAGGCTAGTCTACTATTATCATTATACCTAATGGTTCCCAATTCCCATGGGTCCCTAGAGCAAGTCTACTAACTATGCTCTGATACCACGCTGTCACGCCCTGAATCCGTGTACCCTGAACCGACCCAATGAATCGTGGATCGATGCATGACCCGTACCCAAGACATGATAAAATAACATAATAAATTTCATAACATCAAAGTTACTGCGGAAGGGAAATACAACTGAATGATTGATCCCTGACAACACTATCAACTTAAAACCGCGAGTCTGAAGCACTCCTAAAACAAAAGAATGGAAACACAGTTCTCGAGCAGAAGTGTTACCTTATAAAAGAGTTACTTGCAATTAAGGCCACATTATTGGTTATTTGGGACTTTATTTCCTACATCTATCAGCATTATCATGATGACTCTTACGTCCATGGCAACAAGAACAAATTCTAATGAGATCTCTAATGCTCCTTATATTGAAAGAGGTTAAAGAAATGGGTTTTTGTAAAATGGGGTTAGGGAATTTATTTGAGACTTTGGCATTTCAAATTAAAAATAAGATAAGAAGCTTTTGAAACTGGAGATTACATCTTTCATTTTTACTATGTTTTTCTAGGATCTTTCTTGTATCAATTGGTTAATTGCAAGTATAATTTTTTTTTCCTTTATCCATGTAATGTTGGGATCAAGGTGTAATGACCCTATTTCTAGCAATATTATAGTAGACTTTTTATAATACTTTGAACATTATATGTATGTCATTTTAAAGGTCTCAACAATAGCTTTCTATCGGTATCAAGTTCGTCCAAATCGGACGTGCGAGTCAAAAGTTATTGTGTTTAGTTCTGGGCAACATTTTAAGTTTTTATTAAAATTCAAAAAAAAAAAAAGAAAAAAAAAAAGACAATTTTCAAAATTATAGTCCCACATCGGTTAAAAATAAAAAGTTCTGAGTTCTCAACCTCTATAAATACAAGGCCATGCATTGAGAAAATTACATCAATTTGGGTATTTGCATTCTAACCCGTAAGGTAAGAATATTTGCAAAAAAGTCCCTCAACTAGAAGAAATTCTAGAAAATTCCCAGGAATTCCTGAAAATATTCAGGAGGTCCTTTGAAAAGTTTTTTTTGTAGGGCCTACTGCCTCGAGATACACGCTACCTCGAGATTCGCAACGTACGAGGTTCAAAGATTTTGGGATTCTAGCGTATTCACTTGTAAGTACATAGTTATTTATTTTATGCCTTTATTTATTTAATTAATTAATTATTTAATTAATTAATTATTATTTATTTATTTATTTATAAATATTATTTTTATTTTTTATTTTTTTGAAATAATAGAAAATTCACAGAATATTGTAGAAAAATTCTAGAAAATTCTATTATTTTTGGGGAAAATGTCTGAAAATGCTATTCTTGTTATCTGTTAAATTTTAGCAAGAAAAAAATCTCAATTCTTGTATTTTCCACATAAAATGTGTAAATGCATTGATAATTTCTTGTAATCTTAAAAACATGAAATTATGATAGATGAGGACATGTGTAATCTATTTAGTTGGATGAAGTCATGCTCAAATTCATTTAAAATGAGATATATGCGTTTTTCATCCGTTTTATGTATTCGTTTTCTAAGATATTAATAGGGCTTAAATGTTCTTATTTTTAGTTTCAAAATATAAAAATAGGAATGCTATGCATGTAAAGATGTTTCTACAAACATTATTATTTTATGCATATAAATACGATTGATGACATAAATAAGAACGTGATTGGGAATGTGGAATATCAGATTAGTTAGAATCAGGCGTTGTCTCATTTCTTGGAGACCCCTTGGGGTTTTAGTCCCCTAAAGCATCAGGCGTTGTCTTATTTCCTTAAGACCCCTTGGGGTTCCAGTCCCCTAAAGAAGAGGCGTTGTCTCATTCATGAGACCCCTCGGGTATTTATACCTAAAAGAAAATTAGGAAATCCGGAGAGAGGATACCTAATGAAACAATTAGTGTGCACATTAGGGAGTTTACTTGTGGACTAGAAGTGTTGACATCGTACCCTAGGACCGATGGAATGTTGGTACGAAATACATCAGAATTGATAGTTTGACTTTATAGAAATGGTCACGGGTATTCCGATAAGAGAAAGGTTGACTATTATATGAAAAGACTTCATTGTATTCGAAGTTATACGTAAGTAATTGATGGAGAGTTGAGTTTTATCGAATTACATGTGAAATACATTTGCAAATTGTATTTGTTTTAAAATAAACAAAAGTCGCTGATTTAAGTGGATTTTACGCATGAGGAATGTACTTACTGGACCCTAGCTCATCGTTTTAAAATGTTTTGTTTTCAGGAAAGGATAAGGAGAAGTTGGACTGATGCTTCCAGCATTTCTGTTGATAGACTTAAGCTTTTGACGATGTTATATTTTGTTTAATTCTTCTATCTTGTAAAAGGATACATGAGTTATGTAGACCGTTTAGTAATATGTATTTGAGAGTACGATATATATACAATGTTTTCTTTTGGATGGGCATATTACGGTTTTGTTTGAAGTAAGACATCCTCTAACATTATTAATGTGTCAATGTAGTGCGTTTCGTCTTATGAATTGTTTAAACAAAATGAAAAAAATTATCCGGTGTATTTCCGCTGCATCATGATACCAGTTTTGTTTAACTGTGCGTTTGTATGATCAGATCGCGCCTCAAGATACGAGAAAGGTCGATATGACCTAATATCGGATTTGGGGGCGTGACACAAGGGTTTGGGTCTTTGAACCAATTTACAATGCAAGTTCCTTAAATTAGGTTTTGTTAAGGACATTGATTATTGCCTTCTATTCCCTTGTCCCATTGGTCATAAAATTTGAACCAAAGCTTATCCCTAGTGCATCTTGGTTGTTAAATGAACTTCACATTTCTCCTAACAAATTACTCTTTAAGGTTAATCAAACCAATATTGATTCTTCATGAAATTCTACTTTGGATACTGAGGGAACCCATGAACCACTCCCATTTAGCTATAATTTTTTCCATTAAAAAAGCAAGGATCTAGTGTCCAAGAACAATAGTATCTCTCCATAGTGCATCTACCTCTGCTATAACTTACAACCCGAAAAGCAATGGTTGCCCTTCATCTCTGCCGCTGGAGAGGATAAGCCACTAAGCTCCACAAGAAATGCGGATGTAGGAAAAATCAATGGTTGGGAGACTTGTTTGCTTTTATCAATATTTACCATTGCCTTTGCCACTTAAATGCTCGTGTGAGCCCATTGTACTTTGGTCATGTTGGCTTGTGTCAGTTCTAGGTCTGCCTGTTCATCCCTCAAAAGAAAAAATGATACACTAACTAGGATTTTATATACTCAAAAGTAACAATTAAGTTGACTGTACGTCGAGAAATATAAGAGGTACAACAGATTCAACTATGAATATGCTAAATTAGATTGAAAAAAGATGGATGTGGAGGCGAGATAAGTACCGATTTCTGCCATAGGATTCAAACAACTACATGAGACAACCGACATAGTGAGTTCGGGGATATTTCCTCTGTAGTTGAGGCCATTGGACAAAGAACTGATCAGCTATCCGTAACTTGTAAAGAAGCAAGCCACTTAAAGAGAGCTTCCTCACTCTTGCTATACTCTCGACGTAAAAAATGGATGACCATCTAATCCCGAGTACCTGCAGGTTAGTCAAACAAATTCAACGGTGAGCTCGAATCCCGCCTTAAGAATCAATAGTTTTGCACTGAAGTTCATATAGGATGGAACACACTCAAGTTCAAAATATGAGTATAATATCCTCCTGAATGAAATAAATCATTCTCAGGTCATCAATACACATTTTCATTTCTCTCTTCTTTTTCGTTTTAATAAAATTTTATCAATACGTATCAAAGTAAAAAAGAATACAGATCTTTATAAAGTACAATTAGGAGCACTGATCTAGACACTAGACCAAAGTATAGAATTATTAACCTTAAAAAGGAATGCAATTACGCAGAGAGGAATACAAGTCCCAGGGCCATTGCATAGAATCTGAAAGAACATACTCGCTTGTTTTAATAATCTGGCAGTTCTCAAATAACATCAATTCTGACTGCAATAGTAGAGAGAAGAGACGTGAGTTAAAGGATAAAAACCGTACCACTTGGGGCCTGATTTTAATCATTAGCCAAAGAGCATGGGTTATAGCAATTAACGTTGTCCCAACAGAGGTTAAATATGATTGACCTACTTCCCGGCTTCGATAAATCTGTACAAACTGAGTTTCCACTGTCACCTTCTCAGCACCTGTCTGCATTCCCAACCAATTTAACAAGATATATTCTAGATAAGTGAGAGGTAGTGCAAATTCAAGTCTAATTTATCAGAAAGTAAACAAGCGGCATCAAATTGGTTCACACTATAGGTGACGAAGGGAGATAGAAGATGTATCATATTCCGCCATTCGACTCTGATTAGAGCTATGTTTTCTATCAAATATTATGCCTTCGTATCTTTTCTTACTACTTCCAATCTATGTCATTTTCGGCCTTCTTCTCTCCTGTTTAAGGCCTTCAACTTGCACCAAAACAGTCCTTACTGGTGCTATCATTGGTCTTTGTTGAACATGCCAAAACCATCTCAATCAACTTTCCCTTATTTTATGGGGCTCATACTACTAAAAGTATGGAGTTACTAGGACTAGCCAATGTATGCCCTTAAGAAATAGAGGAATCTAATCATGAAACCAACTCAAAGATGGGTAATTTTTTTTAAAAGGCTAAGAAACTCTCACTTCCTCTCAAAATTAGGAAAGCAATTGTCAGCAAGCACTTTTGAGAACAGTCATAGAACTAAAAGCTGACTCAACTGAAACAACATTTAATTGTTGTGTTGAGAATAGAAGATGCTAGCTTGCTATGTTGCTTAAGTCTTTGGGTGTTGATACTATAAACTTGGGTTCAAAACCCATTTCACACCTTAATCTACTGCTAAATAATTCATTGTCTTCAAAACCAAGAAGAAAGTAAATATGTATGTTTATATCATTGTTATGTGATGCATCGAGGTGGAGTTTGAGAAATCTAACAACAGTAGCATTGTCTAATTAACTAGGCCAAGAATGAGGGGATGGCATTCACTAGCTCCTAATAATGAGCTCTAGTTTTCTATTAATATTGATTCATCATCATCTATGCCTTATCCCAAATGTTTGAAGTTTGCAACATAATCCTATTTCACCATTCACTATTTAGAGCTATGTCTTCTATCGAACAATATGTCTTCATATCTTTCTTACTACATCTAATCCATGTCATTTTAAGCCTTCCTCTCTCTTTTTTACGGGCTTGAACTTGCACCAAAGTAGTCCTTACTAGTGCCATCATTGGTCTTTGTTGCACATGTCTAAACCATCTCAATTAGCTTTTCCTTATTTTATGTCTTATTAGGGATTACTCGTTCTTAGTAGTGAACCTGTTGCAATCTCCGTGGACGTAGCCCACATCAAGTGAACCACGTATATCTTTTGTTGTGGTTTTTTCTTCTAGCTTTGCATATAAGAGCATGTTCGTTCCCAACACAGGCATCTCATGGAATTCCTTGCGAATGATTGCCCAGTGACAATAATTGCTATAATATTATTAAAACAATGTATACATCTCAATACTTGTCTTCAAAGATACATTGATTCCTTTCCTTCCATACTCCCCAGCCAAAGGCAAAAGTACAAGCCTCCAAACAAACCTTTACTTGTCGCCCAAACCCCTAACAAACCAGCATCTAACTAGCTCCAACACGCTTCTAGGGAACACCCACCAAACACAAAACAAGTCCACAGTTGATGCCAAGTATTAGAAGTGAAACTACAATGTGTCAAGAAATGGTCGACTGATTCACCTACTTTTTTGCACAAGAAACACATTTTGGGCATCATTCTCTTTCGCCTTATTAGGTGGTCAACCCATGTTTTTACACTCATCAATCTCAACATCCCCATCTCTACCACACTCATTCTATGAACATAGTGTTTCTTAATTTTCCAACATTCATCTCCATAAATCATAGCAGGTTTTATGGTTGTCTTGTAGAATTTCCCTTTTACCTTGATAGGTACACATCAATCACATAATACTCTAGAAGCATGTATCCACTTTAGCCATCCAACATTAATTTTATGGGTCACATCCTCACCGATCTTTCCATCCTAGTTAATAATTGAACCTAAATAATGAAATTGGATGTTTTGGAGTATTTCTTGACAATTAATCACAACTAATGTTCCATCCCTCTGAGTATTTGTACTCTTTACTAAAGTTATACAGCATGTATTCTATTTTTTTTATAAGTCTGCACGTATTCTATTTTGGTCTTACTTGTCTTGAAACCCTTAGTTTCAAAAGCATCCCTCCATAGTTCTAATTTTGCATTTACTCCCTCACTATTGTCTTGCTAGTTGTTGTTAAACAATCATTTACCCCAAAAGATCGACCTGGAAGGAAGGTTTGAACACGGGACCTCAAAGGCATCACACCCTCTGGAGAATGGTGATACGCCCTCTTTACCCAACAAATCGACTTGTAGAATAAAGTAGTAGTCAACATGGTATCAGAGTAGGAGGTCCCAGTAGGTCGCGAGTTCAAGTCTTGGCAAAGTGCTGGGGGGCATATTATTGGAGTGTGTTGTGTGGCCAGCACTCCGCCTCTGTTAGACCCGTGGACCCTTTGATATACATAGTTACGCCTCCGTCTAATAGCTTAAGCTTTTAGAGTATAGTGGTTGTCAACATGGTATCAGAGCTTTAAGCCTGGGAGATCGCAGGTTCAAGTCTCCGGTGAAGTGTATTCCCGCTGAAGAGGCGTGTTAGTGGATGGTGTGTTCCAGCGCATGTGTTGTGTTGGCCCGATGACCTGTTGGTATACATAGTTGTTTCGCCTTTCCCCAACAGATTGATCTTTTGAGGTAAATGGTTATTTAATAGTTGCTACTGTATTGATTGAATTTAGTTATTCAATTGATACATTTCAAGGCTTTTGCAAATGTTCCACAATATTAGTCATGTTACTTAGTTACGGTAATGAATAAAAATTCAAAAATAAAAAATTTGCAACACAAGTCAGAGAATGCAACTCTTAAACCAAAGTGAGTATCGGTGTGAATTAGACTAGAACATAGGGGACCCAACTTTGCTTTGCGATTAGCCAGGTACCTAATCTAGTTTACTTCCCTAAACATAATGGAGACCACAATCTAAAATAAACACTAAACTACACAATGGAGACTCCTTCACCCAGTGAATGATGTTTAATCTACCCAAAACAAGATCTAATAAGTATAGAATATGCAAGAGTAGCCATGCTATAGCCTTGCACTTTAGCTAGTATAATGGCATGCACCCAAAATGGACTAACAAATCAAAGAACTACCACGAGTATCATTCATCTTAAGCCCTAAGAAGATCCAAGTCTTTATCCTTTTAGTTAGGTGTTATGTTACACAGATAAGCCCTAAGAAGATACAAGTCTTTATCCTTTTAGTTAGGAGTTATGTTACACATATACGCCAAGGATATGGCCCCATCATGGCATGGATACGGCATTTACACTTATAATTGAAGCATCCAACACAGATGTGGCATTGTCAAATATGGCACCTAGTTAAGACATCTGCCTGACATAGGTTAGACATGTTTGGGAAGCATGGACTGACAACATTTTGAAGTGATATTATGAAAGACACCATCTGTGCATTTTGGTAATTTTGACTACAGTCCATTGACCCTGTGTAAATTACCAAAACACCCATGGAAGTCAACAGGCCCCAATGAAGTCAACACATGAAATTGAGCCTGTGTTGCTTGCATTCCTCAATCAGAACTTTTTAAATGTCTAAATGGGGAAACGTTTTTATATTGTGTATGTTCTTGGCATATTGGGTTCTATAATAGTTGTAAAAAGCGATTTATAACATTGTTGTTATAACTGTAACATTCCAACCTCTTTACGTTATTTGTTAAACTGTTATGCGTTGTCTAACCGTTATGTGTGTAGCTGAAAAATAAATTTAAAAAAAAAAAAAGTTCCCTTTAAAACATTGGGTTCAACCTAGATAAAGCAATAACCACTAAATAAATTGGGTAATGTTTACAATTCTCGTTTGCAATGTCTAAACCCAAAAGAATTAACGGGTTCTAAAGATGATTGAAGAAACAGTAATTGGGACAGAAAATATACCTGATGGAGCAATGAGTCTTCGAAAAAGCGAGCCTTTTGAAGACTCATGTTATCAGTCGAAGCTGCAACATAGATTCTTGGTGTGAACCTGTCCTTTTGAAGCACGGAGAGAAGATTAAGCATCTCGGCCGTGTGACCCCCTACATTACAATGATCATAACAATGATGAGGATGAACAACATGATGATGATGATGGTAGAATTATGAGATCACCTGAACCCAGAACGATGAGGGTGCTGAGGGGTTGCGAAGCTTTGCTGCAAGGGGGTTTGCTACTCCGATGTACGACATAAATAAAACGAATCAAAATGATGATGATGATGACGACGATGGTAAAGGGGATGAGGAAATTTGGCACCATCATCATGATGGGAGTCGGTATTTCTGCTACAGAGATCGATTACACACAGAAATCAACCAGTTTTTCAAAGAGATTGAGAAGGGAAATAAATTTTTCATTAAAGCAACAAAGAATAATAATAATAAGAAGAAGAAGAACGAACCAGAGAAGCGTGGATGGTCGATGCAGAAGAACGATCTCTTCTGCTCATGCTTCTTCACGGAATAAGGTTGGTTCTCTGGAGCGACAGTCCAAACTTCTTCAATGGAGTGGTGTGATAAAAAAATCTAACAAGATCCCAAGCCCTAACCCGCTTGCCTAACTACGGTCCGTTTGCGTTGCCATTTTGCACCAAAGATTATTTTGACGACGGCGGAAGCAAATTCTGAAATCCAAAAAAAAAATAAACAAAGATTGAAGCTAAACAAAGGGGCTGTTCTTTGATGCAGCCTTCGGTATCAAAATTTTGATGCTGTCCCTCAAATTACAACGTAATAGACCCCTGCGGGCCCACTTGCCACTTGAATGTCTGGCCCACACTATGATAGACCTACACACCAAAGCCAGCTTGATTGGTGATTTCTAGCAGTATGATTTGAGCACTTTTTCATCATGGGCTTTATGAACAGGCCCATGAGTTGGTTCCAAGCCCATGATGAAAAGTGCTCAATCCAATGGCTAGGAATCACTAATCACACTGATTTTTGGTGTGTGGGTCCACCAAGATGTGGGCCAAACATTCATGGAGGCAGTGGACTTGAAAATGTCTACTACGTCGTAAATTGACGGACTTCTGCATTAAAATTTTGATACAGAAGTCAGTATCATAGATTTTTCCTTCTAGGTTTCGCTTTGACCTGTGTTTTTAGGGGTGTCAACGGGTGGTCGAAAAATCAAATTTGAGTATTGGGATATTATCGCAAAATTTTAGATATTGGATTTGGATTCTTTTTTTGTTTTTTTGAAACCGTGGGTATCCGGGGCTCTTAGAGCACTTGACTTGTTCCCCAGGGCACGGTAATCACCCCTTCCACACATGCTGGAGTGTACTGGGAGGGTTAATGTGGACTGAGCCACTTATTACCCTTACTCATTCTAGGGGGTGGCCCCAAGGAGAGTTGAACTCTGAACCTCCTACTTCATGGAGTGGAGTCCTGGCCAGCCACACCTTGGATAATTTTTGATATTCGAATACTTTTCGGATATAGATTTATATCTGCTTCGAACATATCCAAGTTGATATTATATAAATAAGTAGGCCGGGGCCGGGCCTGCCCCTTGAAGCTCGGCCCGGCCTGAAAATGCCCCGGCTCTTTACTTTTTTTTTTTTCAATTTTTTAAAAATTGACTGGACCCGAGGCACGACCATATGAGCCCAGGCCCTGGAATTTGGCTCAGCCTTGCGCGGTACTGTAGACCAGCAACATAGCTTGTGTTATTGCTCACCAATCTAGCAACAGTAAAATAAATTTGTACTAGAAAACCCATAATTTCACACCATTTTAGGTTTTACGGTCGCAATAGCTTCCGATATTCCGTCGCAACCATTGTTTCTTAACGCAAGACCATTTTATTTTTCAACAGTTCCAACATTTTGGAGAAGGATTAGATCCCGAACAATGAGATTGGGCTGAGTTCATACCAGTTTTATTGGGCTGCCCCATAATTACATTTTTATTAGGTCTAATCATTTTTTGTTAAAAGTTAAGCCGAGGCCCATTTCATTTTATCAAAGAAGCCTCTAACGTAAAGCCCAGGTCAAATCCATTGAGGTTATAAATGTAGCCTTTTATATCTCCTATGAGGCCCATAAACATTTATCTGCCCTATGAACATTAATCGGCCACTGTAAATGCATTGACAAAAAGGAATAAATAAATACTTATTTTAATTATAAGGGGGTGTTTGGATCGCCATTTTTAGATTAGGAAAGTCTTTCTTTCAACAAAAAGACTTTTAGATTGTTTGGATGACCTTTTTTTAAAAAGTATTTATTTCATAAAAATATATTTTTAAGCCAAAAAGTTTTTTTTTATAAAAAATAACTGAAATCTGTTTTTCAAGTAAAAAAAAAAAAAGACTTTTTCAAATTTTGCTAGCTCGATGAACATAAAAAAGAAAAAGAAAAAAATAAACCCTACTCCTACCCCGCTCCCCGCCCCATATATTACTCTCATCAATTATAGAGGTGGGGCTCACTAAGAGAAGATAACGACATTTTACATTAATGATGATCCAAACGACCTTTTTAAGAAAAAACGCATTTTCAAAAATATATTTTCCAGAAAAGTCATTTTTTTAAGTAAATATTTTTTGAAAATGGCTATCCAAACACCCCCTAAAACTATTTTCTGTTTAAAAGCATAGGAAAATATGTTTTTATAAACAATTTTGTTCTCATTTTATTGTTCTTTCTTACTCTTACCATCACAACACTCTCATCTCAATGGCTAGGAATCACCAATCAGGCTGATTTTTGGTATATATGTTCACCAAGAGGTGTGGGACAAACATTCATTGGTCCGTGGACCTGAAAGTTTCCATGTGGCATTTTTTGGGAGAAAAATCTTTTTTCGACATGAAAACCTACAATCAGAAAATATTTGCTGTCCCCGGGTACTTCAAAATTTGAATTCTCTCCCTCCCAAAAATTCCACATACCACTCTTTAGGGCCCACTGAACTTATGGATGTTTGGTAAACTCTTGTTATTGCCGTTGTTTTGTCGAAAAGCCCACACATAATTGCCAAAAAGGGCAACAGGTGCAAGAAGATCTACGAGAAACGGAAATGGGAAACGGCCCTTAAAAGTTTCATGTGATATGGGAAACAGGAAATGGCAATGGAGCTAGGAAATAAGCCCATTAGAGAATAAGCTAGTTCAAGAGTGAAACATGAAGGGAAACAACGATAGAAATGATATGAAAAGCATCACGTACTCATTGACTGAGGATCAACTATGTATATACCAACATTTCACCATCGTATTGGACCGCAGCTAGCTCGCCCTGCTTCAAAACGTAAGGGCGTGCTAGCACACTACGGCTTGTAAGCCGTAGTTTTCAGGGTCACCGGCCTACACAACACATCATGTCTTTTCACCTTAGTAGTCCTATGCATAGTCAGTACTATAGCCCCAACCATGGCTACTAAACCCTCTCCTTCCTTCTTTGTCAGGAGAGTGCCCAAGGTTAAGGAGTCAACTGAGCATCTCAGCAGCGGGATTGAATACCCGAATCGAATCAGAGTTCATGCCACCCGCCCTGAACAGGACAAGGAGCCAAGCAAGCAAAACGTAAGGTCCAAGACCAACATAAGAGATTTTTTATGTAAAAATGACGTATAAAGTAATCTTGATCGACCATCCAATCTATGTAATATTTGTGCATTTTCTTAAACTAAACCTTGTCTTGATAACCAGCCAAAATAATATGACAGAAGGTCAATTTAGTTTCTTTTTTTTTTGTTGTTGCCGACATCCCTCGCCAATGATGATGAGGGACTATAGTATGAGCCACGTGGCACATTATGAGAAACCACTGACTGTATGGATGTTTGTCCCATTCCTAGGTCGACCTAGGTACAAAATATATGCCTGATTAGTGATTTCAAGCCTTTGGATCCGAGTATTCGAAATCTACAACAATAAAAAAAAATAATGAAAAATACTCTAATCCAACGAATAGAAATTACTAATCTGGTTGAATTTTGGTATGTAAGTCCATCTAGAGATGGGACAAACATTCATACGGTCAGTGGTCTCTAAGAGTGTGCCACGTGGCTCGTATTGTCACAGGATATGGTGTGTTCCCGTGCACGAGTTGTGTTGGCCCGACGACCTGTTGGTATACAGCTATAGATAGTTATTCCGCCTTTGCCCAAAAGGTTGTACTCATTGGTTCATTATGTTGTGTGCGTGTGAAACTGATATAGATCAAATGGTTAAAATCAGCAATTTGAGTCAATTGTGAGCCTTGAGATCTTCTAAATGAGGGCCTTATTGGTGGGCTCCACTCCCGTGTAAATCATGAGAATACCTATTAACTTATGTGTACTCGATCAGAGAACCATCAATTGACCTGTGAGCTGCTTTCATTAAGTATCTTGCTAGATTTTGAGTATGTGAACATCACGTATTGCCAAATCCATGGGTTGCAACACATGAGCTATTCAATACAGTGGCCCCAACCTACCAAATCTTTTCTCTGACTAATAACATGGACCTCCTAGAAGGGGGAAATGGTTGTGTACTTTTAGGAAAAAAATTGGAATTTCATATCTAACAACGACATCGTGATGCTGGCGTTAAACTGCACAGGTCCCACGGTCCCACTCTTATAATTTCACCCAAGTTTTAAAAGGGGCCATTATAACTGTATAGCGGACTGGGGGCATTACCCTTTTTCCATTATAACGGCCGTTATAACGAAAATAACGCTCAGGGCAAAATTGGGAAATTACGGAAAAAATGGCGTAGGGATTCAAATCTTGAATTTCAGATTTTCAAAAAAATGGAAAATAACAGCCATTTTTTCCTCAAAATTTCCAAAAATAACGGTAAAATAACGACCGTTATTCTCTGCGTTTTAATGGTACGTACCTAACGTAATGGGGAGGTCCGAATCCGTTATAACAGCCATTTTTTTAAACCCATGATTGCACCAATCCATCTCAGGAGTAAAACTTTGATGACAGCGGTCTGTCAGCGAAGCCTTTGACCACCACAGACGTCACACCATGGTTTAAAAAACGACCGATATAAAGGATTCCGACCTCCCCCATTACGTTACATACCATTTTAAAGCTCAGAAAACAACGGCCGTTATTTTTACGTTATAACAATAATATTTCATGAATCAAAATCACAAGTCATCCATTGTACCTAGAACCAGATCCAATTCTATATTTCGATTTGGGTTCTATCAATTATGGTTCCAGTATCAAACAGGTCGTCTTAGAACCAGAACCGACAAATCTGGTGTCCCGATTAGCTACCGGGTACCTATCGATTGACAAAAAAAAATTGAAAATATCAAAATAAAATAGCTTTCATGCTCAAATTCATAATAAACTTAACATCTTTAGCACTATTATATACGTAGTGGTCTACAAGTCCTATCGGTTCCAATTCCAGTACTAAAATAGAAATATCAGGTCCTGGTTCTACCAAGTATCGGTTAATTGGATACCCGTCGGCATCCCTAGTTACACTTTATTTATAAAAAAAACGGAAAAAAATATTGAAATACGTCTTTGAGAAAAAAAAAATCAACTTGATTAGATGATTTGAAAGAACTACGGGCGGCACATGCATTGCATGTGAGTGATTATAGGGGCTTCATCGGTGTTGATGACGGACCGTAGTATGAGCCCTGTGGCACACTCTTAGAGACCATTGACTGTATGGATGTTTGGTCCAACCCTAGGTGGACCTATAGACCAAAAGTTAGCCCGATTAATGATTTCCAAGCATTGGATTAGAGTTGTTTTCCGAGTAAACCTTCGCTCACACCTGTGTGTGAGCAAAGCCGATCACACACCACAATATGAGCCACGTGGCACACTTTAGATTCCGATGACCGTATGGATGTTTGGCCAGTCCAGCATTGGTCCTGCAAACCAAAAATTACCTGATTAGTTATGTCAGACCTTTTGATCTAGTACCCCAAATAAAGGTCGATAATGCTCTAAATTTTACGGTTAAAATCAACCCATGTAGATGACTCCAATCCAACGCTTAGAAATCACTAATCAAGGTGATTTTTGGTTTACAAGTCCACCAAGGGACTAGCCAAACATCCATACAGTCATCATCCTATAAGAGTGTGCCCCGAGGCTCATATTGTCATGTGTGATCGGCTTTTCTCACACACAGGTGTGAGCCAAGGTTTTCTCTTGTTTTCCTGGTTGATTGTATCCTTAGAATTTGAGCATTACGTGGGTACAAAGGATGGTTTAACAGTTTTAACGGCCGTTAAAACGGTAATTTCCCAAGCCTGTTACATTAAGAACTGTTTTGACGTTTAGAAAATAACGGCGGTTAAAATCAAAAAGAAATTGTAGGAAAAAATGGCCGTTATTTTCATTTTTTTCATTTTTGAAAATTTGAATTTTAGGGCTATTTTTCCTGTCTTTTCGTTAAAATTCATTTTTTTTGTCATTTTTGCCCGTCCATTACAATCCATTTTAACAGTAACGTCCCCACCCCAGTCCGTTATATTGTTAAAACACCCTCTTTTAAACCTTGGTACAAAGATCCAATGGTTTGAAATCACTAATCAGGCTGATACTTGGCATGTAGCTCCACCTAGCGATGAGTCCAACATCTATACAGTCAATGGCCTCTAAGACTGAGCCACGTGGCTCATATTATGATTTCTCATCACCGTTGACAAGGGACATCAGCGTGCTGAACAACCTGTGAGCGACGTGTGAGCGGCATGCCCCAACCCAACTTTAGGCTTTAAAGTAGTAATAGATACAACTGTTTGGGTAGTTAGACTTTCTTTTTCTAGAAAATTACTATTTACCCAAAAAAGGAAAAAAAAAATTCAAATTACCATTTATTCTTGAAAGCTATTGGGGGGTACTTTTCAAAAATTAGTTGAAAATTTTTATCTGGCAAATCTTTTCCCAAAAGGCACGCCACACATATTTTCCATTAAATTTGACCTACTTATATAAAAAAAAGGAAAAATAAAAGGTTGACCTAGTTTATGTGTTTCTAGCTTCTTTTTTTTGCTCATTGAATAATCCACCCAACCCCAACCGTCCACTACATCTCAGGGGGGAACTTTTCCCGGACATTTCCTTTGTCTCTTTGACTTGATTAGAGGATCCTACAAGTTGAGAATCTAGCTGGCATTGATGCCACCTCAGCCCTAGGGAAATTCTAGGACATCGGTAGGGCAATTTGGAATGTGACATGGCATTGGATTTGCCGCGCTGACTTGGTCTATTACGCGTGTTTGGTTTGTTGTTCAAAGTCGTACTATTCTTACAAAATGAGCTTGCATTTCCTATGAAATTAAAATTCATGTCTATTTTCGTCGTTCTCATCACAATGTAGCTTTCCACTATCATCGAGATCATAATTAGTAAATTCTCGAATTATTCAAAAATTATAAAAAAGAGACGTTCTATTCAAATGATTGGAAAAATTCGTGAATTTTTGAACATTTTTTAGTAATTCTCGAATAATTCACGAGCTTTTTTGAATTATTTCCGGATTATTCAGTCTGGAACATGAAAAACCATATTATAAGACAAAAAATTGTCAATATTTTAATTTTAATTTGCAGAATTTTTTAACAGATTTTTTTAACGACAAACTCGAATATTTCCATTACTATTTTTTTGCCTCACTACGAATTACACTATAAATTGCTGTCATCAGCAGCCACCACCACTAGTGGTGGAGCCAGGTGGGCACGTGCCCCCCTCAACTTTCAAATTGCTTTATATATATATATATATATATGGGCTGGGATAGAATGACTAATTGAATTCTTACTAATAGACGTGGGGCCCACATGCGGATGAGTTAAGGGATGATTTTTGGTGATAATATTCTTCTCAATATGGATATCAACCACACAAAAAATCAGCACATTCTAACATTTGTAGCCTTGTAAAAAGTAGATTGCAAATTGAAAATTTTTGGACCATCAATTTTCACCGTTAAATTTAGGTCCATATTTGGTAGGGTTAGAAGTTTTAAAAATTACTGATTTTTGGTGAAGGTGATCTCCATGGTGAGGAGATCACCCTCACCAAAAATCATCCCTTAACTCATCCGCATGGGGGCCCCACGTCTATTAGTAAGAATATTAGTAAGAATTCCATTGGCCATTATATCCCAACTATATATATATATTTTTAAATCCTTTTATTTTAATCTAGTGACCCCCCAGTTTTAGTTTAGTGCCCCCCCTCTTATAGAGGACGCTGACTGTATAGAAGTTTGGCCAATCTCTAGGTGGAGCTACAGGCCAAAAATCAGCTTGATTAGTGATTTCAAACCTTTGGATCTTTGTACTCCAAATAATGGTCAATAATGCTCAAATTTTACTGTTAAAAACCAACTCATGGAAATGACTCCAATATCCAAAGCTTAGAAATCACTAATCTGGCTAAATTTTGGTCCGTATGTCGATCTAAAGTTGGGCCAAACATCCATACGTCAGAAATCTCTAAGAATATGTCCCATGGCTCATATTGTGGGCAGTTCAACTCAATTGATTGTGCCCCCTTGAACAAATTCCTGGCTCCGCCACTGACCACCACCACAGATTGTAATAGTCAATAACCACAACCAAGGTTTAAAAGTAGCCTTATAACACGGTATAAAGGACTGGGGGTGTTACCGTTTTTTCCATTATAACGGCAACTATAACGAATTGTAACGCTCAGGGGCAAAAATGAAAAATAATGGGAAAATAACGGGAAAATGGCATAAACTCGATCCGATTTAAGAAGATCCTGATCCGAATTTGAATTTTTTATAGTACGAGATCCATGACACATGATCCAAATCTGAACCACGATCGGACATCAAAGATCCAAAAACGCACTAAATACCGGTTCCAATGGGATCGGATCCTGGTTAAGATCTACCCAATTTCATGACCTGGTCAGATAGGCCCCATTCCATGCCCTAAGGCATGACTTACTTGAAGTCTCTGACAGCTGCCCTTCGTTGCCAGTCACCTAACGTAGACCTTACTCCTTATATTTGATGTAGCATTAAATCGTAGGACCCATTCCCAAGAGTAGCTCTTTGACGACGAACCATAGTATGAGCCACGTGGCATACTCTTAAAGACAACTGACCGTATGGATGTTTGGGTCATCCATTGCCTTTCATACCAAAAATCAACCTGATTAATGATTTTTCTAACCTTTTTTTTAATCTGAAATTCTGAATAACCCAAATTCCCAAATAATGCTGAAAAATGGCACGGTTCAAAACAAGCTGTAGCTCACGCTTTCACAGCTGCCATCTGGGCCCACTATTTTTTTTTTCACTCGTTGCGACCCAAAAATATAACATGAAAAAGACTAATCCAACGGTTAGATATTATTAATCAGGGTTATTTTTATGGGTCAGAATGGATGTTTAGACCAAGGTTTAAAAAACTACCGTGTTATAACGAAAATAATGGCCGTTTTAACTGATACGTTATGGACTGTTAAAATGCCCAAAAAATAACGGCCGTTATTTTCTGGAAAATTTTGTGAAAAAATGGCCGTTATTTTTCAGTTATTTCAGCGCCATTTTTTTTCCATTTTCCCGTTGTTTCAGTTATTTCCGTTATTTTCTCATTATTTTCCATTTTTGGCCCTGAGCATTTTTTTCATTATAACGGAAAAATGGTAACGCCCCCAATCCGTTATACCGTTATAACGGTCCCCTTTAAACCTTGGTTTAGACCAAGTGTTAAAAGGGACCGTTATAATGGTACAATGGACTGGGTGCGTTACCATTTTTTCTGTTATAACAGCCGTTGTAACGAATCGTAAGGCTCAGCGGCAAAAATGGAAAACAAAGGGAAAATGGCGTTGGACTTCAAATTTTCAAAAACGGAAAAATAATGTATTTTTTTTCACAAAAATATTGAGATTCGTTATAACAAAAAAATAACAGCCATTATAACAGAAAAAATGACCGTTATTTTCTGGGAGTTTTAACGGTTCATAATGTAACGGGGGAGGTCCGAATCTGTTATAACGGCCACTGTATTTGTTATAACGGCCATTTTCTAAATCATGGTTTAGACTACTCATTTGGTTTTAATACTAAAAAAAATGGTTGGATTCACAGCTAGAATCATGTGCCTTAAAAAGTACTAAAATCTAATGGCCACAGATTACCAATCATGGTGATTTTTGGTGTGTATATCCACCAAGGTATTGGCTGAACTGGTCAGTAGGACCAGAGGACAGCGGCGAGTAACAAAAATGGTGCTAGCTTATGCTCTACAGCTTGTTACATCGCCACCCTATTTTTAATACGTAGGTCCACCTAAGGAGATGGCCAACCATCGTAAGGTAAGAGGTCTTTAATATATTATGAGCCACGTGGCTCATAATATAGACCGTCATCAAATATTTACTCCATTCCCAAAGTAACCTTCCCTTTGTCTTGGGTAAGGAGAAAACCTTCGCTCACACTTGTGTGTGAGCAAAGCCGCTCACACATCACAATATGAGCCACGGGGCAAACTCTTAGAGGTCGATGGCCGTATGGATGTTTGGCTAGTCCCTCTGTGGACTTGTAAACCAAAACTTAGCTTGATTAGTGATTTCTAAGCATTGGATTGGAGTCATTTGCATGGGTTGCTTATAACCGTAGAATTTAGAGCATTATTGACCATTATTTGCGGTACTAGATCCAAAGGTCTGACATAGCTAATCAGGCTGATTTTTGGTTTCAGGTCCGAAGAGGGACTGGCCTATCATCCATGCAGTCATCGTCCTCTAAGAGTGTGCCACGTGGCTCATATTGTGATGTGTGATCGGCTTTGCTCACGCACAGGTGTGAGCGAAGGTTTACTCTTGAGTAGGTAGCTAGTTTTTCCCTGCTATGATGTAACGTACAACCAAGGTGGACCCACTACCGCCAATGATTTTATTTGTCTCTTATTAACCTCTCCAAGACATTTGATTGGAGCTTATGTACCAGTAACTGTTATAGATGTAAACAACAGTTTGTAAGAAGGGTATTGAGCAGAACTTTGATGCCATGGCGCAATATGAGACACGTAGCACACTCTTAGATGACTCTAACCTGTATGGATGTTTGGCCAATCCCTAGATGGACCCAAAAACGAAAAATCAGTCCCATTAGTGATTTTTAAGCGTTGGATTGGAATTGTTTTCATGGGTTGATTTCAACCGGGGGTATTTGAGCATTAGTGATCATTGTTTGTGGTACAAAGATCCAAAGGTTTGAGAACACTAATCAAGATGATTTTTGGTTTATCCATCCACATAGGGATTGGAAAACCATCCATACGGTCAGAGTCCTCTAAGAAATTGCCACGTGTTCATATTACGCCCTGTCATCAAAATTTTACTCGTTTTATATTACACAGTTGTAAGCTGGCCCCTTCCCCAACCCAAAATGTCTGACACGTACCCCAATCCCTTAACCCAACCCGCGTTAAACCCTTGGTTAGTTGTAAAAAAGGGGTACTTGTCAGACATTTTGGGAGGGGGACTTCAAAGGGCCTGCTCATTTTTTCCCACCCTCGTAATGCTATGGCTCATTCCAGCATTTGTTGAGTCCTCAAAATCAACGGCTATAAATTACCAATCACTTCGATTTTTTGTGTTTGAATTCAGGATGGGCCCAATACCCAGGGTCAGTTGACCTGAAAAAGTGTGCTTCCTGACATTTTGGTAGAAGAAACATCCTCAGCCAACAATTATAACATAATTTACTCACCGCTGCCATCTGGGCCCACTTACGGCATGAATGGATACACACACACCGAAAATCACCTTGATTGATAATCTCTAACAATTAGATTTTTAAGGCGTGATTTTAGCCGTAGGATTAGCCATTTTACTCGGTACTAAAACCAATGTCTAAAAATATCAAACAAACTGATTTTTGGTACGAATGGGTGGGCTAAACATCCATGCCGTCAGTGGGCCCAGATGGTAGCGGTGAGTGACCAAAATGGTGCTGGCTGACGCCAAATGCTGAGCTACTGTTTCTTACATCGCGACTTGGTGATGTAACAAACTACAGTGGTTACGCTCCAAAAGCCTAAGCAAGCACCATTTTTGTTCCTGCTGCTGCGATGTAACAGGCTGTACCTCACGCTTTTGGCGTCACCCAACACCGTTCTCGTTACTCACCGCTGCCATCTGGGCTCACCGACCAAAAATCAGCTGGTTTGATAATTTTTAGCCGTTGGTTTTAGTACTGAACAAAATGATTGAATTAGACGGCTACACTCACGCCTTAAAATTTACTAAAATCTAGTGGTTAGATATTCCCAATCATGGTGATTTTTGGTATGTATATCCACCGTGTGCTGAACATCCATGCAGTCATTGGGCCCACCTACCACCAAAAAAACCTGATTGGGCCCACAACGGCTAGAAATTACCAATCAAGTTGATTTTTTAGGTGTGGATGTCCACCAAGGGATGGGCCAGACGTTCATATGGTCAGTGGGCCCAAGGATATAGTCCGAGAAATCCCACTCTGGAATCTGTGGATCATATATTATACTACTTTTTACAAGGAACATCAAGTCAACGATACCAGACGCAAGGGACGAAGGCATTACAAGGCCGTAGTGCACGCTTCCAACCAACAAGACCTTTTCTAAGTCAAAGATCAACCTCCGAGGATGATCAGAACCATCCATTCATGATAAACCAATAATCTGGCCAACTCTAGAATTAGACGTCTCTTTTTTACGTGGGTCCCCATAGAGAAGCCTCCAACCCCATTATTTGTGTGTGTACCACACGTACGGTTAAACGGCATGACAAAAACGACTAAAAGAGCCGTTCACGGGTGGGCCATGTGTGGGGTGAATCATAGTTAGTGCTCCTATGAAGCACCATCTAGTTGCTCGTAGTTGGTCAGCAAACACAAGGAATAGTTGACAAAGAGAAGGGCTATCTGGTCATTTCAATAAAAATTAATTTTACTATGTAATAAAAAAATATAATAAAAATTAAATAATAAAAATATTGAATTATCCTTCCAGTCTTCCACCAACCCAACCATCCATTCAATAAGAACAAGAGAGAGAGAGAGAGGAGAAGAGAGTGTGTAAATTTATCTTGTATAATTTAATGAACGATACAAAAGGAGAGAGATTGGGTGCAATCTAGTAAATCCCGGAAAACAAAGGGCAAAATCGTCACAAAGAAAATATCGTCGTCGTCCTCCTGGCCATCAAGGGTTGTAGTTGTTGTACCTCCCGAAATCTGCAAGCTTTCTCGATCTGTTCGCACAGAACGAAGCTGCTGTCGAGAGGCGTGGCTTGTTCGAAACCCTCCCAATCTCGCCGGAAGATCCAATCGCCGGTGGCGGTGCTTCCTTCTGATTCCAGTGGTTGTTAGGGCTCGCTCTAACCAACGGGCTCAAACAAAACGCCAATCCCGAAACGTTTCGGTTGTGTTGTGACGCTCCTCGTCGGCGGCACGGTGGTGCCGTCGTCGATTTCCGCCATCCAGGGGAGGATTCCACTGAGTTTCCACTCGGAGATGGGGATCCATCGTTGTGTTCGTAGTTTTCGTCTCTATAGGTAGGCGACATTCCCCGATTTCTCGTTCTCCATGGACGGTGGTTGGTTGGAGGAGCAGCCTCGTCAAGGGAGGATAACCTGGATTGCTTTTTCCGGCGACCGGGGATGAGAGAGGAGAACCAGGTAGAGGAGATCGGGGAAGACGAAGAAGAAGGCCTAGAAACCCTAGGATCTGGTTCGTGTTCGTCGGATCTGGAGGAGCGGAAAAGAGTAGAGAAGAGAGAGAACTTACTATGTTTCTTCTTGTTACGGGTAGTAGTAGATCCAACCTGCGGAGTGCTATAGAAACGTTGATCGTTGTGGTGATGATGGTGGTGCCAAGACGAATCGTCAGAGCGACGGCAGATATAAGGAGATACAGAACGAGGAAAAAGAAGAGGCGGAGGATGTAGATCAGATTTACGACGATCTTCCTCAGCTTGAGCTTGTTGACGAGCTTGAGCGGCGATAAGAGCGAAGAGGCGTTCACGAAGACAAGAAGCGCAGACGCCGATGCTGCTGCTGAGATCGGAGAGGTGTCGTTTACACTTCATTTAACCTTCAAAAAATTCTTCACCTTTCTCTGTTTCTCTCGTCCGCCATTATTTTGTTTCTGAGAGAATCGAGAGAGAGAGAGGGGTTTGTTTTGTGTACAGATTTCTCCGCCAAGAGTATTTGTTGTTGAGCTAATGGGAGTTTGTGGGAGATCTTTATTTAATTGAGAGAGAGGAGGAGAGGGGGGCGAGGGGAGTGGAGGGGGAGGGTCAAAGACCCAAAGCTGGGGGTGGGGGATTTATTAAATTGAAGGCACGCGGTTTAAAAATGAAACCTCCGTAGTGCTACTGCTATTTAGTATTTACTTCTCTCTCTCTCTCTCTCTCTCTCTCTCCTCCACTCGGTATGTGAGAAATTTTGTCTGTGTATTTTTTTTGTGGGTCGGGCGCTCCAGTTACCGCCCTAAAATGACAGGCTCTGGTTACAGGGCACAATATGAGCTACGTGGCATACTCTTAGAGGTCTCTGACCGTATGGTTGTTTGGAAAATTCCTTGGTGGACCTACAAACCAAAAATCAGCCTGATTAGTGATTTCTAGGCGTTGGATCTTTGTACCTCAATTACTGCTCAAATTCCCACAGTTGAGATTAACACATGAAAATAAGTCTAATCCAACGCCTATAAATCACTAATCAGGCTGATTTTTGTTTTATCGGTCCACTTAGGGATTGGACAAACATCCATACGGTCAGAGTCCTCTAAGCGTGTGCCACGTGGCTCATAGACTGATATTTTGGCGCTACCTGGGGGGGGACAAATCTAGTATGCAACAGTTTACATACTCAAAGGTATGCAAACATTGTATCCACCATTAAATGCTCCTTGAAAAACGTGTTTTTAATTTATAAATTTTTTTTTTTCAAAACGTTGAAATAACACATTTTTCAAGGAACATCCAACAGTACTGAAACGTTTACATACTTAAAAGTATGTAAATTATTGCATACTAGATTTGTCCGCTAACTTGAGCCCAACCTTTATTTTATTTTATTTTATTTTTTTTCCGGTGGAACCACCTAGCACACTCTTTAGGGTCCACTGACCCATGAATGATTAGCCCACAAATTGATCAAAGAGTAGAACTTTGCTGACCGTTAGTGGTCAGCATAGTTGCTGACCGACTATAATTTGGGCCACGTGGCTTATTTTTTAGAAATTTCTTCTCACCGTATGGATGTTTGGCCCAACCCTATATAGACAAACAGACTGAAAATTAGCTTGATTAGTGGTTTCTCAACGTTAGATAGGAGTCGTTTTCATGCGTTGATTGTCTTAACCGTCGATTTTCAGCATTATTGAGCATTATTTGGGGTACATTTGACTGTATGGATATTTGGCCAATCCATAGGTGGACCTGCAAACTAAAAATCAGCCTGATTAGTGATTTCAAACCTTTGGATCTTGTACTCCAAATAATGCTCAAATTCCCACGGTTCAAATCAACCAATGAAAATAACTCCAATCCAACTCTTAGGAATCACGAATCAGGTTGATTTTGGTTCGTTGGTCCACCTACGTTGTGGCCAAACCGTCTAAAAATATGCCACGTGGCTCATATTGTGACTGATGGTCAGGCACGTTTTACTCAAAATATTCCCACACAGGATGTAACGCAATTTTGTAGGGGTAGTTCAATGGCCCCACAACACTTACTGCATGTTATCTAAATGGGCCTGGGCCTTAACTCTAGATTTGGAATTTGGTTTGGGCTTTATCTTTTAGGTTTGTTTGGGTGTGCAAGAATTACCCAGCCAAGGATGAGTCCGAACCCTAAACAGCACAAGACCCATATATTGAAGGATAAGGCCCTTTACTGGATTAGGTCTGGCCAGATCAGCTCTAATACTGCACACAAACACCCTTAAGTTCGTTAACATGGGATTAGTGTTTGGACTCGTAAGGAAATTGAAAGTCAAAATGAGGTTTTTCCTATAAGTGTTTCTAACAACAATAACGGCCGTTATAACAGATCCAGACCTCTCCCGTTACATTATGCACCATTTTTAACTCTCAGAAAATAACGGCCATTATTTTCTGAATCAGAATTGTTAAAAAAAGTCCATTATTCTGTTATAGAATTTATTGAAAATTTTAGCGCCGGTTTTTCTGTTATTTTCCTTTACTTTCCCCTATTTGCCCCTGTGAGTTACAATCCGTTATAACGGAAAAAACGGTAACGCCCCGAGTCCGTTATACCGTTACAACGGCGCCTTTTAAACCTTGTTATGGCTCACTGTAGCAGAGTAGAAAGAGCATTCAAACCAATGGTTGTGTAATCATTAGACCTTTTAATTAAACAGAGTATTTACTTTGACCACCCATTGTGCCCAATTTTTAAATTTTGGAAATTTGTAGAAACCCCCTTTTACTCTAATGTACTTGTCGATAAGCCCTTTATTATTTTGATTTGTCCCGAATCCTCCCTACGTCGACATGCCGTAGATAGCGAGGACGGGATAAATTCCACCCGAATGGTAGTCGGCCATAAACGTCGTTTCTATGATGATTTCGTTAACGTTGTCGATCCACCGTACTTCTGAAGGGTATTTAAAAAAATAATTAATACAAGATTATTTATAAGTAAATCAAAATAAAAAATAAAAAATAAAAAAGGGTTTTACTCCAACAACAACATAGACTTTGAGAAATTTTCAACTTCTAATCCACTTTTCATGGGTTAAAAATGTCAAAATGAAATGATTTTATGGAGACTAGGAGGCGACATATGCGTTGCTGGTGAGTGATTGTAGGGGCGTCTTTGGAAGAAGTGGCGCACTATTAGAGACCATGGACCGAATGGATGTTTGGCCCAACCCTAACTGGACCTACATTAAAAAAAAATCAGTCTGATTAGTGATATCTAAGCATTTAATTGAGTCGTTTTCATGGGTTTATTTTTAACCGTAGAATTTGAGCATTATTTGGACTACAAAAAATCCAAAGGTTTAAAATCACTAATCAAGCTGGTTTTTGGTATGTAGGTACACCTAGGGATGTACCAAACATCCATATGGTCAGTGTTCTCTAAGATTGTGCCACGTGTTTCATATTGGTCAAGTGTAATGGACTCACAAGATTATTTATAAGTAGATATTAACAGACTTTCAGACATTTTCAACTTCTAATCCACTTTTCATTGGTTAAAATGTCAAAATGAAATGATTTTATGGAGATAACCCAACCAACAAAAAAAAAAAATCTGCTCTTACCTCATCTCCATGTGGGCCCCACGACGGCGTGTCAAATATCTCGACCACACGAAAATTTATTAATTTAATCACCTAATTAAGAATTACTCTAAATCATGTAAACAAAAATGAAAACCCTAAAATCGAATAAACACGAAAATTAAACTGATAAGATTTGTTAATTAAATTAAGTACGAAAATGATGGATAGATATAGAACTTAAACCATGGTTTAAAAAACGGCCGTTATAACGGATTCGGACGTCCCCCATTACGTTATGTACTGTTAAAACGCTCAGAAAATAACGGCCATTATTTTTCTTTTTTTAAAAATTTGAATTTCAGCGCCATATTTTCCATTTTTTTTTCATTTTTGCCCCTGAGGTTAGAATTCGTTATAACGGCCGTTATAACGGACCCATTTAAACCTTGACCTAAACAACCATGTTTTAATGATGGCTATGGCCATTGACTATAGCCACAGGCACTAAGGGTTAGAAATTTCAATCAAGTCGACAAGGTCAACTTATGGATATATGATGTAAGTGAAAACAACTACACAAACAAGTATTCTTCTATAAGTTATCTACCAAAAATATATTATTATTATTTAACAAATTAAATATTATATATTAATTATGAATATATTATGGATAATTTATTTTTATAAAATATACGAAGTCGGGTGTTTGGTTACAAAACTAAGATTGCATGGTGGCATCTTAGTCGGGTATGACATAATATTGCGTTCAAGTCAATCTCGGTTGTAGAAAATTGGAATAATTGTTGTTTACGGTCTTGTATGGTGATCACCGCTTTTTCTTATAAATATGATTTGTATGTGTTAAGAGTTAAGACCCAAACCAATACATCAAAAGTACCTAGGTGATAGAGGTGCTGAAAGTTTAGGTCTTAACCTCTAGGATCGTAACATTCAACCACGCTTCCAAGGCCAACGTCCACGGTGGCTCACTCTCATGCGGCTTTTATTCCGGTACCCATATTTTCTCACTTTTTGTAAGCGAGTCCCCAGTATTTTTTTGGTACCCCTATTTTCTCTTTTTTGAGCGAGCCCCCAAGTCGCCCCTCCCATGACTTGAACCTATAACGTGAGGTTAGCTCTGATACCAAATGTTAAGACCCAAACCAATACACCAAAAACACCTAGATGATATTCTAATTTGAATCTGACGGATATTCTAAATCAATATTCGAATTTGAATCTAGTTAATATCTGATTCGTCCAATTAGTAAATCGGCTCTGACACCCATAAGCAAGATTTGTTTCTAGAGTTTCTTAGGAGTAACACCGGCATGTCTGCCTTCCTATCTTTCTTCTTTCTTCCTTCTTCTTCGAGAATAGAAAATAAAATTAGCTTGCCAATTATTTTTCAATAAAAGAGAATATAATTTCTATTATTAATTTATAGGAATATAATGAATTCACGATACCGACAGGTGAATTTCGCATACTAGGCATTTTTTGTTCTTTTTTTTTTTTTTTTTTTAATATGTAGACCGCTTTAGAAGAAAAGAGGAAATCTTGTCCCACGTATTTAACTCATGCTTGACACTATCACTTTCCCATAGGCCAGTATATAACAAGTGACAATGGTTGTCTCCCCACTTATACCCCATCTTATAGGCTTCAATAAATAAGGGTTGAGATTTTATCCCCTAACTGGACGGTAGATCTCAGCCACTCACACCCAATTTTGACAAATGCTTTGTCGGGGAGTGCCGTGGGCATGGGCCACCCACTAGCATATATATATATATATATATGTAAAGTTGTTTAATAACTTACGTAACGTTTTCTTTTCATCTCTTTGTACAGAAAAATGAGGTAAGCCGGATTACGAAATGGGCTGGGTCCCATTCGGATCATTGGATGGACCCGGCTTGGTTGAATGCCATCTGACTAAGGGCGCCTCGGGCAGGCGACTGGTAAACGGAAGTCCGAAATAACCAACTCATCAATGAAGACTATTCATCACTATGGGCACCTTCTGCATGGGTTCAACCCCGAACCGTTTTTTGCTCCAGCGGTTGGGTTGGTTTACCTGGTGATCCGATCCATCACTTATCTAAACTTGTAAGGTCCAGCTTCCATAAGTTTTGGTGGGTCAGGCTTTGGATTTGATATTACAGCCCATTTTATGAGGTTGATCAATTTTGGGAGGCAGTGTGTAGACTGGACGAGGCTCATAAAATTTTGTTGATCCACGTGGCACATTTTTAGAGGAAGATGACCGCTCGGATGTTTGGCCAATCCGTAAGTGGACCTACAAATCAAAAATCAACCTGATTAGTGATTTCTAAGCGTTTGATTGGAGTCATTTTTATGGGTTGATTTTAACGATGGGAATTTTAGCTTTTTTTTTTACCATTATTTGGGTACAAGGATCGAAAGGTTTGAAATCACTAATCAGGTTGATTTTTAGTTGGTAGGCCTATCAAGGGATTAAACAAACATCCATACGGTCCGCATCCTCTAAAACTGTGCCACGTGGCTCGTATTGTGGGCGATCATCATAGGCAGTTAGCGAATGTTTAGGCATGGGATCAGATGGCCCACCAACCCACACAAATCCTTGTATCAACTCTAGGATGGGACACAAATATATCAAGAGCAAAACTGACTATGGAAAGGAGTGCTATTAACTAAGAATTGGATCATCGGACGGTTGAGATTGGTGGGTGACCTACCTTGATTGCTTGTGATTGGACCGATGATCTCAAATAGATTAATAGCACCATGTGATTGAGTTAGGGGTTGACTCATATTACAAAGATTTCTTCTGTGATGAAAAAATTGATTATGTGGTCAATTTGATGTTTCCATCAGATGATTAACCTGAACTGCATCTGGTGATGCACACATTTACCGTATATACGAGTTTCACACAGTAATAACCACTTTGGTTCACGTCGCTGTCTCTGTCCTCGGTAACGAGAAGAAAACAACAAACAAACCGGAGTTTATGTCGGAAATTATTAGATGACAAATATGCCCCCGAAATATTTAAAATCTAATTGGGTGTATTACATAGAGCGGCGGACTACCAAAACTCATGTTGGTTGGATGGATCCAAGCCACCAATTTCTTACACTCAGTGATGTGATCCAAATAGAGATCATGTTGACAATCCAACCACACAATGAGTTTACCATATCATGGAGACCATCCTCGTAAAAACATTAGTCCATTCCAACATTCGTAACCTGATGAAAATTGGGATTTTAATTTAAAAAATCCACGATGATCATCGTGATGAGGAAAAAGTTCAATCTGTATGGTTGGATTGTTCAACATGATCTCCATGTGAGCCCCACCACCAAAATGTATGAATAGGATGTAAGATTGACTCAAGATTGAATATCCATACCAAGGTTTAAAAGGGAGCGTTATAACAATATAACGGACTTGGGGCATTACCTTTTTTCCGTTATAACGGATTGTAACTCACAGAGGCAAAAATGAAAAAAAAGGAAAAAAAACGCCGCTAAAATTCAAAATTTCAATAACAGAAAAATAATAGTAAATAACGGGTGTATTTTACCCGTCGTTATAACGGAAAATAACAGCTGAGTGATAAAACGGTATAGAACATAACGGGGGAGGTCCGAATCCGTTATAACCGCCATTATTTTTGTTATAACAGCTGTTTTTAAACCATGATCCATACTACACTGAAATTTAGATGAGTGGCAGTGGTCGGGTTCGGCATGGGTTGATGTAATACTAAACCCGACTCAAGTTTAATTAAACATAGCCAACCTGGGAGCAACTCGGATCCTACCCGGATGTCTGAAAACGGACCCATCATAACGCCATGTGCCCATCCCTAATCAGGGAAACCCCCTCAAAATTGTCTTATTAGACTCCTAATCATTCATGCTTTCAAATATGAATCCGTTGGATGCGGTCTTATTTATTTCTTAATGATTATTTTACTCTACTAATTAAATCAATTAATATTGAAAAGTCATAACCAAATGATTAAAATAAATATGTTTTTTTTTCAACATTATATGTGAAAGAGTAAGTGGTAGATGATTGAATTCGACGGCAATGAGCGGGGGGACACATGGCCGCTTAATTTCTCTAAATAAAATATTATTATTTATTACAATATTATTAGCCCGTTGTAATTCTAGAATTACGATAAATTAATTCGCTTAATTGTTGAAATTCTATTTTATTTTTTCAATTTAAATTATATTTCCATCTTTTTTTTCTCATAATATATTAATCTAGCTGTTATATTTTTATTTTATTTTTTTATAGTAATTTTTTTTTATAATTTAAAATTAAACAAAGTTTAAATGAAATAACTAGATTGTTGATGCCGTCATTGGACGAGTTCGTAATGGAAACCGTCGTTAGAGGGTAGACTCAGGATCAAGTCCTGCAAGTCCTTCCAATGCGACATGTTGCGGTCCATTTGAACCGCCTTTTCTTAACTACCGCAATAAAATAAATAAATATATGAATAATTTTTTTTAAATCCTTAAAGTCACAATAGCAGCATCATATGTGGATGACGGTCACCTCAGAAATCACGGCTGTGACCAAGCCGTCTAGTTTGCATTTTCCGAGGTCAATGCCGACAAATACGATGGCGCGCACCGTGCTACGGTGAATTTTACCCCTAAAGAAATGGTTAATGTGTCGAGAATAATTATCAATAATCGTCGAAGGCCGAAACAGTGCGAGAGAAAAATGGCGTGCTACAGTTCAAAGTCTCGGCCCATCTTAGTCTGGAGCGGGATCGGACCCCACCGATCCGATCCAAACCAGGTTCTGTCTCGCCCTGAGAGCACTGTTTTTGAAAAAATATGTATTTTTGGACAACCTGCCATTTTTGCCACATGAGGGGATGATGTGGCCAATCTTGATTGCCAATGTAGAGCCTTTGAATTGAACACATCAATAATGCCCTTGTACACATCAGGACCATAGAGCCAGCTTGGCAGCCTGGAGTTGGCTAGCAATGATGTGGGTTTCAGACACCCACCTAAAGAACAAATTTTGATGAGGGAGGTCTACCATCAACGTTGATGAGGGATGATAGTGTGGGCCATGTGGCACAGTCTTAGAGACTACTGACTGTATAGATGTTTGGCCCATCGCTAGGTAGATTTACATGCCAGAAATCAACCTGATTAGTGATTTGTAACCTTTGGATATGTGTACCCCAAATAATGCTCGAAATCCACGGTTAAAAATAAACCATTGAAAAGACTCTAATCCAACGGATAGAAGTTATTAATTAGGTTGAATTTTGGTATGTACGTCCAGCTAGTGGTGGCCAAACATATTATTGTCGTTTCTAACCATATACCATGGAGATCAAACATGTCTCTAACCGTATTCCAAATGGCGTTAGTTGTTCCTACCATGGTTTTAAAAACCTCCGTTTAATGGTAACGCCCCAAGCCCGTTTCCGTTAAAACTGTTTAAACATGTTTTGATGCTTTAAATTAAACGGCCATTTTTTTTTTGTTTTAACGGCCGTTAAATTTTGATTTTTTTGGAAAAAACAGTCGTTAAATCCGTTTAATTCCATGTTATTTTTAATTTTTAAATTTCAAAATTCAAAATCTGAATTTCAGTGCCATTTTTCCGTTAAATTCCATTAAATATTTTTTTCTTTTTTTTTTCATTTTTGCCCTGGCCGTTTCAATATGTTTAAATGGCCATTTAAACGGTAACACCCCAGTCTGTTAAACCGTTAAAACAGCCTCCTTTAAACCTTGGTTCTTACATCCGAGAAGAGATGACTTTGAATAATTTTTAAAGAAAGAAAAATATTATTGTTGTTTCATAGTTTGGTTCCTATTTCCTTTCTTAATTCAGTAATGTTTCGAAACTCCAGTTTAGTCAAAACTCTTCTTGACTCAAGCAGCACAATAGTATAAAATATAAAGAATACTAAATAAAGAGTTTCTCTAAGAAAAACTCTCAACTACCAAACAAAGTTATCTCCCAATTTAATATTGGAGAAGAACGAAACTTGGATGTTATTGAAGTGCAAAGCCGAACAGCTACCAATCCAACAACTTGGATGACCCACCATGTATTGCACCTCTCAATACGGAGAGAGTAAATATTGTTCAGAAATGGGATGCTTCTCAACTATTATAATGAGGCTCACCCCTTTAGCCATGAGCTGACCGTTTTAGCTGTCAGCGATTTGTCTTCGGTCGAGCATATGTGGGTTGGCTATTGGATCATGCAGAGTCCATTCTACATGGATCTAGGGGGGTTTCTGGAGGCAAATACATTCTAGTTCCTCAACTTTTGTCTCTGCACGAGTCCAGGGGCCATAACCTTTTTCTTACCGCTTCGTTCGTGATTTTTTTTTTAATTTTTTAATATTAAAAGAAATATTAAATTAAATCATAAAGGAAATTATTTTTTTAGATAGGCTATCAAAAACTTTTTTACGCGTGACCCACCATTTTGTGCCATAGGAGGGTTGATATGTCGAATCCAAGCCATCTAACTGATAGAGAACCCTATGGATTGAACACCTCAACAAATGCCCTTGTCCACATCAAACCCGTATCCCACCATGTATTGTACCTCTCAATAAGGATAGCGTAAATATTGTTTGGAAATGGAATGCTTCTCAACTATTATAACGAAGCTCACCCCTTCAGCGCGAAACCAAGGTCTATAAGGGATGTTAACGGGCTAGAGGCGTTACCATTTTTTCCGTTATAATGGATTGTAACGCATAGGGGCAAAAATGGAATATAATTACGCTAAAATTCAAAATTTCAATAAAATTCATAATGTAAAAAAGCAAAAAATAATGGACTTTTTTTTAACTTTTTCAGAAAGTAACGGTCGTTTTAACGAAAATACGGTAAATAGCAGCCGTTATTTTCTGAGCGTTAAAACAGTATATAATGTATCGGGGGAGGTCCAAATCCGTAATAATGGCCATTTTTTATACCATGGTGAAAACATCTATTAAAGTTGAACCCAAGTGAAGGTCTTTTAGTCCTTTTGCATTTTACTTTCTAAAATTATTTAATTTAGGTAAATGGGTTGCAAGGATTATTTGACTTCTAAAATGGGCACTTACGTGTAATACGCCTAACCCCATTTCTCCGATTGCAGGATAATAATGCTTACCTTGTATAATTTTCATTTTTCTTTTTGGTGGTTGGTAAGATATGTGGTTTTGGCCACATCCAACAAATTATATTAAGGGTCTCTTTTGGTACGTGAGAAAAAGAGTTCCGATGGCGAATATTTAGCCAGGCGAATATTTAGCCAGGCGAATATTATCTTGGCTAAATATTTGCTCATATCAATATTGAACAATGTTTGGTATGTGTATGAGCTAGCTCACTTCAGCTTACTTCATTTTCTTTCAATTTGAGTGGGTCCCACATATCACAGAAAGTCAAAAATAGGTTGGGCGAGTGTGGGAACTACATATTACATCAAAGGATAAAAAAAAAAATTCATTTTTATCTTTTTTATATATTAAAAAATTAATTTTTATTGAAAATAGTGATTTTTCGACGAGAAAATAAAATTTTCTCACCAAGGCATAATCGGCGTGAAAATATTTTTCCGCTGCGGAGGGCAAATATGTGGGCCCGGCTAAATATTTGCCGATGGTGAGTGGCTGCCAAATGCAGCGGGCGAATATTAGTGCGGCTAAATATTTTATTCGCCCGCCACGGTGTGTTACTGAACAGGCCCTAAGAGAAAAATTTACAATCTTCTGTACAAATTTGTTCTTGTCGGAAGGAATGCTAGTCCTTGCGCGTGTAGGAAAAAAAAAATTCCTATACACCCTTTATGCTGGACGCATATACATATGTAAGAGTATTTTGGTAAAGAAGCTCATATTTGCACACCCCATTTCCTATCTCGGTGGACTCCCAGTGGAGCACACCCCAAAAAAAGACAGATCTCTCTAAAACTTGGTTGACCAGTGACCATCACTGACCGCCCCACAAAATGAGCCACATGGCACATTTTTAGAGGACACTGACCGTGTAGAGGTTTGGCCAATCTCTAGGTGGACCTACAAACCAAAATTCAACTTGATTAGTGATTTCCAAGCATTGAATGGGGCCATTTTCATGGGTTGAATTAACTGTGGGAATTTGAGCGTTATCAACCATTATTTGGGGTACAAGATCGAAAGGTTGAAAATCACTAATCAGGCTGATTTTTTGTTTGTAGGTCCACCTAGGGATTGGCCAAACATCCATACGGTTAGTGTCCTATAAAATATGCCACGTGGCTCATTTTGTGAGCCGTCACCGGTCAGCCAAGTTTTAGAGAGAGATCTCTCTTTTTGGGGCGTGCCCCGATGGTGAACAGAGAGAAACTGCAGTCACAGACGATTTGTCGATTCTCATAATTAAAAGTCACCTTAGGGCCGCTAAATGTCGAAACCTAAAATTCAAAGCCAACTTTATATCCGAGAAGAACACGAAAATACGACGTCGACAAAGTCCGAGATGGGTCGAATACTCGGAACCAGACTGGACAAGACTTATCATTCATAAATCAGATCTAAGGGTACTTGAAATCATATATTGGTGTGTTGTCTTCTTCGTAATTTACATAAATGTTGCTTGACAATGATATCTAATGAAATACGGTTCGAAGGATCGTCTTCGTAACGACATGTTTGGCCTATAGAATGTTAGGACCAGTCTGAACGGGCACGGGATGTTTGAATAGTGCAAATGGGAAGGATAAGAAGACATTGATTGCGAAAAAACAATAGCACGGATTATGAGCCGCAAAACCGGTACATTTCAACCACGGATTCTATTCGAAAATAAGACTTTTATATCCGAATCCGTTATAACGGCCGTTTTTTAAACCATGGTTGTGACTATGGACGGCTCGATGTCTAATCACCATTCTTTTGGGTTGAGCCGAAGCATACGAGCCCATTTGTGTTTGGAGCCTTAAAATTCAAAGGCGAGTACGATTAATGGGTTTGTAAGTACAGTACAAAATGGCCCGCCGCTGGACTAAAAAAATCAAACCAAACAATAAGCTCAGATGACCACAAAGAAGACGACGGAGTCCAATGAGGTGGGAGCACCAGCCATCTATAATGGACGGAATAGTCGGAACCAGTAACCATGGTTTAAAAAACGGTTGTTATAACGAAAATAATGACCATTATAATGGTGACGCCCAAACCCCATTATAACGGAAATAATCACCGTTATTTTGAAGAAAAAGAAGTAATAGAATATTTATTTGACATTTTTTTACTCGGACGTGACTGATGTGACCCCATTATAACAGTCATAATTGTAATGTTAAGGGTCCGTTATACTGTTATAATGGAGCATTGAACACACTTAGGCCCTGCTTGTTTGCAGCACTGGGATGCATTTTGCACTCTGATGCAAATCTGGTAAGTTAAATTGCAATCACTCACCACATTTTTCGGGCTGCACATGCTTGCATCCATTTTCTTAAAGATTTTGCAAGGGCTTGGCAACCATGTGAACGCCAGCTCATTTTGCACGCCCCCAACCAATCACATGTGATCCCAAAACTGTGGCAAGTGAGTGCATTGCATCCGATTTGCATTGAACCAAGCAGGGTCTTAAGTAGAGTCAAATGCAACCAACCAAATCCGACAAAAAAAAAACTAATAAAAACAAAGATAAGTGTGGGTGGGAACAATTGACCTTCAGACCTTCCTTCCACCATTTAGTTTGGAGTCTTGTCCCTTCACTATTCAATGATGCTGCTCAAAAAGCGCCCCCAACACCAATAAAGTTGCACAACGTGTAACTTGGAAAACTAAGAAATCTTGCCGAACAGTTTTCCTTCTTTTTTCAAATATGTTTGTTTTTCAAAGAAAAATAAATGAATTCTAGAACTTGTGGTTTCTAGAAATTTAGATTCTACGAATTAAAATTTCTCTGTGTTTAATTGTATCATGGAATTTGCAAATGAATTCCAATATAAATGCTTGGATTTCTAGAAGAGTTGAAGTTTCTCACATAATTACGCAAATGCGTAGATCTATGTGCCATTCATGCTACTGATCTTGTTAATTAGGATCAAATTTTATGCTTTTTCTTGGTATTTTCTTTTTAAATTTTTGTACTTTTGATAAAAATAAAATATAATATAATATTTTTTATAATTTACATACTTTATGTAAATTTTATAGATTTATGCGTCATTCATGCTACTGATCTTGTTAGCTAATGTAATTATTAAAATTATATGCTTTTTCTTGTCTTTTTATTTAAAAATAAGAATATAATATATATATTTATATAATTTAGATATTGGTAAAATATAAAAAAAAAAAATTTAATTTTGAGTTTTAATATTTTTATGAAATTATCTCTTTTATTAAAATTTAATGAACTTTTTAAAGAATATATAATTTCATTTCATTTTTGGTAATTTTTAAAATTTTATGGTTTTTATTAAGTTTATAACAACGGAAAATTGCAGAAAAGAAAATAAACTTTAATTTATTTACAAAAAAGAATACAACTTTTCGCAAATCCCAAAAAAGAAAACGAAGAATACAACTTTCAAAGGGCGTTTCGTCTGCTGTCAGTCCAATCAGTCATCGACTGACTAACGAATGACTGATGGCTGACACGTCTGACAAACACCCTTTTAAAGGGCGTTTATTCTTGAGAAGTTTTAAAAAACGTCCCATAATTCCTCAACTTCTAAACCAATCTATGAATATCGGAATGATCTGAATTTTTGTGAGGATGATCTCCTCACCGTAGAGATCATCCTCACCAAAAATCAGCCATTGATTCATCTTCTGGGTACGCCAAAATGGGCGTAAAAATTGGGGTATCAAAAAACGCCATTTAAAATAACGTCTGTCAGGTTGTCAGATGTCGGACTGACACTGACAGACGTTTTTCAAAAAGGCGTTTATTAGTGAAAAACGCCATTTAAAAGGGAGTTTGTCAGAAAAAACGCCCTTTTAAAGGGCGTTTTTTTAATAAACATGTGCCACGTCATGAAACGCCCTTTTAAAGAGCGTTTCGTTTTCTTTTTTGGGATTTGCGAAAACTTGTATTCTTTTTTGTAAATGAATTAAAGTTGGTTTTCTTTTCCGCAATTTTCCGTTATAACAATTTTATTTAATATTTATGAATTTAATAATTGATAAAAAAATATTTATTATTTGTTCAAAACATCTCATTTCATTTCACACGGTTTTGGATTGTATCAGTTGATCCGGATCTGTATACTTAAAATGTCCCACTCGGAAATGAGATTCTAGGAATTTGAAGTTTCTCCCATGGTTTTAAAAATAGCCGTTTAAACGGTAATCATGTGACCTTAATTAGTCCTATAACATTATATTAGGCCCTCGGCGATATTTTATGAAATTGTGGATGATGGTAATTAGGGCTGTAAATTTGTACCCGTTTAACTGAATTCAAATTGGAAAATAAAAAAGAGTTGGAACCAGAACTGGACGAATAATAACAGTTCCAGTTTTGGGTAGTTTGATTTAGAATCGAACCAGAACCAATATATAAATATAGTGTTAAATTTGTCATATTATCAAGATTAATTGGAACTTATATACCCAAAACTGACCAGAATCAAATAATCGGTTCTTATTCTGGATCCATCATTTTGAGAATCGGAACCGATAGGAATCAAAACTGATAAGAACCGATAATATAATCGGTTCCTATTATGGGTACCTTAGGTACTGAACTAGAATCGACCGGTTGATATCCTTAATGATGGCGGGAACGACATAAAATGCAGTGGTTGCATTGTCCGAATCGATGAACATGTACCCCTTGGTAGTTTGAAGTACAATTTCTAGAAAAAGTTTTCGTCGATTATTCAGTAAAACGAAGGAACGAAGAAACATGTTAATGGTGATCAGAGATAAAATGCAGTCACGGACGATTTGTCGATTCTCATAATTAAAAGTCATCGTAGGACCGCTAAATGTCGAAACTTAAAATTCAAAGCCGACTTTATATCCGAGAAGAACACGAAAACTACGACATCGACAAAGTCCGAGATGGGTCGAATACTCGGAACCAGACTGGACATGACTTATCATTCATAAATCAGATCTAAGGGTACTTGAAATCATATATTGGTGTGTTGTCTTCTTCGTAATTTACATAAATGTTGCTTGACAATGATATCTAATGAAATACGGTTCGAAGAATCGTCTTTGTAACGACATGTTTGGCCTCTAGAATGTTAGGACCGGTTTGAACGGGCACGCGATGTTTGAATAGTGCAAATGGGAAGGATAAGAAGACATTGATTGCGAAAAAACAAGCACGGATTATGAGCCGGGACACGGGTACACTTCAACCACGGATTCTATTCGAAAATAGGACGTTTTTAGGTCCATCCGAATTGGGTCCTTGGTTTTTTTTTTTTTGAGCTGGAAACGGGTACACTTCAACCACGGATTCTATTCGAAAACAGGACGTTTTTAGGTCCATCCGAATTGGGTCCTTGGTTTTTTTTTTTTTTTTTTAAATCAATTTGGCCGTTGAGGCTGTTCGTTTGGTGTCATTATGTGGGATGTCTATGAGCTTAAACTTTGATGATGATACACATGGGTGTGTTTGGATGCTCGGATTTCGCGCCCTACCCTTGTACCAGGTTGATGGAAAACCCTTATTCATTAGAGTTATCCTTAACTATGAAAACACCGCAAAGCATACAAAATGAGGGGAGTCAAAACATAAACTGAAATTTCTTACTCAGTTTAGGTTTGAACAAGCTAGAGCTAACCCCATGTAGAGCAAACACACCCTTTGGTTCTTTTGGGTGAAGTATCAACATTTAACTGCTTTGAATATTTTATGAGATAGGGTTGGCAATGGATCGGGTTAGAGTCGGATTGGTACTGATCTGGTACCAATATCCAATAAAAAATCCTATCGATCCAGACTCGATTAGGTCAATAAAATTCAGTTCCGGAACCAATCCGATATGATTAGATTAATTCTAAGTCTGATCTAATCCTATACGTGATAAGAACATGGTCGATCCGGTACCGATCCGACATACCACTAAGAAGATAGGCCTGCAGAGGAATTCCTTTGGCTCCCATGGCCCCATAATAGATGTTGAGCATGCAATCGCCGACGTTTATAATGTAGAAGTCCGCAATTCGCTGAATTATTCGTGAATTTTATGAGTTACTTGAAAATGAATTATTCAGCAATCCAATTAAAAGATTCCGAATGGTTAGCAAATTTATTGGACTTGGCCGAATAACTCTCGATTCATTCTAGAGAGCGGCACGTGATGCCAGAAGGGGAGTCGTGAGGAGTAGTTGACGCACGCTGACGTGTTCAGGTGGGAAAAGACTACAAGAACCCTGTAATACAACTAAATGCAAAAATTTAAAAAAGAAAAAAGAAAAAAGGGACGCTTTTCTAAAAATTGTGTAAAGACTAAAGTATCCCATATTTAATATATTCTACTTATTAAAGACAGAAGTAATTAAAGAAATGAACTAATGAAAAGATGGACATTCTGAGAATTTTAGAGGTACCGTGACTAACGCAAGAACCCCCTTCGTTCTTTAGAACCTCAGAAGCCAGTTATTGGCTTTGGGGTTTGTTTTTAGCCAATGGGTAGATGACAGTAGGGGTGGTTGTCAATATGGATGGTTCTTCGTCTAATCACCACTCATTTTGGTTGATCCCAAGCGTACATCTGGTTTGAAGTCAGCCCAATTTATGTATGGGACCTTAAAATTCAAACGCGAGTATGTTCAATGGGTTTGTAATTAAGTACAGTACAAAGTGGTCCACCACAAGACTGAAAAATCAAACCAAACAATAAGCACAAATGACCACAAAGAAGATGATGAAATCTGAAGATGTGTGGACACTAACTATCTGTAATGGATCGAATACTCGGAACCAATAACCATGGTTTTAAAAATGGTCGTTATAACAAAAGTAATGGTCATTATAATGGTAACGACCCAACCCTGTCACGTTTTTTCCCCATTATGACGCCCAATACCAAAAAAATGTGAGCACAATTTTTATTAGTATTATTTTTATTTTAAAAAGTAATAAAATAATAATGTTTTGACATTTTCTTGATGTAATCCCATTATAATGGTCATAACAGTAATGTTAAGGGACCGTTTATATATACTGTTACAATTGTCGGTAACTTGTGTTGTTTGCCCTGCGGAACATTACGGTCTTGGAATTTTATTGAACAACCCAGTTAAGTCGAGAGTCAAATGCAAAAATTGCAAGCACTTTTTTTATTTGGTCAAATTTTCAAATTAATTTTCGAACGAAAAACCTGAATTATATTCAAACTTTTCTCTTCCATATTTTTGTCTTACGCTGAATTGCTAGAACTAGCCAAAACAAGCATTTTGAACCTCAGAAGCCAGTTATTGGCTTGGAGTTTGTTTTTGGCCAATGGGTAGATGACATTAGGGTCTCCATGGTTGTCACTATGGATGGTTCTTCGTCTAATCACCACTCATTTTGGTTGAGCCCAAGCATATTTCTGGTGTGAAGTCAGCCCCATTTATGTATGGGGCCTTAAAATTCAAACGCGAGTATAATCAATGGGTTTGTAAGTAAAGTACAAAGTGGCCCACCACGAGACTGAAAAATCAAACCAAACAATAAGCACAAATGACCACAAAGAAGATGACAAAATCTGAAGATTTGTGAACACCAGCCATCTGTAATGGATCGAATACTCGGAACCAGTAACCATGGTTTTAAAAATGGTCGTTATAACAAAAGTAATGGCCATTATAATGGTAACGACCCAACCCTGTCACGTTTTTTTCCCATTATGACGCCCAATACCAAAAAAATGTGAACACAATTTTTATTAATATTATTTTTATTTTAAAAAGTAATAAAATAATAATATTTTGACATTTTCTTGATGTAATCCCATTATAATGGTCATAATAGTAATGTTAAGGGACCGTTTATATATACCGTTACAATTGTCGGTAACTTGTGTTGTTTGCCCTGCGGAACATTACGGTCTTGGAATTTTATTGAACAACCCACTTAAGTTGAGAGTCAAATGCAAAAATTGCAAGCACTTTTTTTATTTGGTCAAATTTTCAAATTAATTTTCGAACGGCAAACCCGAATTATACTCAAACTTTTCTCTTACCATATTTTTGTCTTATGCTGAATTGCTAGAACTGGCCAAAACAAGTATTTAAACCTCAGAAGCCAGTTATTGCCCGTTGTTGGCCAATGGGTAGATGACATTAAGGTCTCCATGGTTGTCACTATGGATGGTTCTTCATCTAATCACCACTCATTTTGGTTGAGCCCAAGCATACTTCTGGTGTGAAGTCAGCCCCATTTATGTATGGAGCCTTAAAATTCAAACACGAGTATGATCAATGGGTTTGTAAGTAAAGTACTAAGTGGCCCACCACGAGACTGAAAAATCAAACCAAACAATAAGCACAAATGACCACAAAGAAGATGACGAAATCCATAGATGTGCGAACACCAGCTATCTGTAATGGATCGAATACTCGGAACCAGTAACCATGGTTTTAAAAATGGTCGTTATAACAAAAGTAATGGCCATTATAATGGTAACGACCCAACCCTGTCACGTTTTTTTGCCATTATGATGTCCAACACCGAAAAAATGTGAACATAATTTATTTTATTGGTGTTATTTTTATTTTCAAAAGTAATAAAATAATAATATTTTGACATTTTCTTACTCGCTGATGTAATTACCCCATTATAATGGTCATAACAGTAATGTTAAGGGACCGTTTATACCGTTACAATTGTCGGTAACTTGTGTTGTTTGCCCCGCGGAACATTATTGTCTTGGAATTTTATTGAACAACCCACTTGAGTTGAAAGTCAAATGCAACCAACAAAAACCCACAATAGAGGAAAAATTTTTGATGCAGAGGACTTTTGATGTAGTCGATGTAGGGGGATCTCGTGGCCCTACATACCTCATTTTTAGGGCCCAGTAATCGCAAAGATGTTTGGCCCACCCCTTGGTGTATATACATATGAAAAATCAGTCTCATTAATTTTATCTTGCCATAGATTTTAGCACTTTTGTAAGATTGATTGTAGCCGTTGTATCTAAGCATGTTTTTTTGTATATTTTTTGGACACTTAATCCAACGGCTAGAAATTATCAACTAAGCTGATTTTTGGTATCCATATCCACCAAAGGGTGGGGTAAACATCAATGCAGATAGTGGGCCCAAAAAACTGAGCCATGTAGGGCCACGAGACCCCTCTGCATCGACTGCATCTAAAGTCCTCTACATCTAAATTTTTTCACACAATAGAACCTAATAAAAGAAGATGAGTGTGGTTGTATGGGTGACAATTGACCTTCAGCCTTCCTTCCACCCAAGAGTGAAGCACTCTCTTGAAGGCCACATTTAGTTGAATAATCATGTCTATAGTGCCTGCCTTTCGAGTTTTGATGAGTCTGGTCGATTCATTTCTTGTATGTATTAATGATGTTGACCTTCAAACTAGAAAGCTTACCACATTAATAAAGTTGCACCATGTGTATCTTGAAAACCTAGAAATCTTGCCAACTAAACCTAAACTGGCCAAACCCTCTGTTTCCATTCTCAACTTGTGTTAAAGCACGGGCGAAGAAATAAAAATAATAATTTAAAAAAATAAATAAATCATTTTTTCTCTTACCATTTTGATCTTTGCATTTGAACTTTGGGTCGAGCTCCAATTACCGCCCTAAAATGACAAGCTCCGGTTATAGGACACAATATGAGCCACATGGCACGCTCTTGGAGGACTCTAACCGTATGGATGTTTGGCCAATTCCTAAGTGGACCGACAAACCAAAAAATCAGCCTGATTAGTGATTTCTATATGTTGGATCTTTGTACCTCAAATACTGCTCAAATTCCCACAGTTGAGATAAACCCATGAAAATACGTCCAATCCAATGCCTATAAATCACTGATCAGGCTGATTTTTGGTTTGTAGGTCCAATTAGGGATTGGTCAAACATCCATACGGTCAGAGTCCTCCAAGAGTGTGCCATGTGGCTCATATTGTGTTCTGTAACCGGAGCCTATCATTTTAGGGCGGTAACTGGAGCCTGAGCCTTGAACTTTTGGAGAATTTTTTTTGTTTCTGCTCTTTTACAGAGGGAAGGTGCAGAGATATTTTAGGGCGGTAAGAACCATTTTAGTAAAATAATTAATAGAATGAAAAAGGAGAGAGATGATAGAAATGTAAGTGAAATGCTGTGAAGGATTTAGAGTTTTAAGGGATAGTGGAGAGGTTATATGAATTTAAAGCATATAAAGACGTTTTGGTAGAAAAAAAGAGGAGAAAATTTTCGAAGCGGCGGAGCAGTGGCCAATCACGTCACGCCACAATAACACCAATAAGTTATTGTGGGTTCGACGATTCATAAACTTACACTTTTTTTTTTTTTTTGGGTTGGTTGGTATGATATGGGATTTGGCCACAGCCCAACCAGCTATATTAAGGCCCTGTTTGGTGACCACAGAAAAGTTTTCTAAGATGGGATTCATAAATTAAAATGTGTTGATCTAGAAAACTTTTATGGACATTTACAGGTAAGAATCATTTCTAGAAAACTTTTCTAAGGACGTAAGAGAAAATTTTACAATTTATTATACGAAGATCATCGAAAAACTGAGACTTCAAACATATACGAACTCGAAAAGATCATAAATTAACAAATCTGTTCAGGTACAATCACTCGATAATCGTACAGACACTGAGACATGAACATACAAACTTGAAGATCGTAACTGTATAAACTTGTTCATCTTGGTGCCGCTCCACGACAGATATTTAACGCTAATAGACACCTATTAATCACATGAAAAATGTACTTAGGATTCCATCGTCGTCATGGTCAGATTCGATGTTTGATAGCAAACCCAGCTATGAAAGATCTTCCAATCATTAATGGCGATTCGCCAGAAACATCCGAGGTAGGGTCCAGTGGTTGCATTGTCTGAATCGATGAACATGCGCACCTTGGTAGTTTAAGGGACGATGAAACATGCTAATTCCGATCGAGAAACTGCAGTCATGGAGGATTTGTCGATTCTGAAACGTCGGCGATAATTAAAATTCATCGTACGGCTACAAAATGTCAAGACTTATGATTCAAAACCAACTTTTATTTTGGAGAAGAACACAAAATATCACATCTGTGTTGATTGATAAAGATGTCTAACGAAATAGGCGTAGGAGAGTGGTCTTTGTTTGGACATGTTTGGCTTAGAGTATGGTGGGACCGATTTGGACCGGTCCAAGACGTGAATAGCGCAATTGGGAATGGTGGGAAAACGATAATGGCGAAAAACAGTTGCCGTCCTAAATTTTGTGCTAATGCTGTTTTGGGGCCATATGTTGGTGGCGCAATTTATGAGACGCGAAAACGGGTGCATTCCAAATTGGGTTCTTGGTTCTTTACTTTTTTGATAATAAATTGGGCCCTGTATGTTCTTGGAATGTTGTTAATGGCATACATGGAGCAAAGTCAAGGTGGAAACTTGGCCTTCTTGCCTTCCACTATGGCTGCTGAATTAACATTTAAGGCTCTTGACCCTGCATTTCATGTTTGTACCACTGATACATATGGGTGTGTTTGGGTGCAGGGATATCTCGCTCTACCCCGCCCTTGTACCAGTTTGACAGTAAAACCACTATTCTTGAGATTTACGCTCAAAATGGAGTCGAGCATAAACTGAATTCCTTAACCAAATTAGGTCTGAGCAAGCCAGAGCTAGCCCTGTAGAACAAACACACCCTTTGATTGTTTAGGGTTTGGGTTAAGTGCCAACATTAAACTGCTTGCTGTATTTTATGGGAGCTGTACGTTGAACCAATAAGAGATCGAGCTCGAAAGGTACAAAAAAGGGGTTGAATGGGACTCAATTTGTTAACCCTGCACAGTCAAACAAGAAGTTGAAGTCCTTGTATCGGGTTAGGTCTGACCATCCAGATCTAAACCTGCATCCAAACACCTCCTTAAGTTAATGTGGGTTCCACTACTTTGCATATATCCATTTTTGGGGTTCCATGCAACCTTTGAATACTCTAATCCATGGTTTTAAAAATGACCGTTATAATGAAAAAAATAGCCGTTCGGATTCAGACCTCCCCTGTTACGTTATGTACCGTTTTAACACTCGGAAAATAGCGTCCGTTATTTTTCCGTTATAGTGAAAATACCAACTGTTATTTTTGAGAAAATTTTGGAAAAAAAACGGCCATTATTTTTCTGAGAAAATTTGTGAAAATAAATGCTCCTTATATTCCGTTATTTTTTACTCAATTTTGAAATTCAAAATTTGAATATTAGCGCCGTTTTTTTTCCTTTATTTTATTTTATTTTTTTTTCGTTTTTGCCCTGAGAGCTTACGATTCGTTATAATGGCCGTTATAATGGAAAAATGGTAACGCCCCCAGTCCGTTATACTGTTATAACGACGCCTTTTAAACCTTGGTCTAATTCATTAGGTTAGAATTGATGGTTGGCATTATATAGATAGTACACCATTGAACATCAAATTTTGTACGATCGCGATAGGTTAGAGAATTAATTAATGGATGAAATGATTTGATTAAGACATGCTTTAACCAAAGTGTTTGTTCATGATTAAAAACTGAAACCAACCACCATGAAGATGTGCTTGGAGTCGGTTGAAACACTTGGCCCACATACCTTCCACTATGTCGATCGCCGTAGTAATCGACGTTGATAAGGTTGACTTTTTAAACTATATTGCTCGCTAATCGCACTGAAAGATATGCTTTGACATTAATTTAGTTGTATGTTGTCGCCGAGATCATTTTTAGTGTTTTTTATCTCATAAATATATCAAAAAAAAAAAAAACACGGGTCATCGTCTTTGTTCCTCAACATGAAGGGGCAGAGAAACTACAGCTAGTCAGTATACGAAGGGAGTGTTTGGGTGCACGAACACGGGAGGCATTTCCGAGAAAAGTCCTTTTCCTCGTGTCATGAGTGCGGAAAGTGAATCCATGTTGTTATTTACTAAGGGTCTGTTTGGTACGCGTGCAAACCATTACTCGTGCAATGGTTTTTCCATCATAGAAGTCTGTTGGGTGTTCGTTTTTCCTCATCCATTGCTTTTACTAGTGAGACAAGCAAGAAAAGTTACCTATCCTTGCATCCAAACACCCCCAAAATTTGAGGACAGGAATTTATCATTTCATACCTATTGTGCTTACGACATTGTGGGCCTCTATTGTACACATGCAGTGCATCAACATGATCAGGCAGAAGATTCATCATTGGATGGACCTAACTACGAGATCTTTTTGCTTGAAAAGTATTCCGATCGGATGATCTAAACGATTTGATCAAGGGAAATCTTTTTACAATCATTGCTGACCATAATGCAATCGGTTGGATGATCAAGTAATCGTTCGAGCATGTGCACTATGTGTGTGATAGAAAACCCATCACAGAGGTGCATACTGGGGAGCAGAGGAAATAAGCTTGGCTGGGACCTAAGAGAAGCTAGGCCCAAGCCCAGCCCAGGCATACTCAGGACCAGCATGACTAAGATTTACAAACGTGAGAACATTAGGGTCTGTTTGGAAATCCAAAAAAAAAGGGCCAGCCAAGGTTATTCCAGGTCCGATCATTCTGGTATGTGTTTCGTAATCATGTGGGGCCTACATTTTTGGCTCCAGGAAAACCTCAGTACTAGAGTTTTTTTTTTTTTTTTTTGTTGGAATCAACCAAACCCCAGAAAGGAAACTAATAAAAGAAGTAGGTAAGTGTGAAACGGTGGAAACAATTGGCCTTCAGGCCCTTCCTTCCTTCCATTAAAGAAGGAGAAATGTCTTGGCTCATGTTGCCCGGTGATGGTGGAATACCAGCACTCTCTTAAAGGCCACATTTAGTTGGGGTAGAGTGGGTGACTTTTTGAGTTTTGCGGAACCTTGTCGGTACATTCCTTGTATATATTGGTGTTGACTTCCAATGTGCTGCTCATATTGTTGGTATCTTCGGACTGAAAGTTCAAACGTTACGGGTCCTACCACCAAGAAGAGAAAAACCCGGGTCAATCATCAGTTACCCAAAACCCATTTGGGTTCTAATGGGTTAAACCCGGACACCGGCCCGTAAGGACAGCCCATGTAATTGCACATACATATTGGTTTAAGAACTTATTAAGCAGTCGTTCAAACGGTCGTAACTAATGTAAATTTGATTTTCTTGCTCAAAAGTGACCGTCCTACGAAGGTTATGATCTTTCAAATAGCTTGGCATGGCGCGCGGTTTGGTGGTTCTTTAGTCCATTCTCCAGTCCAACAACTCAGCAAGGTAGTCTAGTAGCTCTTCTGTCCAACGAGCCTGTTATTTAGAGAGGCTTGTTGGGAATGGAGTCCCACTGAGCTGACTGTAGCTATTTCTGATACTTTATCGCATTTATTTTCCTTCAATGCACACGTGTATATCCATATTCATAGGTAAAAAATATGCACTCATAAAAGGGATTCAGATTTTAATGTCATTTAAGATCGACTCAAATTGTTGATACAAAAAAAAAAAAAAAAATGCTTTATAACTTTAATTTTAAAGAACGGGTTTTTACCGGTTATCAATAGAGGTTGTCAATCTCTCTAATGATTAGAAAATATTATACTTGATAATCAAAACTAAACTGAAAAAAGAAAAAAAAAAATTATAAGAAGAACAAATAAACGATTAAAAGAAATAATGAAAAATGAAAAAAAAATTCAATGCCAAGAAAAGACTGTAGCTGTAAGATGTGCGTAGCCAAGAGAGATCGACAGCTGGAAAGCAGCCAAGAGAAGAACTTCGTTCATTGTCCATTGAAGGTCCTTTTGTAGGCTAGGATGTGCAACATTCTTTTCATCTTTAGTAAATTACGACTTTCTTTACTTAGAAAAATATTTTCAAAGATGGAAACAATTATATAAAATATATTTTTCTTTTCTTAATAAAATCACTCAATAAATTATTCTTTTAAAACTTCATTTTGAAAACCAATGAAATATTCTTTTATTTTTCAATATGGAATCAATCATTAATTTATTATTTTAAAACTTCATTTTCAAAACCAATGAAATATTCTTATATTTTTCAAAATAAATTTTTTTTTGATAAGATATTTATTTCTTAAACATTCCATCATTTTTAAATTTCAAAATCAAAACCATCATTTTATTTTTTGAAAGTTATCCTTATGCATTTTATAATCTGAACCGTTCATTTGTTGTAATCTCAACCACCTTGGTCTGCATGCTTAATCCACCAACTTGGCCCATTACGCCTACTGCATTGGCCCACTTCTTGGCCCAACTTCTTGCCTAACTTCTTGGCCTATCTTTTTGGCCTGTCAACGTAGTCCACCCTTTTGCTTAAATTTGAGTTTTTGTACATAAGTTTTTGGGCTTTGACTTATGATCACTTTAGTCTTGGGCTCGGGTGCCTAATGAAATAAGATTATTAATATAAAGTAATTGACTATTATTAAAAGAAATCTAATATACAATTGGTGAAAAGAGAATATCCTATTTTTCATGTAAATTTGAAGATTTATGTAGGATAATTCTAATAATCAACTAAAGAAAATGTAACAAAAATATATAAAATGATGACTTAACAGAGTACGCTTTAGGGGTTGGCAGTCTAATATATGTGATGATATTTAGTAGGCATGACATCAGTTTTATTGTTAGGATGCTGGGAAGATATCAAAAAAACCCTAGGATAGTTCATTATTCAAATTCAAACTTTGTAGGTTGCCTGGACAGTTTGAAATCTACATATGGTTATATGTTCATGTTAGCTTAGGGTGTCGTGAAGAAGTTCAAAGTAGTCCTTATTGGCATCCTCCATTATGGAAGCTGAATATGTTGTCTATTACGAAGTCACTAAGCACAACATTTGGCTAAAGAACTTATAAGCAAGCTCAAGATTATGAATTTTGTTGGAGGGCCGATAAAGATTTTCCATACCAATAAAACCGTTGCAAAATATGTGAAGAATGATCACGTGACCCAACATGAATACGCATATAAAAATAAAGTATATGTATGTACAAGATAAGGTTTGAGTTGGCTTGATCGTGATTCTTCATTTATTGACACTCGTTATGATTGCAAACCTACTGACTAAAGAACTCCCTTCCAGAATTTTCAAGGAGCATGTCTCTCGCATAGGAGTTTTAGAGTCTTTTGGTTTTTTTACTTAGTGAGAATGTTTACTTTTGATTGCTTTATGAATTCTAATTAATTACTTTTTTTAATAGTTTTATTATATTGCACTTATAATCTATTGAATTGTCGTGTATACATGTTTGGTTTGCACGTGCCAAGAAAAGATATTAAGGTGATGGTTTTCACATGATGGATGATGTTAGATGTCAAGTTTACTCAAGAGCCTATACAAAGTTCTCAGGCTGAGCATGATTGGGCATCATGTTTGAAGCCTTTATTCTGAAAGTAAGGTAATGGATTTCACATAGCGATTGCTGTAAAATATCAGAATAATGACATGCATGAAGCTAGCATTGGACAATAGTGGAAGCATGTATAATTGATTGCACGAAAGTAGTGTACTATTCATGTCACACCATACTAAACCACCATAAAGACATTAGTGGGACCAACAGTTTGACTTGCATAAAGGGGCCTTGGGTCATAGTAAACGCTATAAGCTTTCATGATCCAATATTAGTGGTGCTTTTGAATTTGATTGTAAAGTAAAGAACACTATACTTCTTTGTAGAAACTGTTTATATAAACTATAGAGTGACCACTCATCTATAAATGTCCAATCGAAAGTCATTTTCAACTAATTGATGCTCAGACTAAGTGGGAGATTGTAAGAGTTCTAAACGGTTTTGAAAACTGCCTCCCATTAAGTGGTCCCACACAACTCTCTCTCTCTCTCTCTCTCTCTCTCTCTCTCTCTCTCTCTCTCTCTCTCTCTCTCTCTCTTGTTTTCTAAAAATGGATTGGAGGTTACCGTAAGTTAGAGAAGAGTAAGGAATGGTTGTCTCCTACTATGGGTGTGCGATTAATGATGGACTCCTAGTGTTCTTATTCAACACTAAAAGGTTATGGGTTGGCAACCGTTAGATTTTGGTGTGATTAGTGAATTTTTTTTTAGGATTTATTGAATAATTTCAATGATTACATTGACATACTCAAAGCTCTTATATAGAGCATTACAAGAGTCCAATAAGGAAATCCTAATCTCTTAAAATCAAATTTGATCCTAATTGATTTTATCCAAATCTTAATGATCTGGAGAATATGTGATAAGATACACCAAAGATGAAATGCTGTATCTCACACACTTTATTACAATATATTCTCTAATACAACACCCACCCCCACCCCGCCTCAAACTCATAGAGATCGGAGATCAACAATCACCGTGAGTTTGTTGAAATCCAGTGCCTTGAAGATTGATTTTCATTAAAGAATGCTATATATTGTCATTTGTATAGTTTGTCAAGATAGTCGAATCATTGTGATCAAGCCTTGATGTACATGCTCGCCAGTGAAAAGAGGTGGTTGCCAAGCAGAATGATGATGATCACTCGAGATCTTGTTCCAGAGAAATATTCAATTTAGGCTAGACCGAAACCTATTTGATTTTAATCTGAATAAAGAGCCTCGTTGGGCCAAAATGTGTGTGGACATCTACTTGCCTCACAAGCTTGGGCTCTATGAGTCTGCAAGCCATAAGTGTGTGGTCCTCTTTTGGATCGCATAGGAAGACAATGGACCTCTCTTTGAGCCTGACTAATGAAGAGTGTGGGCCTTTCTGGACCTCACACAAGCTTGGGCTTTAAAAGTTCACAAGTAATTTTTTTTTGGCTGAGCAAACACTTCAATCAAGTAGGCTTGGCTAATGAGATTTAGGCCTATGTTGGGCCCAAGAAGAGTTTTTTTTTCTTCAAGGATTTTGTTCCTCTATAATGAGTGGTCCTTTACAACAGCGGTGTGAATACTTCGACGGAGCACGGGGAACACTCTGATAAGGTCCTCTAACACCGAGAATGATGATTTCAATAATACTGATAAGAACTGCAACTTGTTGTTCCTTTTTTTTTTTTCAAATCCAGCTGGTTGGGGATCAAGAATGGTGCTCGGTTGGTGTTAATGGAACCGATGACGGTGATGCCCAAGCTATGGTGGAGCATGGGGGCCAATGGACAGGCCGGCCATGGTGGTGGGGTTGCTAAAACCCCCCACCCCCCTTTTTTCTTCATCATCTTCATATCTCTTCTTTTTATTGGATGAAAAGAGATGATATTATTCTTCTTTGTTGGGTACCTTATTCCAGCAAGAGGTAGGCTCTATGATGAGTGAGAGACAAAGAGATCTAAAGTTTAGAAATCACAAATTGTGCACAAGATCGGTGATGATGATAGGTGCATGGCTGCGAAGGGTGATGGTAGCCAGAGGTTTGGGATGGGATAGTGGTGAAGTACAAGTGCTCAGGTGGTGGTGGAGCACTGGTTGGTGGCTGCTGCTTTTTTTTTTTAAATTCGATGGTTGTAACCAACTGAAAAAGGGGTAAGGGTTGTTGGTTTTTTTTGCAAACAAAAGTGAAAAGGAGGGCTGATAGGGAAAATAGAGAAAATAGGATTTTAGAACCAGAGAAGAGGATGATTCATTTGTTGGGTTTCCAAAACCAAAGAGGAAAGTGATCGACTAGAGTTGAAGCAGCAATAGGAGACATGTAGATGTTGTCGGTGAAGATTCTGGAGCTTGCCATACAGGAGAAGAGTTGATGGACAAACAATAGTTGTAGCAAAATAAAATGACAATCATGATAGAGTACGGCCCGGTAAGCAACGGTGGCACTGCCCGCGTGGAGGAAGCACAACTAGGAAGAGAGCTTGATATCACGAGATCTTTTTAATGATATCCAATACTAATTATTTTTAGGGAAAATTACTTTTAAGTCCATATTTACAAAAATACCAACCATTTAGTCCCCTCTACAAAACTATGGACACTTTGGTTTAATTGTCTCCCCATTAAGGCCTATCTTTCGAAATGCCCATACTACCCTCCAGCTAATATCAGTTTGAATTGATAGTATCATTTGATTTGAAGTTTGACTGATGACACAGTATCGTACGTCAGTTTTGTCCAGCTCATTCCCTCCATTTTCTTGCTCTTGAGCTTTTTTCCCTCCATTTCCTTCTTCTACGGCTTTTTTCTTCTATTTTCTTGCTTCACAGTTCTGTCCCTCCATTTTCTTCTTTTATAACTCTTTGCAACTCATTTAGACTCCCTTCAAGGTGAAGAAAGATGAAGGTAGTACAAGTTTAAAGATTTCCTTCCAGTCATCTATTTTATAACATCACGGTTATCCTGTACAGTTCTTTGCAACTTGTCTATGTGCCATTAAAGGTGAATAAAGAAGGCAACGCTGGTTTCAAGGGTTAGTTAAGAAAGAAGAATATGGAACAATGAAGATGCTAAAGAAGATGGTTACTATTTTAATTTTCGTCATGCAAGAATCTTCAAGGAAGAAGCTGAAAAAAATGGTTATCACTTTCATTTTCGTCAAGCAAGAATCATCTCTCAAGTTTTAGTAATGATATTCACGAAACTAATTGAACCATGACTATTTTCCCCAAACCGGTTGAATCAGTACCATTTTCACAAAACTTTTTCATGATGTATGTATCTGTTTACAGTTTGAGTATTGAGCTCAACTTAGTTGAAACACTAACACAGTTAGACTATAATGAAAAGATGATGAGAAAATGCATCTCAACGAAGAAGAACCCAAGTAACAATGTTGGAAACCGAACAATTTTCTAAACCGGTTGAACCAGTACCATTTTCATGAAACCTGTATTCATTTTCAATTTGAGTATTGAACACAACTTAGTTGAATCACTACAAAATTAGATGATAATTAAGAGAAGATGGAAAAATGTACAACGAAGAGGAACCCCTGTATAACAATAGTAAATCAAACAAAATTCTGTCAAATGAATCGTTCAACTTGATCGAACAAGTTTTGTTTTCAGTTTGAATACTAAACCTTAAAATCTACAAGCAAAGCTTCATCTCCATGACTGTTTCTATTTTATAAGATATGTTTAAAACTCCGTTTCAGTCTCAATACCTTATCTATTTCTCTAACCATTTTGTTAAGTCGGTATGTTATTTCAAGTTTAAGTATTGAGCTCAAACTGGTTGAACCAATACCATTTTAGTTTCAGTGAATTAGTTGAACCAGTAACAATGGTGAAACGGATGTCAAAAGTTTTTCAAATGAATTAATTCTTTAAGTGTCGTAAACGAGGAATTGTACCAGTGTTTGTCAAGGATAAGGGCATTGTCGTCTTTTCATTCTGATTTAAAATATATTTAATAGTAAAAGTAACTAAAGAAGACTTATTGGTCCACCAAGCCATAAAGCACAACTAAATCGGGCGAATTTTTTTTTTACAGTCAGATACGACCAACGTGCTCCTAACTACAGCTTTTATGGTAATTTTCGCTTTTTTTTATTAAAGATAATACACATCTACATTAATTTAAAAATCTCATATTACCTTTATAAAGTAATAACCTTGTTTTAAGTCGTCTACTAATTCTTACCAGAAAAGAAGTTATTCATATACCATTTCAATAAATTTACTCTTTCTACGAACACAATTTTTATTTAGACATCACATGCACTTTGTTAGCGGCCTTTGGCCGACTTTCTTTTATTTTTTGAGATTCGAGAGAAAATGACTAAAGCTTTTTATTTTTATTAACATTTTAAATAAAATAGGCCTCAATTAAAGTTTTCTCCGTCCTTAGGCCTCAACTTGTATTGAGACCGCCCTGCTTGGCTGCCGTATCAATCTTAGTAACCCTAGTTCCAATTCGCCGTGGGAGCCTTCTTGGTTCTACTAGCTTTACTCTTTTAAGTTTCGAGGGCGTTTTGAATGGCCTACATGGATAGTTTCAATAAGGTAGGATTGCAACAAAGTGAAAGTATGGAGCTTTGCCAATGCCCTATGGGTACGGTGGTTAGAGGCATCAAGTATGCCTCATATGAGGAGACCAGGTTTCAAATGGCCAAGCCTTTTCCCGAGTCTGGGTTGCAACCAGATAGCTTTGTCCAGGCCCGGCCCAGCCTATCTGGACTCGTACTTAAAATTCCATTTGGGTGTCTGAGCTGAGTCTGCTGGGCCGATCCAGTAGATGCTATGAGCGGAGCTTGTTGATGGCTAATTAGGTCGGCCCACTAGTTTATGCCAATGGAGGTAATATATATGGCCTGAAGACCAGTAGTACGCGTTAGGCAATGGCTTGAGCTTCAAATATAAATCCCTCCTTGCTTCTTTTTTAGCTATACAAGGCTATTCTCACCTGGACTCCAAGACCAGCAAGGCAAAGCGGGCTATACCCGCTGGACAACGAGACATTAACCCACTGGGACATCCACAACGAAGCCAGCCGGTGACCTCTCACACCCTGCTGGCAAAAACAAATGAATAATACTCCATTGATCTACTGCATATGGAGTTTGGAGGACGATGGAAGCAAGAACTAACATAAATTGCGATTATTCTTTGAATGTAGTTTTAAGTTCTAATTAGCTAGGTACATGCTCAAGATGATTAATTAGATAAATCGGCCTGGACGTTGTGCTGATTAAGACAAACTTGGGATGTAGTACTGTTTCTAAAAAACCTCCATTGCAACTGTATGCAGAACATGATCTTTCTAGCATTGATATGGAGAGCTTATCATAATATGTCACAGACTGTGTTTTAAAACCCCAAAACTTGACTCTGACTCTAAAGCTAATTAGGTCGAGTTGACTTGCTGACTGACGAGTTGACTCGGCAAGTCAATAAGTTATTAGAATTCATGAAAAATATATGTATTAAAACCATGGTTGACTCAACTCGGCTGAGTTTTAAGTCGACTCGTTGAGTTTTAAAACCACGATCGCAGATTACTCCATTTTCGATGTTACATCAAACAAATTAAACTCTTAGAAGATTAGGAAAGCAAGCTATTAAAAAAAATGGATCATGCTGGGATTTTCATAATGGTGATCAGTGCTTCATTCTATAGTGCATGGGTGAATTACTTTTGGCAGTTTGGATGACTGAGCCAATGCATGGTTCCATGTCAGGAAGGCCAATGGGAATTGAAAATCGTAGGGATCATGAGTCCAAACATGAGAGGAATGGCGACAAGTATCCGATGCCGCAGGCTGAATAAGGGGAGGATGTGTTCAAGGAAGGAGACAGGATCCCATGGAGACCTAGTGGGGATAATATTCATATGAGGTAAGAGTTAACAATGTGGACATGGTGGCATATAGGGAATGAGGAGGAAAATTGAAACAAAATACATTCAAAAGAAAATGTGTTGGATCCCCTTAGGATACTCAATACATGGGATTGTGTCTTCTTTTCAAGAAAGATCAAACAATTTTAGTTTGAACGCTGGCCCATGTCATGTGGGATTAGAAACTTGTTCCTTATATGGGTCTGCCTTTAACCTAACATGTATACTTATATGAGAAAGCAAATACTGTACGGTATTATCCGTTTTCGAGCTACACATGTGAATTATTGAGATTTCAATCCACGTGCATGCTAACGTGCATTTCGATATGTGGAATGATCTCGCTTGCGTAGATCCCAATAGCATCCAGTTGGCTTAATTGGGCATGTGAAGGATTGTGGAATAGGCAAAAACTGTAACTAAAAGAAAGTATTATGTACATTAAAAACTAAGAATGTGGGCTCCAGTTACCAGAATCTGCTACTTGAGCTAGTGCTATGTTTGTAGTCCCAAGGCTCTCCATATCCATCAATCACATTCTCTTCAATCGCTTTTCGATAAATAAAGCATGGGCAATTCAAGCTTAAGAGTGCAGTATGAACTAATACTGTAATATACCTCGAAATTCCGTTTAATTGACGCTAATGAAGGCTCTATTGAACTTCTGGGATTGTGTTCTCTCGATCGATGCAAATCATGTTTTTATATAGGGAGAATCCAAGTTGCTATAAAAAGAAAGATGGTATTTTACTCATATTGAACACATAGTTAAATTAAAGGAGCTAAGTAATGGAGGAAGGTTTGCTATAATAACCCCACCACCCCATCCCACAAACACACAGCCACCCCCACAAACATTCCACTTTTAGAATGTTTTAGCTAAATTATATAGGAGAATGCTAAAGATGTGATATCAAAAGGGTCTTCCACTTCGGGTAATTATAAGTTCCTTAGTTTGTCTTCTTTCTTCTTCAATCATGGATTTGATCTCTTTTTATCAAATCATTCTTTATTAGAGCATGATAAGATGCATTTGGGTTTCCTTTTTAAGAAATTATATGGTGATTTGATGTCTCCCACTATGTTTTGTAGGGCAGATGTCCCCAATTTTCATGGGTTTGTCATGTCATGTAGATACTTCATGTTTCTCTTAAAAGTTAAAACCTTTCTGTGTTGTTTTCTTATTATATCCATGCATGGTTCTATTGAAACTTCAGCCCATGAAGCTAGCTAGGGGTGTCAATATATATATCCAACTACCCAAAAGACCTTAACCTGATTAATAATCAAGTCGGGTCTAGGTACGTACCCTGGTGTTTAAGACCCGACTACTAATCAGGTCTGGTATACCCATTGCAGTACCCCTACATGGGTCAGGTAATTAAGAGTATATACTAAGAAGATAATCATGGGAGTGGATGCAACATAAGTTTTATAAGTATGCAAAAGCAAAAAACTTCAATAAAGTTAGCTTAATATATGTTAGAAACATGCATCTTGGGCATCTCCTCTCAAGTGGATAGCTTAATTTATCTTTTCAGTAAGTGGATTGCCTCCACTTACACAATATATGTTTTATTTACTAAGAAGATAATCATGGGAATGATTGCAACATAAGTTTTTTAATTATGTAAAGCCAGAGGGATAGCTTAATATATGTTAGAAACATGCATCTTGGGCATCTCCTCTCAACTGTCCTTTACTCCATTTGCAGGCTTAAGTGGTATCTTATAGATGGAGGAATCATCAGAACTGAAACTGAGAAGAGTCTCATTTGCCACTCAACATCCATTACCATCTTATAGGGTGAGAATCTTTACAAGTTAATTCTCATCATGAATTACTTGCAGGATCACAAGGTTGATGCAGAATCTCTGCTAACTTTGTTGGTATGTAAATTTTGATCATAGAATGGGAGAGTGGAAAAGATTGGTATCTCTAAAGCTCTAAAGCACTTGAAGAAGGAGAAAAAAGCCTCCTCTAATCCCTTAGATATACCAAAGAGCACTCATCAAGCCATGGAATTTCTATCGCGTTCATGGAGCCCATCTTCCTCAAAATTCTTCCAGATACTCTCGTCGAATGTGAGACTCTTTTTCTTTTAACTATAATCCATCTTCTCAATATGGCATTGTCTTGGTGCAATTGTATAATGAAAAATATGAGTCGAGAAAGTACCATTGTATGTGAGGCTATTGATATGCCACTTGTCACATGTAAATGGGGGGACCTGCAGTCAAGTTCCATGTGTCATATGATGGATGGATACACTTGTCGCACGAAAATTAAGTTATCTGCTATTTGAAATACCTTCAGTTAAACCATAGCATTTTATATATGCCATGGCTCGATTTGTGTTACGATGTTTGCCTGCCCATGGATGTGCTGATTGCTAATAAAAACCATGGTTTAAGGCCTTGAAAAGAGGTTAATGTTTATTTTAAATTGGGTGGGTGGGGTCTCTTTTGATTTTGCAGAGCCTACTGTTACCACTTGATGACAATGGTAGGATAGATGAGCATGATGATGAAAGACTAGAAAGAGAAGGAACAAAAAGAAATATAGCTCCTTGCAACAAAGATAATGTTGAAACAATGAACAGCATTTGGGTAAGGACTCTATCTGTGTGTGTTTGCGCGATTGCTGAGTCAATTCCTGACTCAATGAGTCAGATCAGTCAATTATGCACTCTTCTTTGTATGTTTCCCACCAAGAAGCTCCCTTATTGTCAAAAGCATTCCTAATTAATGAGAAGGCTTTTCATATTATAATTCTACAAAAATCATGTAATATTCTTTGGTGTGTCGATCTTTCAGACATGGACGGCAACCAGAAGATCGCTCTCCTGGGTGCTTCAAGGGCACAGGCTACTTGAGAAGCGTTGGGTAATTATCAATACATACAGATCATGTCATCATCAATTTCTCCAATTAATTTGATATTGGTTGGTTTGTTCAAATTTTAATAAGAATATGAACTACATGAAGGGATGGTTAAGAGGATCATCAATGGTTAGCTTCTCTAAAGGGTGCAGAGAAAAAAAGAAAGAGGAAATCCGACTAAAGACGGCTCAAGTCCATGCAGCCCTCTCAGTTGCACAGTTGGCTGCAGCTGTAGCTGGCTTTGTCGCTGAGGGTGGATTGGATCCACAAGATCTCAAAACCAAAAAGATGGGTATTGTTGTTGCTTCAGCAGCAGCCTTGGTGGCTACAGTTTGTGCCGAGGCAGCTGAGTCTGTTGGCGCCCACCGAGCCCATGTTGCATCTATCGTCAACTCTGGTCTAGCAACTAGAACTGCTGCTGATATGATCGAACTCACCGCCACTGCTGCAACATGTAATGTATTATCTCCAAATATTTCTAAAACAAAATTTGTTTTTTGATAAGAAAAATCACTTAAAGTCTCCATATTAAGGTTCTAGACTCCAATCTGAGTTGAACTCAGCAACTCAATGAGTTGACTCAACCTAGTAATGAGTCATGGAATTACAATCTTCTTTATGTAGCACATGACACCATCTTTGTGCTTATGCATCTGCATTGTAAATATAATAACATGACTATTGATATGCTCATCCTCCTTATGATGTGTGTTATGTTACCAGGTCTAAGAGGAGCTGCAACACTTAAATCCAGAACTAGTACTGCTAATACTTGTTTTTCAAACGACCGGGAGATGCTTGCTAGAGGGATCCAACTACCAATACGTTCGCCCTCCGGTGAGGAAAACGACACGGGTTTAAGAATATCGGCATATACATGCACACACACACACACAAGAGAGAGAGAGAGAGAGAGAGAGAGAGAGAGAGAGAGAGAGAGAGAGAGAGTAAATGATAGCTGATAATTTCTATGAGATATGCAGGGAAAAGTCCAGCTAGAATGGTGTGGATATACCTCAAGCACAAGAAGCTCATATTGAGATTGGGAAAGAAGTACTTTGGAGGAGTCCTAACAACATCCAAAGAGTGTAAGATCCCTTTGTGTTTTCTCATACTTTTTAACTTTTCATATTTGTTTTCTCATACTTCTTTACTTTTCTCAGATAAGATTACCGAGGTGATGGAGGAAACTAAGGAAGCTCAAGGCTTTTACTTGCTAAGCCTTAGTACAAATGGAGGTACTATCGAGCTGCTGTTTGAAGATGAGAAGAAATCTAATGTTTGGAGATCAACCATCTCTCAACTCTTAGTAAACCAAAATCCCCATTTACTCACAAATCCTACCAAGCTTGTAATCCTGTGAAAGACTTCCCTCTCATGATTTTATGCTACTTTTGCATGTGGGATATGGGAAGATCTAAGGTCCTTGAGTCACATAATGTACCTACGTTCAATAAATTAACACATGCACGCTCCTTTTACTACCTCAAGCTACGTTGTTCTCATCGCACTGACTAGGAGAACCCATTGCACCAGTACCTTGTCAATTCTTGGCAGGTTGGTTGCTAAGGGCAGCCCCAGCTTTTACAGTTTTATTGGAGCGATAGTTTGATCGAACATAAAAAACGATGTTAAGAAACCGCCATTTATGCAATTAGGGTGGGTCCCATAGAATATTTTCCCTAAAAAAATTCAGGGACATCGTTGCCACTGATAGCGTATAATTAGGCTGCGTTTGGCATTGTGGAAAATAACCAATAAGCTGGTTTAGAACCTTTTAAGTTGTTTTTTAGCTTTTGTTGAAGAAAGCAGCAATTTAATTAAAACCGTGATAAGCCGAAAAAAAAAAAAAAAAAAAAACGCTGAAGCAGTTTTGAAACGGCATATTGCGTTTGCGCACCGCAGTTTACTTAAAACGTTTTTTTAAATATTTCAATATTCCTAAAAAAAAAACCCTTGTCTTCTTCCGTAACAACAAAAACCTAAAGAGTGGAGCTCTCATGTCGCTGCCTCTCTCCCATCGCCGCCTCTTTCTCGTTGTCGTATCTCTCTCTATGGTATAAGGATCTAACTATTTTATTTCTAAGGTTTTATTTGGTTTTCAATATAGGTTTCGAAGGAGAAGTGAAGAGGGAGATGGGTTTCTTTGGTTTTCAATATGGTGACGAAATCAAAATATGTTGCTTTCCAATGATTTTCTGAATGATAATCATATATATTATTCCTTCTTTTGTTCTTTTTGTTGGGTAAAATAGTACAAAACCTAACCGTTCTTGGAGTCTGTTAAAAAATTTATTGAACGATTATTGTTCTATTATGACCCAAACTATACGAGGGCTTAGTTGCCCGCTCCACTATCACTTAGGTGCTTTTGGAGTATTGGTTAGGTTCCTAACTTTTGGTATCATAGCCAACCTACGACACAGGTTTAAGTCATGGGAGGGATGACCTAGAAAAAGGGCTACCTCGAGGCTCACTCAAAAAGATAAAATAGGGTTATCGAAAAAATGTCGGGAACCCGCTCACAAAAATGAGAAAAAATGGGTGCAAATGTGAAAGCCACTTCAGAGTGGGCTACCGTGTGGACGTGGCCTTGGAAGCATGGTGAAATATTATGACCCAAACTGTAAAAGAGCTTAGCTTTCCGCTCCACTATCACCTAGGTTCTTTTAGAGTATTGGTTAGGTTCCTAACATGTTCCTACCAAGTACATTCAAGCAATTGTTATTCCTACAATATATAAAGTTACCTGTTGAGAATATGGACGAGGGATTGCTAGAGTGCGAGCGTCTGAAATCGAGTTTGTACACAGAGGAACCTACCCAAATGCAAGAAAGGAGAAATAAACCACCATTTGATAGCTAGAAATTAGACTACTCAAAGAAGAAGAAAAAATTATCGAATCAAAGTAACCATCTGTTCTATCAAATTCATTTGGATGGTCAGAAAACATGACAGAAGTCTACAAAAAAATTCTATAAAACAAATTGATCTGCTTTGAGTCTGACTCACTCAAGATAGCACGTGCGGTAAAGCAAACAATTACCCTTCTCACCAAAGCCAAACAGAGATAATGTTTGATATCCCTCCTGTTAGATCTAAGATGTGCCCACTGACTAGACGACTATCTTCAACTTTATCAGCTCTAGCAGCTCTATCTTGTTTTATTTTTCTGGTTTATTGCATATATTGGTTGCTGATTTCTTGTAGATTGTTGATCTTCAATTGTATTAATATTGTTCTATCTTTTACAGTTTATTTCCATTTCAAGGGTGATATTTGATTACCTATGATGATTTTGTCTCTTTTTTCACTCCACATGGAATTTGTACGTGTTTACTTGTTTTTATATTAATCTAACCATATATAACATTAAAGCAAAGTCTAAAATGGTCAAGTGTTACACTCAGACTTTTGATCCAAAAGATTGAACCAACCGTCTAGGGTAAAATTTACTTGCAAGTTGTACGTTATAGCACTTAACAAGGTCGAATCCACAGGGATTGACTTGCATGCAAGAACTACGGACACAAAACTACAAAAGAAAAGAAGAGAGACTAAAGAAGAGACTTGTAAGGCTAGTATCCACTAAATAGGAATGAGCAAGATTATCGGACTTCGTAAAGTCGAAGAGATAATGAAAATAACAGGTAATGTGAAGCAAGAATGAGAGATCTAAGGTCTCAACAAGTGGCTGCTACCTTTTTGCCCACAATCAAGCTAGCCCATTACTTCGGTCCAACTTTCTTTAGAGAACCTTTGTGTTACATCATCGAGGTTTGCCATCAAGGCCCATTGGCCATTTGGATTTGAACTCTTAGATTGAATTTGGGTGCATGCTTGTACGTGGACCTTGATCTTGATCACCTAACGAGATAAAATGAATTACAAGATATTCGATACAAATCCATCAAATACCATTAAATGGACATTATAAATATGAATGACCCAAAATGCCATCATGCTTGTGGAACCCTCAACAATGGGCGATTAACACACAAAATTAGGATAATTCTCTATGGAAAACGAGAAAAAATACATAAACTGATGACTTATCATCAAGCTTTAAGATGTATACAAGAACGAGCCTTCATGATACTGATTAGGATCAATATTTATATTGGCTTATTCAGTTCTTCTTTACTCAAGGTTAGCCATTGTGGATATAATAGTTGTTGCATGCTCCCTGGTCCACCCTCCCCTCCTTCCTGAGGCGAGTTCGCTAAGTCTGTTATCTTGAATTTGGGGTTATGCGCACACCCCAGTCTTGGGCGTCGCTGGTTTGTGAATTGGGGTTGTGTGATGAATTCTCGAGATGTTCAATCCTTCCTATGTCCTTAATTTGGACATGGCTGTCGTATTCATTAATGAGGTAGGGGGATGGCGATGCAATCCTAATGGCCATAGTTCTTCATCACATGGGAATCAGCTACATGGACATGGTCTCATGATTCCTTATGGTTGCATTTCTTCTCTCTATGTTTTTTTTTTTTGCATTCTTATTTGATCAATGGACTGATAATTAATGTATCTTCCTTTTTGTTGTTGTTCTTGTAGGTAATTACGAATGAGAGGTTAAGTATCACCCCTGCCCAGCCTCAATGATGCTTGAATCATCGAACACTAACTCCCTTCAAATCCTCAATGCTTGCCATGCTCTTGCAGCCATCTCAAGACATTGAAAAGATGAAGATTTGAAGAGTATGTACTTGGGGCCTAGTTATGATCTCATTGGACTGGTTATAGAGTGTAGTCATGTATCCATTTTCAATGTAATAAGTGTGGGGAGAGAGCTATACAATCATGTAATCATGTAACCTTGTATCCCTTCATTCCCAATATAATTGTTTATGCAATTATAGAGTGATTAATAAAAGATTCAGCCTAAAGGTGTTCATTTTAGAGTTGTTCTTCTACTTGATTCATTTTAGGGACTGATGCAGTAACTATTTCTCGTGCAGGGTTTAATCTATTAAAATCACATAGGCCGGTCTAGATGGTTGCCTAAGGATGCACTTCCAGGGTTCTAATCCGTTTTCCTATCATGGATGAATAGGAAGACCCACTCAATGCAGGCTCATTACTCATGTCATAAGGACTCCTCACGATGCATTACGATGGTTGATTAATTCTTCCAAAGTAGAACATACTAGTTTGGGTTAGAGGATAAAGAAAAGAAAGTGAAGAACATTCCCACTCCATTGCTACTTGATCAAGTGATTTGGGGTTAACTGATTGTATTCGGGCTTATTAGTGAAGCCTAGAAGAACTAAGGGTCAACTCTCTCAACAATTTGACAGATCAGTAATGACCCTCTTCGAAGAATATGAGACTAATGCTTTTTTCCCTCCCCAAGGCCTCTATTTATAGAGTTATGAAGGGGAGGAGTTACATATGTATCTATTTACAAAAATACCATTTTTTGTCGAAGTAGGCCTGTCACGTGGGATTTTGTTGACTTTATCATCTGACACATGCCCAGTTAATGTAATTGACCCCGAATTATTGAGTAGCAAATACTCCTTGATGAATAATCAACTTGACATATCTAAATTCTCTTCTAAATTGCTCGCAAACTGATGATCTGTGTCAAAAAGTGTCTGTTTGGGCAATCCAGAGGAGTGGGCCCCACAAAACTAACTTCCACAAGTCCAAATTCAGTCATGAAAGTTTTAATAGGTAGAGAATACCTAGCTTGTACGCTGTCCATACAAGTTCAGATTTCCACCATCTGATCTACATTTTGATCTAAGGGCCAAAATTCAATCTGGACCCTTTCCTTGATATCTCAAAATTCGCGATGTATTAGCCAAAAGTAGGCCCATATGCATGGTTCCATGGGAGACCTCTACCCGCGTATGGAATTAGTTCCCCAATATCCGGTCCAGATCATAGAGATCTGGACCCTTAATTTATGGCCATCGGATGATCTTCTAATATCTCCAGATTTAGCCATTTGGCACCAGATTTGGTCCCGTATGCATAGTCCCATGGGGGAGTAATATGTGCGTATGGGATTAGTTCCCCAAGATCTGGTCTAGATCAGAGAAATCTAGACCCTTGATGTTCAGCCTTTGGATGCTCTTTTGATCTGTAGATCTGGCCACTTGGCACCAGATCGGGTCCCATATGCATGGTCCCATGGGGGAGTAGTATGTGCGTATGGGATTAGCTCCCCAAGATCTGGTCCAGATCAGAGAGATTTGGACCCTTGATTTCTGGCCACGGATGGTCCTCTGATATCTCCAGATCTTGTCCCATACGCATGGTCCCATGGGGGAGTAGTATGTGCGTACAGGATTAGTTTCTGAAGATGGGCCCTAGATCAGGGAGATTTGTGCCTTTGATTCTTGGCCTTTGGATTTCTCAAAGATCGAACGGTTGAAAATCAGATCTAACCCCAAGGTTCGATCCTCATGGGGAACTTTACCTTTGTATGGTCTTGGTTTCTGAAGATGGACCCCAGATCAGGGAGAACTAGGCCCTTTAATCCTTAGTTGTCTGATTTTACCATGATCAGATGGGTGAAAATCAAATCGAACCCCATGGTTGCAATCCTCATGGGGGACTTTCCATGCATATGGTATTAGTTTTTTAAGATGTGCCCCAGATCAGGGAGATCTGGGCCCTTGATTCTTAGTCATTGGATTTCTCAAAGCTCGACCTGGACCCCAAGACCAGCAAGGCAAAGCAGCCACTGGACAAAGAGATGTTTGTTGGAAAATACATTGTAATAAAGTGTGTGAGATACACCATATCATCTTTGGTGTATCTCATCACAGATTCTCTCTATGGTTGTCGAAAGATTAGGATAATATCTTAAATTAGATCTATTAGATTATTTCCATCTTTGGATGTATATTCTCCGCGATTGTCTGGTAATCATCATTACCCACCATCAAATTTTCTTTCTCATACTACACCATGGCTGCTACGGAGATCGTACTCCGCCATTAATCATCGCTTTCACCGGAAATACCATCCATCACCATAGATCCTCATCTACTATCACCGCCCGACCATCTTCTTTATTATTGGTATTCATCTAAGCACATATTCCAAAGCACCCTGCCTACATCATCAATATCCAAATGGTGCAGAAGATAAGCAGTTTGACAGATGGAGCACAACTTGGGGGGGCAACAGTTTTCCATGTTGTTTAGTCTCTACAAACACCCAAAAAAAAAGATAAACAAAAAAGGAAGAAGATGAAGATGTGGCCCACACAGTTGTTGTTGCCATTGCCACATCCACCATTCATCTCGCCGAATAGACTGTCCTTGCCACCATTTGTCGTCGTGAATCGGCATCTCCAGGCTCCCTCGTTTAGGATTTTAGAAACCCATTAGATCAACCCTATTTGCCCATTTTGTTATGTCGGCTAAAACACAACACAAAAAAAAAACAAAAGAAAAAAATGAGAGTTTTTTTTGGGCTACTCTCCACTTGACTCAAGTGCTTGAGTTAAAAAAAAGGATTTGCTTGATAGGCCTCCGAGGATTCATAAAGCCCAAGTATGTGGAGCAAGATGGCTACAACCTCTTGCTTGGCCCAAGATAGACCCAACTTTTGTTGGCTCAAGCACCAAAAAGAGTGATTTGCTTGTAGACTTTTTAAAGCCCAAGTCCAGTGAGGTCTAGAAGCCGCTTACACACTATTACTCGATAAGCTTCTGAGACTCATGATCAAGTCCAAGCCTGTGAGGCACACAGATGCCCACACACATTTTGGCCCAATGGGGCCTTTTTCTTGATCAAAATTCGACGGGTTCCGGTCTAGCATAAATCGAATATTTTTTGGGACAAAATCCCAAATGACCATCATGGATCACCATTCTAGCTAGCAACCACATTCCTTCACTAGCAAACACAAACATTAAGGCTTTATCAAGGCAATTCAAAATGGCGATAGCATTCTTCGACAACACTCAATTTGAGCAAACTCACGACGATCGTCGATTCCCGTTCCCCATGAGTTTGAGGGAGAATATTAAAGAATACATTGTAATAAAGTGTGTGAAATACACCATATCATCTTGGTATATCTCATCACAGATTCTCTGCGGTTGTCAAGATTCGGAAGATTAGGATAATATAGTAGATTAGATCTGTTAGATTTATTTCCATCTTCAAATCTTGTTTATTTCTATTCAAACCTTTGGTTAGTTAATGTAATTCACTGAAGTTATTTCAATAAAATCAAAACTTCTTCAACGTTAACCCACTAGGACATCCACAGCATGGCTTGAAGCATGCCGCGACCTCTAATTAGCTAAGTACCATGCTCAAGATGAATTAATTAGATAAATCAGTCTCAATGTTGTGCTGATTAAGACAAACTTGGGATGTATTATTTCTAAAAACCTCCATTGCAATTGTGTGTAGAACATGATCTTTCTAGCATTGATATGGAACTGTTACTCAGGCACCATTATTCCATTTTGAGACCAAATACACTAATACACACATATAAAGAGCTTATCATAATACGTCATGGACTGTGTTTTAAAACCCCAAAACTTGACTCGACTCTAAAGCTAATTTGGTTGAGTTGTCTTGATGACTCACGAGTCGACTCAGCAAGTCAATAAATTATTAGAATGCATGAAAAATATGTGTATTAAAACCATGCAGTTGACTTGACTTGGCTGAGTTTCAAGTCAACTCGTATAGTAATAAAACCACGATCACAGATTATCCCATTGTCAATGTTACATGGAACAAAACTCTTAGAAGACATGCATGCAATTAGATTAGGAAAGTTAGCTATTAGCAAAAATGGATCATCCTGGGATTTTCATTATGGTGATCAGTGCTTATTCTATAGTGAATGCATAGATGACTCAAAGTGCCAAGTCTATCAATGTACTGACATGGTAAAATCTTAGAGTGTATGGGTGAATTACTTTTGGCGCGCGGTTTGGAGGACTACTGAGCCAAAACCTAATGGTTGTGATGCATGGTTCCATGCCAGGAAGGGCAATGCTGGGGGACGATCACGGGAGGGGAATTGAAGTGTTAATTAGTAGAAATCGTAGGGATCACAAGTCCAAACATGAAAGGAGTTAATGGCGACAAGTATCTGGTGCCTAAGGCTGAATAAGGCGGGGGGGCGGGGGGAGACAAGATCACATGGAGACCTAGTGGGGATACTGTTCATATGAGGTAAGAGTTCACATTGTGGATGACATGGAGGCATATATAGGGAATGAGGAGAAAAATTGAAGCAAAAATACATTCAAAATAAAATGTGTTGGATAGGATGCTCAATGCATGGGTTGTTTCTTCTTTCCAAGTAAGATCAAACAATTTTAGTTGAATGATGTGCCATGTCATGAGGTTTCTTGGCACTAGCTAATGAGTTATTCAGACTTCAATATCCATGTGCTAACACATTTCGATATATGGAAGTGATCTCGCGTGCGTAGATCCCAATAACGTCCAAATGGCTTAGTTGCGCATGTGAAGGGGAATATGCATGGGATGGGTAACCATATATCAATGAGGTAAGCAAATTGTAATTAAAAGAAAGTATATGTGCATTAAAAATTAAGAATGTGGGCTCCAATCACCAGAATCTGCTACTCGAGCTAGTGACATGTACGTGGTCCCCAAGGCTCTGCAAATCCGTAAATCACACTCTCTTCGATCGATTTCAATAATGAAAATGTGGGCAATTCAGGGTTAACACAGTGACAATCCGTAAATCAAACTCGAGCTAGTGCCTCGTAATTCCGTTTAATTTACACTAATTAAGCCTCTATTGAACTTCTAGGATTGTGTTCCCTTGATACAAATTGATCATGTGTTTTTACATGGGGAGAATCCAAGTTGCCATAATAAGGAAGATGGGATATATTTTACTCATGTTGAACAACATAGTTAAATGAGAAACTAAGTATACTTAGTTTCTTGAAGGGAGGGGAAGAGAGAGTCTAGGAAGGTCTGCTATAATAAGACATAAAAGGAGCATGCCCCCACCACCCCCACACCCACCCACCCCAAGTGCATTCCACTTTTAGAATGTTTTTAGCTAAATTATAAGAAAGTGCTGAAGATTTGTGATATCAAAACGTCCTTCCACTTTGGGTAAGTTCCTTCTTTTTTCTTTGTTATTCAATGCTGGATTTGATCTCTGATAAAACATCCTTTGTCAGAGCATGAGAAGCATATGGGCTTCCTTTTTAGGAAATTATATGGTGTTGGTGTCAATGGGGTGGTGATTTGGTGTCTTCCACTATGTTTTGTTGGGCAGCTGTGTTTGGCAACACCATCTAATGGGTATGTCACGACTTGTGTCCCCCATTTTCTTGTGTTTCTATGCAGAAAATCTGGAACAAACAACAACAACAACATGATATCTTTGCTACTTAATGTGTTGTGCTAGCTGCTGTATATATATGCAGCTCATGAACATATCCATGCATAGTTCTATTGAAACTTTTCAGGCCATGAAACTAGGTGTGTCAATGATATCCATCTACCCAAAAAACCCTAACCTGATTAATAATCAAGTTGGGTCAAGGTACTGTGGTGTTTAAAACCCAGCTGGTAATCAGGTCTGGTATACCCATTGCACCCCTACATGGGTCGGGTAACAATATATACTGATCATGCATTTGCAACATACCCAAAAATTTCAGTATTGATCAGTAAGTGGATTGCCTCCACTTACACAATATATGTTTTATTTACTAAGAAGATAATCATGGGAATGATTGCAACATAAGTTTTATAATTATTCAATGCCAATATCTTCAAGAGGGATAGCTTAAGATATGTTAAAAACACCTTGGGCATCCTCTCAACTTCATTTGCAGGCTTAAGTGGTATCTTGGATGGAGGAATCATCAGAACTGAAACTGAAAAGACTCTCATTTGCCACTCAACATCCATTACCATCTTATAGGGTGAGAATCTTTACAAGTTCTCTTCATGAATTACTTGGATGAAGAATCTCTGCTAACTTTGTTGTTATGTAAATTATGATCATATAATGGGAGATTGGAAAAGATTGGTATCACTAAAGCTCTAAAGCACTTGAAGGAGGAAAAAGCCTCCTCTTCATGTTATAATCCCTTAGATATACCAAAGGGCACTCATCAAGCTATGGAATTTCTATCACATTCATGGAGCCCATCTTCCTCAAACTTCTTCCAGATACTCTCGTCGAATGTGAGAATTTTTTTAAACTCTAATCCATCTTCGATATCATTTGGCATAGTCTGGTGTTTGTCTATGGCATTGTCATGGTGTGATTGTATGATGAAACATGTGAGCCAAAAAGTACCGAATGTGAGGCTATTGTATATGGCACTTGTCACATGGTGAGACCCTGCAGTCAAGTTCCATGTGTCATATGATGGATGGAAACACTTGTCGCATGAAAATTAATATTTATCTGCTATTTGCAATGCCTTCAATTAAACCACATGGTGATACATAGCATGTTATAGGCACCATGGCTCGATTCGTTTTACGAAGTTCGTTTGCCAATGGATGTGCTGATTGCTAATAAAAACCATGGTTTAAAGCCTTGAATAAGAGGTTGTTAATGTTTATTGGTGGGTTCGGTCTATTTTGATTTTGCAGAGCCTACTCTTACCACTTGATGGCAATGGTAGGATAGATGAGCATGATGATGAAAGACTAGAAAAAGAAGAAACAAAAAGAAACATGGCTTCACGCAACAAAGGTAATGTTGAGACAATGGACAGCATATGGGTAAGGACTCTCTCTCTCTCTCTCTCTCTCTCTCTCTCTCTCTCTCTCTCTCTCTCTCTCTCTCTCTCTCTCTCTCTCTCTCTCTCTCTCTCTCTCTCTCTCTCTCTCTCTCTCTCTCTCTCTCTCTCTCTCTCTCTCTCTCTCTCTCTCTGTGTGTGTGTGTGTTTGTTTGCGCACCCGCACAGCTGAGTCAATTCCTGACTCAATGAGTCAAATCAGTCAAATGCACACTTCCTAGTATGTTTCCCACCAAGAGTCCCATAATATTCCAAATTAGAAAGCTTTTCATATTCTAATTCTACAAAAACCATGTAATATTCTTTGTTGTGTCAATCTTCAGGCATTGCCGGCAACCAGAAGATCAGTGTCATGGGTGCTTCAAGGGCACAGGCTACTTGACAATAGTTGGGTAATTACCAATACTAAGTTTACCATGTCATCAATTTCTCCCATTTGATATTGGTTGGATTTCTAATTTTTAAGAATATGGACCACATGAAGGGATGGTTAAGAGGACAATCAATGGTTAGGTTCTCTAAAGGGTGCAGAGAAAAAAAGAAAGAGGAAATCCGACTAAAGATGGCTCAAGTACATGCAGCCCTCTCAGTTGCACAGTTGGCTGCAGCTGTAGCTGGCTTTGTCGCTGAGGGTGAATCAAATCCACGAGATCTCAAAAACAAAAATATGGGTATTGTTGTTGCTTCAGCAGCAGCCTTGGTGGCAACAGTTTGTGCTGAGGCAGCTGAGTCTGTCGGTGCGCACCGAACCCATGTTGCATCTATCGTCAACTCTGGTCTAGCAACTAGAACTGCTGCTGATATGATCGAACTCACCGCCACTGCTGCAACATGTAATGTATTATCTCTAAATATTTCTAAAACAAAATTTGTTTTTTGATAAGAAAAATCACTTAAAGTCTCCATATTGAGGTTCTAGACTCCAATCTCAGTGAAACTCACCAACTCAATGAGTTGAGTCAACCTAGTATTGAGTCATGGAATTACAATCTTCTTTCTCCTCCATATTTGAACTCTTAATAACTCAGTTTAAGCTCCATTTTTGTGCTTATGAATCTGCATTGTAGTAGAATGACATGACTATTGATATGCTCATCCTCCTTATGTGTGTTATGTTACCAGGTCTAAGAGGAGCTGCAACACTTAAATCCATAACTAGTACTGCTAATACTTGTTTTTCAAAGAACCAGGAGATGCTTGCAAGAGGGCTCCAACTACCAATACGTTCGCCCTCCGGTGAGGAAATTAAAACAACACGGGTTTAAGATCATATCGGCATATACATGCACACACACACACACACAATTACACAAACACATATAGGAGAGAGAGAGAGAGAGAGAGAGGATAACTGATCATATCTGTGGGATATGCAGGAAAAGTCCACCTAGAATGGTGTGGATATACCTCAAGCACAACAAGCTCATATTGAGATGGGAAAGAAGTACTTTGGAGGAGTCCTAACAACATCCAAAGATTGTAAGATCCCTTTATGTTTTCTCATACTTTTCAACTTTTCATATTTGTATTCTCATACTTTTTTGAACTTTTCTCAGATAAGATTACTGATGTGACGGAGGAAACTAAGGAAGCTCAAGGCTTTTACTTGCTAAGTCTTAGTACAAATGGAGGCACAATCGAGCTGTTGTTTGAAGATGAGAAGAAATCTAATGTTTGGAGATCAACTGTCTCTCAACTCTTAGTAAACCTAAATCCCCATTTAATCACAAATCCTACCAAGCACTTGTAACCCTTTGAAATCATGTGGAGGTTTCACCTGTTCCCATAATGCTACTTATCTAAAAGTCTCCCCTCACACTAATATGATAAAATAAAGTAGTAAAAATGAAGGAACACGCGCATTTCAATAAAAAAGATTTCTTCGTTTTCTCCCTCACCCAATTCCTTTTTTTTTCTTACGAGGTGGCAATCTAATCTGCATTTTCGAACAAACATCGACCTGACTTGGGGTTCGGATTGGAATTTTGATTCAATTGAGGAGTAGGCCGGCCTACGTTCAATAAATTAACACATGCACGCTCCTTTTAACTACCTCAAGCTAGATATGGGGTTCAATGTCAAGCATCTCACTTACTTGTAGTACCCATTTCACCATCTTGCCAACCCTTTGCAGGTTGGTTGGTAAGGAGGTTTCTAAAACTTTGCCTGATACGGGGTTTTAAATTCGGTGGAAATGCCGAAATTTCGGTTTCGAGGTTGACCAAAACCGAAATCCCACTAATTTCGGTCCTCTTTTAATTCTCTCACATTCTCTAATTAATTACTAAATTTCAGGCCATGTTTCCTCTTTTAATGACAACAATTAAGATTCTATTATCTCATGGGAGATTATGGAGAGAAATATATAAGATTTCCTAAAAAATTTCAGATTTTTCTCGAAATAAAGAAATTTTTTACTAATTTTTTCTGAAATTCTGAAATTTCGGTCAAAATTTCGATTTCGACCTTCACCAAAATAGCTACCTAAACCAAAATTTCAAACCTTGGCTGTATTATAGCACATGCATGTGTTGCAATGGTGAGGGCAATCTTAGATTTTACAGTTTTATTGGAGCGATGATTTGATGTTCGAAAACGAAATTCCCCTTCGTTCCCATCTCAAAATTAGATGTCTTGACGTCAAAATTTGGTGTCGCCACACAAAGGAGGTGGTCCCAGACTTCGATTTTTGTGGGGATATTTAATATTTTGCTGGGAATTTTTGACATACCCCCCAATGTTATCTTTAAAATTTGACATACCCCCCTATGACTCGGTCCACTGCCATTTGACCAGTGTTGACCCGAGTTGACTTTCAAATTTTGTATTAAATGGCAAAAATGCCCTTGTCTTCAAGCTTGGAACAAGGGTTTGGGCCAAAACCCAAACCCCAAATCAAACGGAGGGGATGGTCGGCCAAGAGATTGCAATGGGTTGGCCACCCATCACCGGCGACCAACCCACCGGAGTCTCATGGCCGGCTGGCCACCACTCCGGCAATAATTTTAAACCCAAGGTTTAAAAAAAAAAAAAACACAGCATACAATTTTAGTTTTAAAATTTTCATTCACAAAAATGAAAAACATGACAAAGCAATTTATATTTCAAACTTTTGAGATGTGGATTTTGGAAAGATGGGTTCTCTCAATTTTAAAATTTCATTCTACAATAAAATCCATAAAAAGAAATCCCATTCTTTCGTGAGTTTTGTTTATTTTTTGGGGTTTTTTTCTTCTCAATCTTTGTTTAATTCATCAAAAAAATAAAAAAAAATCTTTAGTTTACCAACATGGGTTTAATTTTTTTCTTTAATCTCCTCTTTTCATGTTTGATTTGGGTTATGGGTTTTGGCTTAAACCCAAACTCTTTTTATAAGGTTGAAGACAAGGGCACTTTCGTCCTTTAATTCAAAATTAGGTAGTCAACTCAGACAACACTGGTCAAATGACAGTGGACCAAGTCATAGGGGGTATGTCAGCTTTTTCAAATTGTGGGGGGGTATGTCAAATTTTAAAGATAACATGGGGGGGTATGTCTAAAATTCCCTATTTTGCTTCACCTCTCCAGTTAATTAGCAAAACACAAAAGGTTTTCCATAAATATGGGTCTCCCCATGGACTCAGGTCGATGTTGTTGACCAAAGGGGGCTGTGAAGAAGATTCCTAGCATACTGTGTACCCACACAACAACACATTCGATATGGGGTTCTTCCTTTATAGAGCATATACCTACTCCTGGTGCACTGCTCAAAGGAGGAAATCTACCTGTGTGGGTTTTGACCCCACGACCTCTCGAAAGAGGTGGATACACACCAACCATTTGAGCTGCCATGTTGGGTGTCTTGGACCTATAGTTAAGTGCCAAATGTAGTGTCCTTTAACTGTAGTTATATGTCCTTAACAGTGGAGAAAAAATAACTATAGTTAAGGCCACCTTAACCCTGGATAGGTGGAACTTAACCTATGGTCCAAGAACACCATGGATCAACCGTTGTAGGATCAAAAAATTCTCCAAATGGATGAAGCAAGCCCAACTGTTGCCATCACGGAGGGGTTAGACATTTAGTGAATGACCAAGGTCACATGTCCAACTGGTAATGAGTTCCAAGCTATACACAGAATCAAACCTTTTTTTTGAAAAATAAAGCATACAAAAGAAATGGAGCGAAACCGGTTGGCATCGTCTCCCGCTTTCCTTAGGTACACATGTCACGACGTTATTAGTGTTAGACACTACAATTATCCTAAAAAATATACAATTTTAGGCAATTTCAAACGATTGTGCCATTCCCAAAATATGACCGACCTACAATCGTTCCTATTTTGAAAAACTTAATAATAGTTCAAAATCATTCCAAAACGATCTTTCTAGTGTAAATTTATAATATATAATTTATTTTATCAAAGTTTTTAAAAATACTAAAAGGTTTCACTTTCAAACCTTAACAGTTTACCCCCGTAACTAAAAATTTACGATCATTCGTTGAAAAAATCTATATAGATTAAACTAAGGAAACATGTTACCAAGCCAAATGCATTATTAAAACATCCACTGTTTTTATTAAAAAAATTATATTTTTTAGGCCCTAGCCCTTAGAGGGCCTGAACCAGCTAGGCCCTAGCCCTACCCTCAAGGGCCAGGGCCTAAGCTCCGGGAAGCAATATAGGAGGAATAATTCATTGAAAGCCCCTGCATGGATGTTTGGCCAATCCCTAGGTAAACCTACAAACCAAAAATCAACATGATTAGTGATTTCTAGGTGTGGGTTGGAGTTATTTTCATAGGTTTATTTTAACAGTGGGAATTTGGGCATTATTGGCTATAATTTGGGGTACAAAGGTTTGAAATCACTACCCAGGTCCCAGGCTGATTTTTGGTTTGTAGGTCCAAATAGGGATTGGAAAAACATCCCTATGGTCAGAGTCCTCTAAGAACATGCCACGTGGCTCATATTGTAAGTCAGAGGCTTGGCTGACCGTTGCTGTCAGCAAAGTTTTACTCTGAAAGAGACAGCCAAGACAATTTAACTTTCCAAGTTTCAAAATTTTGAACTCTTTCCCCTTGAAATTCAATAATAATAATAAATAAATAAATAAAACATGGGCCGCCTATCTACAATGGTGCGCACGTGGTGCATTAAGCCCGACCGACATTACCCCAGACCAAACGGAACGGGCTAAGTAAAATAGAGAGGAGATCCTGTACACCTGGCAGTAGGTGAGTTTCCCAATACCAAGAATAATCAATTGCCACGTACACCGAGTGAAATTCAAAGTCATAAATCACCCGCAGACAACGCGTAGGTGGACCTAAACCAAAAATAATCGGGATTAATGATTTCTAGGCTTTGGATTGGAATTATTTTCATGGGTTGATTTTAACCGTACGAATTTGAGCATTATTGACTATTATTTGAGGTACAAAGATCTAAATGTTCGAAATCACTAATCAAGTTGATTTTTGGTTTGTAGGTCCACATAGGGATTGGAAAAACATCCATATGGTCAGAGTCCTATAATAATGTGCCACTTGGCTCATATTGCATCCTATCATCGGCCTCAATGACAGAGCATGGCATCAAAGTTTTACTGGGAAGGGACCCATCATTCATTGGTTTTGGCTGCTGGGACCCATTGAATTATTGGTCCTATTCTCTATGCCCCTTCCTTGAAAGAAGGTTGGAAGGTAGAATTTAAAGCCATAGCCTATTGGATGGATCGTTGCCGTAGTATTGAACACACACTTCAGTGGCACGAAGGCTGTAAAAATTAATATAGTTCTCACACGGACACAAATTTGCAATGGCAAGCCCGAACTTAAAATGCCACGTGGCACTCTAAGAGACAAATGAACTTACGGATATTTGGTCCATCCCTAGGTGGGTCTAAAGACCAAAATCAGACTGATTGGTGATTTCTAGAGGTTGGATCTGAGTACCCCAATATAATATGCTCAAATCCCACAGTTGAAAATCAACTCATGAAAACGGTTATAAACCACCAACCAGGTTGATTTTTGGTATGTAGGTCCACTTAGGGATGGGCCAAACATCCATATGGTCATTGGTCTCCAAGAGTGTGACACGTGGTGTTTTTAAGTGCAGTCGGGACACTCAGATAAAAAAATGTGTGTCCGCTTTGCCTGACCAAGTGCAGCCCGGACGACTTTTTGTGTGAAAATACGTGTCCGCTGAGCCCGATCCTTTCATAAGGTGGTTGTATCCATTGTAAAAAAAAACGGCGTTATCACCCATTAGCTTATATACCGTTTTAATGCCCAGTAATGACCGTTATAACAAAATAACGATCGTTATTTTTTCAAAATAAGTATTATTTTCTATTTTTGTCCGTTATAAATTTTATAAATTTTGGAGCCATTTTGTTCCGTTATTCCATTTTTATCCGTTATTTTCCATTTTTCCCCTGTGCATTACTATCCAATATAACGGTCATTATAACGGAAAAACGGTACTGTCCCCCAGTCCGTTATACCATGATAACGGGCCTTTTTAAACCTTGGTTGTATCCATAACCAGCCCTGTTTTTAAATGGACAGGAAATGGATAGGGCTCCTCCAAAAGTAAGAGCACTTTTGATGAAGACAAGCAGAATAATTAGGGGAGACAGAGATTCTCTTTTTTTCATCTGTTTTCTACTTAATAGGGTGGCAATGTAACAAGCTGTAAAGTTTAAGCTACCACCATTTTTGATACTCACAGCTACCATCTGGGTCCACTGGCCACATGGATGTTTAGCCCACAAAGATATACACACCAAAAATCACCATGATTGGTAATATCTAGCCATTAGATGTTAGTACTTTTTAAGGCACAATTCTAGCAGTTGAATTCAACCTTTTTTTTTATACACACCAAAAATCACTATGATTAGTAATATCTAGCCATTAGATGTTAGTACTTTTTTAAGGCACGATTCTAGCCGTTGAATTCAACCATTTTTTTTAGTACTAAAACCAACGGTTAAAAATTATCTAACAACCTGATTTTTGCTATGAAAGTCTACCAAAGGGGTGTGGGATAAACATCCATGTGGTCAGTGGGCCCAGATGGCAGCCGTGAGTAACCAAAATGGTGCTAGCTTTACAGCTTGTTACATGTGGAAGGAAAATAGTGAGCTGGGCACCTACTTTCTTTCCTTTCCAGTTTGTGCACCCACACCGCCTTCTCGAGGGCCAACCAATTAATCTTAAATTACAAAAATACCCATGATCCATTGGAGTCCAAGGTTTCAAGCAAAGGTGAGTCACTTGCTTTTAGGGGGGCGTTTGGCAACACAAAAATAAGTAACTTATATAAGTCAAAAAGTTAGTTTGGATGTATTTCATATTCTAACTTTTGAAAAGTTAAAAACTAACTTAAAACTGAAGCTAAAATTCTTATCTTTTAACTTCTAAGAGAAATTACTTCTCAAAAATTAGAACGTCTTTGGACATTTTTAATTTCTACGACTTTTTTAGAGGTAAAAAAATCATGGAAGTGCTTTTACTTCTCGTTCCCAACCCCCCTAGTGACCCATCTCAATCACCAAATCCTGTACACACGTACCCATGACAACCCATGCTTTGAATTTTCGTAAGGGTCTTGATGTAACAAGGTATACCTCATGCTTTTAGACATACGAAGCATGTTTTTTGTTACTCACCGCTGCCATCTGGGCCCACTGATTACATTGATGTTTAGCCCATCCCTCAGTAGACACTCTTGTTTTGATGATTTTAGCCATTGGTTCTAGTACTCAAAACAATGGTTGAATCCAATGGTTATAATCACACCTTAAAAATTACTTAAATCTAATGGTTAGAGATTATCGATCAGCACTAAAAAGTGGGCTAAACACATCCATGAGGTCAGTGGGCCCAGATGGCAGTAGTGAGCAACAAAAATCGTGCTTCTGTTGCATCTTTTTCCGTTTCAAAATTTAAAATTGGGTCGGAGCCGGGCTTCGTTGACAAATATAAAATGACAGATAAATGACAAGGACACGATATACACCACGTGGCAAACTGTTACAGGACTCTGACCGTATGGATGTGTGTCCTATCTCATGATGGACCTACAAACCAAAAATCAGCCTGATTAGGGATTGATAGGCTTCGGAGTAGACTTATTTTAATGGGCTGATCTCAACTGTGGGAATTTGAACAGTATTTGAGGTACAAAATCCAGCACTTATAAATCCCTAATCAGGCTGATTGATGGTTTGTAGGTCCACCATGGGATAGGACAAACACCCGTACAGTCAGAGTCCTGTAACAGTGTGCCACCTGGCTTATATTGTGTCTTTGTCAGTTTTCCTGTCATTTTATATCTGTCAACGGAGCCCGACCCTTTAAAATTTAACAGTCTTGTCAGGGATCTCATGGGTACTCGTCGAGTTTAGTGATTGAGATGGCTCAAGCAAGTGACCAAAAGTGGAATAACATGGTAGTTCGTGCTCCTCATCTTCTATCATGCAGTTGGCACATGAGGTTCAGTGATGTGGGGTTACCTTTTGTTGTTGAATCGGTGGGCCATCTCATTGATCCGATTGGTAACCATTAGATTTGCAAATACCTGAAAAATTTTATCCATCAAAATTGCCTGGCCAAAAGATAGATTCTCATCATAAGGCTAGAATCAACAGATCAAGCCATAACTCATAAGATATTGCCAGCGAGTCGAAAATCGAAACCGTGTTTCGAAGTCTTGGCCGATCCCGTTCTGGATCGGGATTGGAGCCCGCTGATCCAATCTACTACTAGATCGTCTTGCCTCGAGATCACTGTTTCCCAAGAAGACTCACTTTGTCTCGGGCAAGATGTGCCGATCCCGTTCTGGATCAGAGCCCACGATCCGGCCTCCATTGCCAATTCAAAAACGTCAAATCCGATCCAGTGATGAAAGTGCTCAAGTTGAGTTGCTAGAAATCACTAATCACACTGATTTTTGTTGTGTAGGGCCACCAAGAAGTGGGCCATGCATTCAAAGGGTCGGTGGGTCCAAAAGAGTTTGATAAGTGGCCATTTGATGGACTTCCGCATCAAAATTTTGCTACAGAGTGCTGTGTCATAGAATCGCTCGTGGCAAGAAATATAAGGAAGAGACCGCCAAGAAAATTCAACTTTCAAAACTTTGAACTCTTAGGACTTGAAATTCAATTAAAAAAAAAAGGACAAAAAAAAAGAAGACGAGGGTCGCCTATCTGAACACGTGGCGCATTATACCCGACCGACATTACCCCAGACCAAACGGAACTGGCTAAGAAAACTAGAGATGAGATCCTGTACGCCGGTCACTAGGTGAGTTTCCCAATACCATGTCTAATCATTTGCCACGTACACTAAGTAAAATTCAAAGTCTTAAATCTACTGGTGCGTAGAATACGTGGCAAACCAGCAGACACCGCGTACAGGATTTTAATTTAAGGAAGAAAAGCGAAACTTCAAACTTCAACTTCAAAGGTGTGCTTTCATTTCAAGTCCGCTCGCTTCTTCTCTCTGCCTTCGTTCTTCAAATCGGATTCAAGGTTTCGCAGACCAGCAATTAGGGTTAGGGTTTCGAAGAATGACGACCATGGAGAGTTTGATTGGTCTCGTTAACAGAATTCAGAGAGCCTGTACGGTTCTCGGCGACCATGGTGACGATAACGCGTTACCGACTCTTTGGGAAGCTCTTCCTTCAGTCGCTGTCGTCGGAGGACAGGTGCTTCGATCTCTCTCTCTTTCTCTTCTGATTTTTTCATACTATTTGGTCGAATCTCTTTATCTTCTTTATCGGTTTTGACGTTGTGTTGGATTTGATGTGTGTGAGCAGAGTTCTGGGAAATCTTCCGTTTTGGAGAGCATCGTTGGGCGCGATTTTCTTCCCAGGGGATCTGGTTAGGGCTTTGAAAATTTTGATTTTGATCTTGCTTTTGTTCCTCTTTCTGGCTTTTGAGCTCTTTTATGATGTTTGATTTGGTTTGTTTTGTGGTGTTTGCAGGGATCGTGACGAGGCGGCCGTTGGTGTTGCAGCTGCACAAGACAGATGAGGGACAGCCGGAGTACGGAGAGTTTCTTCACTTGCCCAAGAGGAGAATTACTGACTTCGGTACGTCAGTTTCTGGTTCGGAAATTGTCAATTGATTCTACTAGTTTGTTAGTTTCTCTTTGTTCCGAAATTCATAAACTAAGTAATATCTGGTTAAACAAGAGAACGAGTTGGTGAATGCCCCGATCGGTTCATAAAAATGGTACAAAGGTTGTCTCCATTTAAGGGCCTGTTTGGATTGCCATTTTTGTGCCAATAGAGATATTTTAAGAGCTATTTTAATGCAAAAAACATCTTATCTTGGTCCAAAAAATGGCGATCCAAACAGGAGCTATTTTTTTTTCCTGCGAACATACAAGGATACGTAAAAAACAAAGAAAAAACTATAAGATGACCTTTCAAGTGTAAATTACAATCTGGGCATGTGATCTCATCTGCATAATTGCCTTCCCAGTGAATGTCTGACACTTGACACACACACACACACACTCTGTAGAGGTGAGATTCATCTCTTGAAAGAGAGAGGAAAAGCCAAGGAGGATATTGTCCCTTCATCCACTATAAGAGATTTTCTGAATCCTAAGGGTAAGAGTGCTGGCTAGAAAGGAAGATTATCCTATTCCAAGAGATATAGGGTTGGGCTGCAACTTAGGTGGGTTGGGCGCCAATCTGAGGCTCAAATGACTCATCCCAAGCCCAACACTATACACACACACACACACACACACACACACACATCGAGAGAGAGTGAGATAGAGATCCATGATTTTAAAACTGTAGGATATATCTTGATGTATAAACAAATGCATATATCTATATTTTTTTTGATAAGAAATGCATATATCTATATTTAAGCACGGCATGGTTGGGTTCAGGTGGGATCTTGTTGCTCAATGCCTCGACATGAGTTGACTTTGGGTCGGGCCCTGAACTCCCAGACTAAGCCCAAACTGAGGTAGGAAAAGTCTAGCCCAAGCTTGGCCCAGAGTAGGGTTTGGCTCATCCAAGTTGTACCTTAATATGGGGCTGTATCATTCATTACAACACATCATCTTCTAAATTTATTTTCTGCTTACATAAAAAAAGTTTAGTTTAATGGTCCAACAACCACTAGCGGTTAGCATACTAGTGTCTTGATGCTGGATAGGGTTGTCCAAAAACTCTTTAAACAACAAGGTTGAAAGCAAACTGAATAATGAAGAAAAAAGAATAAATCAATTCCATCCACTCCAATGGTGGCCTTTAGCTTCACACCAAGGATATTGAGCTTCACCTTCGATGAAAGAAAGTTACAAGCTTGAATTTCTTCTCCAAGAAAGCTTCCTTTTTACATTACAGATATACTCTATTTATAGATTACTCTAGTGCCCTACTTTAGTAAGAAGACGGTTTTCTAAACTACCAATAAAAAAGATGGTCTTCTGAACCATTTTTTCCCCTCTGATCACTTCTTGCCAAACTAAAAGTTTCCTAATAAAAGGATCCATCCACTTGCTAGTCTAAATAGAACTTTCTAAAAACACTACTAATTTCATCCAATTAAAACATATAGATGGAAACTAACTAAACAGCTCGGATATCCCTCTAAAAGCTTCGTTTTTTTCTTTCTTCTTTTATATGCCTACCTCTTTTGGCAAGAGGACTGGTAGGGTGTGGTTTAGGCGTACCAAAAAAGCACACATCTTTGCTCCTGCATAACATCTGAATGCACCTAGGTCTACTAGGGGTTTTTTTTTGATAAGTACTAGGGGATGTAATAATGTTGTTTATCTCTGAGGTCTAGGATTAGTGGTTGAAGAGGGAGAAGAAACTTGCTCTAAGGTTTGATTGAATGCTTCTTTATCCAGCAGAGGTTTACCAAGCGATCAAAATATTATACATTATGGAAATAAATCACTTCCATACAACTCAACTTGCAATACTTTATATTTTAACCCTACAGGCATGCTACTCTCTTATGTACATATGAGAAGTAATACACCTGCAACACATATACTTGGTTTGTACAGAAAAAAAAAACACATATACACCAAAAGGTGGCCATCTCTTTCACACTCCTTAGAGATGCTGATATTGTCCCTTTTTTTTTCATAGAACTAGCCCTTATTTCTCTGTGGGAGATCTTAATTTGTTCTGTTGATTTTTCTCTTTGATATATTTTAATATGCTCCTCCTTTTTGTATTGACTTAGAATATCTGCTTGCTTTTATTTTTTGACTAATAAATGGCAAAGCCACACTAGTTTGGCTTTTCTTATTGCATTACTACTAGCAATGTGTTGTTGACTTCGTTACTTGCCAAAACTTCAAAATCCTATTTATTGCATTTTTGTGTTCATTTTGTATTCTTTTGAAAGAAAATTTAGAAGTTTGTATTGACTTTTTACTGTTTCATTTGCTTATGCAGCTGTGGTACGCAAGGAAATTCAGGATGAAACTGATAGAATGACTGGGAGGTCAAAACAGATTTCTCCGATTCCTATTCATCTCAGCATTTACTCCCCAAATGGTATTTGTATTAGCAAACTTGCTTTCTTGAAGAGGTGCTGTGATTTATGTTGTTTGAGGAATTTTTTTATCCTAGATTTTGAGCTGTTCAAATCCATATGGGCATTAATTTTTGTTTGGAAATTGTTTATTATCATCGTCATCATCATTATGTGCACAATATTGCTTGTGCTTCCTTTGATGAGGATAGAGAGCCTGATGTTCTATAGATATTCATGAAGTAGATAAAATTAATCTGCATCAAAGCCATATCTATGTAAAGCTTACGGTTGAAATTCCAATTCCATCTGTCAAAAGCTGTTGATATGTCTTATCTGTAAGCAAAGTGTTCGTCCATAGTTTTTTGAATTTAAATATTACATGAGCTTTTGGATTACATGAGCTTAATCTTTGACCAGTGTTGCATGACTCTAGATTAGAAAGGAGTCAATGTAACATGGACACTCCATTTTTAAATTGGCTGTGTCAAACACCATGTTGTAGTGTGCAGTGTAGTCTAAAGCTTCGCCTAGGTGTGGCTTAGGCTAGCGCTTTGCCTAGTCGGGACCCCTAGCACCTAAAAAAGGACATAGGCAAGCTCTAGTACAAAACTGGTCGCTTAGGTGCGACAATGTGTTAAGGGTGCAAGGCCAAGGCATTTAATTGTTTGCTTAGGCTAGACATATAAAATTGATGTAACATGTGCTTCTTCTTCGCCTAGGCACGACAATGCGTTAAGGGTGCAAGGCCATGGCATTTAAGCGTTTGCTCAGGCTAGACATATAAAATTGATGTAACATGTGCTTCTTCTTTATGTTGAAAGTAGACTTCCAGATTTACCTCTCGGTTATATTTTATTCTTCTTCTTTAAACTGATTTAAGTTGAAAGTAGACTTCCAGATTTACCACTAAGTTATATTTTATTCTTCTTCTTCTTTAAACTTATTTAAGTTGAAAGTAGACTTCCAGATTTACCACTCATATATTTTATTAAGATCTATTTTGATTCGATTGCCCAAATTGGAGTTTAATTCAATATATTTTTGGGTTATGCACCTTCATTAAAAAAATGTTGTGTCAGATGTTGTTTGAACTCACGTGTCAAACAACATGCTCGACTATTTTTTAACAAGTCTTAATTTATTCAAATATTTTGTTGTCAGCTGTATATTGTTTGATTTTAATAGTACCAGCTTATCTAACTACATCTATTATGTTTTGTACTAGTGTTATTAAAATCCTACAGTTTACGATTTGAATCCTACTACTTAAATCAAATCTTAACCAAAATGATTTGAATCTTGTGTCTAAATCTCTTTAAATAAAGAACATATGATTTCTATACCAATCTTACAATTCTAGTACGATTTCTGACTTGAATCTTATGATTCTTTCAAATCTTATGATTGAAATAGAGTCATGGAGCATATTTCAGATGAAAACAATTCTCCACATTAGTGTGTTGAACTCCAACACATGTATCCATGTCATTTTTACATGTTACTTTTGGACGAATATCATGGTCGATGAGCCACAAGTTTAATTTCTTATTCAAATCATCTAGCTTGGTGCTATTATGGGCTAAACCCAATACAAAAGGTGGTCCATTGTAGTGGACAGTATGTGTTGGGCCACCTCTTGGGTTGGATGTAACCTTCAATCTCATCTTCAGTTGATGATTTAGTCGCCCATTCTTGAAATCAATAATGAAGTGATCATTGATCAATAGGCACAAGAAAGGTGAAGTTTTTCAATGCTTAGGATCATCCAATCAGGCGTGGCTTAGGCTACTTCCAGTAAAAGGTGGCTTAATGATTGGATAATTTGGGTTGATAAATATGCACAGCGTGTGGCAGGAGTCTTGCAAATTTTTTTTTTATAAGTATAATTTTATTGAGAACCGAACAGAGATTACAAAGACAGCCAAAGAGGTGGAGATGACCTGCGATAGGCAAGACTAAACACAAGCACAAATAGGAGAAACAAAACTAAACACCTTCTCTAGAGCAAACAAGATCCCAATAGACCTTGTTTCCACTTAGACATGATCTCATGAAGCGTACATTGGATCGTTCGATTGAGCTACTCAATACAAAAGGTGGTTCAATGGTTGCACAGAGAAACCATTACACTGCAACGGTCTTTGGACCTGATGAATTTAATCAATCTAAGAAGCCTAACCTTCATGTAGACATGATATTATGTAGGGTGCGAATTAGAACTTCTCTTTCCCCCAATTCTTCTTATATGTTCACTTATCTCTGTATTGCCGAAGTTGAGCTTTTATTTTCATTGTTTCAAAAAAATTCTTTAAATATTGATCTATTCAACATCATCTTGAAATCAACTTGCTATGCAACTAAAGTTGATAGTGTTGTAGCTCTTAGGGTGTCTGGTCCTAGATTCTTAGTTTGATGATCGTTGTGCTATTTATTTATCTATTTTGGAAAATCAACAAAGTATAAAAGCATTATTCAATTGAAATGTGGTAGGAATGATTTTCTGCATACGCCAATCAATTACCTTTTTTAATTGTGTATATTTTGTCCATTTTTTTAATTGTTAATTTGCCTAGATTCGCTTTAGGTAAGATAAGAGGCTTACACTTTGTACCGAAGGGCCTTTGCATTGTTTGTTGGTCCTTCACCCTTTGTTTTGTCTAAACTGTTTCTTTGATTTTTCTTGCGTTTACTGTTTAGTGGCTTTTGGTTCTATCTCATGCATGATATGAATGTAGTATGAGTTGTCAATTTTCTTTCAAGATTTCTTCTTTGTCTTATCATGTTAACATCTTATGTGCGTTTGGTTGACACTGTTTAATGGTTTACTTCATTTGGCAGTTGTCAACTTGACATTGATAGATCTGCCTGGTCTGACAAAGGTTGCTATTGGTAAATTTTCTAAAACTTGCTATTTTCTTCCATTGGACATTTTTATGATATTAAGCTTCATATTTTTAATTGTTAATTAAAATCCTATTTTCTCCCATTGAACTTTTTCATGATATGAAGCTTCATATATTTAATTGTAAATTAAACAAGATTGTTCTTGGCAGAGGGACAGCCAGATAGCATTGTTCAAGACATTGAGACCATGGTTCGCTCTTATGTTGAGAAGGTAATGATAAAATAGCCTCGTTCAACAATGTGTACTGCTGCTTTTTACTTTATTGAGTTTCATCTCACTTTAGTGTACAAATTAGTAAGTGGTGGCACTGTAAATAATTGTAATTTAAGGCATTGATCATAAGCTTCTACTGTTTTCTAGTGGGGTGTTGTAAAACTTATTATTCTTGTGTACGCGTATCAATGCCTTTTTGTGGCATGTTGTAAAACTTATTATTCTTTTGTATGCCATTCAAGGTCTAAAATTTCAGTCTCGTTCATCATCTCAGAAAGGTGATGGAATTTGACGTCTGGACCGAGATGGCACAAGACGAATGAGACATTAAAAAAGATGATACTTCTTGATACGCAAAGATACAAATAAATATTACATTTGTTTGTATATTACATTAGAGTGAGGGCTGAGGGGCCTTCTCAGCCCTCACTCTAATATATTGATTTTACCGATCAGAAAAAAGAAAAAGAAAATGTGTTCTTTATCTTTTATCTGTAAAAAACATATATACTATAAAAACTAGATTGGTAATACTTAAATTGGGGTTTTGGTACACAAGACAATCCATACCCGAATGTATCGTCTCAATCTATGTAACAAGGACACCAACGTGTGTCGGTGTCCAACATGGATACGAAATACGTCGGCACATCAAAACAGTTATTTCTTTATGCTAAAAGATATATCTCTTAAATACTTTAGTCCATGTTAAGTCTGCAACATAGAAAGAATGTATTTAGATTAAGCTGATATATATTCAAATCTCATACCATATTCAATAGCTGAAAACAGAATTTTTAATAAATTAAGATTTGTTTGAAACGGTGTGTCGGTATGTGTCATAAACACGGCAAGGTGTCTGACACGGCAAATTCTTACAAAACGAAGTGTCATTGTTACATAGGTCTCAATATCTTGAGCAAGATGCCTTAACCGAGATGGAATAAGACTTTGAACCATGATGCCTATTTTTTTTTTTTGATAAGGTAAAAGATTATATTTCACAAGGGGAACAGCTACAAGACTCGCGGAGGTCGAGGAGACCTCCGAAGAGCGAGGACAGCGACACTGAAAGCTAACTACCTCTACACATAATAGCCTCCCATCTAAAGACCATGTCTTCAAATGTTAACCCTTTACATTCCTCGAACAACTTTGCCCAGAAAAAGATAAGACCTTTGATGTTGATAACAATGTTCTGGATGGCCGCCTCCTTGCCTTCGAAAATGCTCCTATTGCGTTCCAGCCAAAGGCCCCACCAAACCGCAAAAGGTAACAAGCTCCAAAGTCTGCGCCCACATGGAGAAAAACATATGGTAGACCAGCTCTTGATAGTCTGCAAGACTGAGGCTGGGAGAGTCCAATAAATACGAAAAGCACTAAAGAATATACCCCACACATCCTTGGCTAGCTTACAGTGAAGAAGGTGGTTAACAGATTCCCCCGCTTCTTTGCACATGACGCAATAGTTAGCCATCACCCAACTACGTTTGATCAGGTTGTCTATGGTGAGGATCTTCTCTAGAGATGCGGTCCACACGAAGAAAGCTACCCTCGACGGGACTTTCCTCCCCCACACTCTAGCAACTGGGTAATCCTCACTCCAGAAAGGGATCAGCTGATTCGTGGTGTATCTCCACTTACTGTCCAACCACACGTAGAAGGATCGGACCGAGAAAGCCCCATCCGAGGACCCAGCCCAGCATATGACATCCTCCCTGGAGCTGTCCACTACTACACCTTCCAGCTTATGAAGGATAGTTGCTAAGGCCGGGATCTCTCAATCTTTAAGATGACGTCTCAGACCAAGGTTCCACGAGGCCCCATTCTCATTCTCCACCAAGGCTTGCTGGACTGTGATATCTTTCAAATCTATGATTTCGTATAGTTGTGGGAATTCCTCTTTGAGGGCCTTATCTCCACACCACACGTCGTTCCAAAAACGCACCCTGTTCCCTTTACCAATCTTGAATCTAATACCCTCTGAGAATATGGCCGTCATCTTTTGGATACCTCTCCACATGCCACATCCAAAAGGGGTGCGGGCTATGCTGCTAAGCCAACCCGACAAATCAGCACCATGCCTGGCCTCAATAACCTTCCTCCATAGACTGTCTAATTCCTTAGTGAATCTCCATAACCATTTCCCAAGCAGAGCTTGATTCATAATTTTGAGATTCTTAACACCTAAGCCACCAGCTTTCTTGGGGGAACAAACGAGCCTCCAGTCCACTAATGGGAATTCGGAACCATCCGCTTGGCCAAACCAAAGGAACCGCCTGATCATCTTCTCTATTTTTCTGATCACACTGACTGGCATTGCAAACAGGGACAAGTAGGTGGGGAGATTAGAGAGAGTATTCTTGATAAGAACTAGCCTGCCTCCTTTCGACAAGTACTTAGCCCGCCACACTGCAAGCCTCTTCTGGCATCTCTCGATGACTGGGTCCCACAGAGACTTAGACCTGTAGGCTGCTCCAAGGGGAAGTCCCAAGTAAGAAGTCGGGAGGGATGCTGTGGCTACCCCCAGATATGAAGCAAGGATAGGGGTATCTGCTGCATTGCCGACCTGGAAAACTTTACTCTTAGAAAAGTTGACTTTCAGACCTGACGCCGCTTCAAAACACACCAGAAGGCCTTTCAATGTGATGCATTGCTCCTTATCAGCCTCCAAAAATATAAGCGTATCGTCCGCAAACTGCAGGTGGGAGATCATAGGGCCTGAGACACCAACTTTGAAACCTTTCAGCATGCCTAGGTTGGTGGCTTTGTCAATTAATCTGCTCAAAGCTTCCACCACAATGATAAAGAGAAAAGGAGATAGAAGATCCCCTTGTCTCAAACCCCTAGAATTATGAAAGAAGCCTGCAGGGGAACCATTAACCATGACCGAGAAAGACGCTGAAGTGATGCACTTGCTGATCCACTTTCTCCAAATATGTCCAAAACCCAACCTTTGAAGAATGTAGTCTAGGAAACCCCAGCTCACATGGTCATAAGCCTTTTACAAGTCGATTTTGCAAACAAGGCCTAGATTCTCGGATCTGATCCTCTCGTCGATGCACTCGTTAGCCATAAGGACTCCGTCCAAAATCTGTACCGTAGACAAAGGCCCCCTACGATGGGGATATCACCTCATTTAGGACATTTCTGACTCTTGATGCTAGAACTTTGGCCAAAATCTTATAGAAACTGCTCACTAAACTGATCGGTCTAAAGTCAGCAATGTCCACTGCTCCTTGCTTCTTGGGAATGAGGACCAAGAAGGTGGTGTTGGACCAGTGGTCTAAGATTCCTTCCTTGTGGAAATCCTTCACAGCAGCCATGACGTCTCCGCCAACAATGGACTAGCACTGACTGAAGAAAGCCAAGGTGAAGCCATCTGGGCCCGGGGCCTTATCACCCGATAGCTCTTTAATAGCTTTGAGGACCTGCTCCTCCTCCTCTATGGCTCTCTCTAACCACGAGCTCTGATCAGGAGTGATGCTGTCAAAATCTATACCATTCATCTCTGGTCTCTCAAAGGAAGTCTCCGTGTATAGCTTGGAATAGTAGTTTACCACCCCACTACTTATGTCCTCCTCTTCTTCCATAGTGATACCTTCAATATCCACCTTAGCAATATAATTGAACCTCCTACGGGCGTTAGCAGTGCTATGGAAGAACTTGGTGTTGCCATCCCTTTCCTTTTAACCATCTGATTCTAGATTTCTGACGCCAGCTAACCTCCTCCATCTTGGCCAACGAATGATATCGAGCTTGCAGATCCGCCCTCTTACTCATCTCTTCTTCAGACAACTCTACTTCTTCTTTCCTGTCCAGAGACTCAATATCCTTTAGGATGGCTTGAAGTTGCACGTCGATACGACCCACCACCTCCTTGTTCCATCTCACGAGTTGCTTTTTGAGAGCTTGAAGCTTCTTCCGTAACACCACTCCCGGTCTACCTTGGAAGTGAAAAGACAACCACCAACTCCTTACTCTGTCCTCAAAGTCGGGGATCAAGAGCCACATGTTTTTGAACTTAAAAGGTTTAGGTTTGGGCTTGGATCCCCCCAAGTCCAACAAGACCAGGGAATGATCTGAAGTGGGTCTAGGGGGCACTCTCTGGGTCAGTAATGGGAAGTGCTCTTCCCAATCCCCTGAAACCAAGAATCGGTCCAATCGACAAAGAGTTGGTTGACGTTGTTTATTGGTCCACGTGAACATACCCCCATTCAGCGGAAGGTCCAACAGCCCGAAACTGCTAATGAAGTCATTGAATTCTTCCATGCTGCTTTGATTCTGCTACCTCCTTTCTTCTCATAGGAATATCTGATCGCATCAAAGTCCCCTCCTATGCACCAAGGAAGATCCCAGTACCCTGCAATATCCCCTAATTCATCCCAGAATTGGGTTCTCATAGAACTGTTTGTAGGACCATAAACACTAGTGACAATCCATCGAAAGTCGTCCTTAATAGAACGACAAGCCAAGGAAACAGAGAAAGCTTCGATCAGATCCTCAGAGACTTCCACTATCTCTTTATCCCACAATATCAGGATGCCACCTGACTTCCCTATAGCTGGAAGAGCACACCATCCACAGTCCTTATCCCACAGACTCGAAATGAAACCCAAGCTGATATTCTCTAGTTTGGTTTCTTGAAGCAATACTATCTTGGCACCACTGTCGTTGATTACCCTTTTAACCATAGCTCTCTTGACTAGGTCCCCCAAACCTCTGACGTTCCAAGATAAGATTTTGAAATCCATCTAAACACCAGAACACCTACCCGATCAGCAACAGAACTAGAGAGGCCGACTCTGTCTCCTCTTAGAGCCCCTGCGGAGACTGGATCCTAAAATTTCTTCCAACCCTGACTTGTTGAGACCAAGCCTATGTAGCTCACTGAGAGTTTTGGGTGACAGCTCAATTCCCCCTGATTTACTGCGGTTCTCCTCTATAGGTGGCATGGAGGCCGATTCCGGTTCCCAATACGCCTTGTTTGCCTCGAAAGAAGGTGGGAGCTTTCTACTACTACACAGTGGCAAGGGCTCTATGGTGCCCGAAGGAGTAGTAACATCAATAGGGTGTCTTCTAAAATCTCCTCTATTGCCTCTGAGTATCTAGACTCTAGATGCTGCTTCGCGTCCTCCTGGGGCTAGGATTGGTTAAAACCTTCATTGCTGGCCAATTCCAAGATAAGACGAACTACCTTGCACCCGTGTTTGTGAAACGTAATACCCAGCATCAGGCCCAAAGAAATGATGTTGGAAGGGGCTGAGGATGGCTGAATCGATAGGGTCCTCTCAGGAACTCCTGTAACAGAAGAAAAAGATAACATACCTGAGTCCAACTACCGAAGAGAAATCTTAGAAAGTTGCGCACATCCCCAAGTTCCTTGACCAGTCATCTGCTCCACAACTAATCGCTTGTTCCGCCGAACCAAGTCTAATCCAGCGGAATCAGGGGATTGTGGTTCCGTTCTTCTAGGGATTGTCTGTATGAAGTTACCATTGTCCGGCTGGATCGTCAGAGGTGTGGCGAGAATGGGGATATGCAGGTCTTTGAAAAGCCTCCCGAAAATACCACGCACCGGACGAGAGTAAGGCTCTTCTCCCTGAGTCGAAAGGTCTTGATTTACCTCTGTTACAATCCCGGCACCAAGAGAGTTCGTCTTCTCCGAATCGACCCTTATGGGAGGTGAGGACACCTCCTGACCCTGAATGCTTTGGGAGGTATCATCGCCAGAAAAAGAGGATAGGGCTCCAACAAATGGCCTAAGAAGGGGAGTCTGGGTATGACGAACAAGACCTGTCGACAGTGGGCTGAGATAACGCGCTGGGCCCCTTAGATATCCTGTTAACATTCCAGCGTTGGGCTTCGATTTCGTGGGCTTGTTCAACCCAAGTGGAATACGAAAGCCCATCTCCATACACTCCAGGCTCTAGGCCCACCTGGCCCAGAGGTATTAAGTTAGCGCCTGATCTATGGTCCCTTCTATTGTAGTTATCTCGATCCCTAGACTCCGAAGCTACCACCTGTCTGGATCCATGCTTTCCCCGCCTTTTGTATACCTTCAACTTTCCAATTCGAAATCCTCCGTTCCTGGTCCTTGTCGTACGCTTCTCTCCAACGTCTTCTGCGACCCCAATGGTAGGTGAACAGTTGTTCCTATCTCTGTTTGCCCGTACGGCTGCCTCTGCTGGACCGAAATGTTCTACACTGCTACCATCTCTCGAGTGAAGATGGGGAGCCATCTCATCATCACTGACCATGGTGCTGAACCCTTGCCACCTCCTCCAGGGTGGGTTCCACCCTGGCGAGAGTCGCCTCCTTCCAAGTTAGCGGTGTAGGGATTGCTGCTCCTGCGTCTCCGGTGGACTCCCATCCCCGGCTACCCTCAGCCTCTAGATACACCACCAGTTCAACTCCTCTATCCACCAGGGTAAATGACCGCGGGATGTCCCCTGGTTTGGCTGATACTCGAATTCTCGCTTCCTTGAGGTTCCGTAGCTCCAGTGATTGGTTGTCCACCTCGTTGAGACCGCCGACAACTTCGCCTAAGAGCTTAAAAAAATCTAGAGTCCAGAGGTGGAGGGGAAGTCCTCGAATAAGAATCCAAGTATGTCCCTCTGGGGCGATTTTGGGTGTAGTATTAACGTGAGGGAACCATGCCGAAAAGAACACCCTGCAACCTCCTGCTCCTACTGACTCCATTCCACAGAGAAATCTGGACACCTCTACTGTCGGAGCAAAGTAGATCCTGCGCTGCTCGTCTAGCAACCGGAGGGCCACCGAGGTTTCCATCCCAATCAGACCTTGTATGGCCATTGCGACATCCTCCCAAATGGCGTCAGGAGAATCCGCCGAACATACCACCGCCTCACTCCACCGTCCGAAAGCACCCAAACCGGAATTTGAGTAACAAGTCTTGATCACCGAGTGATGCTGCTGCCAAGTGAGCTCCCCGACCACCCCAGGGTTATAGGTGATTTCCTTCGGTGATGGCAAAGGGCACCTATGCTCTGCCTGAGGGTGATGATTGTTGCTGGAGCCCACCACCTGCAATAGAGCCGCCACCGTCTTCCTCCATCCTTTCCCATCTCTTCCCATAGGGAAGCACAACATTCTATTCCGACCCGTCGGAGTAAACTCAATCACTCTGAGGAAGGCACCACTGCTGTTAGATTTGGTTTCTCTGATAAAAGTCCTCCCTACTGCAGTTCTTTTCCTCCACAATGGACGCACAGTATGTCGGAATATGGCTTCCTCCAGCAACGCCGATAACCAAAAACAATCTCCCACTGAGAAGCAGATCTCAGCTACAAATCTTCCCCTCTTTTCCTTGATCGTCACCTTCGAGCATCCCACCCATCTAGCAAACTGCAGGAATTTCGATTCTACCTTTATCTCTAGCATCTTTACACCTCCTTAGTCTGAGTAGTTCATTGAATTTTTTCTTGAGATCATAAGCGGAAAAAGAAGTACTGGCTTCTACCTTGGCAGTACTTGTGACCAATCAGCACCATGATGCCTATTTTGTCTTATGTTTTCCAGATGTGATTCATTTGAAATGTATTGTCTAATAATTATCTCATTTCTGTTAAGGACTTGATTGAAATAGCATGAATATGTTTCTTCTACAATTCATATTTTTATAGTTATTGATATAACTTAAGTGAGGAAGCATACAATTACTAGAATTATACTTGTAATGCTATCCACTCTCTCTCTCTCTCTCTCTCTCTCTCTCTCTCTCTCTCTTTCTCTCTCTCTCTCTATATATATAGATATAGGGTCAGGGTCGGGGGACAACTATTTCATACAACGTTTTTGACAACAAAAATTGGTGCGGGCCAATTTATAAATTAGAAGTATTGGAATGGGATGATTTTTGGTGAGGATGGTCTCTGCGGTGAGGAGACAAAAATTCATATCATTCTGATATTCGTAGACTGGTTTACAATTTGAAGAATTATGGACCGTCTATTTTTATCGTTAACTTGAAATCCATTTTTGATGGGATTAGAAATTTCAGAATGTGCTGATTTTTTGTAGGGGAGATCTATATGGTGATGAGATCATCCTCACCAAAAATCAGCTATTGATTCATCTTCCATGTGGGTACCCCAAAATTGTTGTCAAAAATGTTGTATGAAAAAGTTGTCCCCCGATCCTGACCTTATATATATAGTTAATGAATATGTTTCTTCTACAATTCTATCTTGTAGGATAATGTTCGCGGTTTGTGTACGCACTTTATCTATATACTAAATTATTCACCATGTGGTTATAAATGTTATGTTATATTTATATGGAAACAATTATATTTGATCCTCTATTGTTCAATTCATTCATTTTCTTCAATTAATGTAACTTACAATCCTTTACTTAATAAATCTCTAATATTCGTTAAAAGCAGTAGGAATTTCTATGGTTCCATTGTGTATAATTTGTAATTTCTTATATACAAACTCTTGGAACTACAATGGGATATAAATTATTAGAAATGTTCTATTGGCTATATTCTTTTCTTGAATATGTTACTACATTGTCTTCATAAATTGCATAATACAATACATATTGCTGTAGGGAGTTTAAGAACAAAATTGATAGAAATAAAAAGAACAAACATTATTTATTTGAGATTATAGGGTAAAAAAGTTCATAGTTCAAATATGAAAAGTGATGACCCTTTTTTTTAAAAGAAATTCTACAAGGTTTTTAAGTAATGAAACCTATTATGCTCTTTTAAGTCAATTAATATTATCCAAAACCAGTAAGTTTTTCATTGTACGCATCCACAAAGATGGATATGGTTGGCAAATCTTATCATAGGAAGCTTCATAATTTTGGATATAAAAAAGACATTTTCCATGAATTCTATGCATTATTTTACTTTCTTAATTATCTTACTAGAATTTAGAGGTACAGCAGGGGTTCTCATAATGGTTTTAAATTCGGCGAAATTTGCCAAATTAATTTCGACATGTATTAAAAAAATTACGAAAATTTGTTGAATTAATTTGTTTAATTCGAAGTAAACAGTAAAAATTTGTTTAATTTTTTCTCGAAATTTAGCATTTTTTAGTGCAAAAATTCGCCAAATTAATTTTTTTAATTCAAAGTAAACAGTAAACTTAGATAAGTTTGGAGATTTTTTTGCCAAAACTTTGGTAAAACACATTGATGTTTAAGGATATGAGAAAATAAGCATGGTAAAATACTTATAACTCATTATATCATAAAAACAACCATTTGGAGCAACAACCTAAGCAAAGATTAAATCGTTTCATTCATTTTGGCAAAAATTCTCCAAACTTCTCGAAGTTGGCGAATTTTTATAGAAATTCTCTAAATCAAATTGAACTTCCCCGAATTAATTCTGAATTTTAAGTGATCGAATTGGTTCTCATAATTTACAATCCTTTACTTCATAATTTCTAATATTTGTTAAAAGCAGTAGGAATTGCCATGGAACTTGTGTATAATTTGTAATTTCTTATATACAAACTCTTGGAACTACAATGCTATTTAAATTACTAGAAAAGTTCAATAGGCTATTCCTTTCTTGAATATATTACTACATGGTCTTCATAAATTATATATAGCTGGGGGAGTTTAAGAACAAAATTGAAAGAAATAAAAAGAACGAACATTATTTATTTGAGATTATAGGATAAAAAAGTTAAAAATTTAAATATGAAAAGTGATTACCCTTTAAAAAAACTCTACTAAGTTTCTAAGTAAAGAAACTTATGATGCTCTTTTGAGTCAAATTGTATTGTTCATCATACTCAACAGTAAGTTTTTCATTCTACACATCCACAGTCTGATATGGTATTGTGGTTGACGAATCTTATCATAAGGAAGCTTTATATTTTTGGATATAAAAAAAAGACATTTTCAATGATCTCTAGCACCCAAAATTTTTGTAATTACCCCCATTAATTATGATGTCACAAATATCCCCATTTAAATTATACTTTGTAGTTTGTATAAAGAAGAGGCCTTTTTGCTCCAAATTTGATTCCCTTGTGTGAAGGGTGCACAATGTTCTCTGAACCCTTGGGCTTTTGCCTTCATCAACTTCAACTTCTACCACCTGTTCCTCACCATTTTCCTCAACCTCCTTTTCTTGTGTTATATCTAAGATACTATCCCCCTCTACTAGGTTCATTCAGCATCGCGGATACTCAAAAAGAGCGAAATTCTCTCCTACACACCTAAAGAAGGCAACAAAATTATCTATAGTTTGCTAATGGCATTAAAACTGAGCTTATAGGATCTCAGATTCAATTACTATTCCATAACTATTTTGATTCAAGAGGTAAGCCTTATTATCTTTTATTATTTTCCTGTTTTAACTTTTTCTTTGACTCTTTGATATGCATCTACTTTGTTACTGTTCTTTTCATCATGTTTTTTGTATACATCTGTAAGCCATTGTTGTTTATCTGTTTGATTTGCTATTCACTGAAGTTATTTGATTCATTTTTGTCTTCAGCTGAGAAAATCTATGCTGCACCTTATTTTGTCATTCTAATTGGTGATTATATGTTTTTTGTAGCCTAACTGCGTCATACTAGCTATATCTCCAGCCAATCAAGATATAGCAACATCTGATGCTATCAAACTTGCTAGAGAAGTTGATCCCTCGGGTACTTTTCACTCATACCTCTAAATTTTGGCGAAGCTATGCATTTTTATATTACACATTTATCATCACTTGTGGATATTCTTTCTGGAACTGTAGAATTTACGAGTAGCTTTGCTCAGGTGAAAGGACGTTTGGGGTGTTGACAAAGCTGGATTTGATGGATAAGGGAACAAATGCACTTGATGTAAGTTTTCATTCCTATATTAGTGTGTTTTGTCATGAACTATTAAAAACTAGAACTTTTGATTTTTATTATTGCAAATAACTTTTTCATAAATGTTCTGTTATGTGTTTCCGTTCATTTTTATCTCATTCACATGGAATATTCTACTTTGCTATAAAAATTGATAGAACTCCCAAAAGGTCTATTAAGATTCACGAATAACTGTTTATCTACTGGGTAGTCTGTTGATCATATACTTTGTCATTGATCCTTTACTAGAGAAGTATTGTGTGCCTTCTTTTGGTTGTTCAGAATGAGTTGGATAATGCTCAAGAGTGTTATAGATATAGAGCACCTTCTTGCTCATGATTGTAAGTACCAGGTTTCGTTTCAGTGGTTTCGGACGAAACTGACAGGAACCTGCCTTAGTGAAAATTTTGTATTGTGAACCTAGTTTTGGATGGAACTGACTGAAATGTATATTGTTTGTCCTATGCCGAAACCAAAACAAAACAGGAGAAATGTTTCGGTTTCGAACGAAACTTTGAACCATGTTTGTTCTTGCTTTGAATTCGGAGCTCTTAGCTCTAGCAGTTGCATCCTTTGGAGAGTTCTTCCTTTTGCTGTACTTTGGGTTGCTTGGAAAGAAATGAACAGCATCTTCAAAGACAAGGAACAATAAAGAAGCAAATGACCATTGAAGGCACACAGTACCCCCAATTCATTTGTTGTGTCATATGTAATTTGTTTGTTGTATATTTTTTGAAGGTTCTCGAAGGAAGATCTTATCGGCTTCAACAGCCGTGGGTTGGAGTTGTTAACCGTTCTCAAGCGGATATCAATAAAAATGTTGACATGATTGCTGCCCGGCGTAGGGAGCGTGAGTACTTCGCAAGTAGTGCTGACTATGGACATTTATCGAGTAAAATGGGTTCAGAATATCTGGCAAAACTTCTCTCCAAGGTAAAATTTGGGTTCACTTCTTTGCACTTTAAATGTGGATTGGTTTTGGAGAATGGCAGGTCATTTAATGAGTGACTATGGTTTCAGCATTTGGAGTCCGTGATTAGGGCACGCATACCAAGTATCACATCCTTGATTAACAAAACCATTGATGAACTTGAAGCTGAGATGGATCACCTTGGTAGGCCCATTGCTGTTGATGCAGGGGTGAGTAGCTTATATATATCTCCTGTTTAGTCAGAAATTGGATATAATCTGGTTTAAGACATAATGGAAGTTGTTATACTTGTACTCTTCAGGCTCAGTTGTACACTATCTTAGAACTCTGCCGTGCATTTGATCGAATTTTCAAGGAGCATCTAGATGGCGGGTAAATACATCTACTTAGTTCCTTTTATTTCTCCCCTCCCCATTTTCTGAGGATCTAAATAGATTTTCTGTCAACGGCAAGTAACAGCAAAACTGATCCATTCACTGTTCCATTTGTATTGTTCCAGCCTGCAAATATTAATCTCAGTTTATATATTTCTGAATACCATTGGCCTTCTAAATGGGTTGGTTCTTTAATGTATCAACCTCAAGGACCCAGCAGTTTACAGTCCATAATTGGTTCTCTTTCAATCCTATAAACTGATCTGTATTTGCTTACATGAGTGCTCAGATCATTTTTCTTAAATTCTACTAGAGAGACTGATTCTGGTTTAGCAGCCTCACCCATATCTGTTAACATCTGCAACAGTTGTTGGACACCTAATGGTTCAAAGTCGATGGTTTCGTTTCGGTATTTTCGGCGGTTTCGGCCCGAAACTTGGTGAAACCAAAGTAAAGGAGAGTTTCGGGAGTTTCGGTCGTAGTTTCGCTGGTTTCGGTCCGAAACTTAGCGAAACCATATTAGAAAGTTCAAAAAATTCTAAAAAATAATGAAACTGAGGCCGAAACTGAGACCGAAACTACCGAAACGTAGTGGTTTCTGATACAAACCCATATCTTGTCTTGGCCTATAGCGAAACCGAAACGTTTCGGGCGAAACGTTTCGGTTTGGCCGAAACTTTAAACCATGCACCTAGGAGTATCCTTAGTTTTGATGATTTACTTCTGAATTTGATCCCATTTTCAAATTTCTTCTTAACAACAGGCGACCTGGTGGTGATAGGATTTATGGAGTTTTTGATAACCAGCTTCCTGCTGCTTTGAGGAAGCTTCCATTTGATCGCCATCTCTCTCTGCAGAATGTTAGGAAAGTGGTTTCAGAGGCAGATGGTTACCAACCCCATTTGATTGCTCCTGAGCAAGGTTACAGGCGTCTCATTGAGGGGGCTCTAAATTTCTTCAGAGGCCCAGCTGAAGCTTCAGTGGATGCTGTATGTTCCTCACTGTTTTAATACCGTTTGCTTATCGTGCTTTTACTTGTGGTATATATTTTTCTGGCCTTCCTTTGCTGTCGATCCTGTTGTCTACGTGGGAGGGCTTAAGGGTTGCAGCATCTGGTTGATAGTTTTGGTTCGAGCTCACTGGCCTAGGAAAGAAAATCTGTACTGAAGGATTAAAGAGTCACTGGATCTCTTTTGCAGGTCCATTTCGTGTTGAAGGAGCTTGTGAGGAAGTCAATCGGAGAGACTCAGGTGAGATATTTGGGCACTCATCTGCTAGTTTTGAAGTAATTAAGAAAAGAGCATGGACTGATATTTTTGAATGGGGCAGGAGTTGAGGCGTTTCCCAACACTTCAAGCTGAATTAGCCGCTGCTTCCAATGAAGCCTTGGAAAGGTTCCGAGAAGACAGTCGCAAGACAGCCCTGCGATTGGTGGACATGGAGTCTTCATATCTGACTGTGGATTTCTTCCGGAAACTCCCCCAGGAAGTGGAGAAGGGTGGCAATCCGGCTGCTTCCACTGTGGACCGATACACAGAAGGGCACTTCAGGAGGATAGGTTCAAATGTCTCCTCTTATGTTGGTATGGTGTCCGAGACGATAAAGAACTCTATCCCAAAAGCGGTGGTTTATTGTCAAGTTCGGGAGGCCAAGCGGGCTTTACTCGATCACTTCTATACACAAGTGGGGAAGAAAGAGGTACTCTCTCTATATATATACATACATATGTGTAGACACAACGCACACACGGTATGACCTTGTAATGGTCATGGACCAATACAAGTTCTGAGTATGCCCCCACACAATTGAGATTGTGCTGCCAGGAATAAAAATGAATTTGGTGATTGTTTTCGGTATGTGGTCTGCAGCCCAAGCAGCTTGCACAATTGTTGGATGAAGACCCGGCATTGATGGAGCGGAGGCAGCAATGTGCTAAGAGGCTTGAACTGTACAAGTCAGCAAGGGATGAAGTTGATTCCGTGTCGTGGGCCCGATGAGATCAATTGATGTTGCCATGTATAAAAGTCAGCAATGTAGCCGTTCCTATGCTGCTGATTTTGTTGGACTGTGTGATGCACAAATGATTCTTTTTCTTTGTTGTGCATGTTTATATGATATTCTTGGTCGGTTAGGCATGCGGTATTACAGTTTTTTTTGTCATTCTTTTCTAATTGGAATTTTTGTATATTTTATGAAACTTATTGGACTCCTTATAAAAATATATAGTTTGTGTTTTACTTTGATGGCCTTGACGTTGATTGAAGTATCAGGAGGTTAGTTTTAATCAAATTGTTTAATCTGATTTAAATTCGTTTAACCGCAGGGAAGGTAAATCTGTTAGCACAAGATTGGAATCTGTTTGTTCTTTAGGTTTTGTTTTATGTCTTACTTGATGGCTATGGTGGGGCCAATGTTTTTCTCTCAAGCTTTTCCCGTGTAGTACCTACTATGGTCCTGTATGGTGATCACAGAAAACTCTTCTAGAAATGGATTTTTAAGCCAAAAAGTGTTGACAGAGTTTTGGACTCTAACCGAAGGGGCAAATTGAAAAAGAAATGGATTGAGGTAGCTCGAAAATGATTTAAAGACGTGTGCTTTAACCTAGAATGGATTAAGGTGGAAAAGGGGCCGTTATAATGGTATAGCAGATTGTAACGAACGGGCAAAAATGGCGCTAAAAATAATGGGAAAAATGGCGCTAAGTTATAATGTTGATAGCGATGAGTCTCTACTTCATGGCTCTCTTAGATTCTGTCTCCTCTCTTCAATTCTGGACCTAAACTAATGGGAAACAATGTTTACTTGTTGACCCTTGATGAAAATTCAAAAATTATGAGGCCACGATACCCGACATTATGTCCTTCCCTACCATCATTATCATCTTCGGTTGGTTACACGAATCCTATTCCACCATTGACCATATATATTGAATCCTTTCCTACATAATATAATGGGCAAAACTGGACAACCTACTTGAGCTGAACAGTAAGCTTCACCCACCCTCATTGTGGAAATTAGCATAAGAGTACATATGATGAGTACCTCGACCAATACTTCTCAAAAGACCGGCCTATCAAGTAGCAGGAAATCTAATTACTTAACCAAGTCACGTAACAACATAATCTTGATCAAACATAAGTCATCACATATATATAGGTTAATGAATTCCCTAAGGGGGGAATTCTCTGGAAATTAAGGATCAGTTGAAACCCGCTAATCGTTTCCGCTAGACCAACATATATTCCTGTAGAACCAGTAAATACTTCTTCTAAGAAGAAGGGTTGTGATAAGAATGCTCAATATTTTCCGAACAACAACCAATTGTTTCCAAATCTCAATCAAGTTTTGTGTAAACTAGATCTTTAGATCAACTGGAGTTAAAAGAGGCTTTGAGAGCTCATTCTCCAATTCAATTATCTAAAAATGCCTCTGAGTTTACCACAAAATCTTGTAATAATTGTCCACTGACCATTTCCATTTCAAGCTGCAACTGTTGCTTCAGCTGCTTCTCTCTCCAACTCCTCCAATGCTGTCCACAATTTCGGGTCTTCGTAATCCTTAATAAGGAAGGTGGCACCCGCTTCCATCAGTGAGTGTTCTGGATTCCTTGTAGTTATACCCACAACTGGCATCCCAGCTGCCACTCCAGCTTTTATACCTGACACAGAATCCTTACCAAGGCAAAAAAAAATAAAATAAAAAAATAAAAAAAAAATAAAAAAAAAAAAATATCGCATCAGAGCTCAAGGAAACTCAAAAAACTTCTGAAAACTACATAATTTCGGTGGGGAAGGCAAACCTCGAAAACAAGAGTGTGATTGGGTGATGCCTTGAGGGCTTTGAGAGCCTCCAAGTAAGGATCAGGAAATGGTTTCGCTCGGTCACATTCACTACCAACCACGACAACCTCGAAGAAATTGGACAGGCCTAGGATAGAGATCATGAGTTCGGCGTTTGGTCTTGGAGCATTAGTCACTGCGGCACGCTTCAAGCCACGATCTTCAATCCATTTGCACAATTTGTGTAGGCCATTTACAGGCTTCAATTGTTCTGATGCTAATCTGTATATCCATGAATTATGAACAAAAAGGAATACATATTATAAACCGAACAGGGAGAAATCCATAAGCATAAGAAGACGTGAGATTACCTGCGAAACATGGCTTCCTTATCATCCATGAATTTCATGCTCTTCTGGAGATCCCAATCAGGGAAGAGGACAACACAGATATCCTCGTTATGCTTGCCACCGATATTCTCGACAAAGAACTCCTCAGTGATGGGGACCCCACCATTGAAACCCACCTGTGAAACACCCGTATATCAATTGGTCCCATGAAGTACAACATGTGAGAATTGTTTGTAAGATTTATGCTAGAATGTGTACCTCTTGAAGCATTTCACGAAAAGCGAAGTGATGGAGAGGATCCGAATCACAGATTGTACCATCAATATCAAATAGTACTGCTTCAACAGGAGCAAGACCAGAAAGAGAACATCTGCTGTTTTAACCAAATAAAATTAACAAGTTAATGCCACCCAGACAGAAATAAGTCAATGCTTCTTTAGTTTTTCATTCTATGTGTTGGTGTTACTCAAAGAATCAATGTCAGATGTGGTAAGCCTGTAAAACTGACATGTATGTAAATTTATGCAATAGATGTGAAGAAATGCATCTACATCAGAATCATACGAACTTGCACCAGAACAGGAAGACCAGACAAATATGTCATTCCTGCCCAGTTTGTAAACTTGATACTCGTGCAGGGAGTTTAAACCCAACAAAGATGATGATCTGTTTGAATTCACTAAATCTCATATAGGTAAAAGAACTGCTTATGTGATACACCCATTTCTTTCTCGGCATTCAAAATTCCAGTCCATAGAAGGGATATATGATTTCCCTTTTCCCCATCTATCCAAACATTGTGTCCTAAAGCAAAAAAGAAGGGATATATGCAGCTAATTTAAGAAGTATGTGGTTTCTGAGATACAATAAACAAAATTCCAGAGGAAAACTCAAACCATCAATGGGAACTCTCAAAAGGCAAACTATAATAGAATACTTAGAAAACCTAAACTTAGAAGCTAATGTGCAAAAAACTTGTAGACTTTGACCAGTGAGCATATAACAAAGAATCATTTGAAATTGATCTATTCAATCTTCTTCTTCAAGTTCTCCGTGAGAGTCATCCATGGCCTAAGGATCCATAAACAGTATCTTTAAGATATTCAATAGACGTGGTGGCAACAAATAAAATTTATGTGTTACCTTCAATGGCTTTCATACTACAAAAAAAAAAAAAAAAAAAAAAAACATAGCTGCACAACTTGCTTCAGTCGAAGCAAGTGGCTATTTCTTAAGCCAACATCTATTCCTCCAGGTACTCAGCAGAAGTAATTCAGATACTAAAACCATACTCTAGGAACAAGCATTATGTATTATTTGGGTCTCTAGAACCAAGTGATCACTCCATATAGACCTCATCATTGTGAGGCATACAAAATCTTGGGCCTGAACAACTTTGTATTGCAAGTCTAGTTGATTACTATTGCCCACAATGTTTCTGTTCGGGGACAACTTAGCTTGGATTGAAAAGAAAGGAACATCCCCATTGAGACACAATACAAATCTAGAATTGGTGAACATGGCTATTACAAGAGCTAAGACCTGGTGGGTGCATCCATTAACTTTGGTACAGAAAAAAGATTATTGCCGTTAGGTAGAGAAGATGGAATTTACAGATGTAGCCCCACAAAAACTGGATTTTTTTGGTTTCCTGTCCTTACTTGATGAGATCAACTTTCTTTATGTTTCAGTTATGCCATAAATATATGTCTTACGGGAAAGGAACACCCACAAATGAGCCTTGCATCTTACAGATGAAAAACCAGAATTAATATGGAAAAACCTCAATGAGATGGAAAGATCCACATCCCTAAAATGGAAATAATCAATTTAGATGGCAGGGTGAAGATGTTGGTTGTCTTTATTTTCCTTGTTTCTTGTAACTTGGGGTACCAGGGATATTTCTGGTATTTATTTGTCTTTCACCTCATTAATATAAATGTGGGAAATCATGCTCCACATAATACACGATTTCCCTTTCTCCATTCTTCTCTCTTCTCCGATTCTCTCATCTTTCTCCTCTTTTCCCCCGTAATCTTTCTACTTTATTTTCAAATTTAATTTAAACCCTAGGTATGAGAATTTTAGAACATGATATCAGAGCAAGTACCAAGGGTGTTGTGTTTTGAACCCTTGGGCTTGGGTGGTAGAACCACATGGTTGGGTCTTACGCCTAGGGAAAATTTCAAAGTTTTTTTGTGTTAATTTATTTCCCCTTCGTACTATTCATCGCATTGTTCATCGTTACTATTCACAAGTATTGTTCACATAGTACTATTCACCGCTATTATTCACGGAAGAACTGCTCACAAGACATTTCACAAGTTATTTTTTGGGACTTCTAATGCAAACCCTAAGTTGAAATATGTCCACTGATAGTTCGTTTTGTGATTCATCTGCCACATCTGGAGTGACAAGTAGTATGTCACACATGGGTACCCATGGTGCCCATCGCCTAGGGTTGCAGTAGGGGTGTCAATTTGTACCCGTTTCATCGGAACTGAAAATCTTGATTCCAATTCTACATTTTTGGGAATCAAAGAACTAGAATCAGAACCAAACCGATAATAACAGTTTCGATTCGGTAGTTCGATATTGAAACTGAACCAATAGGAACCGAAACCGATATAAATTCTAAAATTTTATTAGTATAAATAGTGTTAAAATCGCCATATTATCAAAGATTGGAACCAATATACCTGAAACCAGAACTAGAACCGATTGGAATCAAACAATCGGTTCCGATTCCAATTTAATCATTTTGAAAACTGAAACCGATAGGAACCAGAATTGATAAGAACCGACAATTTTGGTTCTGATTTTGGGTATCTTAGAGCATCTCCACCTTGGTTACTGTGTGGACTCCAATCACCATCTCTATTTTTATCTCTAAAAACACTATTCCTTTGAAAAGTAAAAGGACACGACTGGTATTAAAACTTAATATAATACACAATAAGGTTAAAATAGGAATTATAGTACATGACCAGTAATAGAGACCCCTTTAGAGGTCCATCCGGGGTCTCCAAATTTGGAGACTCAAAATGGGGTCTCTAGAATGGAGACCCCTTTTAGAGTACGGTTGGAGGGTGACAGCTCTCCATTTTGGAGAAATAGAGCACGGTTGGAGATGTTCTTAGGAATCGAACCGAAATCGACCGATTGACACCCTTAGTTGTAGGTCACCACAATGTTGGATGGGTCGAATTATCTAGAGTATGCAGTCTTCCGTATGTGTATTGGTGGATGAGGTAGGTTGGGATACATTTATAGCAAGCTGTTAGCACTAACCTTAACTAATTTTACCTATGATAAGTGAGAGATTAAAAACCTCATGGCGATCTCATGGCTGTTACATTCTATGCAGTTACACCTTAGTAAGCGTTTCTTGTTTCTGTCGACTGCGAATGAGATATGGGATGCTGTAGCGTAAACTTATGCCCAAGTTGAGAATTTTGCAAAATTGTACGAGTTGCAGCAAGAAATATCCCATCTTCGTGGGGGGGGGGGGATGTCCTTGGGACGTACTATGCTACTCTACGAAGTAAGTGAGAGGAGTTGGAGCACTACCAGAGCTATACCCCAATTTGTGCTACTGTTGTGTCAGGATACAGAGCGATGTTAGAACGCCAATGGATACTTGAATTCTTTGCCAGTTTGAATCAGATGCCAGAGTTCACATTTTTGGGTAGAGATCCTCCACCTTCTGCACTGTCTCAGGTTTATAACTACATTCAAAATGAAGAGAGCATGCGACGTGCTATGTTCTTTAAACTTGGATAAGACCCTATTTTTCATGATAAGTTTGCACTTACGATGACAACTCAGAAAACGAGCAAGGCAACTCTGAAAAATTTGGGAAGGGTGATATAAGGACAAGCTGAAGTGTGAGCACTATGGTCGAAGACGTCACACGAAGGAGATATGTTGGGATCTACATGGTCGACCACCTTAGTTCAGCTCCAATTCCTAACAGGGGCCATTTCCAGCATACTCAGTAGCCTAGGATGCAATTCAGCCAATTTCTACATCTCCTAGTGGTATGGTCACATTTTTAAGTGATGAGATGGAAAAATTGAGACGAATGATGTCTCAACTCAATGGATAGTCCAATGCTACTACTTCCACTTTCGCTCATTCAAGTACTTCTAGGTCAGCCCTTCTTTTGTCCTTTACACCTTTCGGCCCTTCCTAGATCATTGATTCTGAGGCCTCTGATCACATGACTAGTATGTCATCTATTTTTTCGTCTTACAGTATCTTTTTTGGTAAAAACAAGGTTCATATTGCTAATGGTACTCTTTCTTCAGTATCAGGGAAAGGCAGTGTGGTGACTGTGGTCGCTACACCATCCCTAACCTTGTCTTCCCTTCTTCATGTTCGTAAGTTTATTACTAATATTCTTTCTATTAGTAGTATCACGAAAAATATGAATTATAATGTCACCTGCTTCCCTTCTAACTGTGTTTCAGAACTTGGAGACGAGGAAGATGATTGAAGTGGTCATAAGGACAAAGGATTGTACTGTCTGGACACGAAGTATCTACTTGTTTCTGGATTGAGAAATTTATTTTTGCAATTTTAGTCTTTTGTTTCTGTTAAGCTAAATTGTGAAACATGTGAACTGGCAAAGCATTGTTGTACTTCATTTCCCATTTGTAACAATAAAAGTACTACTTTATATTGTTCAATCTTATATTTGGGGTCCACCCCACACTATTTCTCTATTTGGTTATCATGATTTTGTCATATTTATTGATGATTACAACCATTGTACTTGGGTGTATCTAATGAAGTGTTTTCCATCTTTCAGACTTTTCATCAGAAGATTCTGACTCAATTTGGTGTTCAAATCCAAATCTTTCAATCTGATAATGGAGGAGTATATGAATGGGGGCTTAAATTTTATTTCAATGCACATGGGATTGATCATCAAACATCCTATGTTAAAACCCCTCAACAAAATGGTGTTGTAGAAAAAACACATGCACTTACTTGAAGTGACAAACGCCTTGCTTCTTGGTATGCAAGTTCCAAAATTTATTTGGTGTGAAGCCCTGTTAACAGCTTACTGCCTAATAAATCGTATGCCTTCTAGTGTTTAGAATTTTCAGACTCCCATTTCACTTCTTCGTCAAGACAGTTCCTAATTCTTGGTTCCACTAAAGTTCTTTGACTGTGTGTTATGTTCACGTTAATCGTCTTGATCGTGACAAGTTAGATCCAAAGGCTCTAAATTGTATATTCCTAAGAAATTCATTGTTGCAAAAAGGGATATAAATGTTATCATCGTAGCACTCATCAATGACTGGTATCCATGGATGTTACCTTCTTTGAGTCTATTCCATTCTTCAATGATACCCAGACCTCTCTCCAAAGGGAACATAGGAGTATGTTTGATTCTTCTACTACTATTTCTATTGGTGATGTGCTACAGGAAAAAAACTTCAAGTGTACCAAAAGAAAGATCTATCTTACCATTTAAGGGCCCTATCAAGAAGCTCCATTTAATCCAGGTAACATCTCCTTTGTTGGTCCTTCTGATAATCTTGTTGATCTTAATGTTCCTATTGCTATCTAGAAGGGTGTCCGTGCGGGAAAACAATATCCCATTTTAAACTTTGTTTCTCTTCATTCCATATCTTTATCATATCATACATTTGCAGTTTATATGGCTCGTGTTTCTTTGTCATCTAATGTTTTAAATGCCCTTTCTCAATCCAAGTGGAAGGAAGCCATGTTTAAAGAGATGACAGCCTTTGAAACAAAATGACACATGGAATTTTGTGACCTTATCCAGGGGAACGAAGCCAATTTGATGCAAATGGGTATATGCAATAAAGTATAAGGCCAGCTAGTGGCAAAAGCACTCAGACATATGGGATTGATTATCAAGAGACGTTTGCACCAATTACCAAGATGAATTCCATTTGAGTTCTTCTTTCCCTGCAACAAATATGTCTTGGCCTTTACATTAGTTGGATATGAAGAATTCCTTCCTCCATGGTGAGTTGGAGGAGGTGTATATGATGATGCCACTAGGATTCAAACGTGAGGGTAGTGGGAATTAGGTATGTAAACTGAATAAAGCCTTATATGGGTTGAAACAATCACCTTGAACTTGGTTTCAGAGATTGAATTGGACAGTCAAGAAGATTGGCTATGTACAGAGCCAAGCCGACAACACATTGTTCATCAAATGTAAGCAAGACAGAACTATTGCTCTCATAGTTTCTATGGATGACCTTATGGTGACAGAAAATGACTCAAAAGAAGTGTAATTGAAGAAGTTTATGGAGATAGAGTTTGAGATTAAAGATCTTGGACCCTTGAAATACTTTCTAAGAATTCAAATAGCTTAGTCAAAGAAAAGGATATGCATCTATCAGAGGAAGTAATTTCTTGACCTATTAAATGAAACGGGTAATCTTGGTGCCAAACCTGTTTGGGCATTGCATAGTGTAATTAACCAATTTATGCATGCTCCTCGAGCATCTCACCTTGAGGCTGCCAATAGAGTTTTAAGTTATCTCAAGGGATCTCCAAGTAATGGTTTACTGTTTGAGAGGCATGGACATGTGGAAGCATATACTGATGCAGATTGAGTAGGTTCAGTTACTAGTCGTTGATCTACATCCGGTTATTGTACCTTTGTTGGGGTAACTTGGTTTCTTGAAGAAGCAAGAAATAGTTTGTGGTGGCTAGATCTAGCGTAAAAGCAAAGTTTAGGTCTACAGCCTATGGAGTGTGTGAGCTCTTATGCCTGAAGACTATGCTAGGTGAGTTGGGAATCAAAGTTCAAGAGCCAATGAGTTTATATTGCAACAATAAAGTTGCCATTAGCATTGCCCAAAACTCAGTCCAACATGATAGGACCAAACACATAAAGGTTGACAGACACTTCATCAAGGAGAAGTTGAAGAGTAGCCCGATTTGCACACCTTATGTCAAGACAAGAAAACAGGTTATAGATGTTTTGGGTAAGGGTGTTAGTAAGGGTTGTCTCCAAAATATGTTAATCAAGATGGGCATGATAGATATCTTTGCACTATCGTGAAGGGGAGTATTGGTTATGTCTTTATTTTCCCCTTTAAATTGTAAATTGGGATAACAGTGGTATTTCTCTTATTTTTGGTATTTCTTTTGTCTTTTACCTCATTAATATAAATATGTGAGAAATCTTGCTCCACATAATACACGATTTTCCCTGCTCCATTCTTCTCTCTTCTCCTATTCTCTCATCTTTCGCTTCTTCACTTGTTCACTTCTCTTATTTCCTAATCTTTTCTACTTTAATTTTCACTTTACTGATTTAATTTGAACACTAGGTATGTGAAGTTTAGAATAGAAGAAGTCGACCACCTTGAAACGGTTCATAGTCAGAACTCAAATAATCAGTCTAGATCCGAATCTCCCTCCAATCAAAGTCAAAATCATTTCTAAGAACACATGTCCTCGCATCCAAACTTCAAAAACAATGTGTCCACATCAACCCTCTTATGATGCAACTGAAATCACATACCCATTGAAGGAGTAGATGCCACCCATTTAGAAAACATTCTTCATGAATAGAAAACCAATAAACAAAGTTAATAGCCCTAAATTACAAAAGTAACAAAAAAAGGCGAAGAACAAAAACTTGTCAAAAGTATGGATGATGAAAACTCAAATGGGTTCATCCATAAAGAAAACGGTTTCTAGGATTTCCAGACCAGAAATTCAATAGGGGCACATCACATTGCCCCAATTCAGCATCAACCACAAAACTTCCATTTTTCCATTAATGGGTATGAACAGAAGCATACACAAATTCCAGAAGAGTCAGAACTCAAATGGGTTTGTCCAAAAGATATAAATTTTAGCATTTAGAGAACAAAAATCCAATCAGGCTGCATCAATTAGCTCTAGTTCAGAGCATTAACAAATAAAAAAGAAAAAACCCACATCAAATATGCAATCAAAATAGCAATGAAGAGTAAAAATACCTCTCTACTGGATGAGAATTAGATGAAATCGACATCCTTGGATGGGTGGATGGGTATTGAGAAATCTACAGAGATGTACTTCTGCAACTTCAAGTTTTTCTTCTCTGGAGATGGAGATGGAGATGGGTCTTTGGGAAGAGATCTGTGAGATGGTAATGATGGAAAAAAGAGAGACACATGAGAGGGTATAATAGGCAAAATAAAAGAAGAAGGAATCCGAATCTCTCGGGGATTATTCAAAGAAGAGAGAGATCCGTGTCTCTCTGTCTCTCTCTCTCTCTCTCTCTCAGTCAATTTTGCAAGAGAATCGATGCTCTTGGTTTACCTGTTAAGTTGCAAAGTTGGAATTGAATGCTTGGGTTGTTCCTAATCATGCCTCACCCACCAACCAACTAACCATTTTTTTGTCTTCTAGCGTCTCTTTTCTACACGTGCATAATAACAACAGCTCTTTGATAGGAACCTTTTCATAGAGCCACGTGGCACACTCTTTCGGGTCCACTTGAGTCATTGACTCATGTTTGATTTGGCCTACTCCTTGTGGGATCTACCCACCAAAAATCCCACTCAAGTCCAAGGGCTAGAAATCATCAATCAGGCTGATCCACCAGGGGTGTGGGCCAAACATTCATGGAATCTGTTGACCCCAAAAAGGGTGCCACGTGGCATTTTGATAGAAAGTTTTTTTATCCTGTCCACATTCTGGTACTTATAGTTAAGCGTGACCTGTCCTAGAGTTAGGTTACTCTTTAACTATAGTTGCTTTTTCTCAATAACTGGGGTAAGGGCCACTTAACTCAGGACAGGTGGCACTTAACCATAAGTCCCAGAACACCATGGATCAAAATCGAGAAAATTTTTGAAACTGGATTTTTGAAGCAGCGAAGCAGTGGCCAATCACATGGCGCCACAATCTGTTGTTGCTTTGTACAAACTCAGAAATGCGCTATTTGAACAGCAGATTGTGGCGCCATATGATTGGCCACTGCTTCAAAAATCCGCTGCTTAAATTTTTTTTTCTTTTTCTTGTATATTACCACGTTGCATCTGCCACTAATACATTTTGTCCAAAAATGAAGAAAGGTGCTCCGTCCGCCTAGAATAAAGCTGAGAAAACTTTTGACGAGTAGCGTAGAGCATCTTTTAACAAGTACACCCGACAACCTTTCCACTTTTAGCCGTTGGATTTGATGGATCCGCGGTCCACACGATGCAACAGCTGTAGAAGGCTATACAGTAATTTTAGAGCATCTCTAACGCTAAAATGCCAAAATGCTATCTCAAATTCTATATTTTGAGAGACCAGTGCCAAAATGCTATATTTAGCACGCCATGCTCCAATGGTGCAATGCTATATGATATCTCAATGCTATTTTTTTTGGATTGGTGTCATTTTCATGGCTTGATTTAAACATGGGAATTTGAGCATTATTTAGGGTTCATGATTGAGAGTTTTGTAATCACTAATCAGGCTGACTTTTGGTTTTTAGGTCCACCTAGGGATTGGCCAAACATCCATTCGATCAGCATCCTCTAAAAATGAGCCACTTGACTCATATTATGAGTGCCGATCGGCCAATCATGGGTGGATTTTGAGCATTACTTGGGTACCAGATCGAAAATTTTGAATACCCATAAAACTGTCATATCCTGTGCCAAATATAGCACATATGCTATATCTGTGCCAAATATAACACATATGCCATATTTTAGAATTAGGATATCACAGTGTTTGAGCACCGCTTTTTCACCCACTATGCCAAACTTTAGGATAGCACAGCATTGGAGATGCTCTTACTTGTTATAAAGGTGTTGCCATGCAAGAATTTTTTTTTATTGGGTGTTTTGCGGGAAAAAAAATTAAATTAAAAACTAAAATTCAATAGAGGAAGAAAAAGAAACAGAAGAACATGAAGTAAAGAAGTAGAATCAAAGCAAACTAGTAGAAAAGATAGTAAAAGAGAGAATAACTTATCAATAATCGAGGCTTGATAAGTAAGGCTTACGTTAACGCAATGTCCTAAGGACGTATTTCACCCATGATATGGTGCTGACTGTTATCTAGGCGTTTATCTCTCAGGATTCAACGGTCTTCAAGCACAGAGAAGGCAACGCGTACTCAATTAGTTCATGTGCTACTACAACCCCCCACTGTGAATTGATCCTTGGAGATTGAAAGATTTAGCTCAAGTGTTAGCTCTATCTCAATTAAGACTTTGTGCTTGTTCTGGCCTCAACTGCTCAAGGATTGCGGTTAATAAAACTCAAACCTTATCTAGAGGAGTGAAGGTGGGTCTGCCTAGCCCAAACAGGCACCCGATTAGGATATGGATCCCTACGACGTTACATTCCATTTGGGATTAGAATTAGGTGTAATTCGACCTTTTTTTTATTTATTTCTATATATATGTATATATCTCGTTATTTGGGTACCATTGTTTTTGGGCTTCTATTGAATCGAGAAGTAGCTTTGATTGTAAATCTTTGATGATGTCCCCGGATGACTTCAAAATTTGAAGTCTCCCTCTCCCAAAAATGCCATTTGGAGCTTAGTTTAGGGCCTAGTGACCTTATGGATGTTTGGACCACCTCTTGGTGGACCTACATTCCAAAGATAAACTTGAACGGTGACTTATAACAGTTATATTTTAGCATCTAAAAAATGGCTCAAATTCAATGGTAAAAAATCACATTATTAAATGCTAAATCCAACTGCTATAAATCACTAATTATATTGATTTTTCATTTGTAGATTCATCAAGAGGTAGACCAAATATCCATAAGGTATGTGGGCCCTAAAGAGTACTCCACGTGGCGTTTTGGAGGGGGCTTCAAACTTGGAAGTCCCCCGGGGACATCAAACACTGGCTCCTTTTTTATATATACTAGGGGAACACCACATGCAATGCATGTACACCTTACACGTGGCAGCACCTTACACGTAGCACCCTCGTAGAGATCACTGACCATATCGATATTTGGCCCATCCCTAGATGGACCCACATGCAAAAAATCGACCTATTTATAATTTTTAAGAATTTGATTGAAGTCGTTTCACGGGTTGATTTTTAACCGTAGATTTTGAGCATTATATGGGTATTCAAATCCAAAGGTTTGAAATCAATAAAGAGGCTTATATAGGTCCACCTAGGGATGGGACAAACATCCATGCCGTCAGTGGTACCTAAAAGTGTGCCACGTGGCTTATACAATTGTCTCTCATCATCATTGATGAGGTATGTGGGCGTGCTTGATATCCTGAAGGCGTACTCTAACCGAGGTTTTGTTCTTAGAACATAGGCATTTAAACCTGGGGGAACGCCACACGTTGTACGCTCGTAGAGATCACTGACAGTATCCATGTTTGACCCATCTCTAGGTGGGTGTATATGCAAAAAATCAGCATGATTAATGGTTTTTAAGGATTTGATTGGAATCATTTTCATGGGTTGATTTTTAACTATAGATGTCAAGCATTATTTAGGGTACTTAGTGTAAGGGTTAATTTCATATTCTAGTTTGGCAAAGATTTCGTGTAACACAAAACATTATTGTAACCGTTCCTACGAGCACCAGTGTAGTATTGAAAATGTCGTGGTACGCATACTTCGTCGACTACGTAAAGACTAGAAGACAGAGAAAGCAATGATTAGATGATTGACGACAAGAGTTATCTGAGTAACTGCCCATTTGTCGGTTATAGATCGTGTATGCTCGCTTAGGAAGATAAGTTACTTAGTGGTCATAGGAATATGTTTAAATAAATAAAATATAATTGTCAAACTTAGTTATTGGACAGACCTAAGTCTAAGTTAATATTATTAACTTCTGGGAAAGTCTAATCGATTGGACTATTTGGGCCAATCGATTAGAGACCTCTGTTAAATCGATTGAAATCTACGAGACAGAACTTAATCAAAGCCCAATCGATTTGAGACATCTGTTAAATCGATTGGAGTCTACGAGACAGAATTTGATCAAAGCTCAATCGATTAGAGACCACTGTTAGATCAATTGGAGCTTACGGGACAGAAACTTATTTAAGTCCGATCGATTAGACTATGAACAATCGAATAGATTTACGAAGGAAAAACCCATCAGTACAAGGCCAATCGATTTGACACAAAACTCAATTGATTGGACTTCATGCAGATTGAGTCTTTCTCAGATCCGAAATTCTAGTTTCCACTCTCTTACGTTCGAAAAGGCTCAAGGTTATGAATTCTATAAGTATAACAATTCTATGTCTTTTCTAAACACACTTCTATACACATTGAATAGAGATAAGAAATGTTTATTTATTAGAGTGTTTATTCGAAAAACATGAAACTTTTTAGTTCTTATAAAAATCTTGTGAGCTTTTTCTTCTTCTAGATCAAAACATAGGGGGTATGTCAAAATTACCCTTTTCTTTAATGAACACTTTTCATCAATACCTTAGATGTTCATTTGTGCCACGTCACTAACTAGCTAATGGATATGACTTTTAAAGGGTGCCTAACATTTGGAGGGTCTAGATTGATGGTCACGAATAAAATTTTGCTTTTTACAAAAAAAAATGAACACTTGATCAAGGGAGCGCATAATTGCACACCCCGTTTCCTAATGCAGCAAACTCCTGGTCTGGACACACTGATGGCCAATCCCTAGGTGGACCTACAAACCAAAAATCAGCCTGATTAGTAATTTCAAACCTTTGGATTGGGGACATTTTTGTGGGCGGTCAAAGTAACAGTCAACAATCAGCCTTTTACTCGTTTTAGAGAGATCTCTCTTTTTGGGGTGTGGCCCCGACCAGGAGTCCGCCCAGACAGGAAATGGATGGGGGTGTGCAAAAATATGCACTCCCTTTGATACCATCAACGTTCATTCGTTATTTCCGTTAAATTCTGTTTTTTTTCTTTTGCCTTTTTTTCCATTTTTGCCGTCCACTAAAGTGCATTTTAACGGTTTTAACAACAACGTCCCTAGTCCGTTACACCGTTAAAATGGCCTCTTTTAAACCTTGTTTTATACGAGCATTTAATATATTTGTATATTAGAAAAACACAAAATTCTTGTATTAAATACGAATAATACGTGTTTTATTCGTTTAATCTTAAAATTTGCGATTAATACGCGAATTTACTAACTTTCGAGGCACCTCAAAAATACACCTGGCCCTATATTTCTGTAATAGAACCATCCACGTTTTCCAGAAAATTGCGTTTGGACGCACCCCAAAACCTTATGGGCCCTCCCTCTTTTTTCTCTCCCTCTCTTATCTTATCACCAATCAGCAACAGTACGAGTACTTCCCGGAGATGCCGATTCTCCTCTCAGGTATTGTTCCATCTCTGAAACTGATAGAAAAAACGAATGGCCAAAACTCGAATAGCTCTAATTGTGGGTGCCTCTATTTGTGGTTGAGAGAAAAGCAAATTTCATTTCAAATGGCGCCATCGTTATTTTGAAGATAAAAAATTGACAGTTTTAGTAGGGCGTCATCCAAACGATCAGTTCTGTAAATCGAAGTTGGCGCTAATCACAAAAATAGCGTCAACTGCTGTTAGAGGTGCATTCAAATGAGCTCTAATTAGGGTTTTGTGATTTTAGTGTTTGGGGAACTGATCTTCGATTTTCTTCTTTTGAATCAGATCTATTGTGAAAGTAAGGTTGTTAGAAAGACTTGAATCCATGGCTGAGGTGATTTCTTCACATATTTGTTCTGTCCTAGATGTTCTTCTTTGATTGATGCCTACAAACTGTTCGATAAATTCTCTAAACCAATGTTTGTACATGTACTTACTAATATGCTTAAGATACATCATAAATGCGTGCATGTGTTGCCTTATGGATCCTTTTTTAAATTTTGTGTTTTAAATAAAAATATATTTATAATTAAAAACAGTGGAATGGTCAAGATATTTCAATCAAATTTTTGTATTTTCTTTTATATAGGTTGTAATATATTAAGAACATTCTCAAAATCAACACTGTTCACTATATATCTTGTCAGTAGCTACCAGACCTATATATTTTGGCCATTTCAACCAAAATTTGTCTAAATTTTGAACCAAACTGCCATGGTATTTAATTTCAACATATTTCCCATAGTTGCCAGAAAGGGAAATGGGTGCAAGAAACATACGAGAAACGGAAACGGGAAACAGCCCTTAAATATTTCGTGTTACGGGAAATGGGAAACGATTAGGAAATGGCTATGGAAACGTATGGCGAAATAACGGGGAGACAACGATGTAAACAACATGAAAAACATCAGGTACCTGTTGACTCATAGGCTTTGTCAATGTCAATCTAGCAATGAATCCCCAAGATGCTACTTTGAAGTCTTGAACCAATTTATTTGTTAGCTAGCACTGGATCATCAAGATTTGCTTTCCTTAACAAAAAGCACCTCAAAAAGGAGAAATAATGGAGCCCAATACACCCCATAGTCTTGAGGCACAGACCTTGCTATTATCTTATACATGCTTGGTGGGCTTTAAGTCTTTTAATTCTTCCACGGTTCCACCCTCCATTCTCTGGGATAAAGCAATGAAACTAGCATTTGAGCTTCTTGCTAAAGAAGATTTTTTTAATGAAATTCTGACTTAATTGTCACAAAATCCTTCTAATAATGTCCCAACATCTTTTATAAAAGCCACAAAAAAGTTGTCGGTCTAAGATCTTGATCCCCACTTAGCTCTTTAGAACTTCAAAAAGCTCCTCCTCAACAAAAGGTTTCTCCCTGTCGAAATATGGTCAAAAGGCAACCCATCTCATTTTGTCTAAAGGACATGATCTCCAAGTAAAGTTTGGAGTAAGTAGTTTTTATCCTCTTCTTCAACAACTTCATTATAGATTTTTAGTCTAGAGATGTTATTGACTCTCCTTGGAGTGGCTGTGTCATGGAAGAAAGCCGTATTTCTATCACCTTCCTTTAACCACCTTGTTCTAGATTTTTTACGTTAACATATTTCCTTCAATTGAACGATCTACAAATACTCCACTTTAGCAACAACTCTTATCATTTTCTTCTTTGTGGAAACTTGACCCGCTTCATCTTTGCTATTGATGGAAGCAATCTATTCTAAAATCCCACTTTTCTTTAACTCTACCTTCCCAAAAGCTTCCTTGTTCCACTTCTTTAATTTGCTTTTAAGTAGTTTAACCTTCTTGCAAAATTACATAACCCTCCCTTCCTTGAAAGTTGAAAGAACTCTACCAAGATGTCACAATGTCGTTAAAGTTTGCACTTCCAAACCCACATGCTTGAGCCTATTGGAGAGAGGCAGCAGTTAATACTTCCACAATCTAGCAAAATAGGTAGGTGGTTCAATGTTAGCTTTGAAACCACATCTTGGACAACATTAGAAAAATGCTACTCCCAACAAGTCGTAACCACAAATCTATTCAAGCTTGGACACGATAGGATTATTTTGGTTGCTTGACCAAGTAAGAGGTAAGTCCATCCATGCGTTCATATCCATAAAATTAGCAAAAATCTCATACTAGATGTAACGTTACTACCTCCTTCCCTTCCATGCAAGAATCAATGACATTAAAGTCTCCTGTAATACACCATGGTGCACCTTAACTACTTCTAACACGATCAACTGCTCCAAAAGGAGTTTCTTAGCTTCTTTCACTACCATTAACTCCTGATAAAGGCACAAAAATTAGTCTTCCAAATCCTTGCAAAGAATTAAAACTACGAATTCCCCCAATCTCCCCTACTACATCTACATCCCAAATCTCCCCGTTGCCAGAGCCTCCCAAACAGAGCAATAAAGCCATAAACTTCCTTAATATCCCAATCCTCAACCAGTTCAATTTTGTTGTCTTGTATAATCCAATGTTGGCCTTCCACTCTCTGATCAACGACTTTGCCACCTCTCCAATCAGCAGACCTAAACCCATTATTTTCTAGGACATGGTTCATAGCTTCATTATATAATTGCCTTTGACGATTCCCTCCCCCCCTCCCCCGCCTAAAGCTTCCATCCCCTAGCTTACCATCATAATTAAATATGCATTTCAGATTCTGAACCTCCCTTGAGATTTTCTCGTTCTGCTTAATCTCCACCAGTCCCCTGTTCTCTTTCCTTCAATTGCCAAGAACAGGGAACTAGTTTTGTCTCGAAGATTTCAAAGGAGACCCGTGGTATTTACTAAGCCCCATGATCTTCCCCACAACCCATTCAGAAAAATTTCCATATTTTACCAGACTTCCCAAAGAAACCCCACCTGTTATTTCACCATCTTCCAGCTCCATTTGGCCTGTCCATCTTACTCGCTCTTTATAGTAACATTTGAGACCGAATGAGTTTAATGTAAATAATCCTATACATTACATATCAAAAAGGAAATTTACAATTATTTAACAGCTTTTAAGGCATACTAAGTTTGTGTGGGAATCATTTGTTGAAGTGGCTCATCTAATGACCAAACTGTTACTAGAATCCAGGACGTCCTGCATTGTTGAATTGTGTGTTCATTAGGGTGAAAACTAGGAAATAGCTGGTGATGTTAGCTTTTATAATATTCTATATTTGTGATTTATTATACTCATTTATTTTTTTAAGATTTGGAGAAATCTAAGGTCCCAATTGGGTATCCATAAAGGACTGTTGATGGTCCTCGTACATGCACACGTTGGGCAAGTGCACAGAATGGAACCCTCCATTCTACCGGTCAAACCTAGGAGATCTGGTATGCCAAAAACTGATCCTCTTGATGACCATAACGACCTTATGGATCACATTTTGGATGGTCCAAAAAATATTATGAATCCGCCAGACAAAAGTAGAAAATAATCTACATTACAGATGGTTATGCTCATCCAATCAGATTGGTTTTTGGTATATGTGATCTCCTAGAATACACCTATCGAATCTTGTGGGCCCCAACCTGTTGCACATGCTTTGCAGGTATGGAGACAGTCTTTGTGGGTATTCAATGGGGAAACTAGATGCGGTACCCTTCGAGTTTAAAATCTTCCTTTTTTTTATACTTGTCAGGAAGAAATAGAAAATATTTCTATGGTCCAAAGTGCCTCCCAAGAGAAAGCTAAGGCCAAATGGACACCGCCGCGGGATGATTATCTTGTTGAATTGATGATTGATCAACTACCATTTGGGTGGAAAAAAAGCGAAAATGGATTCACCAAGCAAGCATGGCATTCGATGGTTGTCCGTTTCAATAGGAAATTTGGTCTCCACTTTGATAAGGCACAGTTAAGAAACCGTTACACCAACTTAAGGAGGATGTACAACACTATCAAGACACTTGCTAATCATAGCGGGTTTGGTTGGGACGAAGCCCAGCAAACAATTACGGCTGAAGATGAAGTTTGGGACCATTATATCTCGGTATGATATACCCTTATATGATTTTCTAATCATAATGCATCACATTAAAGCTCATATCGTGTATATGCTATGCAGGAACACCCAGATGTGGAGTCTTACAGGTTTAGGAGCTTCCCATTGTTCAATAAGTTGGCCTTAATTTTTGAAGGTAAAGCTATTCTTTTTTCTTTTTTTTATAATAAGTTAGCATAGGTTTGTTTGTTATGTCTAAAATGTAACAAAGTAATGTCACAGTTACAAAAGGAAAACATACTCCTTCGAGTATTCCACCAGAAGTACCAAAAGAGGGCAATAGCAACACAGGATCATTTCCATTTCCAAATGAGTCTACCCCACTTTTACCAGGACCTGATGCAGCACCCGAACAATCCAAATCAAGTTCAGATATGATGTCTCCTGAAAGGGACATGCATCCTAAGAAGCGTCAATCTTTTACGGACACAACATCGCGCCGCAGTAAAAGATCACGTAATGCTGAATTGATGATTGCACAGGCTATTTCAGAGATGGCATCGAACTCTAGACTTAGCGCAAAAACAGTTTTCAACTCGAGGCAGTATTCATATGATAGATGTTTAGAAGAATTGCAAGTATTAGAAGGTTTGGATGATAAAGAGTTTGTACAAGCAGTTAAACTTCTGAGAGATGAAAAACATGCAATTGCTTTTATGACTCTCAAAGGCCCTCGACGATTGCTTTGGCTAAAGGCAGAATGTCAAATTTTGTAGACACTTGACACTTTAATTCTATGCTTATTCAATTTTTAAGATGATTGTTTTTGCAAATCATGACTAACATGAAATTGGGTATGAGAATTAAAGATGCTGATACAAGCATGCTTAGTAGACATTTGAAGATGCTGGCCTGCTAAGTTGGCAAAGTCTGCATGCTGATACAACAGACCTGGATTCAAAACCTGTTTTCCCAATCGCACCTCAGTGAACACACAAGCACATATATTAATGCTTTTTGACTTATAAAATGACATGCTGTCATGGGGAACGCATGCAGATGAAGGGCTGACCATTGAGATCATCCTAAAAAAAAATCAGTAATTTCTAAAACTTCTAACCCTATCAAATATAGACCTAAATTTAATGGTGAAAATGGACAGTTCAAAAATTTTCAACTTGCAATCCACTTTTCATAAGGCTACAAATGTTGGAATGGGCTGCGTTTTTATGAGGTTGATATCCAAGTTGAGAAGAAAATCATCACCAAAAATCAGCCCTTAACTCATCTATACGTGGGCTCTGCATCCATTAGTCACTATATTTGTCACAAAAGCATGAGTCAACGTATCCAAACAGGTTTGTGATAGGTTGACACATAACGAAACATGGTCATATATCTATAAGAGACCATCTCCATGTGGACCCCACGAACGTGTGTCATTATATGTGTCACAAAACCATGTGTCAACGTATTCGAACCCATATATATATTTATATGTAATCTTCGATGAAGACAGTGTATCCTGCAGCCAAACATGCCCTTTAATAAAGGGTCTTGCAGTGGTCACTTAGGGCTCTCTCTCTCTCTCTCTCTCTCTCTCTCTCTCTCTTTGAACTACACCTAAAAGTAGGGAATTAGGTTAATCTATTCAAAGAAATAGTTGCAATCATCAAGCCCAAATAAAAGATTACATAAGTTTCTTAAAAGTGCAGAACTTTTAAGTACTTAAATCCCATATGCTCAAATCATGGTTCCACCAATAAGTTGATAAAAATAAATAGTTTAGCTTCCTGTTCAAGGTAGGGATGTCAATGGGTACCCGATTACCCAACCGACTCTAACGGGTTTGGGTCCATTTTTTCGGTCTCGATAAAAAAAATCGCTCGGGTCTAATTTTCGATTCATCACGCAAACCCTAATACCTGATATACTTCATTGATTTCGACTGGCTTTGGGTTGGGTTCATCTTTAAAAACTCAACTGATAATCAGGGTCGGATTTGGATATACCGGCGCCCAACCCGAACCTAACCTGTTGATAGTTCAATGAATCTAATATAAAGTACTTAAACCATCAATTATTGTAAACCGAGAAATCTACCTGTTCAACGGCACGCTACGACATTTTTAATATCTATATCCAAAATTGATCATTTAGGCCAATAAACTAATAATTATCGTTTTTATTTTAAAAATAGTACCCGGTCTCAAAATCGTTGGATATGGGACCATGATGTCATAAATAGATGAATGATGTCGTGTCGTTTAATCCAATGATCTGCGATGTCGGTAGTGTTATGGGGCTGTCACATTAGTGTCCTTTATTATAATTAGGAAGTAACTCATATAACTACAAGAACTAGCTTTTTTTTTCCTCTGTTCTTTTCTTTCTTTTTTGTTTCTGGATAAAATGATTAAAAAATGCTTTTTTTGCTAGAAAAATGATAAAATAGTGTTTATTATTTGCTCTTTTAAGACTATTTTCTTTTAATATATATATATATATATATATATTTAAAATTAAATGAACATTTAGCTAGGCCAAACATACTCAAATCATTACATACCGACATCTCCTACATATGGATTTATTTAAGGTGAAATTTATGGTGCAACTGCGACTAGGAGACGCAAGCATGACGCCGTATAATTAAAAAGAAAAAGAGGGAGAATTTTTTTTTTTTTGGCAGGAAAGAGCTTTACAGCAGCCAAAATGCCCTGTTTATGTATTAAATATTGAAGGGTATTTTTGTAAAAAAAAGGAATAAAATTTACCCCGACCGACACTAAACGGGTCCCGCACATTATAATATAATAGAGATATGGATGTAAAATTTTATTAAAAAAAAAATAAAAACATTATATGTGTCCCTAAACCTTAGCTTGCATCAATGTCCCTGAAATTGAGTGCCTAGATGCCAGATTCTTGATGTATACAAAGACTAAATTATATCTAACTTTTGAAAGTGAAAATGACACTGGATAAACATCCTGGACAGGGGGGTTGAGGGGCCCAAACCCTTAAAATGGTATCCATGTCATGGCTGATGTGGTCGTATGTACCTCGACACGACTCAACCCTGTGGTCCTATGTGTTGAGTAGTCTTCCTGGGCTGGCACCATACATTCCAGTCTGCCTAACTATGTACTCCCCAAATTAAGAAAAAAACAAGATTTCAGATACTGGAATTAACTACCTACTATAGCTAATAAACAGAACTTTGATGACAGTGGACTGTCAGCGAAGCCGCTGACTACCACAAAGTTCTCTGGCATGTACCCAAGTGAGTGATTTGTGAGATTTCTTTTTAAATTTTTATTACAAAAGCAAAAAAGCACTTGGATACGTGGCGAAAAGCACTTGGGTATGTGCCGAGAACTCTGCGGTAGTCTGAGGTAGTCAGCGGCTTTGATGACAGACAACTGTCATCAAAGTTTTACTCCTTTCATCATACTATTAATTAGTCTAATTCTTTAGTAAGAAACCCACATGGGGTTGTTTAATAAAAGACATGGGGTGTTTCCTTTCACCTTCTATATTCAATAATTCAAAGCCCTAGCTTGTAGTGCAGAACCACCAACCTGACCCCCTGATTTGCTTCTCTCTCAAGTAAAACCATAGTATATTTCCAATTCAAACTGTCCAACCTTTGATGTCAAACCACTTGCAATATTCACAATATCTTTCTTCTATTATTATTTTCTTTAGTTAGGTAAGTTGGGGTCAAAATCGGCGACGTCACAGTCGCGCCCCGATAGCGTTCAGATGAGCCTACGCCATCAACCCGAAAAATTTCCCCTCATGTTTAATGATTTAATTGACGTAAACATAGATAATTATAGCGGAATTGGCTACGAAAGATGATCAATATATGCACTTAACCATATAAGTTTCTATCTTATCTTGCAAATACTGTTTATGAAAAAAAAATTATTTAGTTTGGTGAAGTTGTCAACATAAGAATACTTTCAAGTCTAAGAAGGTTGGTGAGGAATTTTATTTGAAGATCAATGAGAAACATTCCCTTAGTTCAAATCTTTAACAGAATGTCAAAGTCTAAGTTATACAAAACAAAGAAGGTGTGCTCTTGAGTCCACTATAAATATATACTCCAACCCTTGTATTCCTCCTCATCACCACCACCTTTTCTTCTTTGATTCTTAATTTGCTTCTTCTTCTCTGTTTCTAAAATGGCCTTATTCTCTCTTCAATCCCTTCTGCTCCTCCTTCTCTGTTTGCTTCTCAGGCAAACTCCGGCAGATGCCGCGACGTGTACCGACTGCTTCGTTCAATCTCGGGCCGCTTACTACCCAAACTCTGATGAACAGGGAACAGAAGGTAAATAAAGAATTGAAAAAAAAAATAAAAAAAATCCGGGTTTTATATATTACTAAGATACACTTTGATAATCCTATTTCTTAGTGTGTATTATTCTTATTTTTTATGATTGCATTGCAGCTGGAGCATGCGAGTTTGGCACGTTCGGAGCAACAATTAACGGCGGAGATGTATCAGCTGCGTCTGATCTCTATAGGGATGGTGTAGGGTGCGGGGCATGCTACCAGGTGAGAAAATGATTAGTAGATCAATGGAGTCAAGAGCGAAGATCATATAACTTTCCTTATGGTGTTATTATGTGGGAATTAACTTTGCTTTTTTTGCTTTTCATCACTAGGTGAGATGCACCAACAGTAACTATTGCTCAGACAAAGGAGTGACAGTAGTCATCACTGATAATGGTTCTAGTGATCGCACAGACTTCATACTGAGTAGCCGAGCCTTTGGCAAGATGGCTCAAACCAAGGACTCAGCTGCATCACTACGATCCCTTGGTGTCGTCGACATCGAATATAGGCGGTAAGATCGTCGCTATAAAATCAATTATGAGAAATCAAACAAAAAAAACAAACATATTAGTCGACGAAATTCACTGACGACGACCCCGATGTTCGATTACAGTGTTTCATGTAGCTACCCAAACAAAAACATCACATTCAAGATTGATGGGAGCAGCAACTACCCTCACTACTTGGCTTTTGTCATATGGTACCAAGGAGGCAAGAAGGATGTCACTGCTGTACAGCTATGCGAGGTATATATTGATCTGCTTTTACTCTTGTTGTTTACTGAGTTTTGTCTGTGCACAATGATGTTGTAGCACCAGTGTTACAGTAATATCCCACTACGTCGGCAAACAGCCGTTCGATATGATAATTATGATGTCGTTCGCCTTTTTTATGACGTCGTTTCATTAGCCGACGTATTACCGTAGCACTGGGTGTATGTGAGTTATTTCCTTAGTCTAATTCAGTTCTTAATCTGAGAATTAAAAAAGAACCTATCCATACAAACTCAGTAAAAAATAAAAACTATTTTTTGCCTTTGAGGTAATGTTTGGATGCAGGATTAGGTCCTTTTTTTTCATATTAACCCGGTATAAGTCTTAATTTCTGTTTGGTTCGGCAAGAGTTAAAAATTGGGTGCTGCTCAACCTGTTTTTTACGCGTTTCTAAAGAAAAATTTGCCCTCGGACTAGTTTAGTGTAGTTGAGATATGATTTGAGCTAAGATATTGAAACTACTGCATCCAAACACACCCTGAATTTGTATATATTTTCAAAGGAAGGGTTGATTAATTACCTTTTTAACAATGACATATGGTTTAACAAATGCAGACTCAAAATTTATCATGCAAGCTGTTGGATCGGAGCCATGGAGCGGTATGGGCAACTGTCTCGCCCCCGAGCGGACCTTTGTCTATAAGGATGCTGTTGACCGACAGTGACGATGGAGACGAGAAATGGGTGGTTCCCACTAATGACATACCGCAGGAATGGAAAGCCGGGGACGAATTTGACTCAGGAATACAAATGGATTGACAAAATACATGCATTTTTCTTTCAATTTATTCTGTTCGTATCGTTCGATATGCACTTCATGTTCTTCATATAATTGTTCTTTTACTATGCATTTTTTAATTTTCTCTTCTTTTTCTTTCGGGTAGGCAAGTTTTTTATTGTATTTTTAAGGAATATGTAGGATTTTACTAATGAATATATGAATTTTCTTATATAAACAACGCATCTCGACCCAACAAAGGACTTCATCTCGATTGTTTTAATAATGAAAAACAGTGAAATTCGACGCCAACAACCTAAGAACACACCATGTAACAAAGAAGACAACTTCAGATTAATCGAATTTTATATTTTTTCTTATTTGATTCATTGTAACGTGACGTGTCAAGTTCCGGCTGCTCTTTCGCTAGCAGCTAAACTTTCTCTTCTCAGTGATGTTAAATCAAGTATGTTTCAATTACAAATCGTACAACCGATTTGTCAAATCTCACGATCCTAATTTAGCTCGCCAAAATTTCATAGTTAAAATCATAAATTTTGGTTTCAACACATGAAAATATTCGATTTGACTTGTTTTAGTACTTGAATTAAAATTTAGCAAGCCAGACAAGACCTTTTCATTAAGGGAATATGGACTACCTTGACAATGGGTCCCATTACCAGGACAAAAACAAAGGATAATAATATGTGTTAAGACCTTTACCGGGCCTCAAGCTGCCATTCCTCCCGAAAAGATATCTTGTCAGGAAGGGGCAAACTTTAGCTTTTATACCACGATCGACATCACATCTTGCGGGGCTCATATTGTATGGATTGATAAGTGTATGTTCTCTCCATTCTTGACATTTTGGTATGTTTTTATTATTAAAGGTCATTCAAGCATGATCGTCGTGTAGTGATGCTCAAGTTTTCGCTTTAAAATTGAACTAGTAGGGTGGCACGTGCGATGTGCTTTTTAGAACAGCTTCCAATGAGTCTCTCTACCTATCCTAACGGTGTCGGGATTGTGTGTAAAGGTTGTGGGGTAGTTTTTTGTTTATTTAGGATATTCTTTTAAATAACAAAAAGAACAATAAAGTAGTTAGAATTGGATATCATTGTAATGCTCTCGTCAAGAGCTTTCTGCCCTTTTTACCCTAAACTAACTTATAGATTGGAAGTTATGTGTTGTTGAAATCATAAAGAAATAAATTAGTTGTTGATCGAAGAGAGAAATATCGGTGGGGGGGGGGAGAGGAAAAGTTGTTGAAACATGGGTGGCTGGGGAGAGGAAAAGTTTTGCGAGGGTCTCCTTGCAACCCACTTATTTTTAACAATAAAATTTTTTTACAAAAATAAATTCAAAATTCAAAATACAAGCTTTTCCGAACAATTTTGACAAAGAGACCATCGACAACCTCGACAGTATTTTTACAGCAATTTTGACGTACCCACACGGAATATGAATCAATGGCTGATTTTTGGTGAGGATGATCTCCTCACCATATAGATCACCCCTACAAAAAATCAGCCCGTTCTGAAATTTCTAACCCCATCAAGTGTGGTCTTCAAGTTAACGGTAAAAAAAGACGTTCCATAATTCTTCAACTTCTAAACCAGTCTACAAATATCAGAATGACTTGAATTTTTGTGAAGATGATTTCCTCACCATACAGACCATCCTCGTCAAAAATCATCCAATTTCAAAACATATAATTTATACATTGGCCCACATCAATTTGTTGTTGTAAAAAATGTTGTCAAAATTATTGTCCCCATTTCCTAACCAATTTTTTTGGGATCGAGTTCTAATCAGATTGTTGCAAGGTTGATCTTGAACACATTCAATATTTTTTCAGATTGTGCCACTTGGGTCCAAATCTGCTCTATTGGACCCAAATCTCGATCCAAACCCAATATTATTGAATCCGATTCCGAGACAACCCTAGTCTAAGTTGTACTCTCACTCTATGTTGGATATGTCCAAGAAAAGGTGTTTAGACCATTTTACAGCCACTAGCATCTTCCACAATAAACTTGGCAAGATCACTATGGAAAGCACTAGGCTCAAAAATAATTTCATCAACCCCTCTACAAAAGGAAGCAAGGATGTCGGCGGCCCGATTACTCTCCCTATAATTTTATTTCGGTTGAACTAGTTCTATAACCTTGGGTTGGTCTAAACTTAGTGCTCCGAGCCTCCTATGAGGAGTGTCGTTCTCACTTCGAAAGCTTGATTCCGTGCTCCAAATGTTGGAACCAAGGTTTAAAAGGGGCCGTTATAACGGTACAACGGACTTGGAGACTAATCTCTTATCCTGATGAGCTTTAGGCTCAGATTCTCAAGAAATATTGTACCAATTCAATCCTCTCGTATGCCCAGAGAAGGAGATTATGTCATACATGATTAGCTAATACTAGAAAGCGATTCTTCCTCTCTAAGGGGGCGTTTGGCAACACAAAAATTAGTTACTTTTTTTTTTTACTTTTATAAGCCTAAAAGTTAAAAAGTTAGTTTGGATGTATTTCATATTTTAACTTTTGAAAAGTTAAAAACTAACTTAAAACTAAAGCTAAATTTTTTAGCTTTTAACTTCTAAGAGAAATTACTTCTCAAAAATTAGAACGCCTCCGAGGCTTTTAATTTCTATGACTTTTTTGGAGGTAAAAAATAAACTAGTAACTTCTACTACAAGTGCTTTAACTTCTCATTGCCAAACGCCTCCTAATAGCTCTCCTCAGTTATACTAAAGATTCGGCATATCACTTAAAATATCTAGTGGTGGAATTTTAAAAAGATGGCGCACAAGGACAACGGAAATATCCATCTTTAGAATTAGATATTACTATTTTTTATAATGCCTCGTTGTCGACCTACCCTGGTCCGGCCCTTTGACAACTCCATCTCTTCCCTATTATATCATGCAAACCTTCCTCGGTCTCAATTTTCTCCTTATAAAAGATTAACAAATCCTTCTTATGGGATCAAGGCTTGAACAACAAAAAAGATTCACCCCAATGGTCGGAAAGAAAATTTTTGAAGCGACGGTCATGCCCCAATGATCGCATGCCACATATACCCATGTTACTTTTAAGAAGTTTCTTTTAAACCAAATCCTAAAACCCAGGTATATGTGGCGTGCAATCAATGGGGGGATATGGTCGATCGCTTCAAAAATCCTGCCCCTTCAAAAATTTTCTCTTGGTTGGACCTCACACTCCTAATGCTTGCATGAGAGGAGATTATGTCATACATCAACTAATACTAGAAAGCAACTCTTCCTCTGTGATAGCGATAGCTCTCATGACTTATACTAAAGATTCGGCATAACACTTAAAATATCTTGTTGTGGAATTTAAATTGATGGTCAAGAGGGACAAAGCGTCTATCTTTAGAATTAGGCGTTACGTCACTAATTTTGTAATGTATTGTAAAAAACGTGCCCAACCCAATGGACATTTTACACCTTTCTACTCTTTTTATCTTCTATCTCTTTTGTTTATGGGAAATTCTATTTGTACCCCATAAATTCCATAAGCACCCCCATTTTGGTGCTTTTTGGCCATAAATGCCCTTAAGACCAAAAAGTTAAAACCCAGCACCCCTTCGTCCCTCTCTCTCCCTCTCTCTCTCACCTTGAAAAATCAGGAGGAAAAATAAAAGGAGGATGTCATTGCCGTCGCCGCCACTTCTACCACCACACTCTCTCTCTCTCGATCAAACAGGCCCCACGGTTGGGTTGGCCGTGGGGACTGTGTACCCCACGGCCAACCCAGCCCAGCCGGAGGGCATATTCGAGAGAGAGAGAGAGAGATGTGGAGAGGGAGAGAGAGAGGTGCAGAGGGAGGGACGAAGAGAAGGGTGCTGGGTTTTTTTTGTTTTTATGTCTAAGGGCACTTTTGTCCAAAATGAGGGGCTTATGGAATTGTGGAGTGCAAATAGAATTACCCTTTGTTTATATCTCTTGGAAGGCAAACTTGTGGCTCACGCCATTGCAGCCCAAGCTAAAAACTTTGCAAATCCCTTTGATACTATGATCCACGGTTTTAAAAACGGTCGTTAAATTCTGAATTTTTTTTTGAAGAAAAAACGGCCATTAAATTCCTTTAAATTTTCATTTAATTCTGTTTTATTTTTTTTTGAAATTTGAATTTCAGCGCCATTTTTTCCTTTAAAATCTGGTTTTTTCGTTTTTATTTTTTCCATTTTTGCCCCTGGCCGTTTCAATCCGTTTAAACGGTTTAAACGGTAACGCCCCCAGTCCGTTAAACCGTTAAAACGGCCTCCTTTAAACCTTGCTTTAAAATATGGCCGTCATAACGAAAATAACAGCCGTTATAATGGATTCAGACCTCCCCCATTACGTTATAACGAAAATAACGATTTATTTTCTGAAAAATTTTGTGAAAAAAAACCGGCCTTAAAATTTCCGTTTTTAAAATTTTCAATTTCAATTTCAAAATTTGAATTCTAGCACCATTTTCCCTGTTTTTCTGTTATTTTTCATTTTTGCCCTGGGCGTTACAATTCGCTATAACGGCCGTTATAATGGAAAAAACTGTTAGGCCCCCAGTCCGTTATAACGGCCCTTTTTAAACTTTGCTATGGCCATTTAAATGGCCCGTTATAACTTATGACGGGCCATATTAAAACCTTGGTCCAGATCATTGGATACTCTTTGAAATTCATGTGGTGGTCTTCAAGATTTGTGTCATGGGAATCTCGATGACCATTAGTGGTATGGACTCTGGAAGGACAACGATACTACAGTTTTGTCCCTGATGCTATCAGTCGCACCGCACCTTAATAAAAGTCCCTTTTACTAGGATTAGAACTTTGCTGATCCACCACAATATGAGCCACGTGGCATATTCTTTGAGATTTCTGACTGTATGGATGTTTGACCCAAGGTTTAAAAGTACCGTTATAATGGTATAACGGACTGGAGGCATTACGGTTGGAACACCGTTATAATGGATTGTAACGCACGGGCAAAAATGGAAAAGGGGAAAATAACAGAAATAATGGAAAAGAAAAGGCGCTAAAATTCAAATTTTCAATAAAATTTATATTGGAAATAACGGGTGTTTTTAACAATATTTTTCAAAAAAATAATGGCCGTTATTTTTTCGGCATTAAAACAGTACATAATGTAACAGGTGCAGTCCGAATCTGTTATAACGGCCATTATTTTTTATGTCCCTTATAACGGCCAATTTTTAAACAATGGTTTGGCCCAATTCTAGGTGGATCTACAGTCAAAAATTAACCTGATTAATGAGTTCAATGCGTTGGATTGGAGTCATTTTCATGGGTTGAATTTTAACCGTGGAATTTGAGCATTATTGACCATTACTTGGGGTACAAAGATCCGCAGGTTTGAAATCACTAATCAGGCTGATTTTTGGCAAGTGGCCCACTTAGGGATGGGGCAAACATCCATACGGTCAGCATCCTTTAAGAGTGTACCAAGTGGCTTATATTGTGGTCGATCAGCTAAGTTCTACTCTTTTACCACAAATAATAATCGGGTCGGGTCTGAGTTTCTCTATATTCGATTAGATATGGACTAGATTGATCTAGACAGGTCTGCATCGACATCAGGTGGCAATTTGGCCCCTGGCCCGCAGCCCGCGGCCCAGCCCGGCCCCAATCCGTGAAGCCTCCGGGCCGTGCCTGGGCTTGAGATTTGAGCCCGCTGCACTATCTGCCCGGCCCGTGAAGAGAGATTTGTGGGCTGGTCCCGCCTGGCCTGCAATCCAGCCTGTGAAGCCCGAATCCTCTTAAAAACTTGAATTTTAAAGTCCTCCCCCTATAATTATAAACATCTGTTTTCTAAGTTATTTTTCTACTTTTTTTTTAAATAGGCCTGGCCCGTAAGTCCAACCCGAAGCCCAGCCCACAAGTCAACCCGTGGCCCGGCCCATTAACCTCCGCCCGAGGCCCGACCTAGGATACGGCTGCGGGCTGGGCTTCGGCTTCAGAGTTTCAACATGGACCGGCCCGCCTCAGCCCGGCCCGACAGGTCAAATTGCCAGTGAAAATTGATCTTCCTTTATCAAGGGTTGACATTGAAGCAGCATCATTGGTCTACAACCAAGAAGCAGAAACAGAGAGAGACAGAGAGCGGGAGAGAGAGAGAGAGAGAGATTGTTCAAGGATGAGCGGGACTACCTCCAATCTCTTCCAACTATGGCAGATTCCTTCCACCAAACTACTTCTAAGGAGCTCCAGGCACCCGAAAGGTTCTCTCTCTCTCTCTCTCTCTCTCTTTTGGGTTCTTTTGTAGTAGGGCAATGAACTCAAAATCTTGCTGTCTTGCTGTTTTTCCATGCAAAACCATCAAATCGATCACTTTCTAGCATTTTGTTTAATACCCATTTGATGGTAAGCTCAAATATCACTTCCCCATCTCTCAATCTTCTTTTCTGTTGGAGCTTAATGAAAAGTTTTGGGTGAATTTTGTTTCTTCACAGGTACCCATATTTTTGGTTTTTGTACTACTTTTTAGAATTTTCTGCTTTCACTCTTATGTATATGAGTTCAAATCCATTACTTTCTATCCTCTGGTGCAATGCCAATTTGATGGAAAGCTCAAATATTGCTTCTCTATGTTTCTATTTCTTGCAGTTTTATGTGGGTTTCTGTGATTTTTGTGAAACCCATCTGTTGGTTTGGAAAATGTTTTTTAGAGCAACACTCCAAACCTCTTCACTGGGGTGGCAGGGTTTTTTATTGCCTCATGGAGGAATGAAGTGGCATATCCTGACTGTCAATTTGATGGATGACCCTCTGCATTGGCCAAGTGGATAGTGCCCTTGTCCATATCATTCTTATTCTCTACCATGCATAATTTTCCCCTACGAATTGGGGAAAATTTTTGAAGCAGCGGATTTTTTGAAGCGGTGAAGTAGTGGCCAATCACATCCCGCTACAATCCGCTGATGCTTTTAAACGAAACATGAAATGCTTTTGAACAGCAGATTGTGGCGCGATGTGATTAGCCACTGCTTCGCCACTTCAAAAATCCACTGCTTCAAATTTTATTAAATACACAATGGGAAAAGAAACATGCCTCTTTTTCCATGTGGCGGAGTGTTATTGCGCTGAAAAATTGCCACATGGGAGATTTGAGGTGGAGGAATTTTTGGTCTGCCATCTCATCTGCCAATGTGGAAAGGAAACCCCACCACTGCAGTGAAAAAAGTTTGGAATGTCACTCCAGAGAACCCGTCCCATGGTTGGTCTTTTACTATCTCTCTTGATTTCAATCTAATTTGGTTTTTTTAGTCATAATTTAAGTTACACTATGGACTTTTTGAAATTCATATCTGTTTTCAATCACAAACAACGGCGTACACGTAATCATGTGCTCATTTTTTTTTTTTTTGGTATTTTTCATGGCCAAGCAGGTTTGTTTTCAGTATCTGGAAAAGAAATCGGTGCGACCCTGTGCTTTTGTAAGAAAATGCAGACCGCCACCTATGAAGTTGTGAATGGTAGCTATGTTCCGGTGACCCAAAATAAACCCGAAACTGCTAAGGAGGTATTTCCTACAATATTGTATCTACTTTTCTATAGCTAAGGGCTTCTGAAAGAATGAAAATCATTAAAAAACAGATAATCTCTAATAGAGATGCAGAAAGTAGTAATAGACCCATATCTGATTTTATGGTCATCTCTTGCAACCGAGTAGGTGTCATGAAGAAATGAGTACTTAATTCTCAAAAACCTTCAATGGTGCTCATTTCTTAGAGTTTTGAAATTATTTGACACTCTTTAAGTTCACAACTTTTTTGAGAACCATCGCCTCCTTGTTCCTGAATCTTCACCTAATTGAGTTGATCTTGGTAATTACAAAGTATTCCTGATTATGGGACTCTTAATTATATGTTAGACCATGTTAGAGACTTCAGTAGAATTGGCAAAGGAAAAATCTGTTTCACTTACAATTTTCCATTTCTAGGACGAAACTGCAGCAAAACTTGAGACTGTTGGTGCATTCCAAAAGCTACCCATGGTGATGCCTTCAGTTGATATTTTTTATTCAGCACTGAGGAAGGCAAAGAGGGTCCCTCCCACAAAGGGTAATTGATCATAGTAACATATTCCTATTGTAATGTTGACACAACTAGTTCCCTCTGGGTGTTAATTAGCTTGGAGCTTGGTCCGTGGAACCAGGTGCAGGACATGATATATTATTTCCTGTCCCGTAGGCATTGCCAATATTGCAAAGCGAGAGAGAAATAGAGGTTCGAAGCAACTCGATGCTCTAATGAAAGTAAGTCCTTAATTGTAATATTCCTCATTTTATTTGAATATATTACTACTCTTGTAGTCTTTGACTCTCATACATGATACAACTAACTGCTAACTAGCATCTAACAGGTTCTTGTTCTCGTTTTCAGGAGTTGGCTGTTCCCTTGAGAGAGTACATGGGGAACTTCCCAAAAAAAAAATATCTGCACCCTTATGAACGGTCTCTCATTGAATTGACTCTAGGGGATGGAAACTATGAAGAGGTATTATTTTCCATTTTATGTCAAAATTTTCATGAATATTGGGACCTTTGTGTTTGGGATTCAGCCACGTTAGGTATCATATGCTTCCTTCCACACTTCTAAAGAGACTAAAGATGTTATGCCAATAAAGTCCTTTTAATGTATTCAAAATATAATTCTTTCGATGAATTAATGTATTCAGATTGGAAATAGGCATACCTCACATCTTGTGGAAGCATTGGTACAAGTTTTGTGAAAGGACATTTGCTTTTAAAACATGCGAAAGTACATGTTTTGTGGGTTCCCTATTACAATTGTCCATTGCAAGTGAAAATGCTTTTGCTTAGTTTTCATTGGAGTCATTGTAGTAAAGCTATTCTTCTACTTATGTTTTTCCTACATTAGAAGCTTTTGAGTTTTCATACATGAAATTTTACACCTCATGCTATGAATTTAATTCTTGTGACTCTATGGTTTTGACAGGTATTGGGAAGGGTAGATGCTCTTAGAAAGAAGGTGGTATCAGTTGGAAAGGAACATGCCTCTTTTTGCGCTAAGGTTGGAATTATGTTAACTTGTAACTGAATACCATTCTATAATATTTACTGTGGAGTCTGGTAATGATTTTACCTTGCCTGCCAAAATAAAACCGATGTTAGACATGATTAATAGATCATGTCTATTAATAATGACTAACTATTTGCATGATCAGATGTTAAACATGATTGATAGATTTATACATTATTTGGTCGTGGAATGGGATGTGCCATTGTACAAGATAGCTTTATATCTGTGCATGTAATGGTAGAGTTTTTTCCTTTAATGGGAGGGAAAGAGGCCCAAGTTAAGGTGCAAACAGAGTGAAGTATGTTGAAAGAAATGCATTGGCAGAACCTATGTTACCCAGGTACGGGTACGGATGTTGAATACAAGAAGGGTTGCTAATGATTAAGACATGCCATCGTCGAAAAATGAAGGTAAACATGGGAATGGATATGTATTTTCATTTCTAGGCAAACTTTAACATGTGTAAAAGGCTACATATGATAAATCTATAGAAATAGTAACACTTAGAAGACGTGTGGTTTTGGACACCAAAGTTTAAAGATCAGCTACAAAATAATCAGCAGTTGGAAAGGGTAACCTTCTGGATAGGGTATGGCATGGATAGGGTGTTCTAGAAATGCCAAGACTCGATGTGTTGAATATAGGTACACCAAAATATTGTGTCAAGGTGGCATAGGGCAGACCTTTACCCTCTAGCCCCCTAGTTTCTTTCCTTCCCTCAGTTCCTCACCCTTTTTCTGGGGCCTTCCTGCCACTTTACACACCCAATCTTGTTGACAGAGGGATAAATTTGTTTAAAAGGGAAATAGCCTGCATATAAGCTCAGAAAACTATGAAAGGGTGATTCTGTGGAGTTACATAGACGAAGGAAAAAGAACAACATATGCAAGCCAAAAAGGATCAAGAAAATGAGAGGGACCAAAACTACAGTATCAAAACTATGTTTTCAGATAGATTCTTTGAGGTTATTCATTTGCCTTACTAAATGACAGATATTTTTGAAATCCTCAAGATTTGCGGGTCTCCTTAATAGCAACCAGTGCAGGAGGTTTCGTTGGTGGTCTGCAAAGAGGACTTTCTTTGGTGGGTAAGCTAGGACTGAATTATGTCTCAACTTTGCAGCGCTTTTGTTCTAGCTGTTAATAATCTTCAACCATAACCACTAGGCCACAAAGCTCAACCCATTTAGAATGAGCAGTTACAGATGCTATATAGCCTATGTAACAATGATAAGGACACATGTTCAACACACGCCTTGGAGAAGCCTGAAATGGCGAAATGTAGACACATCCGTACACATGTATTACAATATAATATTTTAGTTATATTTAAATCAGAAGTTTTTTTTTAACAAGGAAAGGAATATATGAAAAGTAAAATAAGGTATCTCCATATACCATAGAGCTATCTCATAACTTCTAATATTAGTAGATTTATAAGAGGGAAGACTATCAAACAATTATAAGTTGTGTTTTTAACAACTTAAGGTAGGGTATGGAGGATAAAACGCACCGGCCTCTTTTGTTTGCAAAAGAGTGTCAGCATGTGGTTGACACGTGAGTACAAAATGGCAAATTGGAGTGCAGTGTGTATTAGATTTGTCAAATTCCATGTCAAAAGAATTGTATGTTCTTGTGGACCTCAACGCATGCGGAGTTCCAAGGATGTTTTTTCGATTCTTTTGTTTTTAAATGGGAAGACATTATGTATCAGTCTTCCCCAGTGTGACGATTTCTTTGTTTCTGGTTTAGCGGGTATCTCGTCTTGAGATCCAGTGTATTTCGTTTGTTGGGCTTTTGCCCCCTTCGAATATCAATCCTAATTTATCAAAAAAAAAAAAAAAGAATTGTTTGTAACCTATCATGTTGTTTTGAGCCCTTCTGTTTTATTGGGACCTGACTGATCAATATCCTCTGGAAGATTTCAAAGATGGTCAGATTGCCTATAGCCTCGCTCATCGTGATTCAAATTCAAGATTAGCATGGGAGGAGCATCTTCTATCATTGGCCTTTGTTAAGGGTGTTGAATCAACCCCTAAAAAGTTTGGTTTTTCGTTCAAGGTTTAAAACCCTCAGTTCTGTTTTTCTCTGTTTGGGTTGACCCACCCTTTTTGGGCTGACTGAAGTGCTCAGTCGACACAAAATGGTTGGGTCGACCGAACTCTCGGGTCTCACTGTTTTTGAGAGATTTTCCAAGGCTCGACCCAGACTTTTTAGGTTAACCACGCCCTCCCAACGGTCTAAGATTTAACGATTGGGCAGCTCACTTGCTTGCCCTATTTATGGGGTTTCATCCCCATTTCGTAGGGCACTTGGTGGAGAGCATTTTCAGCTCATATATTGTCCTATATAAAGTCTTGATTTGAAACCCTAATCTCCTTGGTTCTACAAACTCTTTGAAAAACATTATTGGAGATTTTTGTGGCCTGTGACTCTCTCTACATCTTCATCAAGCCTTGCCAAGTTACTTCAAGGAAGCACTTCATCCCTTGGAGGCTTGGAGCTGTTATAAAGCTTGGTGAAGCTTCACAAGAAGCTTCAACTCCTCTCACTTGCTCATTAAGAGAGGTTGGTTCTTTGAATTTATTATTAGCATATCAAGAGGCACTGGTTTGTTTCTCAATTGAATATCCTATTTGTTTAGAGTCAAAGTGAGTAGAAACTCACCTTACACTTGTGGTGAGCATTCCCTTGTGAGTTGAGTAGATTCTCGACTTAGTTTAACTTAGGTGGATTCCTAGGTCTTGAGTGGATTCTTGTTTGAGTTTGGGTTGGGTAGATTCTTGTTTGAGTTTGGGTTGGGTGGATTCTTAACCCTATTCTTTCAATTGTGTTAAGTTATATCTTTGAAATTGATTGAATTAAAAGTTGATAGCTTGATTGGAGCTTTTTGAGAGTGGATGTAGGTGTGGATACACTGAACCACTTTTGTCTCATGTTTATGGATTTTTGGCCAAAAATAACTCAATGTGGCCACACAACCCCTTAACATTTACAGTAGGCTGTCATTTCCAACCCCTTTCTATAAATTTATTTCGACTTTTTTCTTTCATTTAATAGAATTCTTCAATTGCCAGGGTTGTTCTAGCTTTCCATGTATTTTCATTTTCTTTTTCTTCCTTTACTTTTACATGCTTGCAGAATAATTGATAGGTATTATTTCAATAAACTGAAATACTCTTCTCCATAAAGAAAAGAGTTTACTCAAGTTGCTTTTTTAACTTTTGGCAGTCCTTATCAAAACGTGAAGCAGAGGAACGATTGGATGAGGTCAGTGTTTTTTTGCATGCAGAATATATCCTCTGTGTAAATTTTTGCCTTGGCTAACAAGTTAAGCCATCTATATGGTTTTATCTGCAGGGTATCAAGAAACTTGAAGAGATTTTTAAAATGGAAGGAAATGCCGTAGATGATCTCCTAAACATTGCCAAGGTAGTAGACTGTCTTTTCTACTGTAAAATGATCTAATAAGTAGTAATTGGATCTTCCACTTACCAAACAGAAAAGGATCTTCCACTAAATCACCCAGACATTGCAGAAAGCCAATGCTCAAAGGTTTCTCACAAGTTTGGAGCAGTCATTCAAGTTTGGCACGCATAATATCTGTTGGTGATGTTTGAGCGCATTATCTCTAATGGATTCAATTTGTGAGCATAAATCTTAAGAGTTTGTATGATTTATGACCTAAATGTTACATTCTATGTATCTGGTACATTGAAACTCAATGTAACACATTCTAACCACATAAAGACCTATAACCAAATATGATAATATCAGAAAGTATAATGCTATGTAAGAATTAATTCACAGGATTAAGGAAAGAAAAACATATAAGAATATCCATAGATGGATTGAGATACCTTAAAACCATATGACTGGTGTATAAATTCTAAAAAAGATGACATAGAAAAGGTATTGTCATAACACTTGTATGGACAAGTAGGTGTGACTGACACAGCCACACCAAGCATTATTTTTGTTTCGGAAAAGGAGAAAAGAAAAATGGTGTCCTTGTTTCATAGCTTTAAAAAGACATTTCAGACGTAACATGCGATCAAAGGATGTCTGAAAATTCATACTTTTCTTATCAAAGAGAAGCTTGTGTAGGTAATCATCGTAATAATTAATAAACAATATTTAGACATGCCTGGTTACATGACAATGTGGTTGAGCGGTTTAGGCTCCTTGAATAGGAAAAATTAAGTCTCAAATTAGACATGTTTTAATTGTTTGAAAATAAGTTTAATTCTTTTGAAGCATTCAAGGTTATATGTTTCATTAAATGATTGCTTGTAGCCACCTTTTGGTCAGCAGTGACCAAATCATCACTGAGCATTGCATAGTTTAGAAACTGTCCTCGCGGGTGCACCCTCTCAGCCAACAGCCACACCAGCATATGAAGCGTAAGTGTGAACATAGCCCAAGAGCTGTACAACCTGAGCAGCTGCCCACGGGTAACCAAACTACGCTTGCCAGAGTATTCAGCATTCAGTTGTTTTCTGTGAACATAGTTGGCCCAACACTTCTCATTTTCATATAAATATGCCCAATGCAATTGTTCTATTATATTTTGGCTCTTGTTTTGATTTAAACATTTTTTTCTTTCTTTTTGGGTACTTCTTGAGGACTGGTTTTGAAGTAAAATTATTTCTTGCTCCAAATCTACTTAACAATCCCAAAATAACGTGAGTGTCCTATTAATTTTTGAGAAGTTCCCGCATTACCAAATATGCAATTTGAAATCAAAGAGATCTAAATGCAAAGAATAAAACTCATGCTATGAGCCTATGACCAAATTTACTGGGAGAAGGCATTTAATGGCTACAGTAGGGTAAGTTCTTCACCTAATTCCAACAGTATGGACAAGTAATGACGAAGTTGCAGTTTAATATGCCAGCCTTTGTTTATGCATCAAAAAAAAAAAAAAAATCCCAGCCTTTGTTGCTCAGAAATTGGAGAATATACAAATGTGTTTTTTGGGATGGGAAGGGTATTTTTTTGATGACTAGTGAGAATCTTATTACAAGGTCTATTGAAGACATGGGGTTTTGCTAGTCCAAATACAGGTTTCAGATGCTTGACATAAAATAAATCACTCTCTTGAAGATTAGCCCTCAAATCTGGATCCAATGACGTGGGATCTGAAACCTGTCACCATCACTATTTCAGCTTACCTGCCTCTATATCTTATTATATAGGTAGGGGTATAAGAGATATGTCCGTACTTTAAGACGATTCAAAAGCTCTCCTCCCTCTCATATTTGGTTTGAATTCAAGAGAAATTTTAATTGGCCTAACTACTCTGTTCCACATGCTTACATCATTCCACTCCCCAGCTCAAAGAAAGAAGTAAATCTTGGTGGCTATGGTGCATCTGGCTCTCAAAATCTAAGCCAACCAGTATCTTCTGTCTCATACTGTATTTTTCTTCTTTTTCTGATAAGTAGTCTCTTACAGGTGTATGACATTCATATTGTGTCCATCGTTTGCCATGTTTAGAGTTTTTATTGTGTTTCACATTTATACCTGAATAAACTTGCTCTCTATCTTGACCTAATGTTTTACTGTTCCTCGCTCCTTCATGGATTCACTTTAGCCACTCATTTACGTCCTGTTAGTTTTGTGCAGTGCATTTTCAGATATTAGTGCTTCTTTGGACTTCATTAGCTGTATCTGTTTTTTCTTTGAGATAACCATATTGCTAAATTTGATATTTAAACTGATCGGCTTGTGTTAGAATAAGACTTTTCTGAAGGACCAACCTTTGATAATTTGATATGGTCTGCAGACGTTGCGTGCAATGCCAGTAGTTGATCTGGAAATACCAACACTGTGTCTTGTTGGATCTCCTAATGTGGGGAAATCATCGCTAGTCCGTATACTCTCAACAGGGAAGCCTGAGGTATTCAGGATCCGTGAACAATCATAATAGTTCACTTTATGGTCTCTGTGTCCAAAATCTAAAGCTATGTTCAAGTTGTAAGGGTTGGTAGATAAAAATGATAAACTGTTATGTGAATAGAAAGTTTCTAAGGATTTCACTAAAAAGCTAACGCAGGATAATAAGAAAAGGGAAGCACTTCTTTGCTCCGGTTTTTACTTATTCCACCACCCCAAAAGTAAATAAATAGCAAATACCTAAACTACCTAGTAATGTGGAGATGCTTTTAAGTCAGTGAGGTAATTTGGGTGTTTGCTACTTTTTTACTTCTGAGGTAGTCGGAGAAGTTAAAACCATGGTGGAAAAAAAATTCTCTAATAAAAACATAATCATTGGGAGAAATATTGCACTCTAAAATGATCCATATTTTGTAAAGCTGTTCCAGTTCTGTCATTTGGAGTGGAACTCCTTTGTTTCTGCTCATGAATTGATCATAGGGAGTTGGCCTGTACCTCTGTCTTAAAATGATCAATATAGTAGAATGGGATGGAACAGATTTAAAAAGTAAATCAAATAAAGTTAATTTCAAGAAATCACAATTGTGTCTTAAATGTAGCAAAGGCTATGATGAGACCAATGGTAATTTCTCTTTCTTGAGAGAAAAGTATTCATAATCATTGTTGACAAACAATGTATGCTGATTTACGACAGGTAACAAATATAGTTTTGAATGGTATTATCTCAAAAGAAATGATATGGAAAAACTGCAGTTATTTAAAAAAAAACTTATTTTTTTTGTTTCTTTTTATAAATGAAAGCATAAAGTGGAAAATGGGATGGAATGAGTTTTAACAGTTAGGTTCATAAAAACTGTTTCTTAATATCTTCAAAGTATTTCTGAACGGAAATATTTGGTATTTGGAAATGAAACACGTAAGTATTTTCCCAGAAAAGCATGTTTTTGTTCAATTTTAGCCATTATTACTAATGTAAGGCCACTGCTAACCATCTTAAAGTAGGATGACCCCTTAACTTTTCTGTAAAAAATTGAAGTTAGAAAAATTTGTGAATTTCAATTATTTATCTAGAAGGAATTCTAATATAAAGATTTCATTTTTCAAGCTCCCTTAGCAGTCACACTTTGCTTCTTTTGCGCAGGTGTGCAACTACCCTTTCACGACCAGAGGGATTCTGATGGGTCACATCGTTTTAAACTATCAGCGTTTTCAGGTTAGTAATTCTCTTATGACGTAAAATGTTATTCTAATTTTTCCTTTAGAATTTCAAATATTCAGTTACATCTAGAAAGTGAAGGAATTGACTGCAGGTGACAGACACTCCTGGCCTTCTGAGGAGACATGATGGTAAGGCACTTTCAAATGAATGTGGTTTTATCCAATTAAGATAATTTGTTTTTAGTATAAAGTTTGTTTTTTTGTTATTTAAGACTTCAAAAGCATTTCATAGTCGGATAAAAAGTTTTGTGCTAGATCTCATAACGTTTGAGAATCGTGAGATGGAACATAAGGTACCATTTAGTAGACTGTAACGCCAGTGTGTGATGGGAATAAATGTACACATGGTGCTCATGCAAGGCAAGGGCATGGGACTTACTGTTTGATTTTTTCACTTAAGAAGCAAAAAAAATTGATCCAATTGGATGACGATAACCATCGGATCCATTTCATCTTTTGGATGACCACAGAAAATGTGGTAAATGGTGTAGAAAAAGAATTCAGTGCATCAAAATGGGTTTTGATCAAAATTTATCGGCTTCCTTTACATAAGAAATATAGGTGTTGGTAGTAGAGAATGTGCTGAAATAAACAGAGAATGTTATAGACCAGTATTTGAGATGGAATGAAAGATATTCAATTAGTGTGGGTTTCAATTACCTGGTTTAATATTTTTGTATGTTTTTGCTAGCAAACACAGTTCTAACACAGCTCTACCAAATCCACCTTCAACGCCGCTAAATTTGTATTATATGCAATCAGATATCTGTTTGTATTTCCAAAAGTAAATGGATTATTTCTTCTGTTTAGTAAAAATACATATTTTTACCTCATTTAATAATGGTCTACCTGTCTTTAAATACTTCCTAAAACTTTTCCTTCTCTCCTGATGTCCAAAACTAAGCGAAAGCTAGGTATCTTCCAGTTTGTAGGAGTTGCAAGGAAGACACCCTGATTCATCAAATTAACAGCTACAGAAGTAGCTTCATGACAAGTGAGCATGGATGATAAAGGAACCTTAACCATAAAGAATATAGTTTGAAGATGTGATGCAACTTCGCGTGCGTGTGTTTTTTATATGGAATATTTATTTGATACAAGTTAAACCAATGTAATGGATTTGGTATGCTCAGGTTTTGGCATAAGTTTAATTTTGCAATGTCCCTGGTTTAGTTGTGTGAATAGAGCAGTTTCCTATTCTTTTAATGTCATGTGTTCTCTCATCTGCTGCCTGTTTAACCTACAGAGGACAGGAATAATTTGGAGAAGTTAACACTAGCAGTCCTCTCACATCTTCCGACTGCGATACTATATGTCCATGACCTATCAGGAGAATGTGGGACCTCGCCTTCTGATCAGGTATGATGTGGTTTCCTCCATTTCTTTATCACATTTTTTAATGATTTGGTATGAGGGCCAAGGCCCTGTTGTGTGCAAACAGTTCTATGGAGTGCATGCATACAAATAAGTGAATGTATGTAGGAATCTTCAAATAGTGTCCTCAAAGAGTGGCTAGCATTTAAATGGTCTACATCAACGACCACATGGCTATGTGTACAGCTCTTGACATCATACAAACTAAATGACACACTCAAACTCAACGAACACATGGACATGTGTACAGCGCTTGACATCATACAAACTAAATGACACAATCAAACTCAATGACCACATGACCATGTGCTGTTGATCCCAATATCAATCCAGTCATCGATGAAGCAGCAGAGCCAATTGTATAGTTACTAAGATCAGCAGGAATGAAAAGGCTAGTTCCCTGCTAAATTAGAAAAAAAGGCTTATGACCAGCTCCTATTGTTAGGCTAGTAACCTGCTCTTATCTTAATAAGGTGTATAGCTTCTCTTATTGAGAGTAAGGACTAATTAACAGCCTTATTAGAACAAAGGCTAGTTAACAGATTTTACTTGATTTTTTTCAAGTAAATGAGCTTTTGTCGGCAGACCCACCAGGTAAGAAGGTTAGATCTCCAGAAGAAGAAAAAAAATTAATAAGAGAAGAAACGGAATTACAGGAGAAATGGTTGAGCTGGTTTTCCCATAATTGCATGTGAGATTAGAGTATAAGATATGGGCACTCCTTCGGTGCACCTGAGAAGCTTCATGCACCATGAGCGAAAGCTTCATGCACCGTGAGCGAAAGGTTACTAAAATCAATGAAAATGGTTACCACAGTTACAAAACTTACCACCTAAGAACATAAAAGTTACTATGGCTCTTCTTTGTCATAAAAAATTACCTACAGGAACTGTCAATCTACTATAAAAGGAGTTGATCGCCATGACGTCACAAATGAACTGTCGCTCGACTCTTTTTACGGTTGATCGACAGAAATATGTCAATTTCGTGCACGGTGCATAAAGATTCTCGAGCCCACCAAAGATTTGGCCTTAAATATTATTATGATTTAGAAATAATAAAGAACTACAGATTGTACAGGTGTTTTCTGTTTTATTTCTCTCCAGTTATCTCTCTCTCTCTTTCTCTAGCACCCCTAACCCTAAGAGAGGAAACCTCTCTTCTTTAGGATATCCTTAAACCTCCCTCTTGTTTACTAAACCATTTGACAAGCAGGATCATCTCAAGAAATCTTTTAGAACTAGAAGCTTTCATTCAATCCGGAAAAGGTTTTCTCAGTTTTGATTCAGTCTACAAAACCAGAACTCAACAAAGCCACGGCTACAAACCAGAATGTCAAAGAACTAGAAGTTAAAAACTGATCCGGACAAGAAACAAAAAGAACAGGGATCAAACTGCTGGTAATTTTATTTTGGGTTTTCTTGTAACACCTCCTTGATAAATCTTTTATATTAGTGAAACCCCCGAGTTCTAATTCCAAGTCAGAAACATTAATCGTCACCCAAAAATGGAAAGGACCTATAGAATTAAACGCAATCTTCAATTTTAGGTGATGGGGTTAGTGTTCTGAGTCGGTCAAAAACAGTCAAGGGGGCAAGACAAAAAAAATGAAACTCAGGGTTTTCACTAATATATAAGGTTTATCAAGGGGGTGTTAGAAAAAATAAAGTAAAAAACCCTTTTATTTTTGGATCTATACCTACCTGCTCTGTGAAGATCGATAAGGTTTTGGAGAAGCATTTGACATAAAATGCCTGTGTAAAAGGAGGGCATACAACTTTCATTAAGTCACCTTCAGAAGCTTTAAAAGCCTTCAGAAGCAGTTTTACTGATCTACCAACAACACGGATATGGATCAAAACCACAACCAAATCGAGATGAGAAAGCTCGAGATGTTTAAACAATTAGAAGTAAAGGTGAAAGGAAAGATCTAAGGTGAGAACCTGGTATAAAAATGGCCAAAACAATAGACGGGCAGGTAGCTTCTGAGGTGAAGTTCTCCTAGAAAAACACCAGTTGAAGCTGTTATGAAAAAGAGATGCAGAAGAGTGGATGTTTCTTCTTAGGTTTGCACAAGAGTGAAAAAACAAACAGTTGTTTCAGGAGTATGCCATGTCAGATAAGGTAGAGATTTGCCAGCAAATTTCTCTTAGGCCGTGTTTGATTACCAAGTGGGAAAATTGCATTTTCCTTAGGAAAACACAACTATCCATTGTTAGATAGCCATTATAAATCTGTATAATTTTCCCTAACAAGCGATTTAAATCTGGATAATTTTCGCTACTAAGCCTGGAATTCATTTCCCATCCAGATAGGTGAGAATTCATTTCCACCTGAAAATACACCTTTATTTTCTCACATGATTGAAATATGTGTTCTCAGTTGCAATCAATCAGCCATTTAAGGCATATCCCAAATGTATTTTCTCGGGAAACTTTTTCATGCAATCAAACACGGCCTTAGGTTTTCCCTCTAATGTTGCTAGTGAGAGAATCTTGGATTTTGGAATCTGAATTTCAGGTTTAGTCAGTCAATTTGGCTAATTTGGTGCAAACTTTGGTTTTCAATTATGTAGGGAACCTCTTATTCTGTCCCCACTTTTTATCTTGAACTGACATCACTTCTGTCATGATTATATGCTCAAAACCAAGGAAATAAATTTCACGAAATTAACGGAATATTTCGCGAAATGTTTCCATACATGTCGAAATATTTCGCGTAAACAGTAAATTTTAACCAATTGACAGTGTAAATATGTATTATTTGGGTCGAAATGTTTCGACATCTATGGAAACATTTCGATCGAAGGTAGGAAACATCCCATTTGAGCTCAAAACCACCACAAATCCCATATTTGATCCATTTAACCATTTTTCATATATATTTTTTTATAAAAAGATCAATCCATTGTAGATTTCTTGGTTCGCGGATTGATCGTGAGGACAAATCGAATCCCATTTTGGAGTTTTTTCAAATTCGAAATGTACGCAAGTATAAATTTTTTTGCTATCGTTTCTTGTTACAAATAGATAGATTAGGTGTAAATGCATTAAATCTATGAATCTACGATGCATTTACACTTGATTTGTGCATGGATTGAAGATCATTTAGGGTAACAATTTAAAATTTGGGGAAAACCCCAATTTCATTGGTTTTTCATACCCTAAACATCCATGATACATAATGGATTATGTGTTGCATAACTTAGCTTGTTCTACAAGTTGGATGGGTTAAATATTTTTCCAAAAAAAATAATTAAACATTCAAAAAGTTAAGTAATGTTATAAGCTAATAATAAATAGGTTTTTTAAAATTATACATATTATTAAGACACTAATGTAAGTGAATAAAGATTCGTTAATATCTTGATTTATGACTTTTTTTATAATAAATAATTAAATAATAGTTATCTAATTAAATAATACTTGGATTAACTATCAGATACCTGCCACAAAATATTACAAACCGCTATGGTCATTCATTTCCACACTACATATGTTTTTATATTATGGTTTAATAGTTTCAGTGTGCTTGTATGCTTGTTTTATCATTCCCAAACTTTCCACAATATTTCCATCATTTTCGCATTATTTCCATCATTTCCACAAAAAATGTATTATTTCCACACTGGTCGAAATATTTCCATTTCCAGGTTGGTCAAAATAAACCTCGAAACCGAAATTTATTTCCTTGCTCAAAGCTGTATTTTTACATGGTCACTCTCGTGCTGATCTCATATGTAATCAATTCTTTGTATCATATCCCACTCCGGCTATTTGGTTGCTTACATATACACACCAACTAATTATGCAGTTCATCACATACAAAGAAGTACGAGAGAGGTTCACTGATCACCTTTGGCTCGATGTTGTCTCCAAATGTGATTTGTTGCAAGAGTCGCCTGTCCGCTTTGTCACAGAAGATGGTGATGCTGATCATCTTGAGATGGCGAGGTACAGAAGAGTGGGACCTGATGGAGCCATCCGTGTGTCGGTGAAGAATGAGACAGGACTTGATGAGGTTATTTAATGTCACCCACTTTACCTTTATTTATTATCTCCTTGTTTCTATTTGAGCTCGATTGGACTGTTTAAGGTCTTGTTTGGGTGCTGAAGTGGGACGGTACCAGTCCCCGAATCTGTGCACATGACTCACATGCAGAGGGGTTTGCTACCGACCATTGGATGGATCCACCTAGGAGATATTCTATACCAAATACCAACCTGATTAAATAACTGTTACCATCTATGTAACAATGACACAGACACATTTATTGGTGTCCAACACAGATACAGGGTGTCTGACATGGCGCCTTTAAGAAGCCTGACAGAGACATGTCTGTACAGATGTGTTAATATAATATTTTCAAGTTATTTTTAAATCAAAAGTTATTTTAATAAAAATACGTAAAAAAGAATAGTAAACGTAAAAGGAAACATTTTTATATGACATGGAGCTATCCACTAACATAATAACTATGAGTAGATTTATAAGAGGGAAGACAGTTGTGTTTAACAACACAAAGTACTATATGGATGATGGAACATGCCAACCCCTTTTCAGAAATCATTTATTAGTAAAGAATCATTAAAATCAGAGGTGACACTGGTATATGTGTCAAGATGTGGAAAATTTGTCATGATCATCCAAGAGAATGTGATAGAGGTATATCTAGAATCACAACCTAAAATCACAACATCCAGTTGGTTTTGGCATAAATATCTTCTAGGTGGACCCATCGAACGGTTGGTCCAGCCCCTCTGCATGTGACCCTTGGGGGTGGGGAGTGTCTGCTTCTGGTATGCTACATGGATCCTAGATTTCACCTTGATGAATCCAGCTTTTTCCATCTGACAAGGAAACAGATACCCTTGAGAATAAACCATAAGAACAGTTTACCATTGTTATAATGATATTACTGGAAGTCTTTAGGGGGAAAGGAAGATTTCTTTGGCAAATTCTCCTATTTTCCATAATGTGGGCAGTATGGAAAGAGTGGAATTCCCACAGTTTTGAAGGGAAGGAAGATGTTACTAGGGTGGTGTTGAGATTTAACGCTTTGTTGTATATCTGGTCTTCCTCTACGCCAGAGGTCAGAGGGTGTTTCTTTGATACTTTTGTGTTTAGATGGGATGAGCTGTTAGGAGTAGGACATTCCTCTGAATGAGACTTTTATATTTCCAGGTGTGAGGATTGCCTTCGGAGTTCTCCTGTGGTTGTATTATGTGGGGTTTCCCCATTCTTCTTAAATATACTTATCAAAAAAATATAATAATGATATTGATGACTCACGAGATCTATTGGCACCCCCTATACAATGGACTCTACCAAGGAGCTTTGCGAGTCCAATAGATTTAACCATTCTATCTGTTGAATTCTTTTGGATGGTCAGACCAAAAAATGGCCAATTGTCGAGTTAAGTTGGAAATAGGTGTGTGAGATTTCCTATGAGGGATTCACCCCCCTGCATTTACACCACATTTATGATCTACCCATTTCTGTTTCTTAAATTTCTTCTCAGCTGAAAAAATACCTTAGATGACACTGATGTCTAAATTTGCTTTGTTTTTATGGTTGCACTTTGCAGCTAAAGAGTAAAGTACATGAACTGCTGATTACTCAGTTGGCCAGGATCTTAAGCCAAAAGAACAATCAAGAAAGCTAGAGGTAGTTAAGGGGTCCTTCTCTATTCCTTCAAATTTTCTCTACCCGACCATGAGCTATGGTGGAATTCAATGTTCTTTAATGTGGGTTCTTCAGATTTCACAGTTTTGAAGGATCACAGTGCTTACATCCCACCAATCAACTGGACGAATCCATCTCACAAGCTCGTGCAAATACTTAAGAAAGTGTCCTTGATTTGAGTCTTGACAGCCCTCGGTTCGAGCATTATTTGAGGAGTGATGTAGCCGATTCATTGTCCAGGCAAGGAATCAATGCATGTCCTTGTATTTTAAGATTTGTATTCCCTAGTTTACACATCTTGCATTGTAAAAAAAAACTGAAATTTTGAAGGGCAAATGGAGAAATGGGGGAAAAGGGAAAAAAATAACATTTGGGATGTATTTTCATATATTTTAGGAGAAAATAAAATTTTAATTAGTATGAGACATCCATTGATGTTTAAGAGTTGTGGAAGGATTTAAAGATGTAGCTTGGTTAAGGATTAAGAAATATGAGTTCGATTTCCTTATCTTAATGAAATTAATTTATTAATGATTTATGGATTTAACAGTATTTATAATGGAGGAAACTTGGTGGTTTTTTTCTTGGAAATCACAAATCTGAAGATTCTGAACCATCTTGGTGTTGGACCACTGCTTAGCTGTTCCATAACCCCATAACTGCACCACATTCCAGCCAACTTTTTAATGGTCCATTGCTAGCAGGAGAATCATCTAATGCCGTCGAGAGTCCATGTTAGCTTGCTAATTTCATCGATTGGATCCGAGATTTAAAACAAAATTGCTGGGTTTTCTTCCTCAAGTTTTACATTGTGCAAATGAACTTGCTGCTTCTTTGGCAAAAGAGGGTTGAATAGATCTCTCCTCCCTATTTATTGGTTATGAACTCTCATCCTTAGGCCTGTTATTCTTAAAAATAAAAATGGGGAGAAGTAAATATCATCAGGTTGATTTAATTTTGGACTTTAGAGTGCTATATAGATGACCCATAAATTGGATGATTAAGAAAACCATATTGGAGAGATTACCAAAAAAAAAAAATCCCTGCAATTGGAGTTTCCTAGCTCCTATCATTTGTCGGATTGATGAGCAGCTACACTATCTGGAGTCCTCTCCACTACTTCAATGACGAGACCCTTCAAGTGTCTATTAGCGGATGGTGTGTTCCCGTGCACGTGTTGTGTTGGCCCGACGACCTGTTGGTATACATAGTTGTTTCGCCTTCCCCAACAGGTCGATCTTTTGAGGTTAATGGTTATTTTTTTGGGGGGGGTAAATGGTTGTTTAACAGTGTCAGAGAGATATTTTGTCCCTTTTTTTTCAAAAATATCCCTGCAATAAGTAATAGAGTTGGTTAAGAATTGAAGCTTTTTGGTATTTTAATCTTGCATAAAACATAACAAAGTTTCTAGAACTGCATGTTGACTTGTCACATTTTTCAAAATCGTCCCTTTACATTTAAAAAAAAAACAACAACAACAACAACAACAACCAAATCTTTCAAAATTGCTGCTTAATACAACAAACAAAACTACCACCTCATTTGCCATTGGTGTATCGGCACCATCTGAAGGTTTATTTTTAAATTTTCGAAAAATAAAAATAAAAAATTGGTGATCAAGCTCACCCCCTTCAGCTATACATGTTAATTGAGCTACAACATTATGTCTCAGAGAGCTCCAACCTTCTCTCAGTCACCAACATCTCTACAAGACAACTTAATTTGAGCACCCATCTCACTCAACATGGAGTACACCATACTCTTCTTATGGATTGATCCATCCTCAACACAAGACTCAGAGTCATTAAACCCAGCAAGGTCAACCAAGCTAAACCCTGCAACTTTCTGCAACCCCTTCTCCCTCATCATATTCCTCACCCTCTCAACATCTTCCCATTTACCTTCCATGGCATATATGTTCGATAACAGCACGTAAGGCCCAACATCCCTAGGATCCAACTCGATTAGTCGCTTGCCCACAATCTCTCCAAGCTCGAAATTTGAATGGGTCCTACAAGCGGACAATAGAGAGCCCCACAAAGCTGTTCCTGCCTCCATTGGCATCTTCCTTATAAGCTCCTCGGAATCTCTCACCAATCCAGCACGGCCAAGGAGATCAACCATGCATCCATAGTGCTCAACCTTTGGTTCGATCTTGTAAACTCGTTGCATCAAATCAAAGTACCACCAACCCTCCAACACCATCCCTGCATGGGTGCATGCTGACAGGATGCATACAAAAGTTGCAACATTCGGCGTCGGTCCTCTCTTCTCCATCTCCAAGAACATCTCGAGGGCTTTGTCACCATGCCCATGTATGCCATACCCCATTATCATAGAATTCCATGATACAACACTCCTCTCAGGCATCTGCTCGAAGACTTCTCTCGCCAAGTCCATAGCCCCGCATTTTGCATACATTGTCAAGAGAGCAGTTGATAGTAACACATCTGGTTCAATCCTTCCATTATATTTAATATAGGAATGAACCCACTTGCCTCTATCGAGCTGACCTAAGTTCGCGCACGCGGTCAACACACTTACAAGAGTTGCCTGATTTGGCTTCACCTCTTCTCCCCCTATCATCGTATCAAACAATCTCAGACACCCGTTGTAATCCTTGGTTCGCACGTAAAGTGCCAACATGATATTCCAAGACACCATATTTCGATCCGGCATCTGGCCAAAAAGTTCACGAGCAACTGAAACATTCCCAATCCTGGCATACCCATCAATCATAGAGTTCCAACTAACAACATCTCTAACCAGCATCCTCTCAAAAAGCATTTCGGCATTCTTCATATCCTCAACTCCTGTATAGCCTGAAATCATCGAATTCCAACTCACAATATCTCTCTCGGGCATCTCATTGAAAAGCCGACGAGCAACACCTACTTCCCCATTCTTCACATACCCATCAATCATCGAATTCCAAGTTACCAAATCCGTCTCAGGACTTGCATCGAACAACCGACGTGCAGCCCCAATTCTTCCAAACAAAGAATACATATGAATCATCGAATTACGCACAAACAAATCCAATTCCAAACCGAATTTCACAATCCGCGCATGAGTCTTCTCCCCTTCTTGAATCAAACCCAGCTCGGCACAGATCTTAGCCAAAAGGGGGAATGTGTAGTGATTTGGGGGGACCCATTTTCCAATCATTTGTCGATAGTAGAACCCAAGCGCAAGATCTGGGTCGTTGAAATTCACATAGGATCTGATAATGGTGTTGCAGATAAAGGCGTCAGGTTCGTCGAGGCGAGCAAAGAGAGAAACGGCGAGTGGAAGCAAAGAGGGAGAAGAGCAAAGCTTCTTTATGGCTCGGCTGGCAGCGAGGGGATGTTGGAAGAGGCCGGAGACAAGGAGTTGGGTGTGGATTTGGTTGAATTCTTCCATTGTACCTTTGCATGATTCTAGAATGCGAAGGATGGGGTGGCTTAACTTTAACGTGCGCACCCCTTGCTCGTCGAATTCTTCGGATTCTGGTTCGTAAGAGTTCCAGATTCTTGGAGAGCGTTTGGAGAGGTTCTGTTGGGTTTTGAGGATTTTTTCAAGGGAGAAGGAAGTTAAGCGAATGGTGGGTTTGGAGGAGTTAGTTCTAACGGCCATTTTTTTTTCTTTATTTTGGCGGGGAATGATAGAGCACAAGTTAAACTGTGCCAACGGTCATTTTGGCGGGGAATGATAAGCGGCGATCATGGCGCCAATGATCGTGCGCCACATATACCCATGATTACTTTTTAAAAAGTCTTATTAAAACAAAATCCTAAACCATTGGTATATAACAGTTGTTATAGTTATATTTACAGCCGTTTAACAAGATGAGCGATCTGAGCCCTTCTCTCGGCAACCTAAAAACAGGGAAGTTCCCTCACTATGAAATGTATCCCGTGGATGGACGAGTTCCTAAACCACGGTTTAAAAAATAGCCGTTATAAAACGGATTCAAACCTCCCCCGCTACGTTATGTACCATTTTAACGCTCAGAAAATAATGGCCGTTATTTTCTGTTATATCAAAAAATAATGGTTAAAAAATGTCTGTTATTTATAACAACGTGAAATTCAAAATTTGAATTTTGGCACTGTTGTTTTCCCGTAATTTTCTGGTTTTGCCCATGAGTATAATCTGTTATAACGGAAAAAAAAAACCGGTAACGCCCCCAGTCCGTTGTACCTTTATAACGACCCCCTTTAAACCTTGTCCTAAACTACAAAAGATATGGAGCAGATGGACCTACGTTTGAATAATTTTTCAAGGAAAAATAGAATAGCAAGAACATTTGAACAAGTTTAATTCTTTATCGGATCCTAAAAACCCACTTTCTGACTCGATTGTTCACTTAGTGCTGGATTTCATCCAATGGTGGTTGAGCTTTGGTAAATGAATACCAACTCAGGCACTGTCAACCATCGTTGGATTTCGTGAAAGCCACAGCCGAGAGCACGAGTGAACATAGAGTCAGAAAAAATGAGTCCCCTGATCCTGACACATTTCTGACTCCTAAGTTCACTCTGTTTGGAAAATATCCAGTAGGTCGGGAGCTAACATATTAAATGGACTGATAGGGTTCCCATTCTTTGGATTCCAGAATCAAATCATGTTTTACCAATATAGAAAACTGTATATCTGCCCATCTATCGACACATTCAAGAAAAATCCTAGGAGGCACAGTGAGCCTTCTTTATGAGTGAGGATGGTTTTTTAAGACAGAGATGGGGGGCTGTGACAAATGACATTCAACCAAACAACACAGTACAAGTTTCTCTGTGAATGTATGGGATTTGTTTTCCTTGTGCTAAAGAAAGATGTTATACAGAATGAATAATAAATTCCTATGTATACTTTCCATTTACAAGAGAAGCAAAACACACAGAAAAACTATAATTAGCCTGAAATAACATGGAGCAAACAAGAAGCTTTTGGGCTCTTTTTCTTCAAATATTTGTGAAGCCCCAAGGAGTTACCACCACCACTTAGGGTTCCTTCTCTCATTTCTCCTCGAACTCAACATCGATAATGTCAGGTTCAGAGGTTGATGGGGGAGTTCTGCCTCTACCACCTCTAGAGAAGAAGTCACCACCCTTCGGCTGCCACACAGTGTTTCCACAGCTCTTGCAAAGTACAATTTGGTTCCGATAGCCCACAAACCGCTGCTTGCAAGCTGGGCATGCCCCCTGTTCAGTAAAGACAGGTTAACCACATTATTTATTTATTTTGGCAGGTAAGCTCAAGTTGAACCCGCAATTTGAGAGTTGAGGTGCAATATGTCAACCAATGATGATATATTTAATTACCACCAAAGGTCATTGAATTGATGGTAGTACTGTTAGTACAAGCTACAAAGCAGGGGAGCTTGGACCCACTGGTGGGTCCAAGCTCTTCAAGGTCAAATCTTGACCCAATCAGATGAACTTCACCCTTCATATTAATGAATTGGGTAAACCTTTTGGCTCAACTAATCTCCTTGGTGGGACCCATCAAATGTTTCTTGGAACCCAATCCACTGGATGTGTGGCACATGCATGAGAGGCAGGGTGGAATCTATCTGTGATCGTGACTTAAGAGTGTTACATCTACAGAATCAATGAGTTCAACCAACTGTCTGACAAACGAACCAGGCCACCAAGTAATAGGACAAACTGGATCATGAATTATTTACTTAGTCCCATCTGGGAAATCTCCATTGGAAAAAGCTGACCTGATCTGTTGATTCTAACCATCCAATCTATGTTTTTCTGATTATACAAAAACCCACCACAGTTGAATAGACTGGTTCTGCAATAAGCCCATTTCCTAAACATTTCCTGTCGGAAACAAGGTTTCTACCCTCTTTTAATTGCTTCTCACAACCTACCCCTTCGCCCTGGATACTTAAATAAGCTGAGTCCACTATTTTCTGAACTTTTAGATTCACAAAGCCCAACAAATCAATCAAACTCTAGTTAGTTTAACCACATCCCATTAACAAGTCATCTGCCCCATTTTCCACCTCTGAACAAGTACCCACCTCTCTCCACCAACTCAAATTTAATTGCACAGCTGAGATCACTCCTAGCTTCCAATCCTCCCCCCTCATTGGAGAGAGACTCAGGAAGGAACTATAATCTTCAAGATGTTTTAGAACAGAACCAGACTGGCCTGCGTGGTTTGAACAGAACCAATGTGTCCATTTGTCTGGTTTTTGCCGGAAACCTCAAGAAAGTACTCAGATTCAGGCATAGCTGATGCAGCAAAACCAGCAAAAAAATTTAAAACCTCTAATCATAAGTCAAAGGAGTTGCAAGGTCGAAAAAAGAACTAGGTCCGTCTACAATGTGGCATCATCTAGTAGAGCCCAATATTGATAGAGCATAATAGCTGGCGTCAGATGGAAGTATTCTTTATGAGTGTAATTAGTAGTACTCCTACCCTAGTTTTTCAAAAGTAGGCTTGGGCTCCTTGTAGAACAGGTTTGAGGGTTTTTTCTACAATAAGTTGAAGTCTATACGAGATATTTAGCATTTCTTGAGAGACAAATGAAGCTTGGATTTGTAAGACAGTCTATTTGAGATGTCTTCTAGAGTGGTCTTTGTGGTGGTGCATGTGTGTGTCTTGGTGGTTAAGCGACAGAGCGGTGGCGGCACGTCTTCTTGTTGCTTTTAACTCACATGTAAGAGGCAGTTTGTAGTTTTTAGAGCTATTCCCTCATCTTGTATTGCTCCTCTCGCTACTATGGATAATTTATTTGCCGTGAGCCCGTGACTTCTCTTTAGGGTAATGATTTGACTTGTTTGCATATTTAATTTGATCACCACAAGGACACCTCAACCACTGTCAATGAGATGATTTACCACTGAATTTGAGCCGACAAGTCGCTCTTTTGACACAAGAACTTCAACCATTGCATCGGGGGAAACCAGACAACATGTTGTTTGCAAAGTAGCAATTGATCAAATATTGCTGATGTTCAACTGAAAGGTGCCAAAGGCAATGATTCACTTGGAAAAAATCACGAGGATACTCATCTCACCCAATCTCTGCAGGAAGAGATAGAAGATGAGAACCTGTCATAATGAAGGAGAATAATTTCTGAATCAGGAAAATTAATGTCAAGGTTGTGGTCTCCAAACCAATGGGATTGTAATGAAAGGTTCCAGAATGTAGAAGTGTAAAACATTTATAAAAATTTGGGTGGTGATATGATGGAAGAGAGAAATGACATTTGTAAAGCCAATGCTTGGGGGGGGGGGGGGGACCGGCAATGGGTTGGCTGAGTCATACGCTATAATCAGGAGGAATCCAATTTGATGATGGGAGCACATAAAGAGTTGAAAAAAAGATTTTTTGCCGCACGATTAAAGACAACTTTTAAAAGGGCGCTTCTAGCATGTTCTTAGTGCTTCCTCTGTAAACGATCACCACACAACCCTTCCATTCCATAGCATACGTGCAGAAAATGATTTATCAAAGAAAAACCAACTTTTTTCGGCCTCGTGAGACATCATCACATGTCACACGACTAACAATTCTCCTTCAATAGGCTAAATTTCGACATATTTCCTCCTTCAAAGTGGTCCTCGAACCCATATTCATCTTCTATTTCATCAACATTATAAGATTCGTCATCTGGTTTGACTACATTAGTTGGACCTTCAGATCAGCTCAAATCAACTCCAATTGTTCCAAACCCACTTTGTTTAGCCATACATCCTGTATATGGAGTTAAAAAGTTGCTTTGTGCCACACATGAGCAGCACTTGTGCGTCAGATTCCACCAGAAAGCATTCTCTCACTTGTTGCCTTCTTCTTAAGATAACCTTCAGCTTGGTTTTCTTTTATGGATCAGTAAGATAGTCTTCAATACAAGTTGGTACCCTTCCTCAACGATCCAAATTTGAGTGGCGATGAGATGTTCTCTCAGTTTCAATATTCAAACTTAATCAATATTTAGAAATGGTAATCTCCTTGAAATAGCTATACATTGTTTGGATCGAAGGGATTATAAGGGTGTGATGCACTTACACTCAAAAAGGCCTATATTGCATATTTTTCCACTTTTATTTAAAAATATTCTTTTTAAGGATGTTTATCACTTGTCGTACATAAGAGCTTAAAAAATATCCATACCCAGACACCCCCTAAAAGCAGCTCTGAATATGGTAACATGCATGTTTAAGACATTACTTACATAAATCTTCTATCCATCTTCCAATCACTTTGACTTCTAGTTTCTTCACATGCCAACAATTGGGGACACTTGAACATTATGGACAAGGTTCCATGTTGATATTGTTTAAAAAAGAATGTCATGTCAGTACAATAAAATGGAATGCCCCTTATAAGACCCCTCATGTCACCTTTTGGTACTTTGAAAGATCATCACCATCGTCTACGTCTTATCCTAAATATTTGGGGTGGAGAGCATGAATCCTATTTTTTTTTGATAAGTGAGCATGAATCCTATTTCACCATTCAACTCTATCTAGAGCTATAAAGTAGAGCATTTTCCTATTAGAAGAACCAAGAATCTTGTTGTCCTACGTTTAGTTATATCCGATAGGGATTTCGAACAACCCAAAAATGAAAATATCTTGTGGAAATATTTCGACCAGTGTGCAAATAATATATTTATCGTGTAAATGGTGGAAATAATGAGGAAATGGTGGAAATATTGTGAATTTTTTGTGGAAAGTATTAGAATATGTAAGGTGCATGAGATGCACCGTATCTTTACTAGGCATTGTGCCAAATGTGACAAGTGTCACGTGACACTTGTTAATAGTTAGTTTGTGTTAGTTTTATGTAGTTATCTGCCACATGTATTGTAGTTAGTTATTTTCCACATGTCTCCCAAAGACATAGGTGGTTGTAATGTAGTTATAACCGCTCTCTTGTACAATTTCTATAAATAAGAACATTGTGCTTAGATGCTCTAAGGTTGAAAGACATCCTACAAATCCTAGACTTCCCTTGCTCTCTCTTCTTTTATTTTCATTGAAAGGTTTCTAAACCTTAACAAAAAGTTTAGAAAATGATAAAGCGGGCACAAAAACACACTCGTAAGGTATCAAACCATAATATACAACCATATGTAGTGCAGAAATGAATGACCATAGTGGTCTGCAATATGTTAAGTCTAATATATGACAACTATACAACTAAAAACAAAAAAGATGACAAATGAAAATGATTATAACAATCAAATAATATCAATTTATTAAATTTAAATATGTATAGATTTGATGCATTAGGGTTTCCTTGATATTTATAAATTTTATCCATTTTTGAATTAAATAATTATCACTTGATTAATATTAAATTTGAAAAAAAAGAGTCATAAATCAAAGTATTAACAAATCCTAATTCACTTATCTACTATGAACTTATAGCATTTGTCTAATTTTATGAATCTTTAAATATTTTATGGAAGAATAATAATTTTTTGAAAAACATTAACCCAACCAAGTTGTAGATCAGGCTAATTTATGCAAAATGTGATTAATTCATGCACAACCATGGATGTTTAAGGTGAAAACCAACGACATTGCGGTTTTCCCTAAATTGCGAATTTTTACCCTAAACGATCTTCAATCCATGCACAAATCCGGTGTAAATACTTCATAGATCTATAGATTTGATGCATTTACACTCAATCTATCTACTTGTAGTAAGAAACAACAAAAATAAGTCGGTTAATAACAACAAATTTTAGACTTACATTTTGAATTTGAAAAAACCCCAAATGGGCTTCAATTCGTCCTCACTATCAGTAAGCAAGGTTTTTTACTAAGAAATCTACGATGGATTGGTAGTTTTTCTGATGAAAAGTGATGGAGAGGGGTTAACTGGATCAAATATGAAATTGTGGATGGTTTTGAGCTCAAATGGGATGTTTCATATTTTCGGTCGAAATGTTTCTTTACGTGATAAAACATTTCGACCGAAATAATACGTATTTATATTGGTTAGCATATTTCGACATGAATCGAAATATTATGGAAACTTGACATTTTTTCATGTATGTATTCTTTCATCTCGACAACCCAGAAAATGAAAATAATACCGCGAAATATTTTGACAATTTCGCAAATTTATTTCCTTGATTATGTTTAAATTAATTACCTGTTTAATTGTATGTAAGTGCTTGTGCTCAAATATTTTACATAGCCAAGCCAGACATTCAAGGACACAATGACTCTTGACACTGTTGCCAGACGTCTAGGTAACCCTACCTCTACTCTCTAGCACTATAGCCTCCTCTTGCTCATACTGCCAACTAAATCTATCATTACTCCACAAAGACATTTAATCAAATGTGTGATATTTCTAGCTTCGTATTTACGTAAATCTATATACAGACTATCATCAAACATGGAAATTTCTATTTTTCATTGAATACAAGACTACAAGTACACATGATAAACATATAGTCCAATCCTAGTTACACGAAGTAGGAGCAGGGGTGGAGAGTGGGAGCAAGGAAATGGATGTTTTAAGGAAGCCTCAACCCCGAAGAAGCGCAGGTACACGATCAGGATATTCTTACATGCCTTATCATGACAAGAATCTTTACACGGCTCCATGAGGCCCACGTGGAGATGAGTCAAGGGATGATTTTTGGTGAGGATGACCTCCTCATCATAGAGATCATCTTGATAAAAAATCAACCAATTCCAACATTTCTAGACCTGTAAAAGGCGGATTACAAGTCGAAGAATTCTAGACCATCCATTTCACCATTAATTTTATGTCCACATTTAATATGGTTAGAAATTTCAGAATGGACTAATTTTTGTGAAGATAATCACCATGATAAGGAGATCCCCTTCACCAAAAACAGCGTGACTCCTTTCCATGTGGGCCCCATGGAGCCATGTAAAAATCCACATCAAAAAATCTGTGTAAGAATATCCTGACCCATATACATGTTAAAGACAAATAAATTGTTTTAAAAGGACATACATTTATATATTATTGTGATTAATAATTCTAATTGAAGTTTATAATGATATTTTTGAGGTAGGAAAGAGAGTATTTGAGAATTGTTTTCAAAATTTCCGGTCAAATACTTATTGTTTAAAAAATCAAGAGTCAAACAAGATTGCATTTATATCATCTTAGATGCGGGAGTCCTAAGCGTGAACAGGACTGTCACCCTAGATAGGAGTTTCCTGCAACTAAAGTCTAAACTTATATAAAACCAAACTGCTGTTTGTAAAGAAATACTAGTGTACATAAGGGGAGTGTGCCCACCACTTGATGAGCGCCACATAGGAGATCTCCTAGAACAAGTATAACTTGATCAAATGATCTTATCAATCCTACCATCTTTTTGCATAGAGGTGGGACCATGGAATGGTTTCCCCCAAGACCCCTAGTACATGTGCCACACGCATACCTACCTTTTTTCTAATGAATAAATGCATACCTACCAACCTAGGGGTTGGGATAGGTTGACAAAGTCGTGGGGTCCACATGGAGATGAGTTAAGGGCTGATTTCTGTGAAAATGATCTCCTCACCATGGAGATCGTCCTCACCAAAAATCAGCCCACCCTGACATTTCTAGCATTATGATAAGTGGATTACAAATTGAAAAATTTTGGACCGTCCATTTCACAATTAACTTGAACTACACATTTAATAGGGTTAGAAGTTTCAAAAAAAAAAAAGGCTGATTTTTTGTGAGGATGATCTCTATGGTAAGGAGATCATCCACACCAAAAATCAGCCCTTGACTCATCTCCGTGTCAGCTCCATGACTGTGTGTCATGTACATGTCATTTGTAGACTATCAATAGTCATAAGACTCATATTAGAGATTTCCCTACTTTAAATTATATCATAATATTTTATCAAGATGGTTCCTACACAGTGGGCACTGCATCTCTCTAAACTTTTTGAAACAGCTGCCCAGCTGGCATACCCAAATCCTTCCTGCTGCTGCTCATGCTTCTACTTTGTCAAGCTATCTAAGAGACTAGATGCAGGTGCACACACACACGAATAGCAGGGATGAGCATTAAGACAGGCCAAATCAAACAAGTATTGCCTACATATGGATCTCATAAGTTACAAAACATTATGACAGAGAAAAAAAAGAAGGATTCGAACTCCCCACACGAGAAAATGAGAACCCCCTGTATGAGATTGCACTACTTGGCAGAGAAGCAACATAGAAATGTTGAATACCGAAAGAATTTTCTTTTTCCTTTTTTTGTGCATGATAAGATGAAGCATAACAAATGATATTCTAAGAGAGCACAATAAAGCCTATAAAAACAGAAAGACCAAACAAGAAAAATGTGGCCCTGATGATCAATACAATTAATGACTTGTTACTCTAAAAAGAGAAAGAAGCAGATTGGAGTACTACACCATTTAGTAAATGGCATGGTCAGCTATTGGCGTCCATTTGGTCAACAACTCGTTAATCTGAGCAATCATCCAATCCTCTTAGATGAGCCAAAGCCCCAAAATTTCACCAGTCATATCTGACTGATTAATGAACATTTTTGTCGACTGTTCCCCACAACTTTAAGGATTGTCCACAGAAGAGGGATCAATCAAATGGTTAGAATCAACTGAACAAGGTGGTTTTTGGTCTATGGTCCATCCAAGGCATTGCCTATTAAAAAGAAGGTCTGGAACAGCGGTGCCTGTCATACACAGATACACCTAACAGCCGATTATACCATTTACAATATGGTATAAGCCTCTCAATGGGTTATCTCAACTTAAAATAATGCAAGATAAAGATCAGTGAAATTACCTCAATCACAAAGTTATTGGCAACAGTCCCAATGAGAAGAGGAGCAGCAAATGGCAAAACCCATGTTGCAAAAATCAAGATCCGGAACATCCATCCAGATAACGCAAACCAAAGGAAGAAAATTGTCTACACAACCAAAAATATACAAAAGTAAGCTAATAAAAATTATATAAGTTGACATAACAATATATGAAAGAGAAACACCACATAAAATTGTGGTTTCTAAGACTTTTCAAGTACTACTATAATTTCAAATTTTGCAGTCACTTTGTCTCATCCTAAAAAATTTACCTGATGGTAATAAAAAAATAATGTGAGAAAGCATGAATTGTTTTGGAGATTTTTGATAAGAAAATCTATAGGCTGATACTCTGATTGATGTAGAATGTTTTTACCATTTCCAAATAGGATCAGAACACATGGTACAGATAAAGTAGGATGGACTACCATTCAATTCTATGGGTCCCACCTGGGAGATTTCTTTGGTCAGAAATCAACCCAATGGGGTATAACCACACAATTATATTCTTTTCGATAGGTCAAACTTCTGGAAAAATTCACAAAAAAATCTACAGATCAGAATATCAGAAGCTTGTGATCATTCAATCAGGTCGATTTTAGATAAGGAGATCTCCTAGGTGATACACAAAGAAAAGAGTGCATATGACTACATGTCCTAATGTTTCATGTATACATAATTATGGTCTACAATATTCGGACATTTTTGTAAAAAAAAGTTATAATACTTGACTTGTAAATTTACCTTTTTCTTGAACTTCACATTATACTCAGATACCAACATTCACACCTTCTCACGCCTTAAAGAGTTCATTTGACAATGATGCCCATTTTGAAAAACACCCAAAACAATGTCGTAATTGGAAACCTGAATTTCAAACATTCATAATTGTGCCTTTTAGATTTTTTTATTTTTTTTGATCGGTAAAAAGAAATACGGAAAATTTCTAAAAAGAAAACAAACTTTAATCTATTTACAAAAAAGAATACAACTTTTCGCAAATCCCAAAAAAGAAAACGAAACGCCCTTTCAAAGGGCGTTTCATTACGTGGCACATGTTTATCAAAAAACGCCCTTTAAAAGGGCGTTTGTCAGTAAAAAACGTCATTTTAAAGGGCGTTTTTCGGTAATAGACGCCTTTTTAAAAAACGTCTGTCAGACCTCTGACAACTGATAGACGTTATTTTAAAGGGACCTCTGACAACTGACAGACGTTATTTTAAAGGGCGTGTGTCAGTAGAAAACGCCCTTTTAAAGGGCGTTTTTTGATAAATAGAGAACCCCAATTTTTACGCCCATTTTGGCGTACCCAGAAGATGAATCAATGGCTGATTTTTGGTGAGGATGATCTCCTCACCGTGAGGAGATCATCCTCACAAAAATTCAGATCATTCCGATATTCGTAGACTGGTTTAGAAGTTGAGGAATTATGGGCTGACGATTTTTACTGTGTAGGCCAAAATGGGGGTCCCCCAAGCCCCACCAAAAATTAAAAAAACTAAAAAAAATAAATAAATAAATACATACCTGAGTTTTAAAGCGTAGGAGGCCGCTTCGATCGAAGCAAGGAGGCCGCGAGGAGACCGCCGGAGAGAGAGAGGGGAGAGTTCGCCGGAGGAGAACACAGCGAGAGAGGAGAGGCGGGAGAATAGATGAAAGCGACTTAGGCGGAATTTAAGTCGTCGCTTGGCAGACGTCCTTTGAAAGGGTGTTTTTTTCATGAAAACGTTTTTTAAAAAATCATTTCTCAGGAATAAACGCCCTTTAAAAGGGCGTTTGTTAGACGTGTCAGCCATCAGTCATTCGTTAGTCAGTCGGCGACTGATTCGACTGACAGCAAACAAAACGCCATTTGAAAGGGCGTTTCGTTTTCTGTTTTGGGATTTGCGAAAAGTTGTATTCTTTTTTGTAAATAGATTAAAGTTTGTTTTCTTTTATGCAATTTTCCGAAAGAAATATATTAAAGGAGGGCTAAGGAAGCCCAAAAACTATACAGCCAAAAACACAAAAAGGAAAGACCAACGGGAACAACCAAACCCTGGAGCCCGACCAAGAGAACACAACTAAGAAATCAAGCGATCCCACCAGAACACAAAATTATCAAATCTGAAATGCTTCAACTCGGAAATTGCGGAACCCCAAAAATAAAGAGAGGATTTAATATTCATCACAATCTCCTCTATCATTGACATGCTTGGATAATCTCTTATAATATTACTAATTTAAAAAGACCCTCTCTCTCTCTCTCTCTCTCTCTCTCTCTCGTGGATCTTTAACCCAAACAAATAAAGAAAGAAGAGGAAGGAGACAATACGCGGGAAGTGAGATCTCTCTCTCTCTCTCCTTATGTTTCTGAGAAGGTAAATCTAAGGAAGGGGCGAGGTGGATCTTTAACCCAAACAAATAAAGAAAAAAAGATAAATAAAGAAAGAAGCGGAAGGAGACAATACGCGGGAAGTGAGAACGTACCGTGTATTCATCTAAATAAATATCTACGATGTTCAATTACAAATCCGTCCTCATTGCTTTCCTAAATTTCGAACCTATCCTCGTCTCCTAATTTAGGGATGTGATCATCATCTTCTTAATAAGCCTTTTCCCAACGATATGGGGTCGGTTACATGGATCATGTTTCTTCATTCAATCCTACCTAAAGCCATCTCTTCCGTTAGGTAAGTTTCTTGAAATCTCCTCTCAGAACCTCACTCTACGTCCGTTTTGGCCTTCCCCTCGCCCTTTTAGGCCTTTCGACTTGCACACTCCTCCTCACTGGTACTGTCATTGGTCTTCGTTGTACATGACCAAACCATATCAATCAACTTTGCCTCATTTTGTCACTTATTGAGGCTACTCCTATATATTTTCACGAATGTGTCCATTTCTGATTTTTTCTTTCCTTGTCTTACCACACATCCATCTCACTCATTTTATGAACATGTTTCTTGATTGCCCAACATTTTGCTCCATAAAGCATCACCGGTCTTATTGTCGCCTTATAGAACTTTCCTTTGGTCTGATTGGCACACATCGATCACATAACACTCCAGAAGCATATCTCCACTTTAGCCACCCCGCTCTAATTATATGGGCAACATCCTTCTCAATCTCTCCTTCATTATGAATCCAAGGTAACGAAATTGGCCACTTCTAGGTATTAACTAGTGGTCAATTTTAATTGGCAGAGCATCTCTAAGTGCATCCTTATTAAAATCGTATTTCATATACTATGTCTTAGTTCGACTTATTTTAAAACCTTTAAATTCTAAAGTATTCCTCTAGATTTCTAATTTTGCATTACCTTATCCCTAGTCTCGTCAACTAATACTATGTCGTTTGCAGAAAACATACACTAGGGGACCTCATCTTGGATATGAGCAATTACTTCATCCATAACTAAAACAAATAGGTATGGACTTAGAGTTGATCCTTGGTGTACTCCCAATATGATTGGAAGCTCACTTGTCTCACCACCAATTGTTCTAACACTAATTTTTGCTCACTCATATATATCTTTAATGATGTCAATATATCCATTTGGGGCTCTCTTCTTTCCCAATGGCCACCAAATTAATTTTCTAGGAACTCTATCATATGCTTTTTCTAAGTCAATTAATACCATGTGGATATTCTTCCACTTTTCTCTAAACTTTTCCATCATTTGTCCAAGTAAGAAGATCGCCTTGATGGCCAACCTTCCTGGCATAAATCCAAATTGGTTTTCAGATACCCCTGTCTTTTGCCTTAATTATTGCTTCATCACTCTTGCTTATAGTTTCGTAGTGTAGCTCATAAGTTTGATGCCACGTTAGTTTATGTAGCCCTTTATGTCTCCTTTGTTCTTATATATATAGGCACTACAATACTTCTTCTCTATGCATCTGTCATTTTTCTTGTTTTCAAGATATTGTTAAATAACTTAGTAAACCAAGGCAATCCAATTCATTCCATGCATTTCCACACCTCTATTGGGATACCATCTGTTCCTAAGGCCTTACATGTCTTCATCTTAGCTAAACTTGCTTTCACCTCTGATACCCTAATTCTACGAAAGTGTGTATGTTTTATATTCTCCCCAGTATTTCCATCTAGTCCTATGTCCATTATATTATCCTCATTTAATAATTTATGGAAATAAGTCTTCCACCATTCCTGAATTTCTTCATCTTTCACTAAGACTCTTTGTTCGTCGTCTTTAATATATCTAACGTGATCTATATCTCTAGCATTTCTCTCTATTGTTTGGGCGAGCTTGTAAATATCTTTCCTACCCGCTCTTATCCCTAATTTATCATATGCTTTATGTTTAGCCTCACTTACCACTTTCTTTGCTTCCTTTTTAGCCTTTTTCTCTTTCTAAGTTCTCATTGTTTCTAGTCAATTGCTAGGTCTTGTGATAAATCTTCTTTTCTCTGATGGATTGTTGAACCTTTTTTTTTTTTATTGGTAATGGATTGTTGAACCTCATCATTCCACCACCAAGTTTCCTTGTGTATATGACTTTTCCCTATAGATTCCCCACGGACCTCTTTTGCTACTCTTTTAATACAGTTAGCCATTACATCCCACATCATCGTAGTCTCTGCTTCTACGTTCCACATTTCTTCCTTTACCAATTTATCTACGACAGGCACTACTAATTTAAGGATGGGATCACAAGCATTATTTTGGATAAACTAATTGAGTAAACTTAATGAAGTTCCTATATAGCTTATCAAAAACGATTTTTCTACAATACGATACAACTATAGGTGATGGTTTTATTAATATTGACTATGAAAAACAAATATGCATGAGTCGTGGAAATTAAGTAATTGGTAGAATTCAATTGAAATGGGTGGGACCCATAAACTGTATGGATCAAAAAATTAGAAGTCTAACCTATAAAAAAAAATAAAAAAATAGAAGTCTACAACAAACATAATTAATGACTATAATACGCCGAACTTTTGGATCCGAAATTTTAAATCAGACCATATTAAACACAAATATATCATTCGCCGTCTTTTTGCTGTTCCCCGACTTTTTTACCAAATATTTGACCATATTTTTAAACCCTTGAACCGAACTATATTCTATTTTTCCCCATCCCGGATTTTTTGCCGTACGCCGAATTACTAAATAGGGTTTTACATCGATGCACAAAGTATTTCTCATCGTCTGAAAGCAAGCTCTTGAATGGACAAAGTGGATCAGGAGGTCATACCATTTCTGACTTGTGGTCCATCCAAGAGCTAGTCTAACATGTGGAAGGCCTGGATTGATACCATAGGATGGCCTGCATATATTTAGCATCCCAACTGTCTGTTTTTAAACAAGAAACCAATCATGAATCCAAGTCCTGAATGTATGGTGTTATCCAATGCCAATAAGAGCCTTCTATAATGAGGTGACGGGGCTCTCCTAGTCACTACAATCAGTGAATGATCTTAGCATCCGATAAGATGAGCCTTTCTGTGGAAAAATACTTAAAAAGATTTTTGACCATCCAAAAAAATGCAATACAATGAATGGTTGGGACCATCAATAGCCAGAGTTCTTAAGTCATGAGATTCTCAAGATGGGTCTCACCAGATGATAGGCTCAGATCAGGGCCGTCTCGATACAAGTTGAGGCCTAAGGCGAAAACTCTATTTAAGGTCTTTATATATTTACTAACTATTCTTTGATAATCAAAAACTACGGACAAAAAAATTTAAATGCAGAGGACTCTTGTGGCCCTACATAGATCATTTTTTGGGCCCAATGACTGCGTGGATGTTTAGCCCACCTATTGGTCGATAAACATACTAAAAAAATTTGATTGATGATTTCTAGCCATTGGATTTACTACCTAAAAAACATGCTTGAATCCAACAGCTAGAATCATGTCCTAAAAAGTACTAAAATCTATGGCTATAGATAATCAATCAGGTTGATTTTTGGTTAATTTGTATATCTACTAAGGGGTGTGCTAAATATCCATGTGGTTAGTGGGACCTGGGATGGGGGCCTTCCCTCACCATGGGGCCTTAGGCGACCGCCTTAATGGCCTTAAGGTAGAGCCGGCCCTGGCTCAGATCAGCAGGCATACATCATGTGCATCTTGAATGGTGTAAAAAAAATTGTTGATAAGTAATGGTGAATTAGAAATATCTCTTTACTCGTGTGGAATAAAATAGTACCCCCTCACTCACACAAAAACATTACGCAAAGGTAGAGAAAGAACAAGCAGGTAAAAACAAGCAGGAAGGGTCTCACAATGTTAGTGAAAAAGAATTGATGCCTAAATATTTATATCCATCATTACTTTTGAAGAAAAAGAATTATATACAACAACAATAATAATAATTGTATATACTTGATAATCACTTATCAAAAACAAAAGAACTAATACTTAAAAAAGATATCAATAACTATATACAACCATCTGGAACACAACATCCAATAAAACTACAGAATTTTGCTTACAGAACACAAGGGATAATTCCATTATAAACAAGCCAGGAAATACTCACAGCAAAACTTCTTCCTAGTGGAGTACCCAGAAAATCATTCAACTGTTTCCTGTACTGCAAGGACAACAGGGTAAAGGATTTAATAACTTATTATGCTGACATCTAAGAAATATAAAAAACAAAAGTGAACTCTTGACACAAATTAAATAATCCAATTTCAAACCATGAAGAAAAACACCTAGAATGCAACAAGATATTTCACTGTATCAACTGTTAATTATATCAAAGTTTTAAATTGTGCGAAGAGCACCATAGTCATTCCTCATGGCATTTTTGTCAGTTAAAATCTTAGGCAGTTTCAATTCAAATTGGTCCCGAGAAATTAAACCTTAATGGCCTTTAGAAAAGTATGATTTATGTGAAAGAGACTAGCAAATGTTTGCCATTTGCAAAAACCAAGCCAGGAATGCAAATGGACTTGTATGCTGGTATATAAAGCAAATGACGGCAATTATTATTAACATCATAATGTTATTAATACAAAGTAAAAAGTACAAACAGAGTAAAAAAGTAGGTAGAGAGTCCACTACAGTTGAAACTTGAAAGACAACTACGGACAACCTTGAAATACACAATGCATTGATGCAAAGATACAAACAGAGTTGAGCAATGCTAGTCTTGTACAGCTAGAGTCTCATAGAATTAAAGACAACCTGTCAAATATGCCAGCTACTTCATTAGCTTCTCTTAAATTATGCCCACAAATAATATACATGGTATGAAATATCATTATTGTAGTGTGCATCAGTGACCTCAACAAACTATAAATATCACAATATGTATCGATAAATATAAACCACATCGTGTGATAAATTAGCAAGCTTGTAAGAGGTTGGACAATAATTTTTTGTCACACCCGATAGCTGGCCTAGATTTTAGTCCTTTTCATAGGGTGACTTTTTCAACTGTGGGATTCGAGCATTATTTTAGAGTTATCTGATCCAACGTATAGAAATCACCAATCAGGCTGATTTTTGGTCTGTAGGTCCACCTAGGTATGGCCCAAACATCCATACAATCATTGGTCTCTAAGACTCTGCCTTATGGCGTTTTTAGGTGCAGCCAGACGCCCGCACCTAAAAACGCCAGGAGAAAAAAAATTCTCCCTATTCACAGTACTGTATACTTCAAAAAATGATTTGTATCATATGATAAATTATGCCACGTATTGATATGTATTACCATGATTAATGTGGTGACACACAAAATGGCAGTTGTTTTTTGAAGGTGAAAATAATTTTGTGGTCTCAAATAATTTCTCAACAACCATCTAATCATGTTGAGCTATATAACAAGGACACCGACACGGGTGTCAGTGTCCGACACGACAACCTAAAAAAATCTGATACAGAGACACGTCCGTATATATATTCATTAAAATATATTAATATATATGAATTCTTAAAATTATTAATAATATAACAAAAAAAATAAAATAAAGCAGAAAATATTTATTAGTTTATTATTGTATGGAGGATGGAACACGCCAACCCGCTTTTAGAAGTCAATTTTGTATTAAAAATTATTAAAAGGGGTGACACGGCCATAAGTGTCCAGATGTGTGTCGGGAAGTGTCGACACACGTGTCCAGGTGTCTAGATGTCCGACACGGCAAAAAAACCTAAAAGTTCAGCGTCCTTGTTACATAGATTGTTGACAACTTCCGCAACAACAGGTCAAGATAGGAACTTGCAAAAATTCCATATGCTCCAGGCTTGACATTATTAGAAGCCTTAAAGCAAATTGGACAGGAAAAAGGCACTCCAACCATCTCCTTATATCTCTCCACTCTCAACGAGTGGTGGATGCCCTGGGTTTCTACTTGGATTACAAATTAAATGTAAATTGGGCACTCCATCATTATGCATTTTTAACTTCATATGCCACTGCGATCCATTATTTTCCAATCACTTAGCAGGCCTTGAGCTCTAATACCACAAACACTCTTTCCTAAGCTCACTCAATAACAAACTTCTTAGTTCTTCGCACAACCCTTTACTTGGAAAGTGACTTTATACCCAAAAAACTTATCATTCCTTTCCTTCCATGTGCTCCAAAAAGAGTTGAAGCCAAGAAGGGAAGGATTCTTCATAGAATGCAATCTCTATTGCCAAAGAGCCCCAAAACAACTCTGCCACTTTCTTGAAAAGCCAAGCATATTGCAATTAAGGTGAGAAAATGATACATGATTTCGTTGATAACTGCATGGCGGATAAAAATATGATCAATTAATCACACATCATGCAAATAGTAAGCAACAAGATTTCGATGTTGAAGAGGATCAAATATTAGTTTCACAATTTCCATCTAAGGGAAACTGTACTCTTTAGATTAGAGCATATCACAATCGACCATGATCCACGAGGACAAGAAAAATCCCTAAAGAAGAATCCAAAGAAAATTTACCAAAGCTATGCCACTCAAAACTCTTGTTTCTAGCCTTTCTTGAGATAAGTAGACATCTTCTAGTTGATCCACCAACAATGATTATTTTCCTCCCGCAAATTTCTTTTAGAGACCCATCATTACCAATCCCCTATCACATCAAAGTTAACACAAAAATGTGGGGGAATGCACTTCAATGGCCTAAATATGAGGCAGCGCGCCTTGACCAAAAGATTCAAACCAACCATCCCCACCCCACCACGGACCTATCACCTCAGGAGGTCTCGAGATATCCAAATCCCAAGAACGGATTTCTTCTTTTAATTTTAATCCGAATCTCCCTGCCTATTTGAAGAATTGAAAATGACAATGGAGGGAGAAGGAAGGACATGCTACTGTGATAGAAAATAAAGGAATTCATTACGAAAATAAAAGGAAATGAGAGAAATTACCCCAAATGTATCTCATTATCTACTTTCCTCTCCCTACCAAAATGGAAGAGAGAGCTCTCCCTTGCCTCCCTTCTTACATGCTCCCACTTGATTCCCAAAATTTTCAAATGATTCCTCTTTTAACAAAAATGAAAAAATGCACAAAAATGCATCAGATATCCCATCCTAAACGTGACCACGCCACAAAAAAAAGACCATAACAAATGAGAAAAAAATATTTATGAAAAAAAATCTACAAAATGTCAATCTATTTCATATGGGAAAAAGAGATTTTTGTTGTTATTTACCCTAAAATAGCTTAATAATATTTGACCACAAGTGGAACTAAAAAGGCATGAAAGACAAAGGTTTGCACCTATTTTAAAACCTCAGTGGATGAGGTGTATTCCTCACGAGCATTTTCACTTTTTTAATAAGTCTCAAGGTGTAGGCGCAAGCCTGGAGCACCTTTTAAAACAATGATTCAAACCACTTTATTAGAAAATGAAGAACCTCCCCCCAATAACTATCCTATATAAACTAGGGAAAGAGCAACATAAATTGCCATCACCCCCAACTCCTTCATATCACATTTCTCCATAACTCACGGTCACGGTACAACAAAACAGAGAACTCCCATAGTCGTTTTGTATTATTTCCTTATCTTAATAAAAATCTCTTTACTTATTTTTAAAATACAATAAAAAGGAAAAAGGACTTTTTTGCCTAACCCCCATAGTTGATTGGCCAAACTAGCAAAACACCCAACATTTTCAATTTATTGGTGACTCTCCCTTTGACTAAGGTCAATGTTGTTGACCAAAGACGTAAGTGAACGTCCTCCCTCTAAAGGTGTTAGACATTTGCAAAATGACAAAAGTGCCCATGAACCACCTTTATTCTTGCGTCCTAGGGCAGATGAATGGAACAATACATATGAAATAGCACAAAGAGTAAATCACTAGGATGTATTTTAAGTGAGACATAGCTTTCCCAATTAGTCATAATCTGACTTAAATCCCAATAAATAAACTTACAACATCCTAAAGTTCTCATAAATCATATAGGCTGTAATTTTTGTTCTACAAACAAATTTGAAATACAAAGAGTACGTTCACAAATGACAAACACAGACTCTACATGTATTACTCTTCAAGGAGTCCAACTCAGCATGGTATGTTTTATTTTAGATCTAATACAAATAGTTGTTGACAAGTTACTTCATAGCTTTATGTTAGATCTGAACCTGTATTTTAGATCTAATACAGGTTTAATTCGCACAGCTTTATGATAGGTTTGGATCTAATACAAATACAAAATACAAACATATCTTGATCTATTTGAACTAGATCTAGAATCCCCTCATAGATCCAATAATATACTCGCAAATGAGAAAAGGAAATAGTATTGAAAGCATTTTCAGTTTACTTCACAACTAAAACATTAGCAATATAATTTAGAATACCCTCGTCGATCCAAAATAGTATAAACTAAAGAGCAAAAGCATAAAAGGAATGCTCTCACATGTATAAAATACTAGCTTTGTCATATCCAATCAGTACATGTTCCCATTATTCTAGGCATTCCAATCAATGTTAACCTCTTGGATGGGCCATACTCGAAAAATCACCGATATCATACTGTCCAAGCCATCTATGTAATATGTATGATCTTTTAATACCAAGGTAAATTAGTTATCTGGATTTGGTTTTCTTTTCTTCTCTTTTCTTTTTTTTCCTTTCTGGGTTTTTACACTGTTAATCTTATCTCTTTCTTCTGGGTTTTTTACTTGCTCGTTACCCTGTTGAACTAGTGTGGAGAGATTGAAGAACTCTGCAACGTAAAGCTTTTCCCTATATCATATTGTCCAAGTCACCCAATTTATCAGGAAAGTTCAGACTATGTGATCTTTTAATCAAGGTAAATTAGTTATCTGGATTTCATTTTTTTCTTTTTTGTTTTCTTCCTTTCTGTGTTTTTAAGTTGCTAATCTTATCACTTTCTTCTGGGTTTTTTACTTGCTCATTACCCTGTTGGACTAGTGCTCTTGCTGACTCGAATTGATTATTGTTTTGGGGATTCTGCATTATCATTACATCCGGGACGATGCAATCGGATTTAGTGATCTTTTACATAGCATTGAAAAAAAAAATTGAGGTCTTTAATATCACCGACTTGAGTTCAAAACCTATCTTTATGAACTAATCTACTGTTTTCTTATGAATTTTTTTCTCTTAAATGATAAGAATTTCCATTATTACTCGCATTAATTAAATGATAAGAAAACATTTAATTGGTCATTATATCAACTAAAATTAGAGAAAATTGAGAGAGAGAAAGAGAGAGAGAGAGAAGGGGGGAGACAAACCCTGGGCGAATTCCGGGAGAAATCGAGAGTGAAAGTGCGCCAGCGCCGTCCGATTTCGAACTCACGGTCGATTTCGCGGGCCCGGTCGGCGGCGGATTGAGCGACGGTGCTGATGCGGCGAGAGACGGAGTATCGACGGTCGATACGTTCGGCGGCTTTCCTGGCGTCGTAGAGGAGCTGCTCGAAACCATCATTAGCGTTTCGCCACGCGTCCTTCCAAGCCTCGCCGGAGGCCACTCGCTTCGCGAAGCCGTCGAAATCACTGCGGCGGAAGGCCTGGATTGTCGACACGTGCCGCGTCGAGAGAGTTCGTCGTTGGCTGTAATGGTGGGATTTTGAGGAGGACAATAAGGGATGCCATGGCAGGCTCGTCGCCATGTCCACACAAACACACAGGTGACCAGACGGACGCAGGGAGGGTTACGACGGCTGCGCAGTTTTAGGAGAAGCTTGTAACGAACCTCGCTACTAAGATGATGAGGGGTGGTTCTAGCGTGTACGTTGAGGGTTCATAGCGTTATAGTGCGCTCCTTTTGGATTCTGAGGTTCGGAACTCAGAGGCTGCTCAGGGAACAAATGGCACAACATGATACGATCTGGCCCCCCGTTTTAAAAATCAAATATCAACACCTATGACCAAAACTACCGCAACAATCCTTGGCCTTTTCACTGTCGGGGCCCACCACTTTTTTTCGGCCAATTTATAGACTGGCGGCACGTGCATTGCACGTGAGCGGGCTTCCAGTGAAGCCCGTGTCGGGGGCGTGCCCCCAACCCTGCCCCAGTTTTGGCTTTATAATAGTACAAATAGATTGATAGAATTTCTACAGGAAAATATCTCTCTCCGTTCGATAAATCACACCACCGTAGCCTTGGTCCCAACCCTAAGTTAGTAAATTCGCATGTTATACGCGTTTAATATCCGAATTTTTGGTTTGGTTTTTAAGAAACGTTTAATACTTCCGTATAAAATAAAATAAAATCAGAAAAAGTCACAAATTTTAAGATTATACGAATAAAATACATATTATTCGCCTTTAATACATGAATTTTGTATTTTTTTTTAAAATAAAAATGTATTAAACTGCTACATAAAGTGAAAAAAATGGTAAAATTCAAACTTTTAAAGGCTAAACGAATATAACATTTCAACAATGACTGAATTTTTTACCAAATTTTTTTATCCTGAAATCGAATTAAACTCAAACTTTTCTCGTTCCGAATCTTTGCGGTATACCGAATTGCTAACTAAAGTCCCAACTTCCTAATTCCCTCCACCATTTTTAACCCATCAACCTGTGTAATGTATCGTACAAAATTACGTCGAAGCTTCCCGTTTAAAGAGCGTTATGGACAAAATCATCGCGCAACTTTCATTCCAGGGAGACAAATTTCAGACAATACTTTGTTAGCTCGGGAAGCTTTCATATTATTAAAAGAAAAAAAAAAGGTAAAGGAGTTGTTGGCCATCAAATTAGATATGTCAAAAGCTTATGATCGGATGGAATGGCCTTTTCTTTGCGGCACCTTGCTTGTGATTGGCTTCTACTCAAAGTGGATCAACTGGATGATGAATTGTGTGTCGACTACAAACTTCCCTATCAAGCTCAATGGCTTCCCTTATGGGTTTTTTGAGTCCTCCCGGGGTCTTCGCTAAGGGGACCCTCTATCTCCTTTCCTTTTCATTTTAGGAATGAGCGTACTTTCTTTGATGCCCCAAGCATCAGAAAACAGCTATAAACTTCATGGAATCAAATTCTCTCAAGCCTATCCCCCCATCTCAAACCTCATCGATCTTGGCTGATGACTGCATTCTGTTTTGTCGAGCCAACCTGGTGGAAGCGGGAAATCTTAGGGATTTGATTCAGTCTTTCTGTCAAGTGTTGTCATTATGCTTTCAAAGTCCAAATGATTCTGAAAATCTCTCCAATTTCACAAATTAATGAAGATGCATTGTTAGCTAACAATCTAACAATGCATGAAACCCACTTACTCAAAACAGGTCTAAAACACTAAAGATACAAAAGACAAAATCCAGCTATGGATTGCACAAAATTCTACAAGAAATTGATGATTCCAACTTGAACCAGAAAAGTGTAAATGTAAGTAAACTGGAAGTTTGAAATCGCCATTTCCAAGCCAACAAAAATCAATAATGATTTAAGATCCAGACTTGCTCCACCCGATTCAATTAATTGACCAAATACATGAAATGCACCACGAGATCACACGCACACGTGTAATGTCGAAATGAGCTGATTTTTGTGAGGATGAATCAGAGAAAAAAAAAACATTTCTAAACAATCAAAATTTAAGATCCCAACTAAATTTTTTTTTTTTTTTGTGAGAAAGCAAAGAGCAACAATGAGGCATCTGGATCACCATATATAAACATGTGATCCACTTAACTCCAATATGGACCGTTCATTCACCGGATCAACTCCTGGTTGGCTGTCTCCAAAATCAATTATAGCTTAAAAGGACAACCCATTAGACAATCTGAACACACCCAGCAGCAGCTGAGTTATCTATAAGCCCAACACATCGATGGGTTAAATTCAGGAGACAACCATGTCATGAATGCATCAAACTACTCAGTAAGGTCTAGATGATGTAATATGTTATAGAGTACAAAGTAAACTACAAAACAATATCATTAATCCAACCTTTAATTATGCAACAAGGGATCCACATTTTAACAAATCTTCGAACCAGTCATGGAAGTTGTAAATTATTGAGAGCTCTTACCCATTCTAGCTGTGGTCTGACATGCTTGAGATTCACAGAAAAATCTCGATGATTATGAGGCCGACAGCCATATTCACAATATACTACCAAGTAATAACCAAACAAGTCTAAATTGCCCATAAAGAAAAACCACTGAGTTCCATGTGCTGAACACTAAGTAAATACATATCAAATTAGTCTCCTAACCAAGAACAGGGGAGAGACGTAAGAAACGATGCCTCCAATGATTATAAACAAAAGATCATACCAAGATTATGTTTGAAACCACAATCAATTCCTCTCGGTTTCGATCTGATGGCGCTCCACAACTATAACATATCCAAAAGCTTCAACTAGGCTGATAACCTACCAACTGTTCTAGGCCAACCAATATTGCATTAGAATATTAAAAGAACTAACCATCAAATTGAAAGATAACAAAGGGAAAGTAGTAATAAACAAAAAATCAGTTCACTACAAGAAACTGAACTTATATTTGGTAGTAAATGTAGAAAGCAGACTGTCCGATGTTCTTCAGTGATACCAAAGAAGATTAAATTCAAGCATTCAGTACCATACTGAGTTACTTGGTAAGGATGTCAGAGCCATCTTGAAGCCAATTTCACACAAGAAATGTTAGACCCTATACTTGAACTATTTGGTTTAAAAACAAAACTAATACTTGAACACAAGGACCTCGAGTTTATTATTGAATCAAACCTTCTCTTTTCTGATAAGATTGCAGCCTTCAAGTGAACTAGTACTGTGGAAAAACCTCTACAACAAGGCTCTCAGTGACATTGACATGGATGTTGCCCCACTTAGTGGAGAAACTAAATCCATGCCCCCATCATTTAGCACTTCAAAACCACTGCATGGTTATTTATAAGGGCTTGAAGAGGCACATGAAGAAAGGACAAGTAAGCATGATCCAGTGGTGAAATCTTAAAGTGAGGAATGCAAAAGTTCTCTCATGAGTACTTACGACAACTTGTTCACAACACATGTCCCAGAAGCATAAAAGAAAAAAGGGTCAGGCCCCCGTGACCGGCCTTTTATGACCCGGCCCCTGAGACAGGCTTTTCGGGCATGGATTTCGAGAATCCAACTGTTGTGATAGTGCTAAGCTGGCATTCACTTTAAATTTTCTTGATAGAGAGTTCTTTTCTTTTGGTTTTAAAACTGTTGATCTCTTGGAAAGCAGAAGAATCAGCAGTTACAGGTAGATTGCATATCTAAGAGTATTAGATGCGAGTGTTTACAGTCTGCTATTATGATATGGGGTCGGCTACACAAATCCTGTTCTTCCATTCTATTTTGTCTAAAGCCATCTTCCATTAAGACAAGTTTCTTAAAATCTCCTCTCAATACCCCAATCCATATCCGTTTTGGCCTTCACCTCACCCTTTCACAAACAAAATCATTGTAGAGCTCATGTTCTATAAACAACTTTCCTTTGAGTAGGCATTAGGTGAAATTGTTATTTGATTTCCACTTTGGCCAGTTCTGAAGGATATGTTTCAAGGATTCTGCTATTTGGAAGAAAAAAATTTATTTGTAAATTGTGGAACCTTCTGATTGGAAACATGAGAACGAAGTGATTTTGTCATCATATTCTCTTTTGGGCATTAGAGTGAAATAGGAGTTACTAGCCCTTTTGAAGAGAAATTTTTTGAAGCAGCGAAGCAGTGGCCAATCACATGGCGCCATAATCTGCTGTTGCTTTCGGACCAACCCAGAGATGCCTTTTGAACAACAGATTGTGGCGCCATGTGATTGGCCGCTGCTTCGTTGGTTCAAAAAATCACCCTTTTGAATGGGATACAACTTTTTGTGGGTCTACATGCCAAGTTAGGGGTATGCTTGTAAGTCTTCTTTTTAGGTAAAGATGATGTTTGAATTCATACTAGTATAAACTTGAAACAAAGGGGCTGTTACAGAAAAGAGCCAATGGAAAGGCAACCTGGATACCAGACAAACGAACTAATATATTAGTAGAAAAGACACATGGCTTCGGGACAAGGGAATGCTACGAGTAAGTAGGGGGGAAGTTGATGGTGGTCCCTTTGGCAGCTACTAGATAGTTCAGAAGTGGTGCATTTTTTCCCCTAGAATCTGGGTGGGAGGTAGAGTTTGGAATAAGATGAACGGAGTGTCTTCTCTTCTAGATCATATGTTAGGATCATGTGAAAATTCAGTGTGATATTGCACCAGGTACACCAGGGTTAACCTGGCACAATATCATAGGCGCATGATTGCTGCTGCTAAATTTCCGCCGCTTCAAAAAATTTCTCCACACACTAATTATTACCAGTGCCAACGGCACTACCTGACAGAGGTCGCAAGTAAATTCAGGTGCCTTTGGTACTCAAATCTATTTTCAACCCTTGAAAAGATTAAAATCCAATTTTCGTGCATGTAAGTCTCACAAAAGCATTCATTAGATTGCTCAACCCGCAATTTCGTACCCTTTGTGCCATCTCAACAGCACAGTATCAACTCCCATGGGCCTGTTTGGACGGTCACAATTTTCTTGAGCCCCAATCTTTCCAAACACCTGAGGGAAGGCAGTGAGCAACTTTTGCTCTTGCCGCCAACACCAAAAGCATATTAATCAACATCTATTTTCTCGGTGCAACACATTTTGTTCATCCACATGCCCCTCCGCACCTAATAGAGTATGACCCTGCTCGAAAACAGACCTGTAGGTTGACCCTGAAAACTGGTGCAGAGTTGACTCAAAGCCAATTGGAATGCACGGAGACCCTGCATCCAGACACCTTGAATACAGAAATGCCCCCTATTTTCCCCTGCATCTTCAATAAAGTTTTCATCCGCCAAAGCTTACATCTGAGAAAAGCCCATGAATACTTTGCATTGGCAATTTTGAGAACAAGTTTTGTACAGTGGGCAGCAGTTACTGCTGAAAGAAAAGCTCAAACAACCACCCTCCCTGTATTGTGAGTACTAAAATACACAAGGCTCCCACATTTCGTGTGGATTCCTGAAATCCTTGCTTCCATTGGCAGAAATCTTCATATAACTTATTGATATTTCTTCCTCGTGCATCCTTCACTCACATGTCGGAGACGGACCAGAGATAAGCCTCTTTTTCTGTAGCTTGTTTCTCATTCATCCTTTTGAAGTATTCCTTCTCATATCCTGCATCAAGACACGGAAAGCATAAACAAATGAACTTCGCTTCATAGCAATGGATTTTATTCCACTATTGTATCTTTATCTGCGCTATTCTCCTAGTTATTTTCTCTCTCTATAAGGAATTGCTAGTAAAAACATGAGGTTTATAGTAATGAAGATTCCACCAAGGAACTGTAAAGAAATAACAATTCCTCCTCCACAAGTAAATGCAGCATTTTTAAATCAAACAATCTCCAATTAAACATCATGAGATTCAATCTGAATCTAAAAGAAAATGAGTGATGAATTGTTGATACCTAAGAAAGTAACGAATAAAGCGGCTACGATACTTAAATACGTTACAGTTACCTAGTTTTTCCAGAAGTCCTTAACTACCCATGGTGAAGCCAAGCACATCTCCGGGCAATCATAGGTCTGGCAACCAAGATAGACGAGGCGTGAACCCAGCTTCACCCAGGAAGAGAATATTGCAATGACGGCACCACCTCCAACAATATCTCCCTCGTCCCAGAAAATCAGGAACACACAAGAAAACCCGCCGTGGCTCCTGCCTCAAAGCAAGTTGAACACATCAGACAGAGGGGGTTGACTCCCAGACCGACACATGATTAAAATCACACACCTTAAAAGATAACCTCTTATCTTGATGAATAAACCTCATACTGCGGAAGTTGAACTCCCAGACATAAGGTGAAAGTTGACAAGAAACGATGCTGACCCTGACGCAACAGCCTCTCTTCATCCTACCTATAAAAGGAAGGATAAGGAGTCACGAACTCTCCCGCACTCTCTAGATAAATGCATCAAACGTCATCCATTGGTTTAGGTGATGACCTGGACCTACTCCTGTACCTAGACTCACCAATCCTAGCTCTAGAGTACCCAAATCCATAAATCCATAAATCCATTACACACCACATCAAATATCATACCATCACAGTGTATATTTTGCATCCTAATCATGCATCCACGTTCCAAACACCCAAATCCGTAAACACCTGTGAACAACGACGACTCCACTGGGGAGAGAGTTCACTTGATCTACATCATTATAGTCTGGAAGACGCTGCCATGCTATGAGCAGAATGGAGAGAGAACTGTCTCCTCTTTTATGAAACAGCCATACATGTCAGTATCCTGCAGCTGGATTAGTCAGCAGGAGAACTCCAAAGCACTCAATATTGTGTAAGTAATTCTTCCACATCTACAAATATATGGTGTGAAGGCGAGCAATGAAGCGACTAACATGTAAATATGTCTGCATATACATAGCAGAAGGCGCAAGTGAGATTTCCCATTGCACCTACATATGTTCAGTATAGAATAACAAAGGTCAGAATAAACCCAGAATGATTCGTGCCTAACAAAAGCTAATGGGCAAGTTTAGTACAGCAATGGAAATAAGTTTAAGGGGTCATTGCCCCAATATGCAGACCAAATGACATTAAACTCTTTCAAAAAATACCCACAATAAAGAAGAGATCAATGACAGAGAGAAAAGTGGCTAGAACGGTCCATCTAAGAAGTTCGCACTTTGAACACCAATGTAGATTCACCAAAATCACGACTTACCCTACCTGTCAGTGCCTACGCCTCTATCCACTCCTGCTCAACCTCGTGAACCTAAACTTCTACAACCTCCAACTGTCCATAGACCCACCATTCACTATGTTTCTCTGTCGATCTCCTCCCTTGCAGCCATTTGGCCAGCCACGCCAGCATACATAGGCAGATCTTTCCAAGGCAACACATCAGCCATCCAACATTCAAGCCGAAGACTTGGTCTACTTCCATTAGTGTGTCTTCCCACCTTCTTAGCATGTCATGCATCAATACCGGAAGCCACGTTTTTTCTATTTCTTCCATCATTGATGGCACATTGCTGACTAAAACATCAGCACATCAGCGGACGCACACAAGTGAGCACCATGGACAAGAGGACTGCGGTGGCGACAAACTCTCATGCAAGCCTCAGTGCAAATTCACCCACCCCTCTATTCATAGCTTCTGAAGCTACCGACCCAGATGACGCCACCACGCCTTCCTCGATAACCGTACAGCGATGAGGCGCCTCTAAAGTGACAAAGCGATGAGGCGCCTCTAAAGTGACAAAGCGCTGAGGCATAGGGTGCTCAGGCACTAGCTCAACAAACTCCCAAAATAACTCCAAAGTTCGGCCCCGTAAGTCCGTGGAACTTGAATTAGCAAAACACTCCTGAGATGTGAAGGGGGAAAAAAGTAAAAACTCAACTAGTCGAACCAAAATATATATCAAATAAAATGGCTCAAAGCCATAGATGACGCTATACCATCCCCACAAGCTATTGGGAGTTGGGACTCCTTAGTCATATCCCATCTGTTGGGGTTGTACTCTACTGAAACCCAATTACCATTTGAAAAACCTATGAGAAATCCTAGAGTAGAGACGAACAACACTATGAGTTCACCTTCTTACAACTCCGCCTTCCGAAACAAATTCACCGAGCTATTGGGGGCTTCAATCCAAATTCGAGGCTGATTTGCACCCTCAAGAACCAAACAATGGAGTGGAAAACAGCATACTCCACCCCATCAAAATAGTATAGAAGGCATCCTTTCATAGGCTCAACTCCTTGCCACCTCATGAGACGAGATTCTTTGACAAAGGCACCTTGAGAAGAACTACTAGAGGATGCCCTAACCGTAGTTGCAAGCGGACGAGAAACTGGAGCATACCCCATGAAATGCTCCCAGCACCACACCTGGGGCAAAGCAACGTTCATACAAGACCACTTTAAAAACAGCATCAGACATTTGCATGTCACGCACCAATACATTTAGCTGAAATAATATAAAGTACCCAAGAAGATGGGGCAAGGGGAATATCCCGCCCCAAGGTATTCTAAGGCTGCCGTTTGGATAAGCTTAAAAACCGCAATAAGCCACCTTTTGTGGGTTTTAAGCACTTATCAAAAAAACAAGCTGTTCGAATGAAATGTGAAAAGCTCTTTTAAAAAGCTAAAGAAGCCCTTTTATCGTCAAAAGCAAAAGCCGTTTCTCAACAGCTTTTGCTTTTGCGGAAGCAATGTCACCAAAAATGAGTTTCCTATCGTGTCCTCGATATGTTTTCATAATACCAAAAGTACCCTTTCGAACAAAAGGGTGGAGATGGAACCCTAGTCGCAAAACGCAGCTGCCAAAAGAACGAATCCCTCACTCTCATCGCTATCTCTTCTGTTTCAATCATCTCTTCTCCCAGAAATCTCAGGTATGTATGGCTTATTTGCTTTATTCTGATTTGTTTTCTCTTGGTCTGCAATTTTTATTTTTTTTTGATAAGTAGTCGGTCTGCAATGATAGAGATGTAGAGATGTATTTCTGGTTTGTTTTCTCTTGATTTGCAATGATTGATGGATGAGATTCTCGTATGCTATTGAGAGAGAGAGAGAGAGAGAGACGGGAAGCAATAGTGAAACAGAGAAAACTCTGTAGGAGAGGAAGAAGATGTTGGCTCTTGCTCCAATAGCGAAACCTCTAGCAGGGAAGAAGAGAACCCTCAAACTCGTAAAAATAGGTATAAATAATGCTCTTATGGCTTTCTTTCTTGTTTATTGTTGCACTTGGGTATTCTTTGATGACAACTTGCTCTTGGGTTTCTATTATTTTAGCACTTTTTCTATAAAATGGTTGCTGGGTTTTTGTATACTACTACTCTGTGATGATGTATTGTTGGTTGGTGTTTATTTCTGTAAATCACAGAAATACTGGTTTTGGGTTTGCTTTTTTTCATTCAGGTTTTTCTCATATGGGTTTTAGTTTATTTTGTATATGTTGTTGGGTTTTTCTCATCTGGGTTTCTACTTTCTTGGCTTTTTAATCTCATCTGATTGTTTATTTCCTCTGGTACACTTCCTGACTAATTTTTTGACATTGAGTTGCTCTTTTTCCTCTTTTTTTTTTATTCTTTTCGACATGTTGGTTTGCTCTGTTCATTTATTCTTTAATGAGAATACTGTGTAATCTGTGATAGCATATTTTGTTGAGAAATACTGGTATCAGGTTTGTTTTTCGGGCATAATTTTCCATTTGGTTATCAGGTTTCCCTTTTCTTCCCTTTGCTATTTGTTGACTGAATCCAAATGCTTGAAGAGAGGAGTGAAGGATGTTGTTAAGAGCATTCGGTGTGGTAACAAAGGGTAAGTTTTCTCATCATTCCTTGAAAAGATTCTTCTTTCTATTCCACTTCTCTCTCCTTATAGAAGCTTGTGTTATATGCAAAGGAACAAAATTGAAATTTGCAGCTGATTATAAGTGGAAAGATGAGCAAGATTGGAATTTGTTGATGATAAGTGGAAAGATTGGGATTTATAGATGACTATAGATGAAATTTTTCTATAGCTTTATTGTAATTAGTAGTCAATACTACCAGAAGATTTAAATTTGCAGGGGATGGAGTTTTAAACTGATTGATGTTTTCCAAAGTTAAGAAATGATCTAGGATGGTTTGAAACTGTCTTTAGTACGCGACCATGTTATAAACTAGTTTAATCCAGATGTTAATCAAGTAGTACCATCATGTGATTCCCAGGTTTCTTAACTGTTAATAGTTTTGTTCATATCCGTTTATAATTTTAGATAGATGGATGCTTCAGATAATCCTTCTTATCTTCATCATCCTTACCAAGGCATGTCAATGGCCTATTTTAACACCTTTTGATGGAATTACTCGTTTCCATTCTGGCTATATGTTATTTGAAAACTACGTAAAGTGACTCAGGACTTATATACCTGGATATTGAAGTTGGTAAAGGTGAGTACCCAAAGGATGGTCAACAGGTTTTTTCTTTCATTGTCTTTGAAACTACTATTTCCATTCCTGAAAGAAATTTGAAGTTTCATTGTCTTTCTTGTTCAAACGGCACTCCTGTAAAATATGCTTAAAAAGTGATATCTATATTCCCACCAAAGCCTAAAATGTTAAGGACTAAGGGTGTCCATAGCTCCTAAGTCCTAACCCTTTCTTCAAGTTGGCAAGTGTTGGTCTTTCCATTATAATACCAGATATTACAAAACAATAAAAATAAAAAGAAGATTAAAAAAGCAACTTCCTAAATAATATCAATGATCCGTGCTCTATGAAAAAAAATTATCCATTGGAAAAAAATAACCTCCTGAATCAAGGTTCTTTTGATGGCAAGTGTGTTTTCACTATGTTGGCTACAATGAATCAGGACGTTGAATTAATAGCTCCTACTTACAGGGTTCTCCAACCAAGATCTAATTGGGCACCAAAGCATTGGTTCCAGGTGAAAACTTTAGTACTAAAGTGAAATCATTCTTATGTGTTTTCTGTAAGATTATAAACAATGGCTAAAACCACAAACCTTAGTGTGTTTTCTCTGACTAGACAATTTTTTTAAGTCTATCCTTATTGAAAATTTGTTGTGGGGAAAGATGGTCGGAGTTATATCCATTTTAATTCGAAACATTCACATTATTTTGATTCCTCTAGCCGGTATCATTACTAGCTATGTTGATGGCAGAATATCTTGTATTTTACAGGTGGGGCCATTGACCTTTTTCAGTTCGAAACAATTTGAGGTGTTTGATGTGGAACTACTTAGCCTGCAAAACTGTCAAAGGAGGACAATAGCCTGCAAAACTGTTCATACGCTAGTGTTAGACAAGCTCATTAGTTTGTGGATTTGTCCAAAACATTTGAGATTTGGAGGGATTTTAATGTAGAGATTAGCTCCAAACCGTTTGCATCACCTCACATAAAATTTGGGAAGTAAATTCATATTGTTTCTTTGCACACCACAAGCCTGATTTTTTGTGGCCAGAGTTTAAGCAGCTGCTTGGGACCACAGGGCTGGCATGCATGAGAGTCTAAACAAATACTTGATGGATCCAACCTGCTAGGAGATCTTGTAGCCGAAAACGAAACTGGTTGGATGACCGAACCATTGGTTTGATTTTTAAATGTTGGAGTGATTCATCTGTTCTTTGGTTGGGCCAATCGATTGGACAATTTGAATCAATGTCAAATGACCGATATGATTCCATTGTTGTATCCCATGATTCCCTTTCAGAGTTTTCTCGAGCTGGATTGGTTATTGATTAGTTGATCATTAAATACATCCTTTCTCTAGTTGTCCAAATTTTTGGTGGAGATTCGTCAAAACCCCACACAGATTTGAACCGTTTAAGAAAATTAAGTGACCAAATCAGGTTGACAAATGACCTTATGGATGTTTGGTCCATCCCTACGTGGATCTAAAGATCAAAAACGAATTTGATCCACCTCTTTGTAGACCTAAACTCCAAAAATCAGCTTGATCAGCTTTTTGTGCATTAAGGGGTAAAATAGGTATTATCCACTAAAAAACACTTTTTTACCAAACACCATAAAATGGCTTTTTAAAAAAGAAGCCCTTCTTTTATGATTTACCAAATGGCCAAAACAGCTTAACTTAAGCACTTTCATATAAGTGCTACTAGATGAGCACTTAAGATAAGCAATAAGCTTACCCAAACGCAGCGCAATAGCAATAGAAAAAAGAGCTACTCTGAACCTCATCCCACACGTTTGCTTGAAGCACGTACCTGGAAAACCAGCCGGAAAGCATTGCTTCTAGACAGTAACTTGAAGTACGATCTGGGCTTAGGTGAAAACTGTTGAAGGACCTCTATGTTATTATATATTGTTTAGTGTCTTTATGTTTTTATTTTCTCACTTATGTAAGGACACGCACACTTATTAATATAAATAAGATTTATTGGTGTGTATGTAGGGTTAACACACATAACCCATCACCACCACCACCACCACCACACACACACACACAAAGAAATACTACACCCATCTTTCAAAAACCAAAATGTTCGACTCCCTCATATTCCACTTCAGACCAGTGCTCTTCTTGAATTACCTCTAGAATTTCACAAGTCTGCAGGTCTTCACGAGAAAACTCAAAATCGCTCGTTCTTATCACCCATTAAGGATGACACGGTTTCTCCCACACAACAACAAAAGTATGCAACACAGGACCAACGAACAAATAGACTAGATAGACCAAGAGCATGTTTACTTTCAAGTACGAGGAAATATGCATAGATTCAAAAACTCCTAGCCACCTTAAAGTCTAAACAATTTCCAAATCATAACACTCACTAAATCACCTAGCCAATTGAGCAAAGGCTTTCTCAGAAGCATCCGGAAGGAAAGAAATCACCCCTCTCAAGGGAAAAACTATAGTAGATGAAGGATTTAGAAAACCAGGAGGTGGTACACCTTGGGGAGTGCAAAACTCCCACCTATGAGAATATTCGGGGACCAAATGGCTACTCACGAGCTGCTAACGCCAACCATGTTGGTTTAAAGGTAAAGATAAAAAAGAATAAAATGAGAGAAAGAGTTGCATCAATAATAGATAGAAAGGGTTTCCAAAAGATAATGAAGGAGAGGTTATGTAACAACCCAGATTGTTCTAGAAGATAATGAAGGAGAAATTATGTAATAACCCGGATTGCTCGACCTGGATTGGTGTGGACCTTAGTGTAGGCTCATAATGATCTCCTGTTTGAGGCCCATTAAGGTTATGGGCCGGATTTTTCTAAGATAGATTAAAATATTTTTAGGCCAACCATTAATAATGGAGATGCCATATTTTAACATTCATGAGTTTTCACTCACTTGATTACTTGTCTAATAATAATTTTACTTATGTGGCCTCTCCATTATCAATATGGCCTAAAAAGTTTTCACTCACTTGATTACTTGATCGCCTCCAAGAATATCTCCCTTGTCCTAGAAAATTAGGAACGCACAACGCGCAAGAAAACCCTAATAAGCAATGTTCTCGCCTCAAAGCATGTGGAACACATTAGAGAGAGAGGGAACTGACTCCTAGGCCCTGACACATGATTAAAATCACGTAACTTAAAAGATAACCTCGTATCTTGATGACTAAACCTTGTACTATGGACAGTAAACTCCTGACACAAAGTGAAAGCTAACAAAAAACGATGGTGACCCTGACAAAACTGCCTCTCTTCATCCCACCTATAAAAGAAAGGATAAGGTGCACAAGCTAAACCCGGTCTTCTCACCTTCTCCCTGCTCTAGATCATAGATGAAGGCATTGAACGACCAATGGTCTCTCTCGTCACGCTAAACCCGGTCTTCTCCCCTTCTCCCCGCTCTAGATCACAGATGAAGTCATTGAGCGACCATCCATTGGTTTAGGCAATGACCCAGACTTTCTCCCTATACCAAGCTATGATACCCGGATACTTCAAAATGGGTGCCGTATCCGTGTCGGATACTTCCATTTTAAGTTTTAATGTCGTATCCGGGTAACATAGGGTACCAAGACTAACCAATCCTACTACTAGAGTACCGACACCCATAAGTCCATTACACACCATGTCAAATATCGTACCATCACATGGTGTGGATTTTGCATCCTAATCATGCGTCCACGTTCCAAACACCCCAGATCCATAAACACACATAAACAAGAATAGAACTATCAACACATCTGACAAAAAACATAAGAAGAATGTTAAAAAAAATATCAGAGTACTGTTTCATGATTGATAATGGTTTAAAGTCAAAAAATCTTAAGCACCCATTGGGGAGACAATAAGAACTGTCTACCAACAGTGTAGTAACTGTGTAGTTACACTTCACACATATGCTGTACATGCAATAGGCAGTTGCACCACTGCCTATTGCAGTGGTCCCATGACTCCCACCTACGAATGCCAAAAGTTCAGCCAATCTGGTAATTATAGGTTTATAAACATTCTTATTGCAGAATTTTTCCTGGACCTCTTGCTGTATTTTCTTATCACCATCCAAAAGAATTAGACAATTGGATCGTCCAGATTGAGGACAATGTGCAGAAGATGTAAAGTAGGGAACAAGGGGTAGTAATAATATAACCTGCTGGTCCTACATAAAAGCTCGGTTAGATGTACTTTACTGATCCCTGTATAGCATTCGATCAACTGGAGGTAATAAACAGTGCAAATACGAATATAAACACAAACATATACAAGACCTAAGCTACCATTAATCTCATATAGTTATGTCACAGACTTGCAATTGAAAATTAAAAGGGAAAAAATTGTAGAAAAAAACTGTAATAATGAGGAAGAAAGATGGAAGCCAGAAGAATAAACAGGAGCTGCCATAGTGCATGCTGACCATCAGAGGTTGGAGTGCCACGAGAATCTGCACCGCATAACTTGGCTGCACAGTGTTCCCATGTTGCTGACACCACAAGAACACCCAGCCATGGCCAAGATATGCAGCGGATTCCCGCGGTACACCAACCTTGGCAAGCCTCAAGGGCAACATACAATTCACCATAAAACAAAATCATAATCTGAACTGGAGATGGGAGGAAAACAAACCACTGCTACGGTCAACCCCATCCCAATGTCGCCCTGGTCTTATACCATAGCGGTTTGGCGTAGCATCTATTCCTCTTTTTATCCAACTGTGACTAGGAATGTCCTGAGGAATCAGGAACCCAGATTCCTTCATCTTCTCATTATCGCCCAAATCTTCCAAATCCAGCTCAGAATGTTTCCGCTGCAAAAACAATTCAGATAATGAGTACCAATTAACACTCAATCAGTTGCACCTCATACAAAAGCAAGTTTGTTACCTTGACCAAGTGTGCCATTGGATCCCCCCATCTAACTCTCTCCTTCAGCATTTTGTCAAGTTCCGGGTCATCTCTACAAAGTCCATTTACAAGATCAATATAAACACAAGAAAGTAACCAAAAACATATGGAATAAAAAATGATCAGCTATGCTCAACCTAGAGTCTTGAAGGAACACAATCCAGCTTACTAATGCATTGAACAGGAAGGAACTCAAAACCAAAGATTTCTAAAACCAAGCACACACAAATTTTACAACTTTGGATCCTTAAGAACTTCATCAATAGTAAAAACGTGATCACAACAGAAAAGAATATGAAACGTAATCCATCAAAGGGAAAGTGTTATCTTGTCTATGAAGAAGATAAAAGTTTTGGGCACTTCACAGCGCAATGTAACATGTCAATTACAGTAGCAAGAAAAACATCCAGGTTCGGTTACACTCCATCATTGGTTTCTTCACTATGCACCTTTGTGAGTATCCTTACTCCAGACTGACTTCTGCTTCTTTGTAATACTACTATGACCCAATCTCTAAGACAGGACAGGATTGAAAACAGATGAGTCCAAAACAAATCACCTGCATATCACTTATTATAAAACACACGCAGAGGCCTCCAAGCACAATTAACTACAAGGGCGAGTTCGTGAGTTCCTACGACATGTGAGGGTCTCTGCCTAAACACTTCTGACGCAGGACAACGGCTCGACCTGCGATTTTTGTGGGAAAATGGGAGGGGGTGGTAGATAGAGGGAGAGACGAAAAAAGAGAGAAATGGAGATAGAAGGATCAATGATGGGAATCACTCCCTTGGCCTCACGCGAAACCCGTAAAGGGAAAAATCAATCACAAAGCATGTAAATCTTCTCTAAAAGATTCATTCATAATTCATTAAATGGATCTCTAAAATCAAATGATTACATCCTATTTATAAAACTCTCCAATTGGACTTTCTTAATTTTAGTCCAACTAATTTTCTCTAATTCTAATGAACGAAAATAAGAAACTTCTAATATTGCAATCAATCATTAAAGTCTAATTGGAAACAAAATCTAACTTTAATTGGAAAAATCCTGATTAAACTAAAAATAAATAAAGCAAATCTTCATGGGGCCCACTTGTTTGACCTAGCACTGATTCGGTGTGGCGGCGGACCATCGTGGTTGAATGCTCCCGCATCACTCTTCCACATTAATACCATAAAAATATCTATGTTGGAATCACACATTCACTTGTGGTAATAGGTAAAGTCTTCCACGACTACAAGAAGAAATCAATTGTTGCCCTAGGCAAAATCATTCACCTTCATATTCACAGCCCTCCATGGACAATCAAATGAGGTGGCAGACAGAATCTTTCCAATCCCTCTCCTAACCATACAAAAATAATATTCCTTTCTAGAAAATAATTGTCAATGAGCAATCATGGATGCAATAAGGAGAATGAGTCCGAAGCGGTCTATTATTCACCAAAACCCCACGTTTTTGGGTCAAAAGTCAAGACAACCCCATAAATGAAGACAAAAAGCTCCCCTCACTATTGAGAAGTTCAAATCATGCAGGAAAAGATTCATGCAGCCGATGGGACTTGGGATAAGGCTTATAATGATGACTTCTCCTTTCCAACAAATGTTGGTTAACAATGGAAAATATCCCCTTCATATGCCTTATTAAAATAGTGCTTCCTCAAATGCAAATCCCATATGTTCTCAAGTTTATTCGAAGTATCACAATGTACCATAGCTTTTAACAAACTTTCCTTTTTTGGTCAACGGCCCAGGACCACGTCAAATCTCTCATATTTATTTGGACAATGATGTCATAGACCCGATGGTAAGCAAACATAATACCACTGGAATGTAAAGCACTGATAGTGGGATTGATGACATAATACACCATTTTATGACATCATTATTATCATATCTAACAGCTGGCATTGACTTCGCGTTATTTTAACTTACAACCAGGGCTATGTAAGGACTTTAAGTGGGTGGATAATTTTCCAGTGATCAGTTTATATGAAAATGTATTTACACCAATATTTAAGTATATTACATCTAAATCAAAGAATCACAGTTCAGCCATGGTTCTGACTACATAGATTCACCTGGTTCGGGCGAATGGTTTTTCCTTCTCAAGCTCTAACTCATGCTCCCTAGCTTCAACTTCCCGCTTCTGAACCAAGCCCTTACCCCATTCCAACTTCTTTTCCTGATCAAAAACATAGTGAGGACTCACAAGATCAAGGAATGATTTAAATTATAAATGATAATTTTGTTTCATGGGAATGAAGCTCTCAATTTCAACGATAATAACTGGAATGAAGATAATTATGAAAAAATTGATCTTGTTGATGATTAATAGTTATATATCTTTTGAAAATGTAAGGCAAGAGATTGTTTTCTTCCTGGGGAGATAAGCTGGGATCAAACCCACAACAACCTCAAGGTTGGGACTATGAATGCCACCCAATTAAGCACATGGCATTTTTAAGTGCAGTCCGAACGCTCAGAACAGAAAACGCCACGAGCAAAAAAATTCTCTACATCATGTAGTCATCTTCAGGTGACCTTATGGATGTTTGGTCCACCTTTTGGTAGACCTAGGCTCCAAAAATCAGCTTGATCAGTATTTTTTAGTGCATTTCGGGGTAAAATGGGTATTTTCCACCAAAATAGCACTTTTTACCAAACACCGTAAAATTGCTTTTTAAGAAAAGCTCTTTTTTTATTTGGTTACCAAATGGCAAAGACAGCTTAACTTAAGCACTTTCATATAAGTGCTACTAGGTAAGCACTTAAGATAAGTTTTAAGCTTACCCAAACGCAGCCTAAGTGCAATACACTATGTCATTTTATAACATATTGATACGTGTCAATGAATTGCGTTACAGTGTGATATGATTTTTTTTATAATTGATAGTGTTGACTAGGTTGCCCATATACGGGACCAATACAATGTGGATACGGCAGTTACACTTAAAATGGAAGTATCCGATATGAATATGGCACCCACTATGAACTATGAAGTATCCAGCCGTCCAGGTATCATAGCAGTGCGATACCATTCAATACACATTGATAGATACTTATGGTGTTTTTGGACCCCTTGTACATATTGTATCAGAACCTTTCGACACAGATAAGTATCATACTATATACATTGATACTTAAAACCAGGATTGGGAGTAAATGTCTGAATTCACTAGTCAGTCTAGATTGACTGTTAAGCATATTTCATTTATTTCTTATTTCAGAGTGATTTAATCTCAGTTCCTACAGATAAGTAGAGCTGAAAATCTCCTCAAATAACAGCCAAATAAAAGCTGGAAACCAGCAATCCAACACCAGCCACAAGTAGAAACCCTAACCTTAATTCTTACAACCCTACAACTAGGGATGCACATTGACCAGGTCAAGGTTAACCCTATCCTTGCCAGCCCAAGGCGGAGAAAAATAGCTAGGGGGCAAGCCCAACCTCGTAGAAATTTGCCACAATTAAGTTTCTGAACAGTATTTCTTACACTCATGCAGGTACATTCAGTAATATGACAAGAAATACCCAAAACACTTTAATTCTCAGAATAGTTCAACAAGTCTAACAAATTTGCCTAAGATGAATACTAACAAAGCAGTAAGACCAGCAAAGTCGAAGTTCAGAAAAACTCCCGTCACCAATGAAGGTGAGCATAGCCGATGTCTTCCACTCATTATCCAGAAACTAGTATCTCCGGTTCTCTGGATCAAAAGCATAAAACACTAGGGGCACATGGCCCATTGCATCACATTGTAGAAAGAAAATAGGTCACTGAAAGCCCCCCATAAGAAGCTTTGCAAAAATAATTGGCCCCTGAATCTCTGATGTGGTTTTTCTTTTAAGTTTGTAGCTCCAAAGTGGTCTCAAATTGTTTGTATGCTCATTTTTTTTAAAGCGCACCTTGAGGCCCGTGAGGCGTATGCCTCGAGGCTTAAGCCTCGACTGGGTGGCAGCTTAAGCCTCATATATTCCAGTGGAGGTGTAGGCTTCAAGGAACGAGACGTAAGGCGCAGTTCAGGCTCAACTCAACTGTGCACAGTAATTGGACCATTTGAAAAAATTTTAAAAACAATTTGTTTTCACTTTTCCCATAATACCCTCCCCAATCATGTTTATTACAAAAAACAATCTAAAACAAGATGATTTAGATCATCTTGTACACCTCTTTAGAGACTTAAAACTCCATCTCTTTTGCCTTAGTTTTCTCATTTTAAGAGGTTAATTGGTAATACAGTAAATATGGACAATGTTTTGGCTGTTAAGTTGTTTATCATCCGATTATATATCTACGATTTTTAATTATGATTCGGTTAATGACTTATTTTCTTTACCTATGAATTTACTATTTCTGATTAATTGACTATTTTATTTTTGTTGATATAAATATACTATTTAAGTATTAAATGCTGATGACAACTAAATATATCAGATGTTTGGCTTAGAAATGTCACTTGTTAAGGTAAATCATTACAAAGGACTAACAAGTTTATTTGGTGTTTTCTTTTATTCTTAATCTGATTCATTTTTTTTAAATTTTATGATTTTTCTAGAATTTTTGGAGCATTTAAAAACAAATATCTTACGCGTCATACCACCTCAACGCTTACGCCTCGCCTCACGAAGGCAAACCGCCTTGCATATAAGCCTCGTGCTTTTTAAAACATTGGGTATGCTAGTGAGTAGTGACTATTAAACCTCTGCCTTTGAGCATAGATTTGGGAGAACAAATCTATTCGCGAACACTAAAGGGAACAACTATGAGAAAATCCATGAGGTCCATAATGTTTTAGATAAATAGCTGTTGGATAGTAAGAGCCACATATCACTATATCAGCTACCTCTTGTGAAGAAACTACTCCAAGGATGAATCAAAGTCCTTCCTTTGGGAGCTACAACTCAAAGACAGATAAAATATTATTAGTGGTTACAATTCTTCATGGTTACTGGTCACAAGGCATGCAACAAAATTGAGTATTTTTGTGGTTAAAGTTATTTATATAACCTAGGGCAAAACCTCTTCCTTATTCTGTACAATTACAAATTCATTAAAAAAGATTCCATCTGACGCATAACGTAGAAATGTCAACAAGCCAAGCTTTGGAGCAGAGCTCGGGCTCAGTTTGTCAAAGAATACCTAAGCTTGCATCTGTTAGACCCAGTCCAAGGAATGCAAGTCAGGGGGGGTAGAGTTGTGAGACTGCGAGAGTGAGACGAGAGGGCTAGGACACTGATAGCTTTCTTTGCCTTTTCAATTGTTCTCTCTTTAGCATTTATGAGTTGGACTAATTAGTATCTATTACGAGTGCGTGTTGAGCTACACCCTATTCTTGCACCCAATGGTGGAGCCCGCATGGAGATCATGTTGGACAATCCAACCGCACATTTTGTTGTCCATAGCATAAAGACTATCCTCACAAAAAATCAGTCCATTTTGACATTCTAACCTAATGAAAATTTGAATTTGAATTTGAATTTGAATTTGAAAAATCCAAACCATCTAATTCAATCATAACTTTAGGTCACCTTATTATATTATATAATTTTGTAGTGTTCGTTTAATATAGAACCACCGAACACAATGGTTAGTCACTTCTACGGATCATCAACATATATGGAAGCAAATTTTACTCTACATTATGTCCAAGAAGTACCTTGGGCTTCTCTTCTCCTTTTTGTAATTTTAAGACCTCATCCTTCGACATGCGTTTTCCTGAAGCAATGTTAAATCGTGTTACCATAAGCCATGACATATCAGAATATAGACACTTGCCTGATCTAAAAAATTGAAGTATTGTGACACAAAATGAAGAAACACTTTAAAAAAGGATGTTTCCCTGACCTTCTTTATCACGATAAACAGGGTCTGCATTTCTTCCGCTTACAGAAGGATCCATTGCTTTAAACCTACAAGCATATACATATATCCAGCTAAGACCAGCAATTTAATGAACAAACCTCAGAAATTTTAAGCCAAGATGAACGACATATAAGCAAATAATTATAAGTTTATACTTTATAGTTGATATATACCAGTCATGTCAAGGATAATTAATAAACTTTTTATCAGGCAAAAAAAGGGAAGAAGAGAAGAAGGAAATGGAGAAACTGTCACTTAAAAAATAAACATCTCCTTTTTTTCCTTTTCCTTGGAGAGCAAATCACATACATGCAGTTAACTATACAAAGCAGGGAGCCCACTAACATGGCTGCCAGTGGACCAATAGCCAATGCGCTATCACGTGGTAGTGGATTGACTCCCACAGACAGCAACATGATTCATTTTAAGTTATCAGGTAAAAAATAGTAAAATAACAAAAAAAGGATAAAGAAGACGAATGTTTAGCTGCTTCAGCATGAAATACCATACCCCACCCACTGTGCAAATATAACGTCTTCATTCTGAATTGGCTATGGGGGCGTTTGGGAACGAGAAGTAAAAGCACTTCTACTTGTAGTAGAAGTTATAAGTTGATTTTTTACCTCCAAAAAAGTCATTGAAATTCAAATGTCGGGAGGGATTTTTCTCTTAGAAGTCAAAAGCTAAAAATTTTAGCTTCAGTTTTAAGTTAATTTTTAACTTTTCAAAAGTTAAAATATAAAACACATCCAAACTAACTTTTTAACTTTTTGGCTTATAAAAGTCAATAAGTTACTTATTTTTGTGTTGCCAAACAACCCCTATGTAAATGACCTTGTTAAGTGTGTTTATGAGTTGGGTTATTGTTTATGAGTTGGGTTATGTAAATGACCTTGATCTGACACACCTATGCGAAGCCGACATGGAGATGAAACAATGTCTGAGTTTGGGTGAGGATGATGTCCATGGTGAGTGTGTGGGTCGGTAGGTAGGGATAAGTGGGGCTAAAAAGTGGATGACAAGTTGAAATTTTCTGGACTGTCCATTTCACGGCTAACTTGAACTCCATAATTGATAGGGTTAGATGGTTCAGAAAAGGCTTATTTCCCCATCAAAAAATCAGCCCTGAACCATGGTTTAAAAAATGACCTTTGTAACAAAAATAAAGGCTGTTATAGAAAGGTGGGCACACGATTGTGTCATTTTGTGTGTCAAAAAAGGTGTCAACGGCAACATCTGTTTCCCTTACCAAGTTACCAGAAAACATGATAGAAAAAATAAGACAGCAAGGAAAAAGGTTTTAGTAACTAGCTCTGATTATACTCCAAGAAACATAATTTCAGTTGGGTGAGAGGATTACAGGGAAAACTCTTCCTTCTTCTTTCTGTCGATTTCTTTCTTGATCTCTTGGGCAGATAACAAACCAGACCTCCGCCCCTCTTTCAAAGAAGATGAATCCTTCTTGCTTTTCCTCGGAGGAGAAAGGTCTGCCACAAGAGAAACATGGGAACCATCACCTTCTGGCGAGCCATGACGAATTCGTCGAGGGGGAGAGAGATCAGGCGAGTCAGACCTCACAGACTCCTTCCTGCTTTTCCTTGGGGGAGAAAGGTCTGCCACCAGAGAAACGCGAGAAGCATTGACTTCTGGTGAATGGGGACGAACTCGACGAGGGGGAGTGAGGTCAGGCGAGTCAGGCCTCACTGAATTCTTCCCTTGAGACAACGTCTGAGAATGGGAGCGCCGAGGCGGAGACAAATCTGATGTCTTTGGTTCTGGATCCGGCGATGGCGTGTGGAAACGTCTTCTCCGCTGCTGCCGCGGCGGCGACAAATCAGAAACTTCATTGCCAGAAGTCGTAGTCCTGAATTCTGGTTCCGGCGAAGGTGTGTCGAACCGAGCTCTTCGCTGACGGGGGGGAGACATATCAGGACTGGGATTACTGGAATTCAAGTTCTTAGGGGCATCAGAGATCGGAACCCAACCACTTCCGTCCTCGGAGATGGTATGATAAGGTCGCTGGGATCGAATTTGTTCCAATCTCTTCATGCGCTTCACTTCAATGTCTTCGTCAATTTGGGGTTTCTCTTCATCTAAACGAAATAAGTAGAATTAAGGATTAAGGTTCTAGGGTTTAATGGTTTTAGGGTTTAAGGGTTACTTACCTGCTGAATCATCTCCGTTCTCTTCTTCTTCTGCTAGTTTGATTGGTTTTTGCCAGACGGGGTCTTCGTCGACAACGAGAACGCCCATAGCATCTGTTCTGGTTTTCTTCTTTTTCTTCTTCTGCTTCTTTTTCTTCTCGTTCTCCTCTTCGTTGTTGATTTCGTATCTCTTGAGATATTCTTTGCGGGAGAGAGAGGTTGATGCCGCCATGGTTCTGATCTCAAAGACCCCTTTGAGTTTCAGAAATTGAACGTGAGTTTCTCAATTCTCAGCAGGGTCATATACGTGAGATCCAAATTTTGAAGTAAACCTTGCTCCTGTGATTCTCAGAGTGAGGACTTAGATTTTGGCGGGTCGGTCTAGTATGCAATGCTTTACATACTTTTAAGTATGCAAACATTGTATCTGAATGCTCATTGAAAAACGTGTTTTTAATTTATAAAATACTTTTTTCAAAACATTGAAATAACACATGTTTCAAGGGACATCCAACCGTAATGACAATGTTTGCATACTTTTAAGTATGTGAATGTTGCATACTAAATTTGTCCGATTTTGGCAGAGTGAGGGGTTAGATTTTGATCGTCGTGGCACACTCTTAGAGGGCGCTTACAGTATGTATGGATGTTTGTAAAAAGGGTCGGGTCCGTTTACAGATATAAAATGACAAGGACACAATATAAGCCAGGTGGCAAACTGTTACAGGACTCTAACCGTACGGATGTTTGTCCTGTAACGTGGTGGACCTTCAAACCAAAAATCATCCTGATTAATGATTTATAAGTGTTGCATCTTTGTACCTCAAATACTGCTCAAATTCCCACAATTGAGATCAGCCCATAAAATAAGTCCAATCCAAAGCCTATAAATCATTAATCAGGCTGATTTTTGGTTTGTAGGTTCACCATGGGATAGGACAAACATCCATACGGTCAGAGTCCTGTAATGGTGTGCCACGTGACTTATATTATGTCCCTGTCATTTATCTGTCATTTAGGATCTGTCAACGGAGCCGGACCCTTGGAAAAAAATTAGATTGAGAGGACTTTGGAGTTTGGATGCAGTCGATACAGAGGGGTCTCGTGGCCCTACATGGCTCATTCTGGGGCCACTAACGGCATGGATGTTTAACCCCACCCCTTGGTGGATATATATATATATGAAAAATCAATCTCAATGATTTTCTCTAGCCATAGATTACAGCACTTTTTTAGGATTGATCGTAGCCCGTTGGATTCAAGCATGTTTTTTCGCATATTTTTGGGCACTTAATCCAACAGCTTGAAATTATCATCCAAGCTGATTTTTGGTATGCATATCCACCAAGTGGTGGGGTAAACATCCATGCGCTTAATGGGCTCAAAAAATTGAGCCATGTACAGCCATGAGACCCCTCTACATCGACTGCATCTAAAGTCTTCTGCATCTAAATTTGTTCCTGGATGTTTGGCCAGTCCCTTGGTGGACCTGCAAACCAAAAATCAGCTTGATTGGTTATTTATAACCTTTGGATCTTTCTACCCCAAATAATGCTCAAATTCCTACGGTCAAAATCAACCCATGAAAATAACTTCAATCCAATGCTCAGAAATCACTGAACAGGTTTATATTTGGTTTGTAGGTCCACTAGTGATTGGCCAAACATCCATATACGGGTCCACTAAGAGTGTGCCACGTGGTTTGTATGTGGGCTGTGATCGGCTTCGCTCACAGCCCCATGTGAGTGAAGGTTTTCTCGTGGGTTCAGTGAAGTAGTCAACATCGGTTTTTGAATTTTAACAACGTGGCGCAACTAAAACGGGTATGTTCTGTATCAGACATACGGCTTGGCGCATATAATCTGAGCCCCAATACGAGCCACGTGGCATACTCTTAGTGGACACTTACTGTATGGATGTTTGGCCTGTCCCTCGGTGGACCGGCAAACCAAAAATTAGCCTGATTAGTGAATTCTAAGCGTTGGATTGAAGTTATTTTCATGGGTTGGTTTTAACAGTAGGAATTTGAACATTATTTGGGTGCAAAGATCCAAAGGTTGTAAATCACTAATCAGGCTGATTTTTGGTTTGCAAGTCCACCAAGGAACTGGCCAAACATACATACCTACAGTCAGCATCCACTAAGAGTGTGCCACGTGGCTTGTATTGGGGCTTGGATAATATGTGCCAGGGTCGTATGTCTGATATAGAACAAACCCATTCTAGTTGCACCACATGTTAAAATTCAAAAATCATTGTCGAATACTTAACCGAGCACGTGAGAAAACCTTTGCTCACACCGAGCTATGAGCAAAGCCGATCACAGCCCACATACGAACCACTTGGCACTCTTGGTGGACCCAGACCGTATGGCGGTTTGGCCAAGGCGATTTCTCATTGCCCCGCTCGTTTCCCTTATCTCCCCAAATCTCTAATCTCCCCCCATCCATTTCAATAGTTCTCTAATCTCCCCTCCTCCCTGTTGAAATCTCTCATCTCCCCCGCAAAAAAAAATGATAGGTTTCGACGCAAAAAACAGAAAAAGACAAATCAAAAAACGCAAAAAATAAATAAAAAATGAAAAGGGCAAATACCGAAAGAGATGTACAAAACGGTAGGTTTTGACAATGTGGGATCGAATTGGTTGGATTGATAATCATCTTTCCCATATATGTTTGCAATTCTTATATTAATGTATCTGGTCTTTGTCTATGTTTATCCAATGTAACAAGGACTTCGAGAAATTTTTCATGGAAGATCGCAAGCTCCCACATGTGGCCACACAAACGACAAAGTATCACTTGCAAGTGTAACTCCTGAGTCAAGTGGTCACTGACTTTTTTGCTAAAAATAAGAATGCACTAGTCTAAGTGGAGAAGACATTACAGACAAAGTGTGCATGACTCTCATGAATCATCTTGAACGCCTTTATACGTTCATGGAGAGAGAGTTTAAGCAACCTTATTAAACTAATAGCCAAAAGAGCATTCTTGTAGAGAGATTTTGCCTTTTATATATGCGTGAAGGTGTGAATAGTAGTTTTGTTGCATCAAGGAATGGAGTTTTGAAGAGTTTTGGTATCTTGATGTTATGGATTTTGGGTGTAGGAGAGGTGGTGATGGATTTACCGTCTTATTCAAACAGATGTGGTTAATAAATAATACCTAAACGGTAATTGTTCGGCCTACTAAGTCCGACCAATACTTCATTGTTCGGTTTTATCCAGCTGAACATTGAAGTATTGTTCACTTTTCTCTTTAAAATTTTTATGTGGGGGAGATAAGAAAAAACACAAGGATATAGATGTCCTTTTATTTATTGTTTTAGTGGGGGATAACAAGAGAAATCGACGGGGCAACCAAAATTTGCCTTTGGCCAATCACTAGGTGGACCTATGAACCAAAAATAAACATGATCAGTGATTTCTAAGCGTTGGATTGAAGTTATTTTCATGGCTTGATTTTAATCGTAGGAATTTGAGCCTTATTGAGCGTTATTTTGGGTACAAAGATCCAAAGGTTGTAAATAACTAATCAGCTGATTTTTGGTTTGTAGGTCCACCAAGGGATTGGCCAAACATCCATACAGTAAGCGCCCTATAAGAGTGTGTCACGTGGCTCATATCGTGGGTTGTGATCGGCTTCGCTCACAGCCCAATGTGAGCAAAGGTTTACTCTTGAACCCGCAACCCAGGTTAATTTGTTCGTTTTGGTTGTTTTTTTTCATTTTTCTCGTATATATTCTTCGTCTCCGTCTTCTCCTTTTTTTCCTGCAACTCTAACTCCTGTTATTTACGACTCATGTATTATTTATTATTTTTACTTTTTGGCTACGTGGCTTGTATTATGGGTTGTGACCGGGCTCAGATAATATGTACCATGGCCATATGTGTGATGCAGAACGGACTCGTTCTAGTTGTGGCACGTTGTTAAAATTCAAAAATTGTTGACGACTACATAACTGAACCCGCAACCCATGTTTGTTCATTTTGATTTTTTCCTTTTTTTTTAACAAAGAACTAATAGACCCTTTTTTCCATTTTTTCTCTTATATATTATTTGTCCCTCTCTTCCCCTTTTTTCCTGCAACTCTAACTCATATTGTTTCTGACACTTGTATTATTTATTATTTTTACTTTTTCAGACCTTAAAACGACGATCAAAATCTAACTCTTCACTCTGCCAAAATCTAATTCCTCACTCTGAGAATCATAGTAGCAAAGTCCATCTTTAACTAGCAGAGTCCTTATCTACCCTTAATAGAAACATTTTTCTACTAATATGCGATATAGAAGACAGATTCATTTTGGCAAAGTGGCTCTGCAACCCGAAGAGAACATAGACGAAGAGAAAGGAGAAGAAGATGACAAGAAGAGAGAAATAGAGATTTTAGGAAAATAAGCCGGACTCGTTGTTTTTAGTTCTGAAAAAGTAAAACAAAGAAAAATAAAAAAAACAATGAAAATGGGTCAAAAACAACATGGGGGTTAGAGTTGCAAGAAAGAAAGGGGAAGAACAAAAGAAGATGAAAAAGATGTGGGAAAAGGATCGATTCATTTTTTTTTTAAGAAGAAAAAATTAACTAACCTAGGTTGGAAGTATGGTTGAGTTTAGGGGTTTTCTTACTCTAATGGTGGTGGCGCGAGAATTGTTGCATATGTATCTTATAGCAATATGCTTGTTGGTGCATTGCTTAACGGGTGCCCAGCAATTCTTGGCAACATATAGCGACATGGTAGTCCAATGAAGGACACCATCAACACTAACGGGTGCCCAGGAATTCTTGGCGATATATCTAGCATTGGAAGGAGGGAAACATTTACAAGTTGAGAGTACATGAGAGTGTTTCTTCATTGCATTGGAAAGAAAGAGAGAGAGAGAGAGAGAGCATCCCATGTACTGATTTATTATGTTTAAGTTGTGCAATATTGTAATAATTTATTTTTATAGTTAGAATTAAGCATGGCAATTTGGCCCGAGCCCCGCAGCCCGGCCCAAGCTCGGCCCGTTTATCTCAGCCCAAACCCGGCTCGGCCCGAAGTTGAGCCCGGCCTAACTTAGCCCATGAATATGTTGGGCCGGGTTTGGGTTTGAAAACCTAGCCCGAGCCCCGCCCGCGGCCCGACCCGAGCTAGACCCAAAAAAGTAAATAGGCCTGAGGGAAGCCCGACCCGATGCCCGGCTCAAGTCTAGATCCAATTTTTTAAAATTTCAAAATTAATGCATTCTTAATGGGCCAAGCAGCCCCGCCCGTGTCAACCCATGAAAATAACATCAATCCGATGCTTAAAAATCAATGATCAGGCTTTGGTTTGCAAGTCCATCGAGGGACTGACCAAACATCCATACGGTTAGAGCCGTCTAATAGTGTGCCACGTGGCTCATTTAAATTATAAACTTTTAAAAATCAATGTGACAATTTTTTTTTTTGTAATAGTTGTTACAGAAGTTTTACTCGTGGGAAATTGGGAATGGCTAAGTATTTTGAAAAATCTAGGATAAAGACAGAAGTTAAGTCATCGTGATTATATTGTAGTCAACCTTAGGAGTATATCTTCTTGGATCTACACCAATGATGATCTTAGGGAAGAGTTCTCCCTAAGGTTGCCTTATGATTATGCTTTTGAATAAGATAAGGGGAGAAAAAATCTGCTTATGCCTTATGATTATATTCATTTTTTTCATTTCTCTAACCAAATCTGCTATTACATGCTATTTCGATGTGCATTAGATAAGACACTCATTGCACTGTATTCAATTTCTTATTATTACCGATAAGATTACATAGTGTGTGATGTTGGTGAATGTGCAGGAAACATATCAAAAGTCATTTTTATTATCTGTTTATGTTTCTCCGAGTGACTATGAGAAAGTGAGTGATTAATATAAATGAGTTGAGAATATAATTTTATATTTTTGTTTTACTCTTTATATGATTGTTGCTTTTATCACGAAATTGTCAAATGAGGAGATTGTAAGGAATATATTCATATTCTAATTGGCGTAATTCAGTTTGACATAAAACATATTTATAACCATTCATACGAGTGTTAGTGTGGCTTTGAGAATGTCGTAGTATGCATCCTTATTATAATACTAATAATATAATATAATAAAATAAAATAACATTATATATTATGATCATAATATATAATATTAAAAAGTATATAACATATTATGTATATCTAGACGTATATAAATATTCGAGTACATGCGGACAGTCCGAAACTTACATGTATAATTTTATATAATGCAACAAGATGCAATAAATCAGATGCAACATCTACCATCATTTGCATAAAGAAACACACATAATCGGTCCTCGTGCGTAATTTGTTGAGTCCGTCCAAACGTTATATATTCAAATTCGTGCGCATTGAAGTTGCACGAGTTTCGAAATGCATACGTCCAAAAATGCGCGTGAAAAAAAAATAGCCTAGATTATCCCTACTAAACCAGTAATTAAATTAGGTTATTAGTTTAATACGAGAATTCTTAATACCTAATCAAACTCCCTTCTAGGTATCTAGGGATATAGGGATACACAGATTTTCATATGAGCATTACCTCTATTTTTTTAGGTTGAAAGAGACTAAACATCAAGTAATTTAATAAACATACAACAAAATTTCCACAAGAGAACTCTCAAAGAGGTGCAGTCAAGAAGTAGGTTATTACATCACATTATCCTCGAACAATATGACCATAAAGAGTTGCAATAAAGTGCATTACCTCATTTCTAATTAGTATTACAAGTGCATTATTGATGATTTTGATGTTACTTATAGTAAATATTTCTTAAAAAGTGCTATAATCAAGAAATAGATTTTGTTATTTCACATTGTCCTTGAACAACATGACAAAAATAGTTGCAATACCTTATTTCTCATTAGCACCCACAAGTACATTATCAATGATTTTGATGTTACTTATAGCAAATATCTCTCAAAAAGCTATACAATCAAGAAGTATGCGTAGGAGAAGAATATATGATCAATCCCACACAATCTTCGAGTAATGTATGATTCGTATCTTGGGGTGGATCTGGCGAGTTGATTGAATCCAGAGCTTCTAGACCTGAACTTCCTCCATGTTGTGGATGATCAAATAATTCCTCCAAAGGTAATGGTGGTATACCTGTCAAAAATACTCTAATGCTCAAGTCAGTCGATGTTTATAAGATGACAGATAGAATACTTGAATAATATATGAAGAGAATCTCTAGATGAGATCTATATTTTTCTTATTTTCTCTTAAGGGGAAGTGGAAGAAGATGAAATGATTTTCTGAGTTTTTGATACTTGGATTGATAGATCTGGGAATTCAGGATTTCGGATCTGAATCATTTTCTCGATTCTAGCCTTCTGATACATAGCTTGCTAATGACCGGTCTTCTATTTCTCTTACTTTCTCTTCATTGACTAGATTTGTTTCAGAGAAATCTTATCTAGCACAATTCTTCATTTCAATTAGATCCGAACCTCCTTTCAGTTAGATGTGAAATGCTTGTGTGATGGATATTTATTTTATGAAAATGGCGAGAGTTTTAACCAATGGCTAGATGTTTTGCAATGTGGCACCTTTGTATCGATGATGACGTGTTGATAGTTTCTTAGTTAGGATATTTTATTAAACGGTTTGTCGTAAACTGGGTGTTGGCACTTGTCAGAAAAAGTTGAATGCCTAACCGACAAGTTTGCTGACGAAGGATTATCGGGAAGGGTTGAATGTCTTGTCGACAAGTTTACTGATGAATACTTGTCGGGAAGGGTTGAGTACCTAATCGACAAGTTTACCGATGAAAACTTGTCGGGAAGGATTGAGTGCTTAATCGACAAGTTTGTTGATGAAGACTTGGCGGGAAGGGTTGAATGCCTAACTGACAAGTTTACTGATAAAGACTTGCCGAGAAAGGTTGAGTGCATAACCGACAAGTTTACTGATAAAGACTTGCTGGGAAAAGTTGAGTGCATAACTGACAAGTTTACTAATGAAGACTTGGCAGGAAGAGTTGAGTGTCTAACTGACAAGTTTGCTAATGAAGACTTTCCGATAAAGGTTTAGTGCCTAACTGATAAATTTGTTGATAAAGACTTGGCGGGAATGGTTGAGTGCCTAATCGATAAGTTTACTGATGAAGACTTGCCGAGAAGGATTGAGTGCCTAACCGGCAAGTTTACTGAAGAAGACTTGTCGGGAAGGGTTGAATGCTTAACCGACAAGTTTGTTGATGAATACTTGACGGGAAAGGTTGAATGCCTTACCGACAAGTTTACCGATAAAGACATGTTGAGAAGGGTTGAATGTTTAACCGACAAGTTTATTGATGAAGACTTAGCGAGAAGGGTTGAATGCCTAACCGTAAAGTTTGTTGATGAAGACTTGTTGGGAATGGTTGAATGTCTAACCGACAAGTTAGTTGATGAAGCACTCTGACATATCTTAATACAGACCCTTTGTGGGGCAAGTTATGTATGTTTGTTTGATAAAGCTGGATGTTAGAAAGTATTATCCCGAGACTTGATTTCATTCATATCTTGTCGAATACGTGTCATTTTCTGATGAATTTAACACATCGTGAAAAGTTGATAGGTGTCTCTCTTGAGTCCCGTCGATTCATTTATTCATGTAATTATTGAGGAGCCAGATGTCAGTTTTTGGTGCACACCCTGTCATTTGTTATGGACATGTGTTATCATCTCATAGGCTGAAAAATATAGTACCCACAATAGGTTTTATTATTTTGCATTGTCTCGGACAACGTGACCAACAAAGAGCTGCAATAAAATGAGAAAAATCTATATCTATACTATTATAAAGCTAAACCGGAGTTGCCACCCACGTTTGTGACACTTAAAGGACTCTATCTGCTTTAAAGCAAAAACATTGCCTCATTGTGAAACAGTCAAAACCTGAGTTGGGGTACGCGGTATGCCCACGCGTGTTGGGGTATGCCCAATCTCCATGAGGGACCACAGTATAAGCCATGTGGTGCATTCTTAGAGACCGCTGACCATATAGATGTTTGTCTCATCCCTATGTAGGCACATATACCAAATATCAGACTGATTAGTGATTTCAAACCTTTAGATCTAAGTACCCCAAATAATGCTCAAAATTTATGGTAAAAAATCAACCAATGAAAACCACTCCAATCAAATTCTTAAAAATCACTAATCGGGCTGATTTTTTTGCATGTAGGTCCACCTAGGGATGGACCAAACATCGATACGGTCAGTGATTGATGGACAATATTTTTTTCATTATAATTTACGATCAAATCAAACAAAAACCTACAAAATAAAATATGGATTTTTGTATAGTGCAAGTCTTGGGATCGAACAACGTGGAGAGGTAAGAATAGTGAAGAAATTTAATAAGAAAAATTCTAGAAAAACAAATAATTGATTAATTTTTTATTTTATGATTTCACTGAAAAGAGAAAATCTAATTAATCTTGATTAACTTCAAAAATTTGGAAATAATCAAGAATCGGTAACAACGACAGAGCCAAGATTTAGCTCAAGATGGGGCACAATCCTTGTAGTATACTAGGGGATGACACGTGGCATGTTCTTAGACATCACTGATTCTATAGATATTTGGCCCATCCCTAAACGCACATAACAAAATTCATCCCGACTAATAATTTATATCGATTGGATTAAAGTCTTTTTCATATTTTGTTTTCAACCGTGGATTTCGAGCATTATTTGAGGTACTCGGATATAAAGGCTAAAAATCACTAATCATGCATATTTTGTTTTGTACGTATACCTAGGGATTAGCCAAACATCCATATGGTCACCGACTTCTAATAGTATGCCAAGTGGTTCACACTGTAGTCCTGCATCAACGTTGACGATCGATATCCATCATCAAAGTTCTACTCTTTAATTAATGGTAAAAGCTAAGGAGGGAGAAAAATTTTATGTTTGATATTTTTTATATGGGCGTCAAGCCGCACCTAAAAATCCCATGTCACACATTATTAGAGATTTATGACCGTATGGATGTTTGAAACATTGCTAGGTAGACCTACAGACGAAAAATCAGTATAACTGGTATTTTCTAGGCATTGAATCTCAGTAGCCAAAATAATTTTTGAATCCACGGTCAAAATTCAACACATGAAAAAGATTCAAATTCAATAGTTATAAACTACCAATCTATTAATTCTTGGTCTGCAAGCCCATCTGGGGATGTTTAAGACATCTCTACAGTCATAGATTTCTAAGTGTCTTCCACGTGACATTTTTATGTGCGGCTTGGATGCTGTGTAAAAATAATTTTAGATAAAATTATTCCGGTTAAATTTTTAAACCACGGGTTTTTATTGTTTGGATATGAAACGCATTTAATTGTTTGTAGTCAAAAAATAAAAAGTATGAAAAGATACAATATCCGTGTTAATATAAATAATTCAAAAAAGCAAACTAGATGATTGGTGAGGAATTACACTTTAAAATATGAAAATATGAGGGACCCTAAATTAAATTTGAAGGATATTTCTGGCAATAAAACTTTTGTTAAAGAATTTTGAAAATTGAGTGCCCCCTGACCCCTATGTGGCTCCGCCGTTGAGCGAGAACCATCATCATGAAATGATAAAGAGCAAATTATTTTTTGAATTTCATCTTTTTTTTATTATAATCCTTCATCCAAGACAAGAATGTGCTAGAATGAATAATAAATAATTAAATTCTTTTTATTTCTTTAGTGTTAATGTAACAAAATAAAGCCAATTGTTATAGATGTTCTTTTTTCGGAGGTCTCGCATATTAAATGAATCCCAACTTAATAGAAATACCATAATCTATTCTCCTATTCACTAAAAATATTCAAAACAATATTAATTCATTGAAGTGTAAGATTAAGAACTAATTACAAAAAAAGAAATCGGATTGCTACACTTACTATTCATAATTGCTAATTCCTCATTTTTATGGGGGATCTCAGGCCACCAAGGTTGGTAGATCAAGATCTTTTAAACAAATAAAAATAAACAGAAAATTTGCACAAACAAAATATTAAACTATAACATCTACATAAATGAAAGAAATAAAAAATAATTTATATTAATAATAAAACTCTTATAAATTTTGAAATTTATCTAAAAATGAAACTTACAACAATTACTTCAAAAATTAAATTTTAATTTTGTTTTTTCTTCGTATCTCTTTTCGTCTTTTTTTCTCTCTAGAAATATATCGACTATTTTTAGACTTTTGGTTCATGAATCACTGACTGAGATTAAGTTGTTAAATGGAAGTAAAAATAGGCAAATGATTGGAATTAAGAAAAGAAAAAAAATAAGGGTGAAAGAAAAATAGAATGAGAGATTTTTGGTTGCCAAGTCTAAAAAAAAAATAAAGATAATGAGTTTATGCTTCAAAAGTTCTAAGCTACTGTAACAAGCTGAAAAAATATTTGATAAAAATATTTGGTTTGCATGACTTGAACCTAAGACCTGGTGTAAAAATAACCAACACATCAATTATCTAATTAGTAATTTCTTTATGATCTCAATAAACATACTGTCATTCTTATATTTCTTTTGAACTTGGGTTGGATTAATTAGTTACGGATATTAGGCTTATAATTTTTCTTTCTTGTTTATCTCTTTTTTGTTTGATTAGGCCTATTTGCATGCTTAAGCTTGATCTATGAATTCCTGACTTAATTCATGTAAAAGCATATAATTATCATAATTAGTACATTTTAAGCATATCTAAAGACTAACAAGGATAATTTTAGGTATAAAAGTAATTATTTTTAGTACTTATCAATGATTTCTAAGAATATGCCACGTGTAAGGTGCACATGCATAACACGTAGTGTTCCCGTAGTGTGTATGTATATATATAATTACGAGTATACATCATATCTACATGAGGAACAACATAACTATTTCACCATCAAAATTTAATATTTTGTATGGAAATACTTTGTATGGTAGAATTCAAACTTTTTTACATAAACAAAATTATTTTCGGAATTGTTACAAAAAAATTTTGAAAAGTTAAAATATTTTTTTTAAAACTAAGTGATCCACAGACTTACCTGATTAGAATGCGAAATAGATCTACTAGGGTGCATCCCTAACGACAAATCGTGATGCTCAACTTGTCCCTATATAATTATTAAAGTGTTGTAACAAACTTAAATATTAATTAAAAATTTTAAATAAAAAAAATTATAATAAAAGCATAAATAGTATCTAAAAGTGAGTCATCAACAAGTTTTTACCCGATTGTTATGTGAGACAACTTTGCTTGTTTATATCATTAATGATTGTCATTGATCTCCAAAATATACCAATATAATTTTTCAAACATCATAACCCCAAGTCAAACATAACTCGACAACACACTAAAAAATTTATTGTGTAGTTTAGACATGAAAATCAAGTCAGAAAATCTAAATTTTTTTCTTAAATTGGGTCATTTATAGGCTTACTTGATTGGGATGCAAAATAGATCTAATAGGGTGCATCCGTACCGATTGATCGTGATGTCCAGATTGTCCCTATATAATTGTTAGTGTTATAACAAACTTAAACATCAATTAAAATTGTAATATATATAAAATAAAATAATAAATAGAGAAATTGCAAATGAAACATCCGCGTCTTCAAAAATTGGGTCATCAACAAATTTTATATAATTTTCAAATAAAATATTTTTACTAGTTTGCATTATAAATTGATTCTGAAAATATGTTTACATAATTTTTTAAACACAATAATTATTTAGTAGTTTAAAAATATAAATCGTGAAATAAACTCAAATTTTGTCAATCTAAACTCACATAATTAAAAAATAATTCCACAATCTAAATGTATTGATCAGGATATCTTTACTGTTCTAGTAAAATTATTAATATGTTATATAATTTATACAATCTAAATGTAAAGACTATGTGCTTAAAAGTTTTATTTAACAAGCAATTAATGGTATGTTTGTTGAAACAAGACCCTCGCGACCTAACAAAGTAAAATATAACTTACTTCTTTTAACTTTATTTTTTTTTCTTTTTATTTTTTTTCTATCTCTGATTCACTCTTATATATGCCTTTTACTCAGTTTATATTTTTTTTATATTTACAGAAGTAGTGACCCAATTTTCTAATTATTAATTATTAGTTAATAATTACTTATTAGTATTTATTGATAATAATTTATTATTGTTTGTTTGGGTCATGTTTGTTGGAGTAAGCTTTCAGAGCCATTTTAGTGACCTTTTAGGCTTTCGTAACACAATCAATACCATGAGTCTATTTTTAACCTATTAGTAGACATAAATTATGATTTTTGATATTTTTTTATAAGCCCAGGTGAAAGTTACGAAATTATTTTTCACAAATCATAAACTTAAACTCTATTATTTTTTCTCTTGATATTTTAACTTTTTTAAGCTAAGAATTTTGAAAAAGCTTTCGATGGTGGACGAATCTCTTCCGTATCTTAGCGATCACAGACGAGTAAATACTCTATTCATTTTATTGTATGTTAAGTGTTGTTCTTTTGATTTCATTAATAGATTAACATAATCAAGATTTTAATCTTTTATTATTATATGCGGTTAGGGTTTTAATTTATCAAATGAGCGTGATGATGTTTTTTTTTCGAATCATATAATTTATGATTCCGAATATTTGTTCTAGGTATTTTTTTTAATAATGGGCATGACTAAGGTTTTAATTGGTTAATGGTGTTTAGATTTAGTTCTTCTTAGGTTTAAATCTTTGTAAATTTATAATGTCTAATTTCTTATTTTGTAATTAAGAAATCAAGATTTTAATTTTATATAAAAGCATGTTAAAATATTTAATTATCTTTAAATTCTAACGAAATGATTAAAATGTCATTTTTTGTCAAAACTTTATCGCATTCGTTTCTAAATAATTTTTAACTATTTTTTGCAAATTACATGTTTTAAAGAGTAGAATAAGGTGACATTTGTTATAGAATTTAATATGAATAATATAATTCATAAAAAATTGAAATATAAAATTCTTACTATTATTAAAAATGCATATTTTATCAAAATTTTATTTCACTCGTTTCTTAATTTTTTTTAGCTCTAATTTTTTTTTAAATTGTAATTTTTGAAAAGTAGAATAAGATGATATTTTTTTTAATTTAATATAAATAACAGAATTTCAAAAATTGAAGATATCATTGCTATAATTCTTAAATTTTAATAATCGAATTTTAATTCTCGATTTTTACGATTCTTAAATTTTTTTACGATTCTTGATTATAGATTTTCTTACTTTAATTATCCTGGTAATATTAGTTATTATAATTATATATAAATTACGAAAAATTGCACAAAAGAAAACAAACTTTAATTTATTTACAAAAAAGAATACAAGTTTTCGCAAATCCCAAAAAAGAAAACGAAACGCCCTTTCAAAGGACGTTTCATCTGCTGTCAGTCCAATCAGTCGAGTCAGAATGACTGATGGCTGACACGTCTGACAAACGCCCTTTTAAAGGGCGTTTATTCCTGAGAAATTTTAAAAAACGTCCCATAATTCCTCAACTTCTAAACCAATCTACGAATATCGGAATGATCTGAATTTTTGTGAGGATGATCTCCTCACCGTAGAGATCATCCTCACCAAAAATCAGCCATTGATTCATCTTCTGGGTACGCCAAAATGGGCGTAAAAATTGGGGTATCAAAAAACGCCCTTTAAAAGGGCGTTTTCTACTGACACACGCCCTTTAAAATAACGTATGTCAGTTGTCAGAGGTCTGACAGACGTTTCTGACAGACGTTTTTTAAAAAGGCGTCTATTACTGAAAAACGCCCTTTAAAATGGCGTTTTTTACTGACAAACACCCTTTTAAAGGGCATTTTTTTATAAACATGTGCCACGTCGTTTCGTTTTCTTTTTTGGGATTTGTGAAAAGTTGTATTCTTTTTTGTAAATAGATTAAAGTTTATTTTCTTTTTAAAAATTTTCCGTATAAATTATTATATTATTATTAAAATAATCATTAATTATGTGAAATATTAATTAAAATATACTTTTTATTAGGTTCTTGATTTATTTTGACTTATTTTTAAATCGTCAGTGATCATATAAATAGTTATACGTTGGATTTATTAGCTTATTTATATATTCGTTAGATTAACTTAACTAGAGTATTAGTTAATCGGATAAATTAATGTATACATATTACATCAATTGTTAACTTTTATTCTGTATAAGTAGCGAAGTTGAGATTATCTCTTGTAACATATAAATGAGTATTACGTCTTATGCTGAGTTTCAATGTATTATTTTAATAGTTATACTAGATTAACGACAATATATTAATTATAGATATATGTTGTTTATTATGTATAATCTGTTAAATTATTTTTGTTATTATTGGTAATGAGATTTAAGTTGTATGCCTACAATTATTGACATTACGGGGTTAACAGAGAATCAGAATATAATCATACCACAATGGTCATTATGTCATTATATTTATTATGTATATGAAAGATTGAGTTGATTGTAATCTTTTGTCAATTAATTATGATCTTATATATACTCATCGAGCTATATTTTGGTACTTATAATAATTGGGGTTGTTATCAATATGATGTTATGTACATGTGCATTGGGAAGTTTTAGTGTGGTTTTTACTTGAGAGTTGGTTGGACTCATTCTCGTGGAATATCTTATTTTCTAGTCAGCACAGACAATAAAGATACACATATGATTTTACTTAATTAGTACTTGGGATATCTTTATAGTAATTTCTTTTAAGAAACACATGCTGTGAGGCTTGGGATGTATTTACTTTTAGTTAGTGTTTGTATTATTTTAGATATTATAATTGATTAGATTATTAATTTTAATTGAATATTTTATCAACTGTCACTACATTATTATGACATATTTTTGGGGATCAATTCTCGATCACGCCTCGGGATTCGTGCGTGGATAAAGATATTCTAGTATACGAGTTGCGGAGTGTGACAACAAGATCTAATAGAGTTATTTGGTTATTCGTATGACATGCATTACTCCCTTCGACGGTAATTTTTGTTTGTCAACATTTAGTATTTTAATCAAGTGTAGCCTTAGGTACTAATTATCTTTGAATTTCATCCAACTCTTTTACGCAGGCAGATAAATGTCGTTTAACCACTACACTAGATGGTTAATCAATAGATTATTTACATCATCAACATGTGGTCTATGGGCTAAGTCGCTATAACGCAAAATTAAATATTTATTATAATTAACTTGTATGATATTCTTGATACCATTAATTACGACAATGGACTTAGCATTTTTTGTCCATCTTTTCAAAAAGTATCTTGACGGAACTTCAGCAATGCGTCTTGCAAGTAAAACTTTTAACGCATGCACATATAAAATGAATATAAACTCAAAACCCTTATAATTGCATTTAATCGTGTTGTCATTAGAGTTAAAAGTCATGCGTCGCTCTTTATCATACCTAACTTTATTGAACATTTCTATCTTATAAATGTACATTAGACCCTTATATCTTTGATCTGATCAAAATAACATAACAAGTTTCTAAACCCCTTTTTTAAATGTTTTGAATGCATTCTTAGTATACACTTGAGACACTTATATTTCAATGGATGATCTAGATGTTAAGAAATATTTATTATGTCTATTTTTAAAATCTTCTTTGATTTTTTTCCTGCCAATTCAACACCGCTTTCTCATATTATAAGACAAAGCCTGTAATGCATAAGGCACTCTTAAGATAACTTTTGAAGAAAGCATTTATACTTCAACTTTATTGAGGTTTTGTCGTGCCAACACAAAAGTGCTCTCGCCTATAGACTGATGCCAACTCCAATCGTATATTTTACAAATTTTATAACTAGTAATTGCTAGATAATCTATATCTATCGAGTATAAACTTTCATTCTTATTAAAATTTATCTTCTGTTTTAGGGTCGTAAATATATTTCTTAAAAACTTTTTTGAATTGCTTATTATCTTCATACACATGAGAAAAGTGCTTAGTAATATTTTGATATACTAGTAGGTGCACATGTGCGTCGTTGTACACGGCCAATTATAATAGTCCAAAAAATGTGGATAATTGAGGATAATTGAAAAGTGTAATTTATATTAATATCTTAATAGCAAAAAATGGCAATTCTATTGAAAAGAGATTTTTTGGGACTTACCTCCATTGTTTATTAGGTAATGTAGACACATTGAAGGGTATTGAACCGATAAATATCCCATTATTGAGTATTAGTCACCTATATTCATAAATCTTATGTGTTAAGTGAGGAAATCAACATTTTAAGACGACAAAGAGATAGCTTGGAAATCTATTTCATGCGTTGCAATAATTATTTGAATCGTGTTTGGAAAAAACCACTAAACTAGTATATATTAATAAAGAAAAAGATCTAAGTGTGCCTTAACTCCATCCCTTAGCTCTACCTAAATTACTTACACGATCAATGTTATCATTTTAAGTTGAATACTTATGCCAAATGTTTCGACAATAACCGTTATAAATTAGGGGATTTTTGACATACCCTCCATGTTATCTTTAAAATTTGACATACCCCCCTCCCCAACAATTTGAAAAAGCTAACATACCCCCTATGACTTAGTCCACTGTCATTTGACCAATGTTGACCCGAGTTGATTATTAATTTTCTTATTAAATGGCAAAAATGTCCTTGTCTTCAACTTTGGAATAAGGGTTTGGGCAAAAACCCAAACCCCAAATCAAACGGTTGTGGTGGACGGCCAGCCAAGAGATTCCAATGGGTTGGCTATCCATCACCGGCGACCAACCAACCGGAGTCTCATGGCTAACCGGCCACCACTCAGGCAATAATTTAAAACCCAAGGAAAAAAAAAAGCATAAATTTTAGTTTTAAAATTTTCATTAGCATAAATGAAAAACAAGACAAAGCAATTTATATTTTAAACTTTTGAGATGTGGATTTTGGAAAGATGGGTTTTCTCAATTTTAAAATATGCCTTCGTGAGTTTTTATCTATTTTTTTGAGGTTTTTTCTTCTCAATATTTGTTTAATTCATCAAAAAATCAAAAAAAAAAAAAAATCTCAAGGTTACCAACATGGCTTTAATTTTTATTTTTAATCTCCTCTTTTCATGTTTGATTTGGGGTTTGGGTTTTGGCCTAAACCCAAACCCTTGTTCTAAAGTTGAAGACAGTGGCACTTTCGTCCTTTAATACAAAATTTGGTGGTCAACTCGGGTCAACATTGGTCAAATGACAGTAGACCGAGTCATAGGGGGTATGTCAACTTTTTCAAATTGGGGGGGGGGGGGGAGGGTATGTCAAAAATTCCCTATAAATTATGGCATTGCATTATAAAGGTCAAGGCCAACAATAGTTATTTCTGTCATTTTATACCTTGTTTCTATCACCATGTTCGCATGTCCAACCTTCATCCCCACCTACTTGTGCCACACATTTGGGGCAAAAGACATAGGGATTGGGACACAACATGTGATAGGTCCAATGCCAAAAGTTTTACCCATATGGATGATACGAATCATTTAATGTAGAACATTTCTTTCTTTTGTCCATTTGATACCTTTTTACCATTCAAACAAATCCAATAAATCAAATTATCAGCTTCATCGTTGTTCTAAACGTGACTCATTGACTAGTGGAGCCAACCCCTCTGCACCTTTACATAGATGGTAAGTAGACTGCTGGCATACCTTCACATAGATGGGCATGTAGAATGTTGAAAATAAAGGTATATAGGGCAAAGGCAATGCTAAAACCTGCCCTGAAAAAATACATAAAAAATCAATAAAGGTGAAAATTTTCTAATGACTCTAAAATGGTTCGACAATCCTCTTGATTCAGATAGGGATATAGAACACAATTAAGTTTCTATAGACAATCAAAATGCGTAAAATCAATAACATAAGTAACTCAGATGATAAAGACTATAATTAAAAAGTTTAAAAGATTGTCTTATTTTTATAAATAATGAGCTATTAAAATAAATTTATATTTTTTCTTAATAAAATACAAGATAATGACAAAATAATAATAATTCTTTTTCAAGTGTTAAGTATTTTCTTTAAAAATAATATCAGAAAGATTATCATACTTCATAAAAAAAGAAATCATCTTGAATTACTCAAATAATAAGAGGAATAGAACATAAAAAGAAATACAAGTGATTGACAAAGAGCAATACATATCATTTATGTCATTACCCGATTAATTTCATTTCCTTCGGTAAAATTATATCTTAGTAGTAGCTTTTGTAACCAATCTGTACTAGGGAATACTAACATATTCATGAACAATTATGTATTTTCATGCACTGGTATTCATTGTGAATTGTGTTATCGATGACTTTTCTTCAATTATGAACAAAAATGAAAATCAATCGCTTTTAAGCATGGTCAACCAAAGCTTCTACTATTTTTATCTTCAGTTCTCTTTTGAATTTTTTTAAAAGATTCAAGATGGTTTCTGTGAGAGTTATTTTTCGGATTTACTCATATCCATCTTTTACAAATATGTGACAATAACTTGCACATCCAATTTTCATCTTAAACACAACAAGATCTAATGTAGTTCAATTTCTAGATAATTTGTAATAAGTTTCATTTTGGGTTCTATGATCAACTTCCAGATATCCCACTTCAAAGCCTACAAGATACGTTGCTACTATGTTGGTGCAAAATTATAAAAACGTGTGGACAAATTTAGTAACATCATGCAAAATCTTTATATGATCAAAAGTATTAGCTACACGATTGATTTGAATTAATCAAATCTGAATTAATTATTATAAAGGAGCATGGATCAAGTCTGAATTAATCAAGACTTGATCCATGCTTTATTGAAATATAAGGGAGCATGGATCAAGTTTGAATTGATCAAGTCTGGTTGCTTTTACAAATTATAGTGATTTAAATTGTCTGCCTTTTTGAAATATAAGGGAGCATGGATCAAGTCTGAATTAATAGTGGGTTTTTGAAAAAGTTAATCAACTAATTGCAGAGACAACCAACATAGTCCTACCACTAATTTGTTATATGAGCTTGAATTTTTTTAGATTCAGATGTTTGTGACTCAATTTTCTATACTAATGTCTCACTTGACAACCATATCATGCATTGACAATATTTTTAGTTGAATTACAAAAGTATATGCTTTTTTAGTTGGAAAGAACAATGAGCTCAATTGAGCTTATTGGCCAAAGATTTTGGCAATTTGGATTGTTTCGGCATAAAGTTTTTGATTGATTGAACTACACCCAGTCTTGTTATCTCAAATGAACAAAAGAATGTTCAGGTGAGAACCTGCTTCCTATTTGTATCTCTCATTGATATTTTACTGGAATACGACTAATAAATCCAAAAAAAATTGTGTAGAGAAGATTATTTCTTTTCCACACATCTTGATGGGTAATGGTTCTATTGGTTATGAGTTAAATGATTATGAGTAGTGGTAGAATTAAATAAGTCATTTAGAATTATTAAGAATATTTAGTATTAGGTTATTTTCTAAAATGACACGAATAAGGCCTTGTCAAGGCTACATGATTTGATGACTTGAAATAGATCCATATGACCTGTATTCACCATGAATGACATCCAGACAAATGGGTACATGTACATGCATAGAATTTCTTTTCTGGATCCAAGCAAACTATGGGCAACTTTACCAAATAAAATGCTTAGATCTTTGATAATGAACATTATTTCTAAGATTTGTATAATGTATAATCTCAGTTGTTGATACTTATTTTGGGGTTCTTTTTTTGTGATGTCTAAAATTCAAATTATGTCTAACCTATGTAACAAGGACATGACACCTTTAGTTTATCGAATCTACAGGTTTCACGATATATCATTTACTCATAAATAAGAGATCACAAAACCCCTTATAATTCATAACAGAGCCCAATGATTCACTGAGAAACAGAGTTGCCACTACCATTCAACATCCTCTTTGAGCCACTTTTTGCCTCATACCACCAATTACCACGAAGATGGTGCTATCATAGTAATATTAATTCTTCTCGGATAGCCAACTCATGATAAAAAAAAAGAATAGCTAACTCATTTAAATGTTACTAACTTCATATTAGAAATGTAGCATCCTTATGGCTAATCATTAATCTTCTGTTTGAACTTTTATTTCAAAGTAATGGTGACCTTTAATATTTCATTATTAATTATCACTTGCTCTAACCAGTATGTTTGGTTTGCATTTCAAGCAAAATAAATAAATATGAAAACAGTTGATATAGAGGATAATTGAGTCATACTCTTTAAGTGGTTGAGTCATACATCAGCTAAATCATTCAATCAATTTATAGCCTTTTTCTTCTTTGTAGTTTTTTTTTTTTTCAAATGTCTGTGGATGAACATTGCTCTCATTTCACATACTCTTAGTTATAGATGCTTTGGAGTTAAAGAAAATGTGTGCATAATGATCTTGCTAACAATTTGGAATTGCAGAGCATACCGATTACCTTAACTATTTGAATGGAATAATCAAGTTGGACCATTGTTTCTTGGTTAGATGGTGAACACACATTAACCTTCTCCCAATTACCAAAGTACCAAATTTTGCCAAGCAAAGCAAAAGCAATAAACATGTATGTCTATGGTTCTTTACCCAGTCTTAAATAGTGTGAGCTTAATGTTCAAGAATACAATAAAGAAGATGCATGATATTGTTGGATTTCTTTTTGCCAATAGTAAGGGAACCAACAGATGGGTCCGACACTTGGTGTATGCAAGCATCGATCGTGATTAACGGCATAGATCGAGACAATTTTGAGATGTAAACTTCATATGTCAGTGTTTATTTTTAGGAACTTTGTAGGTGACTACATCTAAGAATATATTTGCTATCGTATATGAACTTATATGGTACTGTATGATATGTGCGACCCACTATTTGTCCCAATATGTATCAACAATCTTTATAGGTGTACTTAACTTGAAAATATTATTATAAGCGGTTTTGTAGATTAAATAAACAGTTCTAAACCAAGATGACAGTGTTATCTCATGGTGGACCCTATTGCCAACTTTACCAAAGTCAAAAGTGAATGACGATTTTCAAGAACCTAACATCAATAATGCAAAAACCATTATGTGGTTCTATTAATCAAACCTAGGTTCTTATCATTAACACACAATACATCACATGAATAACATTCTTTTTACCCAAAAGTTCAATGGAAAATCTCTCATAAGCCCCCATGGTAAGTTTTAATATCATAGTTTTAAAAATGCCTGTTTAAACGGTTTTAATAGCCGTTTAAACAGTATCGCCCCAAGCCCGTTTCCGTTAAAATTGTTTAAATACATTTTGACGCTTTGAATTTAACGGCCATTCATTTTTGTTCTAACGGCCGTTAAAATCGTTTTAACAGTTGTTAAATTCTTTAAAATTTTGTGAAAAAAAAAATGACTGTTAAATCCGTTCAATTTCCATTAAATTCCATTTTTTTTAAACTTTCAAATTTCAAAATTTGAATCAAGGTTTAAAGGAGGCCGTTTTAATGGTTAAACGGATTGGGGGCGTTACCGTTTAAACGACTGTTAAAATGGATTGAAACGGCCAGGGGCAAAAATGGGAAAAATAGAATTTAACGGAATTAAAAGGATTTTAATGGTTTTAACGGAAAAAAATGGAAAAAATGGCGCTGAAATTCAAATTTTGAAATAAAAAAATAGAATTTAACGGAAATTAAATGGATTTAACGGCCGTTTTTTTCACAAAATTTTTCAGAATTAAACGGCCGTTTAAATGATTTTAACAGCCGTTAAAACAAAAAAAATGGCCGTTTTATTCAAAATCAATAAAACGTGTTTAAACGGAAATGGGCTTGGGGCGTTACCGTTTAAACGGCCGTTAAAACCGTTTAAACAGTCATTTTTAAAACCATGATTTGAATTTCAGCGCCACTTTTTCCATTTTTTCCGTTAAATTCATTTTTACCAATTTTTTTTCCATTTTTGCCACTAACCATTTCAGTCCGTTAAACCGCCCCCCTTTAAACCTTGTTTAATACCACCTCAAATCCAATTATTTGGGAAGAATAATATCTTAAAAAGATGTATGCCCTCATGTTGAGGTGCTATTGTATAGCATACCACCAGGGTTATGTTCAAAATATGATGTTTACAAAAATCACTTCATGTTATTTATTTTTTTTTGGTAAGCAAAAAATCACTTCATGTTGAGGTGTATGGTATAATTGGTCTATGTACATGTGACTTTGTTCTAATTGAGCAAACAAATATGTGGGATTTTTTATTTTATTTTTTTGTGTAGTTACCATGGTGGGAAGGCCCCACGGTTGAAGTCAGGTGAAACCTGAACACAGTCAAGCCGGTAAAGGGGATTTCTACTCCTGGCACACTGCTCAAAGGAGGAAATCTACCTGTGTGGGTTTGAGTTTGACCCCACGACCTCCCGAAAGAGGTGGATACACACCAACCATTTGAGCTGCCATGTTGGGTGCAAATATGTGGGATTAATAATGGTGGATTGGTGGTAATGCATTTTTCGAGGCCATGTGGCACTGTTTCACTGGCGCACTATCAACAATAGTTGTCAAAAATGGTTGTCCCCCGATCCCGACCCTATAATAAAAGACAAACTTATAGAAATAACTGAAAATAAAGTTTTTTATTTTTTATTTTTTTACTGAAATAAACGGTCAATTGGCAACGCCTATAGTCACGAGTAACGTGCCTGGGTGTGAGTCTTGAGACATACAAAGGTCCCGTGCACACGAGCTACGCCACATCCGATCAACCGTTTTAGGCCCACCATGCGAGACGGGGTCCCCCATTTATTTCCTCGCTTAGGGTTTGGTAATTTCCGTCTACACAGACTTTTTCATTTCACCCAATAAAAGCCCTCAAACCGGTATTTGTTCATCAACTCTCTCTCTCTGCCCTAAATGTTTTTTTTCTGAAACAGATCTTCTCGTCGAAGGAGTCCGAAGAGGAATCCGTAGCTCCGAAAACTGTGGTGATTGTGAGTTCTATTCCTCGATTTCTCTAATTCTCTCATTCATCTCAGGTTCTTCACGTTCCTTTTCGATTGAAGTTTAACCTTGCATTCTAAAAGTGTTTATCACCGATTCTGTGTTCTTCTCTGATTGTGATCTTTTCGCATTTCTTAGTTTTTTGTTCATCTTTCATCGATTAATTGCTTAGATCTACTGACGTCTTGGCTTCGATTGACGAAGGAGAGGAATTAATGTAATTGCCCTGCTGCGGTTGTGGGGTCGTGTCTGTTGTTTGTTGCAATTCTTCTTCTTTTGTTTCGGCGAATCTGGTTCCTGCTTTCTGTAATGATTTGTTGATTCTAGCCAGAGATATTTCGGCAAATTGTTGTTTCAATGGAGGAGCAGTGCTACAATAGTTGTCAATTTGTGTGTTAAACACGGGGTTGATACATGAACCTGTGTTGTTCATTAATTTTGGTCCGTTAGGGCAGTAAGCAACACACACGAATGGAGTTTAAGTGATATCATTAAGATCGCTGTTTTAGCTGACTTGTTTACTATCTGGGAACAAAATTCTGGATCCGAACCCGACCAGATATTGAGTCTGGGCAATGAGTGGATAATTTGTATACCTAGATTACGAATTGGGGTCTAAAAACTCAAGCTCAAACCTAATAATTGGGTATGATATGCGCGGATATCTTGGTAATTGGGTACCCATGGATATCCCTATCTGGGCAACATCTCTTATTAGTGCCAGGATAGATTCCCAGGAGCGAGTTTTGTAATTTTTGCTTGTAAGTGCACTGTTTTTAGGGTATTTGTAGTTTCTTACTGTTTTTAGGGTATTTGCAGTTTCTTGCAAGCCCAACTTTATTACCACCTGTTTTGTGATCTTTATAATGTACTTTTTTTTGTCAGGACATGTATAAATCCGAGTTTGTATTAGATGCATAAATAATTGAACTTTCAATAATTTATTAGATAGATAAGAATAGTTTAATTTTTAATATGTTATTACATATGCACTTGTTAGCCACTTTCCTTTTCTATCAAAGAACCACTACTTTCTCGCTCAACTTTTTAGCCCTGCAGCTAAGTTTTTAACAGATAACATCATTCATAGCTGACATTTGTTTGGCTTCAAAGTTGATTGTTCAAGATTGTCTTCCCCTTTCCATATTAATGTAATTGGTTGGACTTGTTTAGTTGTTATTCTAATCGTTCAACTATCAAGACCTTATACTGTATTTGTTGTGAGAGCTTGAAGATGGATGTTTATGGAGGGTTTGATTTTTGAAGATTCCAATAAAAGGGGTGGCCAAGCCATGAGAACTGGTTCTTGGTTCAAGTTGGCATGACTATATCTGTTTGTGCATCCGTTACAGGAAAGGTTTCCAAAGAACCTGCTTCCGAAACTTCTGAAAGATCATCAAGAGCCTTGCAGGGGTAACTACGGTGGGGTTTGCGAGAAATGGATCCTGGACGCTATGTACTTCAGCAAGGATGGGATAATAACAGCGTAATTGCGGTTTCCTCCTTAATCACCTATCCGGGATGATATACAAGAAATTAGGGCTCATGTGATTGTCCATTTTTACTGGCATCTCATCCTAAAAGAACAATGAGAGAAAGCTGTGGGCCAGTGAGGATATGGAATGGATTTGCCTGACATACCATGATTATTAGTTGCTGACTTCGCTTATTCTCTTGAATGCACAGGCTTTGGAGGGATATGGTGCAGTCCATGAGCCAGACTTCCGGTGAGTGCTGACTGATGCTTCTCATAAAACGGGTATTGTAGTTGCTTGGGTGAAGCATGTGTCTAATATGTTAGTTTCACACATATTCTTGGGAGTTAAATTGGTAGGTATTTCGTGCAATTGTGCAACACACTACTTATGGGTTATGTTAAATGTGCTTTCTTTTTTGTTCTTAACTCGTGATGTCATTTGATTCATCCTGATAAATGGTTTGTATTTAGTTCTTAACTTTTCTCTTGGATATGCTATACATTTTGTTATATCACAATGTTTTCCTCTTCCCCCATGTTTTACTTGCTTTTGGCAGGGTTGGTGGGTCATATAATGGTAGGAGGTTTCTTGATGAGGGATTCTCAAGGGACAGCATCTATCCAAGGAGTGCTTTCCATCGAGATATCCTTGAGAGGGACAACTATCCGGCCCCATCATCTGTTGGTGCTTGGCCTCAACCAAGGAGGAGAAGTTTTGATGAAGAATATGCACTCGCTAGGGAATCTAGACGACATGAGAAGCCATACCTTGATTCTTTTCATGATATGGATGGTTTTCCTGAAGTTGACAAGTACCGTGAGATTAATACGTTTCAAGAAGTTGATAAGTTTCGGGATAACTATCGAAGTATTGACAGCTACCGTGACGTTGATAGCTACCGTGATCATGGATTTGATAGGCCTGCAAGGTTTGCAGGCCGCGAACGTGATGATTTTCCTGTTGATGATTATGACTACAGACATCGTATTTCTCACCCAAGTAGGGAGGATAGCCGTGAGAGAGATTATGATTATGGTCGGTCTAGCTACGATTCTGATCATGACAGAGGTAGTAGGAGAGACAGTAGTTGGAGAAGACGCGAGTCACGTGATCGTGACCGTGAACGTGACAAGAGTTGTCTGAGTCGGGATAGGGATCAGAGTCCACATAGAAGGCATGAGCGTTCACGGTCTCGTGGGCGTGATGATCGACTCAGATCAAGGTCTCCTCGAGGCCGTAGCCATGGTCGAAGTCATCGGGAGGACAGTTATGATGACAATCGACATGAGAGGAGCGAGAAACGAAGGGATCGTGACGAAAAACGAAGTCACGAGCATTCTTCAGTGGTAAGCTTAAAAGCATAAACTTGTATGTTTAGGTATTATTGTCCTGGATCCTTGCTCTTTAAAAGGTCTCAGTGTGATTACCTTTTTCATGTTTAGGCCCCATCCGCTACTGTTGTCGTGAAGGGTCTGTCGCAGAAGACAACTGAGGAAGATCTTTATCAGATTCTTGTATACTTAAACTCCAACTCTGATTTTTTTTTTTGTTTTCTTCTTACTTTCTAGCTTCTACTGTTTTACTCATGAATCCTTTGTTCCTGAATTGCTTCTATTGTCAGGCTGAATGGGGACCCCTTCGTCATGTGCGTGTAATTAAAGAACGAAATTCTGGCATCTCTCGTGGATTTGCTTTTATTGATTTCCCTTCTGTGGTACCTACTGTGCACAACTAGTTTCTTTATCCACCTTAAGTTGCATCCTAGAAGCTCATTCTTGTGATACAGGGAGCGGCACGTGCGATGATGGATGGAATTGGAGATGATGGTCTGGTGGTGGATGGCAGGAAGCTATTTTTTGAGTACAGGTATATGCTCTTGAAGAGAAAAAAGGTTTATGAACAATTATTTTACTGAAAAGCTTGATTGATCATCACTTTTTATTAGGTTTATGTTTTCTGATAATTTATTACTTCATTGAAAGAAGGGGCACATGGGATAGCCCGCCCCCACCCCCACCACCACCCCCCCCATACGGTATCAACTCACCATACAAGGGGCCAATATGGTTATCAATCTGAAGTGTTAAACTTTAGTTTTCTTCTAGAAAATTTGCTATACTGAAAGTCAGCCGGATCGGATCATCATAACCATCCAACCAGTTGTACTTCTCTCGCACGGGTAGAGATACAAGGGCGGCAGTCTAGAGAAAAAGTTGTATTTTACCATATGGTTATAATAATTGGATAAAGCTGATTTTGGTCAATGAAGTATCCTACAAGGGTAAACTGATTGGCCAGTCCAGCATGATAAGAATATGCACCATTTGTGTAATATAGAATAGGATTATTATCATAAGTATGGTTGTAACAGGATTACCTCCTGTTTCTTTTTAAAAGAAGAGTAATTGTTGCTTTTCATTGTTTTATGTTCTAAAGATTATTATTACTCCCTGGAGTGAATGAAGCATAGACAGGGTAAGTGCTGTGCATCTTGCTAGTAATTTAAGGAGTGCATACATCAAGTTATTTCTAATCTCAATTTTTTTCCTCTCTTTGATTGTTTTTTCATCTATAATTTAACCATGAGGTTCTTGACGTTTTCATTCATCACATGTCGATTTCAGCTTGTTTATATTCATTTTTTTTTTAATAAGTAGCTTGTTATCTTCATATTTAGGAGAAACCTCTGCTTTGCCCTTTCTTCTTTCGTCCCTTGATAAAAGATCTACTTTCGTATGTTGAGGAACTAGTTTCAGAGTTCAGGTGGCAAGGCCAGTCTAGCCATGTTTCATTTGGTTGCCATTTGCCATTAGTTTATGAATGCTGTTATAAATATTTGCCATCAATATTATTTCTGTTTTTCTGTTACAATGATTGACCAGAATGTATTTCATGTCTCACTTTCTATGATATGTTTCCACATATAAGCTTCTGCGTTGCTACTGACGACTGTTGTGCTACAGTAGCAAGCCAACTGGCGGAGCAGGTGCACCTCCTTTCGGGCAGGAGAATTCAGCGAAATCAAGTCATGGGAACAATAGAAGCATTGCGCCACCATCTGATTGGATGTGCACTATTTGCGCCTGTGTGAATTTTGCCCGGCGGACGTCCTGTTTCCAGGTTTGTATCTCTTTATTGGTGTTCATACTGTATACACTTTCCTGGCCCTATTCTTAGCATGGTAGCTCATTTGTGGTTGACATGTATGATAAACACTCTCAAGAATGGCTCCATCCTTTTGTATTGTGCAAGAGAACATTATTCATCTTTCATTGTAGCTCATTTGTGGTTAACATTTATGATTTAAATTCATCCAAAAATGGTTGCATCCTTTTGTATTGCGCAAGAGAAGATCATTCATCTTCTTTTTTTTTCCTAGTAGCTAGGACATCCAACAATATAGCTCTAGATAGAGATGAATGGTGAAATAGGAATCATGTTTAGGGACAAGGCATAGATAACAATAATGATGATGCTGAGCTAGGATTTCCAATGTGAGTTTCTTTGTTGTTGAGACTAATGTTTTAAAAGGCGCCTGAGTCTTTTACGCCTTGAGGCTTGCCTTGGGACGAGGCCTTCTCAATCAATGTTTTTAAATGCGGAGGCATGAGGCAAGGTGCTTCAAGGGCCTAAAGCGTGAGGCGTAGGCCTCAAGGTGTGAGGCATAAGCCTCACGAGCATGCCTTTTTAAATAAATGCTAAAAATAAAAAATAATAGGATAATGCAGTAAAAAAGATAAGTTTAGGTAAATTTGTGGAAAATAACATTAATTTATTTCATAAGAGGAAATAGAGGTTTTTGTTACTTTTATTTAACCTAGAATAGCTTATTATTATTTAACTATGGTTTAGGAAAAAAGAGAGGAAAGAAATTGAATATTTAAGAATGGTAGCCCCCACAAGGTGTTAAAAAAGTGTAAAAGGCGTGTGTCAAAAGTCACCATAGATTAGGTGCATGCCTCACAAGCTTTTAAGGTTTTTTCATAAGCCTAAGGGCGTTTTGCAAAAGCCCTGCCTCGAGGCGAGTCTCAAGGTGTAAGCCTCAAATGCCTTTCAAAACATTGTTTCAGATATCCCCCAAGGCTTATTAGAAAAGTGTAACAGTTCATTGAGGCTTTAAAAAGAGTGTGCACTCTCGCCTTTTACACCTTTGTTAACGCCTCGAGTCAAAGGCATTCGTCTCACCTGCATACGTTGCAGGTGACAACAACAAAAATAATAAGCTATCCTAAGTAAAGTACGAATAACAAAAATATCTCTCTCATATGGAATAGATAAAATTTTTTTTTCTCAAGTTTTTGGAAATCTCTCTTTTTTATCATATTATTTGTTTTATATAATATTCATTTAAAAATGCATGCATGTTTATCCCCATCATGCTGGAGGCATTCTTTGGTGCCGGAAACCTCTGTCGTTGCCGGGGCCATCATTCTCCAGAACAATGATATCCCCATCAACTTCTCTTCTGTGTAGTTCTTTCATTCTTTCTTTAAATTTATTTATTATCATAAATAGCCAAAAAAAACTAGAAAAGAGAAGCACCATTTGATGGTTCTCCAAGTCCTTGGAGAGCTTGTGTTTTTAATTTTTTTGTTTGATAGGTGAATAATGACATTATGCCAACAAAGGGGACATGCTCGAAACATTGTTGTGATATTGAGTTGTCCACATATGGTGGGTGACCAGAGCAGACAACCTAGATGTGCTGTTTTTCATGTAGGAGATTGATTCCATAACTCACGAAATTTTTGGTCAGGGAATTCTCCATATCGGTCCAACCAAATCATCACACCTACAGAGGCTAGATGTCATACATATCATGCACTATTAATAATGTTTATCTTGTTTTCTTGCAAGTGCAGTGTAACGAGGCACGAACTGATGATGCTCCGGCAGCAGATTTAACATCATCCAATCCTGCACCATTAGGAAAGAAAGGGTCCGATGCAGGTAGGTTCACTCTGCTGCTTCCAGCTGCATACATCATATCCTCTAATGCCATTTGGAATTACTAATATTGTTACATTCTCAGGTCCTACTCATGTATTGGTTGTCCGTGGGTTGGATGAGAACGCTGATGAAGAAATGCTTCGGTATGAGTTTTCCAAACATGCTCCAATCAAGGTATTAGATGCGGGTTTGTTGGTCATAGTATGCATAATATTATCACATGATCACAGAAGCTTATTAATTTTTATCTGCAGGATCTTCGTCTTGTCAGAGACAAATTTACCCATGTTTCTAGGGGATTTGCATTTGTTCATTTCCATTCGGTAGGTCTTATCTTGCATACTCATTCACCCAGTTGAGTTTTACTCTATTTTTTAATGTCCTTGTGTATTTTCTTCTCTTCTAGGTGGACGATGCTACCAAAGCTTTAGAAGTGACAAATGGAACAACCCTTGAGAAGAATGGTCAAATCTTACGTGTAGCATATGCAAAAAGTATCCATGGACCAGGGTCAGGAGTGTCTGGGGTTTCACAATCAAGCAGCCTTGCTGCTGCTGCAATTGAGGCAGCGACATTTGCTCAACAGGTTTTCCTTTTTTTTTCCTTGGATATTCATACCATTTGTTTCATATTACCAGCCTAATACATCTGAGGTCTTTCCATATCTTGGATTCAAATTTTTGAGAGGTGTGCCTGCTCATTCATTGTTGGTGACTTTTTATTGTTGTAGAGTGCTGCAGCGTATGTAGTCACCAATTATCCGTGGGATTTGCAAAGCTTAATTACATCCTTGTAAATTCTTAGATGACATAGGAAAGACTAGTGAAATTGCCTTGAGTCTTCCCTCAGCTGACCCCTCCCCCCCCAATGTGTGGTTGGTCTCTTAAATTTTGATCAGACCCATGTAGGCAACCCTCATGTGATCATTCTCATTATGGAACCTCCATCCACCCGAATAACTTTTGATTGAAAAAATGATTCCCATCCTTGTATGATTTATTATGGTTGTTTGTGTTCATGATTTAAATCTCAGCTGAGACATCTTGTTCCGGTAAGGTATCAAAATGATGCATCGGGGTATATCATCTCATACCAAAAGCTTACTTTAAGTAATTTAAACATTGTTTTTGTAGTTTGTCAGTTTGTGTCCTTTTTTTTTTATGAGTATAAATCGTTTGTCTTTTACAACACATAATATGTAATAAGGACCTGCACTTTTAGGGTTTTTTGCGGTGTTAGACACCTCGACATCCAGACACGCGTGTCGACACTTCCTGACACACATCTGGACATTTATGGCTGTGTCACCCATTGTTTTAATAATTTTTAATATAAAATTGATTTCTAAAGCAGGTTGGTGTGTTCTGATACAATAATAAACTAATAAATATTTTCTGCTTTATTTTCTATTTTTTGTCATTTTATTAATAATTTTAAACATTCATATATAGTAATATATTTTAATAAATGGGTTGAGCCCCAATTACCGCCCTAAAATGGTAGGCTCCGGTTACAGGACACAATATGAGCCACGTGGCTCTCTTAGAGGACTCATACTGTATGGATGTTTGGCCAATCCCTAAGTGGTCTTACAAACCAAAAATCAGCCTGATTAGTGATTTATAGGCGTTGGATTGGACTTATTTTCATGGGTTGATCTCAACTGTGACAATTTGAGCAAGATTTGAGGTACAAAGATCCAACGCCTAGAAATCACTAATCAGGCTGGTTTTTGGTTTGTAGGTTCACCTAGGGATTGGACAAACATCCATATGGTTAGAGTCCTCTAAGAGTGTGCCACGTGGCTCATTTTGTGTCATGTAACCGGAGCCTGTCATTTTAGGGCGGTAACTGGAGCCCGACACTTCATAAATATATGTACGGACGTGTCTGCGTATCAAATTTTTTTAGGTTGCCGTGTTCGACACCCCGTATCCATGTTGGACACCGACACCCGTGTCGGTGTGCTTGTTACATATGATATAAAAGAGAAACAAACTATTTAGCTTAATTAAAATATGTAACAAAGAATTGTACATGTTTTTCTGCGTTTGACATTCATATGAAGTTTCAGACAAAATGATCCCACAAACCCGATACGCTGACATGTCCTTGTGGTATATTTCATACGTTCAAAAATATATTTTATAAAAGAATGTTCATGTATAGTATATAAAATAGAAGGAATGTATTTATATCTTAGTAACAGGAAACTCCTATGTAGGTTGACACTCCTGCTTTAGAACCACGTTTCTAAGCTTCTGACTTGGGAGTGCTTCGGACTTGTGGTTCTAAGTTGACGGAAAACTGAACTTGTTTCAGACGGACTCTTGATTTGCTAAGCAACAAGCGTTTTGACAGGAAATTTCGGCAACAAAGCTCAATGATTGTCTTATGTTGTAAAAAACTTATGAAGTAATGAAGACGATGTATTCTACCTCAGAAATAACATTATAAAACTTATAGAATTTATTAAGCCCTAATTTATCATACTATTTGGACTTGTGACAATTAATATGCATATGTTAATCATTTATAAATATATATTGTACGGTAGCTTCTTAGGCATTTCAAACCGTAGGGCTTCCTTAAAATGCCCACTTCCTTGCTCCTACTCTCGTATCCGCTTTTGCATCCGCTTATGTTTCAAGCAACTAAGATCTGTGTAAGTTGGTTTACATTAAAATCATATAAATAATAGTTGGAAGCAAATTACTTTTGAATAAATTAAAGCTTTCTTTGGAAAAGTTTGTTGGCATGTTTCTGTCATGTGAGTATGACATGGTGTTTGACATGGCGAATTCTTAGAACATGAGGTGTCCTTGTTGCATAGATTACAAATCATTTAATGTAATAAACATCTATATCCTTGCATAATTAGATGCATCATTTTTTCTCCAATGTCTCACCTGTCTCGGTGGAGATGTCTTCAGTTTGTTGAGATACAAAAGGAGACTGAGATTTTAAAACATTGTTTGTGTTATTTACTGCTCTTGTGTTGTATTGAGGTTCTTACAAGAAATAATGAAACATATTTATTCAATCCTATGTTGTCAAAGCAAGCAAACTGATGGTATTTTCAATTGTTTCAGAATTTAAGATTGACTACAAAGATAAACCAAGTACCCATGAATTCTTTCATTTTTGTCCTTGTAGTATGATGCTGTTGGATGGGCACCAAAAGAATATAATCCAGACGAGAAACAATCTGCCGGAGGGCTGGATCAAGGTAGTGGAGAACATGCGGGTCAAAAAGATGGTTCAGCCCCCCAATCAGGATTTGTATGGGATGAAGCATCTGGTTATTATTATGACGCTGCTTCCGGGTTCTACTATGATGGGAATACAGGTTAGGATCTTGTTTGATTGCAATTATGAGCAAGCTGCCAGCACCATTTTAGTTTAGACTGGAAAGTATTGATTAGTTATATGCAACTCCAACCTTTTGATTTCATTTACTTGTTGAAGAGCTTATGGTTTAGCTGGGGCTTATTTTGTAAACTATAAAATGTTTGTTATTTTGATATGATAGCATTTGCCTGTGCTATTTTCTTATGAGCAGATGTGGAATAAAAACTCTTTGCTGTGGCAAAAGTAGAAATTTGCAACTGTATTTTCATATCTTCATTCCAGTCTTTTTCATGTATTAAACAGTCAAAACTGCATGGTTTGTACTTGGAGATACAGCTAAGGGACTTTATTTAGACAGAAGCAGTAGGGGTTTTTAAATGTCAGCGTCTTCTAAAGTTTCCCTTTGGATGTGGAAATATGTTGTAGAAGCCTATGGAAATGCATGGAAGCTTTGTAAAAGTTTTGGAAACTAAGGAAACCATAGGAAATATGCACTTCAGGAAATTATGGAACAAGCATGAAAACACACTCATTATACTACCATAAACAACTGTTTGGAATAAGAAAAGCAGGATCATATACAAGTCGTATATACTGATACACATCTGGGGCTCTGATAGTTGACCTGCACATAATAATGTTTGATAGCCATGTGCTGGAAGAGAATAAATGCACAAAACTACTAATCTCACCTAGGTCATAACCACGTAGAGCTTTGATGCGGGACTGAAGTCGCCATCTCCATCGTTGGCAGCTTGTATCTCTTGGCCTCAATTACATAATTCCTATTATAAGTGCAATTAACCATTGGTCTTAATAGCCAACAATTATTGACAAACATGTGTAATGGGTTTCGCGTTATATTTCTGTTTCACTCAATACATAATTATTGCTAAATCATTTTTAATATTTTCTATCAAATTTTTTTTAGTACATGTTATCATGTTTTTTTTTTTTTTTTTTTAAATATTTCCAGATTGGCCAACATGATCGAGTTTTAGAACTCGTGAACTATCCTACTCGCCTTTCCCTCTTTGTGATGTCAATCTCAATGGTTTATGCTTTTCTACAAACAAGCTGAAAGTTTCTCGAGGTTTTGGGAAAGAGAAAAATTCAATACAATTAACTTTGCAGGTACTATTGCATTTGGTGAGGTGCTGCTATTAGTGAAGCTTGAGACATGTCAATGGTATCGAGAAAAATTAAATTGACAAATTTTTGAGAGAAATAGCTGATGATTCTTTTTAAAACTAGCTGTGAAACTTGGTGTTTAAATGTAGATTTCGTATTTTATTTTTTTATTACTAAGTCATGACCAGAAGGGGCCTAGAAATCAACATGGAAGTTTTTTCTCGGATATCTATGCAAGTTGCCTGTTGCTGGTGCTTGAGCCTATAGCAAATTTGTTGATGTACTGCTCTGCAACCATGAGGGGCTCATCCCAGCTTACCCATCAAAAGTGGAAAGGTTTCCTGTTTTGTAGCTTCTATTTATCTATTTACCTTTGGGTATATTATGCAGGTCTTTATTATGATGGTAACAATGGAGCCTGGTATTCTTATGATCACCAAACTCAGCAGTATGTCCCTTGTGTCGATCAAAATGATAAGCCATCTGGAAAGTCAATGAATGAACCTTCCAAAACATCAGATGGTGCCAATAACAGAAAAGTAGTGATATCTGCACCTGCTGCTACCATAACATTGAGTGAGAAAGCTGCCTCATTACCAGATGCCGTCCAGGCTGCTGCAACAGCAGCACTAGCTGCAGAGAAGAAAGAGAAGGAGAAGATGAAAGAGATAAGGTTGGCCTCGAAGAGTAGTATTCTGGCAAACAAGAAGAAGATGAGTAACGTTTTAACCATGTGGAAGCAAAGGAATCACGAGGGTCAGGCAGCCCGCGTGGTTCTCGATGACAATCAGCCATCTGCTTCAACAGATGACAGGGCCAATGCTGCAGGACTGTCTGCTAAAAATAAGTTCAAAACTGATGCTATGACTGCAAAAGAAAATGCTACAACCACCTCAGGATTTACATCCACAGCTATAGGTCGTGGTGTAAGTAATACCTCAACTACATCCATTTCTGCTCAGGCTGCCCCCATGGATTCTCAGGTTAAGCCAAGGCCTGTGAGTAACAGCTTAGGGGGCACACTAATGGGGGTGATTAGAGGCTCTGGAAGAGGGGTAGTGAAGTCAGATACAATGTATTCAGGATCATCAGGTGGGATCTCCACCTCCTCAACTGCTGTTATGAGCACTGCAGGGGCATCATCAGCGAACCCAGAGACATCCTCCAGCGTCACACCTTTTCGAACAGACGTGTCTGCACTTGGTTCTTATACACCACCTGTGGCTGCTGGGAGTGGCAAAAGGAGGTTTTCTGAGATGCCACTGCAGCAGGCTTCTACTCATAAGGAACAACCTCAGACAACATACAGGGACCGTGCAGCTGAGAGAAGGAGCCTATATGGATCGTCAGCATCTATTGGTGATGATCTGTCTGACATTGGGCTTGGGGATTCAAGTAAGCTTGCTTAACAATTTCTTTTGTAGGGGGCTGCGTGTCCCATGCTTGTGTTATGCTTTCACTCTAGAAATGGGTACTAAATACCGTAGTAACCCCCCCAAAAATTACAAACCCCTTAAAGCATGATAGCACCCTTACGAGTGCCGTGTAAATAGTCCTGCGATGTGTGAAAAATTCATTTGTTGGATAGAAACATCTGTCGGCTGAGTTCACAGGTTCATTGCTTGGTTTATCACACTTGAGATTTATATTAACGTTATGAGACATGTTGTGTTTACTATGCTTGCTTTGTCAAGATCGAGAATTGGCATTCAGAAAGGGTTCTTTGTCGGATATGGGGGCAATGCCCTTTCCCCCTGGGGTTGGAGGAGGACGTGGGGCAGATGTCAGTAGCAACGCTCAGAGTTATGAGGTGATCACGGCAGATAAAGCCATCGATGAGAGTAACGTGGGCAACCGGATGCTCCGCAGCATGGGCTGGCAAGAAGGCTTGGTATTCTTTCCCTCTTGCATTCTATCCTCTTCATATGTTGATTTTGTTGTAAACAAATTACTGATATTCCCATTGCCCTATCTTATTAGACAGGCAATACTAGCCCTATTCGTGTGTACGAGGAAAAGTACCCCACACATCCTCTATGGTGGACTATATCCAGGTGAGAAGGGTGTTTCGGTAATGTGCACACCCTGCACTGCCATTAGTTAAATTACCAGAACACCCTTACAGGACACTTGTCCAACATAGAGGGGGTGTAAGATGCTTTTTCTTACATGAACGAGTAGGACAAGCGTTCCTTGATCAAAACACCCTAGTAAACAATTGATATCCCTCTGCCCACTTGTCCACATGGTGCTATGGTGCACTGTGAATTCATGATTTGGTTGTTGGTAATTGTTTGCTGGGGTGGGGTGTTTTGCTTGATTCCACATGTACATATTGGTTGTTTCACATAGTAGATATCCCTAGTCCTTTGCAAATTTTCTTAATTTTTCTAATTTGATCATCATAGTGCTTCTGATGATTAGTCTTCAATATCAAAGTTTCAAAGTTGAGCTGCATTGTGGTGGGTATTCCAGTTATTGGATTTAGGCAAGGGGATTCTGATATAGATGGATTTTGGGTTGTGTTTTGTGGTGTTTGTTGGATTGTTTTGACGGGCACAGGGACTCGGGAGGGATGGCAGCGGCATAACAGAACCAGTCCAAGCGAAAGGCATGGAAGATAGAGCAGGACTTGGGAGTCAGCAGAGAAAGGTGGACCCGAGCTTGGAGGTGCAGGCAGGGGATAGTTACAGGACCCTCATACAAAAGAAAGCCCTTGCCAGGTTCCGCGAGATGGTTTAGGTAAAATGAACCAACCTAGAGTTCAACTGCCTTGTGAAGTCCGTTCTTCCTTTCCTTTGGACGTGCTAGTCATCTAACTTTGTAAATTCTACTTGTTCTGATTTGAGCAAAAAGAGCCTTTGTTTATTGAGAAAAAAAAGAAAGAAAGATGGGCCTGATATCATCCACAATTAGCCTACCACCATATGATTATGCATGTTGTCCTTCCAACTCTATAGGTACACGGATTCATATTTTACGTGTTTTCCCCGGCCCCATCGTTTTGCCAACAAAGAATTCATCCTTGACGGTTCCCCCCTGCTATGCGAGAAGCGAGAGAAACTCCTCTCAACTTGTTCTGAGTGGTCCAGATTGTTGTCGGTGGGCTGAGTCATATGCGGCTAGATTATATACATAGTTTTATTTCTTTTGCATGCTATAGTTTAGGGAACAACTTAGATGAGCCCACCAACAAAATGGTTGAATTCAACGGCAAGAATCTTGTCGTAAAAGTACTGAAACCTAATGGCTAGAGATTACCAATCATGGTGATTTTTGGTGTATATCCACCAAGGGGTGGGCTAAACATCCTTGCAGTCCTGTGGAGGGAGAAATTTTTGATGTTTGGCATTTTTATACTCCTAAAAACGCAATGTGGCACACGTAGAGATTTGTGATCGTAGATAAATGAAACATCCCTATGGCACACTTAAAATTGAAGATGTTTGAAACATCCCTAGGTGGACCTGCAGACCAAATATCAGTATGATTGGTATTTTCTAGCCGTTGAATATTAGTACCCAAAATATTTTTTTGGATCCAGTTGAAATTCAACCCATGAAAAAAATTCAAATCTTTTTTGAATCCACGGTTGAAATTCAACCTATGAAACAGATTCAAATCCAACAGTTAGAAACTACCAATCCAGCTGATTTTTGGTCTGAGCGCCATCAAAGGATGTTTCATGTCTGGACGCAGTAAAAAAAAAATCTGAGTATCAAATTTTTTCCATGGAGAGCAAAATTTGCCCCCCGCAGTAAGTACCAAGTACGTTTACATACTAAAAGACGTATAAAGACTAAAAAGCCCTTATTCATATAAATAATAAATAAAAAACCGAAGTAATTTAGGGGCAGTTTTGGGAATAATGGGGATTGCGTTGGATATGACGCAAGGAACCCCTTCTCCAACGACGCAAGGAACCCCTTCGTTCCTTAATAAATAGAATAGATATATATATATATATATATTTCGGTCTTTTACAGCCTGTGCAACACCATTAAGCGTTGTGTTGCTCCAATGTTCACATCTGCCCAATCAAGTGCGCGGAATAACATGTTGCGCTTGAGATACCACATGGTGCTACCATTCTTCGTGTGGCTTCGCTTAAAATAAAAATAATGGTGGAACCTACTGTGCGTGTGCCTGCCAATTCTGAAATTCAATTTTTATCTATTATTTATTATTAGGTTATTATTTTTGGTGGGTATAGGACACCCAAAAACACTGCATCCAAACATGGTGATAAAACTTGAGTTGAACTTATGATCTCAAGATTGTAAAGCACCCTATTGAGCTACTGAGCGCAACCCCATTTTGACCCCCCTGCATAGTGATTCCTATCCAAGGCTGGCTTCAGTGCATTTCCTTATTAGTTTTTTGACCAAGGTTCAAAAGGGGCCATTTATAACGATTTGTAACACAGGCAAAATCGAAAAAATGGGAAAATAACAGTGCTAAAATTCGTAATTCAAAATTTCAATAAAATTTATAACGAAAAATACCAGAAATAGATGAGGACATAATTTTTTAACAATTTTTTTTTCCAGAAAATAACGGGTTTTATTTTCGTTACAACGGCCATGGTTTGAACCTCACCGCAGTCACTTGGTGCCATTCCTCATTAGATGATAATTCACCTGTTTCCCAACTGTGCTTCCTTGATGATCAGTAAGTAGAAATATTCATACATCCCACAGCTATAGACAATCCAAAGGGGTGGTCCACAAATTGAATGGAATCATGGGGGTCATGAGTACAATATAGGATGCGAAAACGAGGGTGTGGTTTGTCACCAACATCACATTCTCACAAACTCGAGAGTAAATCCATAGCTAAGAGTGTCTGATCAATTTGCAGAATTGAACATGAGATCATTAACTTGGTTGATTCCAATATCTGACATTGGCTCAATGGCTTGCTCATCTCCTTCCATTGAACCCACAAAGCTTGAATGTTCTCCACTGAATTCATCTGCCAAACAAAACAGCATTAAAATAAATTAAAGAATAGAAAAATATAATAGGAAACCTGGGGCATTCTTGAGAAGACATGAATTCTTGTGTTCCATACCCGTATACTGTAGACATAGTATATACAGATATAATGCTAAGTGTTAGGGTTTAAGCTTTCTCCACCTCTATCACCTAGGTGCTTTTGGTGTACTGGTTTGAGTCTTAACATCTGGTATTAGAGCCAACTCCACGTCATGGGAGGGGTCACCTGGGGAAAGGGCAACCTGGGGGCTCGCTCAAAAAGAGAAAATCGTGGTACCGGAAAAAATGCCTGGGCCTGCTCACAAAAAGTGAGAAAATGGGGGTACCAGAGTGAAAGCCACCCCGGAGTGGGTCACCATGGACGTCGGACTTGGAAGTGTGGTGGAATGTTAGGATCCTAAAGGAGACCTAAGCTTTCTGCACCTCTATCACCTAGGTGCTTTTGGTGTATTGGTTTGGGTCTTAACATTGAGCCCCACTGTTTGATAGGCCTCAGTTAGTTGATCTCCTAGGTCAAAAATCAGCTCAAGGATGATAATGAATATTCAAATGGGAGTTCATAAGAAAGAGGAATAAACCTTTGCGTGTAAACCTGCTGATTTCCTTCATAAACAGGGAGGTTCCAATAGTTTGCAACTAGGCAACAACAACAAAGCAATTTTGGGTTTATGGCTGCATCGGACACGTATTGACACAGATACGTATCTCGACACATCCCGATAAATATCCTTACACAGATACGTAGGCCCGGCTTGATCATTAGGCATATGAGGAGGTTGCCAAAGGCCCCCAAATTTCAGAATTTTTATAAGTGTTTTTAATATTTTTTTTTATGAAAAGGCCCCACCTGTCCATTTGTGTCAGGCCCCTCTAATCACACAATACTATGCTACAGCCGGACAAATCTAGTCTGGCAATTGTTTGCAAACTTAAAAGTATGCAAACGTTGTATCCACCATTGAATTCTCCTTGAAAATCGTGTTTTTAAGTTATAAAATATTTTTTTTGAAAACATTGAAATAACACATTTTTCAAGGGACATCTTCTCACTTAGGTTTAGGGGTATTTCTGAAAAAAAAAAGGCCCCATTTAGAGTTTTCGTCTAAGGCCTCAACTTGTATTAAGACTGCCGTATGATATTTTTGTTGAAAAAAAATGACTTTTTCAAGTTAAAAAATGACGATGCAAACACCCCCTAAATCGTCTGTTTTGGATTTCTCTTTTTGTCTTCCTTAAGCCTTGTGATCGTCGTCCTGATTAGGACAACTACCAAGTGTAAGTTGGAAAATTCTTTACTTGATGGAGGAAATAATATAAAGTAAAGTTATGATCTGCAAGACTTCAAGGCTCGATCAATCGATGTCTTTTAGACAATATTTCTCCCATTCCGGTTAGAACTGCGAGAGCGTGGTGCTTCGCACCACACATAATTATCCTTCTTCACATGTGTGAGTTAGTTACACAAGTATAAGTGGGCATAAGGCTATATAAAGCGAAGAACTTTTCTTCTCCTATCCGACGTGGGACTAAAATTTGCTAAGTGTGTTTTTTATTTCTTAAGCCAAAAACAAAATACTTTTATTGAAAATATCCAACAAACCTCCACAATTTTCAATATATGAAAAAGAGTACTTATATTTAGGAAACAGTGCTTGCACCATATGAGTTGCTGTCTACATACCCATTTCGGGGTCAACCCTCCGTAGTTCATTACAACAATACGATTAAACAATAATATCTGAAAATACATGGCATCATCGTGGAGACAAGTACATAGATGCTAGGTATCTTTTGGATTTGAACCTTCACTTAGTGCCAATAATTCAAAGCTTTGTCAAGGTACTGTGGTGAACGGATATTGAACAAAGGACCCTTGAAGACGAGCCAGAACCATCACATATACTTATATCCATAAAGTAGAGTGTTCATAAAATTCTGCACATTATTGGCCATGCACAGTATCCTGATTTCATGAGTGCTTTTAGAAATGATCTAGTTTTCATAGGAAACGGCTTGATTTCCCCACTCATATAGGTAAGTCTATCCGAGGTGATTCTGCGAGTCACCACTTAATGATCTTGGACTTATTAAGGATTTTCATCCATCCTCTATCTTGTAGAAAATCAACACTAGATAACTATTTCGAATGAGGTAATAAATTCTAGTGTTATTCTAATCATTCTTTGACTTGTTTGTACCCATTGAACCTTGTCTATCTTTTTCAAGACACAGGTTGGGTTCCCATCAAAGATGATTGATCTTACTTTGTAGACCTTAACTCCATTCCATTAGATATTTTTGAAACTATCTCTCTAGCAAGACCTTTCGTCAAAGGATCTGCTAAGTTTTTATTCGACTCTACATAGTCGACTGTAATTACTCCACTTTTGAGTAATTGTCAATAAACTGATATCCAAGACTTATATGTCTTGACTTCCCATTGTACGTCTTGCTTGAGATTTTGTACAATGTTGCTTGGCTATCACAGTTTATTATAACTGCTGGAGTTGGTTTCTTCCAAAGTGGTATGTCTACCAACAAATTTTTAGGCCAGTCCGCTTCTTTACATGCATTTGCTAAGGCAATTAATTCTGACAACATAGTAGAGTCAGAAATACAAGTCTATCCCCAATATATTGCAGCACCTCCTAATATAAAAATCCAACCAGTAGTGGATTTGACTTCGTCTCTATGTTATTCCAACTAGCATCGCTATATCCTTCCAGTATAGCGGGATAACCTTGGAAATGTAGGACATAGTCCATTGTTCCTTTTAGGTATCTAAAAACTCTAGAAACTGCAGTCCAGTGTTTAGTACCTAGATTACTTGTAAATCGACATAGTATACCCATTGCATATGCTATGTCGGGTCTTGTGCAATGCATAACATACATAAGACTCCTAATAACACTGGCATACTTTAATTGAGCATTTGTATGACCAGTGTTTTTCGTTAACTTTATACTAGGATCCGTAAGAGTAGGGGCTGGTTTTTAATCAAAATGACCATACCTCTCAAGGATCTTTTCAATGTAATGAGATTGTGTCAGTATCATTTCATTTTCATTTCTTATGATTTTAATTATTAAAATCACATCAGCCTCTCCAAGGTCTTTCATATCAAAGTTAGATGATAGAAAACTTTTAATTTCCTCTACATAGGTATGGGTGCCGTATTTTCTGACAAATGACATGATGACACGTGTACTTTCTACACACGTGCGGTATTAGGAGATTGACGCGTGGTATTATTTATCGTGCGTGAGTAAATGTGTCGAAGACATCAACAGAGGCCATAGCCATCTCATCGCTGCCATGCAACTTCCATTAATGGAAATGCCACGTGCCAAGAGATGATCAAGAGGGAATATCTCGAGGCGGAGTTAGTAACAGAATGCATTAACACCTCAAACATTAAATATGTCAGGAATCATTCAATCTTGTCCGACATATTAATGGTAGATCTTAACGAGATTTCTATTCAACTAATCCCGACAAGATCCAGCAGCCCACATGGTTTGAAATCCCGTTTATCCCAACAAGATTAGATGACTTACTTGACGGGATCTATTTTCATTTCATCCCAACAAGGTCACACTATTCGTTGGATGCATATATCCAAACAAGATCAAATGACTTGATTGACGGGATTGATCATTATTTTATCCTGACAAGTATACAGGTTCTGATGAATGAGGTAAGTATTCTAAACACAGTCAGCTTTTTAACTAATGAATACTGGCCATATGGCATTTAGTTAAATTGCCACAGTTTCTACATCCCCTTATTTTAATATCTAATACGAAGGATGCCACCTCAGTTATTTCAGGTATAACTGATTCAAGGAAGTCAAGATCTAACAAAAAGATTTTGTTTTACAACAGAATCCCTTCAGATCATAACTAATTGATAACGACTGGACACGTGAATGTTGAGTTACGCCAGTTCTAAGGGTATAAATACAAGACCCTCAGACTGAGAAAATGATCTTGTTCTCCAGATCCAGATAGCTTAAACTATGAAATATTAGACTATTCTGTTACCATTCTTAAGCTGACTTGAGCGTCGGAGAATTATCAACAGGTACAACCGCTTCCCATCTGGAGATCATCCTATCCTTCGCGGAGGAGAAAACAGTTTCATCCTGGAGCACCAAAGCCGTCTGATCATCATCAAGATACGAACCGTCTGACCTCGAAGATTATGTGGGTTAGATCAGATATTTTTCCCCCACAGTAGGCAAGGTTAGTTCCAAAGATTAACATGTCATCAACATGTAAACAAATAATGACACCACCAATATTATCATCAAATTTAGAATAAATGCATTTGTCAGCATCATTAATTCTAAAACCATATGATAATGCAGTCTTATCGAATTTCTCATGCCACTGCATAAGAGCTTGCTTCAAGCCATATTGACATGATTATCGGGTGATCCAAAAAATTCATGGTAGAGTTGGGTGATGAATTCGTCAAGTGTTCGGACTTGGACTGCTTGTATTTGTCTATAAGCTTGGAGACTATTCCACCAATCACGTAGTCTGCCACCGAATCTTGAAACAAGTTTTTTAAGAGTTCGTCGGAGTGTGAAATCGGGAACTTGAAGTTCTGTTGAACACCATGAGTAAATTTCATAGAACTTGTCGAGCCATTTGTTTGGCGGAACATCATTAATGGTGAACGTTTTTAAGTGATCTTACTGTTCCGGGAAATATTGATGTGGATCTGGAGGATAAGGAGGTGGAGTTTCTTCGAATTCATCGTTAGGGTCAACGACATTTGGTTGTTCTTGTTCGTGCATGAACAATGGGGGGAGACTGTTGTTTTCTTCAGTGTTGGTTTCAAAATGGGAGTCGTCTTCGTCAGAGGAGTAGTGGACTTGTATCTCAGGGTTGGGAGTGAGAGATATGGATCTGAGGAAGGAATTGATAGGATTGGGTTCTTCTATGGGGAGAATGTCTGGTGTGAGTCGTGATGAGGCCAATAGGTATTGTTTTGGAGGGTCAAACGCTTGTGTTCTTGTTGGTTGAGGAGGTTGACGTTGATGTTGAGACTCTTGTTGTTAGGATGAGGAAGTTGAAGTTTTGGATGATGAAGGTGTTGATGGAGCAGATTGTGGTTGTGTTGTTTTGATCTTGGGCTTGGGTTTTGCTCTTGGAATTGGATCTTTGAATGGGCTGTCCTGGTAAGGATGAAAGTTGAGAGGTTGTGGGAAAATTGATGGTCGGTAAGGGGAGGGTTTGGATTCATGTAGGATAGAAAATGGGGAATGGTTGATGTGATGTGTGAACCAAAGATAGAGGATATTGGATGCCTTTGTTGTTCTTGAATGGATATGAGTTGATTTTTAAGAGATCGTTTTTCACTTTCTTTTGCGGTAATGAGGCGACTTGCCTGCTGGTAATCTTTTACTATTGTAGCAATGCGGTAAAGTTCCTTATCAAGTCTAGCAATGTGATCTTGGAGAATTTCAAGGATTTCTGCTGTGGATTGTGCAGATTTCTATGCTTCTACTGCCTGATTTTGCTGATTTTTCAAAATCTGAGAGAGAACTTTGTTCTGAGCAATTGCGTTTTCTACTTGCCAATTGAGAGCTGCTTCTGCTGCTGAGATTCTTCAGGGAGTTCCATCAGGAAGAGATCCTGAAGGATTTTTGATTTTCTAGATATGTCTTGTGTTTTGCTGAGGAAGATCAAAATCTTCTGAACAAGGGAATGATGTGTCAGATCTGGGTGATCGGGATGCCGAAGGTTCGTGCATGTTGATTTCTAGGAGAACAGAATGCTGCTTTTGGATTGAATGGGAAAGAACATGGGACTTTGCCTTTTCTAGTTCTTCTTTTGCAATGAAGGCTAGAACTTTCTGGTAGTAAGGCATAAGTGGAGGCTTCTTAGGAGGTTGTTGATCTGGAGGCTTCTGAGGCTTTGAAGGATGCTTTTCTTTTTCTTTTTTCTTTGGATAAAGAACATAGTAATCAAATTCGCCTGAAGGTTCATCAAGAAGACCAACTTCTAGATCTCCGGATGCAAATCGTTCTGCAAGAATTTGCTGAGATGATTTGCGTTTGGATTTTGGAGATTCTTCAATCAAGGATTCCTCTGATAAACAACTGGGGCAATCATATACATCCCACCATATGTGACCGTCTGATCGTTTGCCTTGATAGATCGGAAAGCCTGTTTCTGTAATTCCAACGATAGGAATCGGAAGGAATGGAGAATCCGGTTGTGCTTGGATCATCTGTAGTTCTGGCAACTGGTTTGTGAATGGGGATGATGATGATCAACTGGATACTGATGATCGTGGAGGTTGAAATATTGTTTCAACAGTACCATCTTGTCTTCGGATGAAGATAGATTGGTCTGACTGTATGGGCTGGACTTCGTCATGAACTTTTTCATAGTTTGTTAGCCATTTTTCTGGAAGCAAAGCTGTGAGCTCGTTGTAAGTGAGATATTGTGGAACAAACGTGCAGTGAGGCACTTGATTGTTGTCGATTGTGAGGAAGATTGCTTCGTCTTTTTGTTGGAAACGGGAAAGGGGAAGATCGAGTCCATGGTTTTGGACATGGAAAGCCATCCGATAATGGAGGGTAGCTGCAATGGATGTAGCTATCTGTGGTGCTCCTGTAATCTGTACTTGGACTTTGAGGGCATCAAAGAGATTTAGGTCTCTAATGTGGAGGTTGAAGTTCGGAAAGAAGATCAGGAAGATCGTTCCGGCGTTCAGTGTTGTTTGGACTGTGGCAATGTTTGCATGCTGGTACTCTTTGAATTGAGTGTCAAGTAACGCGATCCTAGAAGTAACTGGAAGAGCTTTTCTACCATGGAATGTGAGTGCTAGCTTGATAGCACCAAAGTGGACATGTGTGAGTCCTTGCTTTAACCAAGATGGGTGAAGATGTGAAGGAAACTGTGGAGTGATGAAGGTTTCTGCTTCTGTGGCGCAGATCGGATGTTGTCTGAAATCTGATGCCATAATGTATTCTTTCATGCATGGAGCAAATGGGGAGATCAATCTTTTTATAGTTTTTTAGAATGAGTTTTGAGAATGACTATGAACACTATATGGGTTGACAACAGGGTACTTAGTAACTGGGATTTTGGACGACTCAGGGAGATATTCTATTTCATACAATGAATCTAACTTAAATGAAGATACAGATCTAAACTTGGATGATGATGATCTAAATGAGGATGCAGGTGGTATGTTTGGTATGTGTATCTTTTTTGAAGATGAACTGGTTTCCATTTTTAATTGTTCTTTCTGTTTGCCTTATACATGCACTCTTTCTCTTACAAAAGGTGGCGGTAACACGTCAAGTAAGATAAGAAGTCTTACTTGATATATATATATATATATATATATATATATAGATTTTAGGAGTACGTGATTCTAACGAACACTTTTGCATGCTATAGTTTCGGGAACAACTTCGATGAGCCCACTAACAAATGGTTGAATTCAACTACTAGAATTGTGCCTTAAAAAGTACTGAAATCTTTTTTGAATCCACGGTTGAAATTCAACCTATGAAACATATTCAAATCCAAGAGTTAGAAACTACCAATCCAGCTGATTTCTTGTCTACAGCGCCATCAAAGGATGTTTTAAGTCTGGAGGCCGTAGAAAAAAATAACTTGAGTATCAAATTTTTTTTCATGGAGCAAAATTTGCCACTTTAAATACGTTCCACATACTAAAAGATGTATAAAGACTAAAACGCTCTTATTCATATAAATAATATAAAAAACCGAAGTATCTGACTCAAGAAACCCCTTCGTTCGTTAATAAGTAGAATATATATTTTTTGTCTTTTTCAGCCATTGCAACTCCGCTTGAGATACATCATGGTGCCACATACCATTATTCGTGTTGCTTCACTGAAAATAAAAATAATGGTGGAACCTACTTGCGTGTGCCAGCCAATTCTGAAATTCAAATTTTATCTATTATTATTATTATTATTATTATTATTAATAATGGTGGCTAGGGCACCAAAAACACTGCATCCAAACATGGTGATAAAACTTGAGTTGAACGTATGATCTAAAGAATGCAAAGCACCCTATTGAGCTACTGAGCGCAACCCCATTTTGTCTCCCTCGCATAGTGATTCCTAGCCAACGCTGGGAATTCGAAATTTGAATTTCAAAATTTCAATAAAATTTATAACGAAAAATAACAGAAATAGAGGACATTATTTTAACAATTTTTTTTTTCAGAAAATAACGGTCGTTATTTTTGTTATAGCGGAAAAATAACGGCCGTTATTTTCTGAACGTCAAAACGGTACATAACGTAATGGGGGAGGTCCGAATCCGTTACAACAGCCAATATTTTCCTTATAATGGCCGTTTTTTAAACCATGGCTTGAACCTCACCTCAATCACTTGGTGCCATTCCTCATTAGATGGTAATTCACAGAAGTTTCCCAACTGTGCCTCCTTGATGATCAATATGTAGAAAAATATTCATCCATCCGACAGCTACAATAACTATGTGAATTCAGGGGGATAGACAATCTAAAAGGTGGTCCACAAATTGAATGGAATCATGAGTCATGTGTACTGTATAGGATGCGAAAAAGCGGGTGTGGTTTGTCACCAACATCACATTCTCACAAAAGAAAATACAAATTATCTACAAACTCAAGAGAGGAGAATTACTATTGTCCCTGTAAAATCAGTGGTGTAAAGCCATAGCCAAGAGTGCCTGGTCAATTTGCAGAATTGAACATGAGATCATTAACTTGGTTGATTCCAATATCTGAGATTGGCTCAATAGGTTGCTCATCTCTTTCCATTGAAGCTACAAAGCTTGAATGCTCTCTACTGTATTCATCTGCCAAACATAACAGCATTAAATTAAATTCAAGAAAAATTATAATAGGAAACCTGAGGCATTCTTGAGAAGACATGAAGTCTTGTGCTCCATACCCTACTGTACACATGGTACACACAGATATAATGCTGTGTTAGGATCCTAAAGGTTAAGACTTAAGCTTTCTGCACTTCTATCACCTAGGTGCTTTTGGTGTATTGGTATGGGTCTTGACATCTGGTATCGGAGCCAACTCAACTTACGGGTTCAAGTCACGGGAGGGGCGACCTGGGGAAAGGGCTACCTGGGGGCTCGCTCAAAAAGAGAAAATAGGGGTACTGGAGTGAAAGCCACCCCGGAGTGGGACACCGTGGATGTCGGCCTTGGAAGCGTGGTGGAATGTTAGGATCCTAAAGGTTAAGACTTAAGCTTTCCGCACCTCTATCACCTAGGTGCTTTTGGTGTATTGGTTTGGGTCTTAACATTAAGCCCCACTGTTTGATGGGCCTCAATTAGTTGATCTCCTAGGTCAAAAATCAGCTCGATGATGATAATAAATATTCAAATGGGAGTTTATAAGAAAGAGGCATAAACCGCTGTGTGCAAACCTGCTGATTTCCTTCATAACAGGGAGGTTCCAAATAGTTTGCAACTATGCAACAACAACAAAGAAATTTTGGGTTTTATGGCTGCATCGGACACGTATTGACAAGGATATGTATGTTGCCACGTCCTGACAAATATCCTGACACAAGGCATTGTCAGCATTTACTTTAATGATTATATAAGAAAATAATTTCTAAAAGGGGGCTGGTGTGTTCCATCCATCATACACTAATTAAGTTGTTAAAAGCCATAGTTATTTGATCTTATAAATCTACTTATATTTATTAAGTTATTGAATAGCTCTATTGTGTATTGCAATGTTTTCTTTTGCTTTTCATTGTTTCTTTTCTTATTATTTGTAGAACTTATAGTTTAATTATAACTAAAATATTATATTATAATACATGTGTTAAAGTGTGAGTTTCATGCCTTCTCGAAGGTACTGTGTCAGACAACTCATATTGGTGTCGGACAAGGGACATGTGTTTGTGTCATTGTTACATAGGTTTGCAACAATGGCCAAAAACCTCCCTATCTTCCAACAAATTTGCTTAAAAGGAAGAACATTAAATGCTCAAATTGACAACACAACCCTTGAAAATGACCAAATTTCTAAAAGAAAACGCATTGGTGTGCTACAAAAGCAAGCAGAAAATTTACCAAACATAGTGCTCAAGGAAGTGGGAGGAGGGGTGGCCATGAAGTTCAGGCCGATGTAAAATCCAATGGCTAAAACAATTGTAACCATAGCATATGCCGGCACTGCCAATGCCCAGTACCTGAAATGGTGAACACCAATTCAACAGTTTGGTCAAGTACAATTCAAAAAATTCAGGTGAGATCTTGCCAACAGAAAACAAGAGGACGAAGACAAAGTGAGAACGGAAGGAGGGCAAGAAGCCAAATACTCTGCCTCTATCAGATACATGACATAAATTCAGGGGGACTGGATCCCCATCAGATGCGCACCTCCAAGGAGAACTCTCAGGCCAGGAAGGAATTATATTTACACAGCCTAAATGCAGGTTATGCAGCATAAAACTAATAAATATTAAAAGAGGGGATCTCCTCACTCCTTCCCAGCAATCTCTATGAGGAAGTCCTGTGCACAGTTCAGCCGTACACCTGGAGGAACACTTGAGCTTTGACCAAGGGGATGTGATCCCATTCAAGGTCAAGTATTAATTTCTGTCATTCGAATGACAAGCTCTTTTCCGGCAAAAAGAACTTTCTAGTAAGTTGCTCTATTTAAAAGGATGCCAGTCCATGAAAGAAGATGAAATATAGAGTTTCAACTAGAAAAATATAACAATTTACCAAGGCTTGAGAATATACGAAGAAAGCACAAAAAAATCAAGCTCACTGACCTGCTAGGATAGTAAGTGATTCCTATAGAATGCAGCCAAGGCTCGGGGATGTATGCCCATATCAAGAATATAACTGATTACACAGAACAGTGGAAGTGTATCAGTACTTTCCAAAACAAATAGAACTATCGAAACTAAAACAGTGAGTTGCAGTTACAACACTCTTCATCAGAGACCTTATTCATGGATATGTAAAAGCGGAATTATAGGTATATATGATAAAGAAAAATTGCCCATGCAAAAGATGGCCTACTGATAAAATGATCCAGATTGAAGCATAGGTAAAATGTACTGTATATGGTCAAGTGCATGAAACTTTTATGTCCATGTAAGAAACAAAAGTTTAACCCTCCCAGATAAACAAGAGAAGATCTTTCACGACTCCCAAGCACTATCAGTTTTCTTCTGTTCTCTTTTATTGATTGGCATGTAACGTTAACAAAGAACAAAAAGAACCCAAACCTGGGAAGGGAGAATTGAGTAAATGGAAACCAACATGCAATCACATACACTAACAAAGTAACAATAGAAAGCAAAATAACGAAATATGACCCATCTAACATCAAATGATCAGAAACATTTCACCATCTTGCCTTGAGTTTATTTTTGCTATTTGTTTGTGAATATATATGTATAGCATGCGGACTCAAGTCAACCAAGACGTAGTGTGCAGAAGTTAACAAACCACATTTGAACTATATAGATAGAATGCACTCAAACTATGCAAATAGAGCACATAATCAAACTGTAATTATACTACTGTACTATGTTATGCTTTACGAGGAGAAGTCTGAAATGTCACAATGAGAACTGGTACCTGCTGGAACCCAAATTTACTGGGCACCGTCAATTGACTAAGCTAAGTCTTGAGAAGCATTTGAAAGCTTGAGAAGGTAGAATATACCTGTGGTGACAACGGTCGAAATGGACCCTACAAAGCCATAAACTTCTGAAGGCTTTGGGCCGTGTTCTTCAGATACAGCAAATCCAGAAACCTTGTCGTCTGGATCTGAAAAGGACACAGTTGCCCTCTCCTTTGATAGACTCAGGATTCTTCTCGGGCTGTTGAGAGAGGAAGGGCTATTGAGAGAGGAAGGATCTGCCATGGCTTGCTCTCTTTCAATCCTTCTGCTCACCCAAAAAGCAAGTTAGTGGAAGACCCAATCGCCACTACCTACGCAGTCACCATTATGTAGATTATGAAATGGACAATCCTATGGAACAAGTTAGCGACACCCTTTGTCTGTCGTTATGATCATCATCATTTACAATGCTTAATTCCAGCTATTTGGGGTCAGCAATATGAATCATATCCCACCATTCAATTCTATCTAGAGCTATATATTCTGTTAAGGATTGGTGATAAAAAGTTCTTCAAGGAACAGTGAAAATTCCCCAAAAAATCATATGACGTATAGTTAAAACGCAGTACCCAAACTGTCTAAATGCTGTATCCATGCAGTACCCAGAATTCCCCAAAAATAAACATGGATATCAAAAAGTTTTAGTAAATGGTTCTTCAAGGTTTTTTAAGTGTAAATGCCGTGTCCATGCAGTACCCAAACCGTGTCTCTGCTGTACCCGTTTAACATACATCATGGTTGGATATCAAAAAACTTTACAATTAAATTTCATCTACCAAAATCATACAAAATGAATCAGTTTTAATCGACATAACATCAACCCATAGAACAAAGAAATAATTGTTTTTGTTTGTAGTTCAACTGCTAAAAAATGAGAATTTGAAGAAAAAAACAAGAAAGCTAAGAAACTCTCTAAAGATTGAATAAGTATATAGGATTGATTTCCGGAGCTTGCAGTCCACACATTTAGACAATCCGAACCATCCATCAACCGTTGGATTGGTCATGATTCAAGATTCATACTTGATCGGACGATCCTAGAAGTCTGATAACGAACCTTCATTTGGAAAGGATCTTAACTATCCAATTCAATGGTCAATATTGCATTCATCAGATGGCTAGGATCGTTGGAACTGTGGATTGGACCAATAATTTGACTGTTCGGATTGGATGAACATGTGGGCTACTCAAATAATTTATGTTCTGCACCGCAACCATGAGGTCGGGGGCTTGCGGGTTCGACTCCAGCAGTCCAGCTTACACACCAAAGTGAATGAGACGAAAAACAAAAAAAACACCCATGTTGGAGCCACCGCTGTTCTGGGGCCATTTGGCAGATGGTGCAACTTGCATTCAAATGGTCCGTCCGAGGTAAATTCATACTCAAACAACTTCCGAGAATATACCCAAATGGAAGATTTTTATGCCGCAAGAACAAAAACAGAGAGAAATTTTTCATAAAAAACGATTATAACAACATTTCGGTTCAAGAGAGATTAAGAAGCACATAATTAAGGAAACATTTCTGCAGATCGCGTGTTCCATTCACACTCACAGCATGATTAAACTTACCTTTTACCCACCCAAAAAAGAAAAACGAAATTCTTCCCTTTGAGGCATTCTTACAAGCATGTAGCGAGCGATACCTCGAGAGGATTGAAGTTACGATTTGGAAGCCGAAGTTAATCGAGAGAGAAAGAGTGGGAACTGGGTGGACCGTCAGATTACTTCTATGGAGGACCCATCTTTTGCCATCTGGATGGTTGATGTAGCCAATCCAAACCGTCCATCTTATAGTGAATCTCTGACTGTCTTCCCCTCCAAAATTTGAAGTCTCCCCCTCCCAAAATGCCACGTGGAGCTCAATTTAGAGCCGACGGACTTTATGGACTTTCGGTCAACCTCTTGGTGTGAATCGTGTGATCCATGATTTCTAACATTCATATTTTAGCATCGAAAAAAATATCAAATCCAACGGCCAAAAATTATGCTATTAAAATGTTAAATCCAACGATTATAAATCACCAATTAAACTGATTATTTTGATGTGTAGATTGGTGGAAGAAACATCCATAAGGTCAGTGGGCCCTAAAGACTACTCCACATGGCATTTTGGGAGGAGACTTCAATCTTTGATGTTGTTCTTTGATGCAGACTTCTGTATCAAAATTTTGATGCGGAAGTCCCTCTAATTGCAACGTACTAGACTCGTTTGGGCCCACTTGACCCTGAATGTTTGGCTCACACTATTATGGACCTACACACAAAAAATCAGCGTGATTGGTGATTTCTAACCGTAAGAATTGAGCACTTTTCATCATGGGCTTTATGAACTGGCCTATGAGTTGGTTCCAAGTCCATGATGAAAAGTGCTCAAATCTAGTGGGTAGGAATCACTATCTACACTGATTTTTGGCGTGTAAGTCCATCAAGGTTTGTGGGCCAAATATTCAGCGGGCCCAGTCTACTACGTTGCAAATAGAGGGACTTCTGCATCAAAATTTTGACACAGAAGTTTGTAACATAGATTTGTCCAACCGGGGCTAGTAAGAGAAGTACAAAAAAATGGAACTTTTAAGTAGTAGGGCTGCAACTTGGGCGAGGACCAACCCGAGTCAAATGGGCTCAGATCGGCTTCAAATCGGACTTGGATTGGCTTCTATAGTAGTTGGGCTCGGGTTCGGACTGAGTTTTTAGAATCCAATTGAAACTCGGGCTGAGACCTCAGGTAGCCTGATCATTATCTATTCTATATCTATATCTATATCTACTTCTAAATGTCTTTATCCTGAAAAAACTTTTTTTTCTTATTATATCCCTGATTTGTCCCTCCTTTCCCCAAAATATACCACTTTTTTTTCTTATTATATCCCTGATTTGTCCCTCCTTTCCCCAAAATATACCTTCGCCCCAAATCGATTCACCTTCTCCTTCACCCTATTCCTCAGCCCCAAATCTATTCCCATTCATCTCTCTACCCCCTCTCTCTCTCTCTCTAAAACCTACAACTAGCAAGCCGTCGTCATCCTCCACCTCTTCTCTGTCTTCTACTTTTTCTTTGCGAATTTCTGGGCAGCATCTCCCCTACCACCAGACCGTGTTTTAATGCATTGGAGTTGAGTTGCCACATGCTAAGACGGTTCTTGAATCATGATTTTTTGGTTTTTGTGCCTAACGTACAGCTCGTTGATGTAGTAAAGTAATAACTTATAGCTTTGCAAGTGCACAGGCTGGAGCACAGATGAGAAACAATAGTCCTTACAATGGGAAAATGGAAATTCAAATTTCAAAGCACAATTTTGTAACATATTATTGATCTGCATATTTGATTATGCGAACTTGCATCTAAATTAAATTTTCAATCTCTCTCTCTCTATTCCTGGTTCAATCTCATTATATCAAGTATATGAACGTAGGAATAAGGAATATGACGGGGGTGACTCAAGATTCAAGATTAAAGTAAGCAGTTGTCCTACATGCACATATTATGCACGATTGTGATCCAAAGGTAAGATCCGAGGTAAAGGAAAAAACATATCTCTTTTCTCTTTTCTCTCTCTCGGGATCCTTCTCTCATCATTTCTCTCTCTAACCCTTATTTCTCTTTCTACCCTCTCTTTCTCTCTCTAAAAGCTAATTTCTCTCTAAGTTTCTATCTAATTCTTTCTTGTTTCTCTCTCTACTTAATTCTCTCTCTATATCTACTTATGCTTTCTAGTTAATTGTTTAAATTAGCATGTTTTATTTGATTGAAAGTTGTATGTTGACAATTGAATTTAATAAAGTGAGTTGATTTCACAATTGTTTGCATTTCATTCTATCTCTTATTTTATTTTATTTTTGTTTTCAATTTAATATTTACATCATTTTCTCTCTCTAAAAATACGAAAGCTTGTTTTAAGTCACTGATTCACCATTCTCACCCTTCCATCATTTTTAGCAGATTTTCGTTAATTGTTCAACTATTTGCCCTAACCCCTAGTGCGGACGATATCCGACATGAACCACTGTGCAAATTTGTATTTTTGCAGATTAAGTGAACCAATTCGGAGAAATTACAAATATTGTTGAGATTCAGGGTTTCCGTAACTAACGACGCGGAAAAACCTTAATTTTATTCTCTTCAGCATGGATATCAACCTCACAAAAATTACACATTCCGAATTTTTGACATTTCTAGTATAATGAAAAGTGGATTACAAGTTGAAAAATGACACCTTAAAATGACACCAACGCATGACTATGTGTCATGTTTGCTTCAGATTAAACTGAAAGGCAAAATAAAACTTATTGACCAGCCCCAAACAGTGTTGTTTGGCTGTGTGGCCAGCACTCCACCTCTGTTGTACCCTTTGTTATATATTGTTATATCTCCCTCTAACAGCTTAAGTTTTTAGAGTAAAAGTAGTTGTCAACATGGTATTAGAGTGGGAGGTCCTAGTAGGTCTAGGGTTTGAGTCTCCACAAATGGACCCTTTGATACACATTGTTGCATCTCCCTCTAACATCTTAAGATTTTAGAATTGAGACAACGCGACGATGGTGATGATGAAGAAAATAATTGTTGATTTCACATCAAAGACCATTCAAGATACCAAAAAAGCAAAATTAATTAAATAAATGAAAGGTGGCTAAATAAAGAACGGAGGATTTTTAAAACAAAAATCAAGTTTAATATACTTATAAAAACATATACAAGTTTTGAAAAATTATATAAATGATAATTAAGCGCCCTTTAAAGGGCGTCCACTCGCTAAAATACACAACATACCCTGGAGATGACAAACGTCGTTTGAAAGGGCATTTTTCCAGGTCTAGACGCCCTTTGAAAGGGATTCTGTTAGGTTCAAACTCCCTTTGAAATGGTGTCTGGATCTAACAGATGCCCTTTCAAAGGGCGTTTGTGTACCTAGGTTAAGAAACCAGCGATGAACTCTCCCTACTGTCCTCCTCTCCGACCATCAACGTCGCGTCCTCCTCTCCTCCGATCCTCGATCAGGTATGTTGATTTTATATTTTATATTTATATTTGTCTTTTTCAATTTTTTTTGTTTTTTGAGTAAAACTTTGATGATAGTGCACTGTCATTGGCCCCAATATGAGCCACATGGCATACTCTTAGAAGACTTTGATCGTATGGATGTTTGGCCAATCCCTAGGTGAACCCACAAACCAAAAATCAGCATGATCAGTGATTTGTAGGCGTGGATTGTAATTAGTTTCATGGGTTGATTTTTTTTTTTAAATCATTTCATGGGTTGATTTTAACCGTGAGAATTTGAGTATTATTGACCATTATTTGAGGTACAAAGATCCAAAGGTCTGATCAGTTACACCCTTTAAAAGGGCGTTTGAACTTGACAGGCGATCTTTTAAATGGCGTCTATCAGAGGTATTTCGGACATCCCGGGGACGCCCTTTGAAAGGACGCTTAGTTATCTTTTCTATAATTTTTCAAAACTCTTTATAAATATATTAAACTTGATTTTTATTTTAAAATTTTTCGAATAAAGAATCTATGATCAACAAAAGCAAAATGAAGCAACTAGTTTAGTTCTAAAATAAACTGCAAAACAAGATTGAATCTCGAGAACTGGGAATTACGCAAAAAATAATCCATCTTAAATGACTAAAAATACGAAAAACAAATTGCAATAATTAGTAAGACATTAAGAAAATGAAAAAAAAATATAAACCAGGATCATAAAAATCATTAAATGAGTTTAAAATTTTTCTTTTAAAAAAACAATTATATCTCAATAGTATCAGTTAGATTAATAGAAAACTTCACAAAAGGGCTCTGAGAAAAAAAAAAACCCAATATTTCTAATAATAAAAATTATAGAAAAAACCCCATAAATCTACGAAGAAATGTAAAGAGGGAATCATCCTCACGAATACTCAAGGACGGAAGAACTGGTAATACAAGGAAGAACGGATGGAGTACCTGAGTCCTGTTTTGCTCACGAACGCCTTTGCTGACGGACGATCACTAACGTCCATATGAGACATGTGGCACACTCTTAAGAGACCACTGACCATATGGATGTTTCGCCTATCCCTAGGTGGGACATACATACCAAAAAATCAGCATGATTAAATTTTTCCTTCCAAGTCAGAATTTATTTATTTTGTATTACATAAAAGCGGTAAAAGAAAGAAAGAAAGAAGAAAGAAGGGGAGCAGCCATGCCATTTTCCGATGAAGACGAGGGAGATGCTTTCTACAGAGCCAACGAAGAAGAAAGAGAAGGTCGCCAAGCTCCTGAAGGCATCAATGAACGTAAAGATGAAGAAAAACAAATATCATTTTCATTAATCAGTCCTCTGAATTTTTTGGGGGAAAATATTAATCTTCGTCATCTCCCTTCTCAATATTCATACTTTGTAGAGACTCCTGAAGAATATATGATGGGATTAATGATACCCAATCTCATCGATGGAGCTGACGAAGACGACACATCCCAAGATTCATTCTTCAATGCTCTTGACGGATTTCTAGAAGAAAAAGACGGTATTGGAAACCATTCCTCTCTTGGAATGTTTCCTTCTTTTGTATGTTTCAATTTCTTGATCTCTTTGTAACCTATATATGTACATCACATATGTAATGAAAGTATTCACTTCCATTCATAATATTTAACATGGTATCAGAGCAGTAACGATACCTTGAGACTACGCCATCTCTCTTCCTTCGTTTTTCCTTTTCTTTTGTTATTTTACCATGACTTCTGATTTGGTGAAAGTGGTGGTCTCAGAGGCATCTGGTTTGGAGAAAGAGGCATCTCTCAATAATCCTTATTATCTCTCCAACTCCGATAGCCTAGGTACTGTCCTCGTCTCTCACACCCTTAATGGTGATAACTATGCTACTTGGTCTCGCGCTATGTGTACCACTTTGACTGCCAAAAACAAATACGGTTTTGTTGATGGTAGTATCTCTAAACCTGAGGCCTCTTCTTCCTCCATCTCCTTATGGATAACGTGCAACAGCCTGGTTCTCTCATGGTTAGCCAATGCCATGATCAAAGAAATCTCTGACAGTGTCTCTTATGCTAACACCGTTAAAGAAATTTGGGATGATATCCATGATCGCTTTTCTCAAAGCAATGCACCACGCATCTTTCAACTCCAAAAGTTTATCGCCACTCACCTTCAAGAGCAGAAATCAGTGGCTTCATATTTCACTAGATTCAAACAATATTGGGATGAACTTGTGTCTCTCATGCACATTGCTCCCTGCTCTTGTGGGGCATCAAAATCCTTGGCAGCATATCAGCACAATCAACACCTTATGCAATTTCTCATGAGCCTCAATACCTCCTATGGCCCCATTCATAGTCAAATATTGCTTCTTGACCTACTACCTTCAGTGGCCAAGGCTTATTCCCTGGTTCTACAAGAAGAAAGGCAACGCGAGTTCTCTGCCTCAAACGACGCTACAATCCTCGTTGCTCACCGCCCCGGTTCCACCTCCATCAGTTCCAATACTGCGCCTACCCCTCATCGTAGAAATGGATGTGCACTACGATTACTGCAAAAAAGTCAGGCCATATCTGAGTACAATGCTACCGTTTGATTGGCTATCCCAAAGGAATCTCACAGCCCCATGCCAACTTGGTGCACAACCAAAGTTCTGAACCTTCATTGATCACTGATTCGATGCATACCGATGCTACTTTGCAGTTCACACCCCGAGCAACATCGACAACTATTGGCCATGCTCAGTTTAGGTAACTCACAGCCTGACACATCTAGCAGGTAACACTCTCTGTTGTTCTTCCTTCTTTGATCCCTCTCTATGTTGGATAATCGATAGTGGTGCCACAGATCATATTACCCATAATATCTCCTTGTTTTTCAACTTTACTACATCGCATACCTCTTCACCTGTCCAATTACTTAATGGAACCACAGCCCTGTCTCATACATTGGTTCAATCCTTTTTTCAAAATCTCCTACTTAACAATGTTTTATGTGTGCCATCTTTTGGTTATAATCTTTTGTATGTGCCCCAGCTTACTAGTTTACTTCATTGCTCAGTTACCTTCTTTTTTGACCATTGTATTTTTCAGGACCTCTCAATGCAGATGACGATTGGAGTGGGTAAAAGACGCTGTGGGCTCTACTTCCTTCAAGTTCCTTCTCATCAAGTTGCATCTAACTCAATTCAAAGGAACTCTACCACATACCTCTGGCACATTCGTCTCGGTCACCCATCCAAAGCTCGGCAAAATGCTATTATTCCTAGTAGTTTAAATCTCTTTTATTCTAAGAATTGTCCTTGTGACACTTGTCATAAAAGAAAACAATCTCGTCTTCCTTTTCCTATTAGCTCCATTACTACTACTTCACCTTTCGAATTTATTCATTGCGATATTTGGGGAGGTTTTCAAACAGCTTCTTTGTGTAGTGTCCATTATTTTTTTTTAACTTTGGTAGATGACTTTACGTGTTGTATATGGATATTTTTAATGTGTCATAAATCAGAAACTAATCATCATCTCAAAGGTTTTTTGTCTTTGTAAAAACTGAATTCTATTGCTTCATTAAAAACTTACGCACAGACAATGGAACTGAGTTCTTTTCTAACTACATGCTTGATTATCTTCATACAAATGGCGTTGTTCACCAACACTCTTGTGTTGGCACTCAACAACAAAATGGAATCGTTGAACGTAAGCATCGCCACTTGCTCAAAGTAGCTCGAGCCCTTCATTTTTAGGTCCATCTACCTTTAAACTTTTGGGGAGCTTGTGTTCTCACCGCTACTTACGTAATTAATCGTATGCCAACCACAATCTTACAAGGCCAACCCCCACATGAAGCATTATTCCATGTTAAACCCAATTACATTATTTTGAAAGTTTTTGGTTGTTTAGCATATGCCCACAACATCCATCACAACCATAAGTTTGACACCCGTGCTCGCCGTTGTGTTTTCATTGGGTATCCTTTTGATCAAATGGCTTATAATTTATATGACTTAGACACCCATGAAACTTTTACCAGTAGGGATGTCACCTTCCATGAAACCATTTTCCCTTTCTCTATCACTTTGTCCTCTACTGACCAGCCTAGTATCCTCACTTTCCCATTATCAGTCATATTCCCAATACCGACCCCATTCTCCTTCCACCTTCTGCCGATGCCTCCCCCCTCCTAGTGATGTTGTTTCCGCCATACCCCTTCCTCCTACTGAACCCGCTTCTACCCATAGTCACTCCACTCAAGCACATCATCCCCCATCCTACTTGCAGGATTTTCTTTGTCCCACCATCAAGTCCGCTACTCCAGCTTCGTCGTCTTCTGCAACGGTCCACCCTCCAGGTACTCCTTATCCATTATTCAATTACATTTCATATGATCGTCTATCTCCCTCTTATAAATCTTTTATTGCAGCCATATCTTCTTCTTTTGAGCTTAAATCTTTTAAACAGGCTGTGAAAGATTCAAATTGGCAAGAAGCTATGTCTGAGGAGATCCTTGCTCTGGAACAGAATCATATATGGACCTTGACTGCTTTACCCGATGGCAAACACCCTATTGGATGTAAGTGGGTTTACAAGATTAAATACAAATCTGATGGCTCCATCGAGCTTTATAAGACTCACCCAACAAGAAGGTCTTGATTACCATGAGACTTTTGCTCCAGTTGCTAAGCTAGTTACTGTGCGTTGCCTCCTTGCTTTGGCCTCTATTCACCATTGGTCCTTGCACCAACTCGATGTTCATAATGCCTTTCTCCATGGCGACCTTGCCGAAGAAGTCTATATGCACATTCTACCTAGGTTTTCTAGAGAGGGGGAGACACGAGTTTGCCGGTTGAACAAATCCCTTTATGGACTTAAGCAAGCCTCACAAAATTGGTTTGCCAAGTTCTCTGTTGCTTTGCTCGACACTGGCTTCACGTAATCTCGTGCTGATTATTCTCTCTTCACCCATATCCAGGGCTCCTCTCATACATTGGTGCTTGTTTATGTCGATGACATTGTGATCATAAATAACAATGAAGATGCTATTACCTCTCTCAAGAGTTTCCCTCACACTAGGTTCCATATCAAAGATTTAGGGACTCTGAAATATTTTCTTGGTATCGCAGTTGCTCGCTCTACACAAGGCATTGTCATCTCCCAGCAAAAATACACCCCGGATATCTTGCAAGACATGGTGATATTCGCTTAAATTTAACCGGAACCGAATCGAAACCAGACCGAAACACCGGTTCCGGTTCCACATTTTTGGGAACCGATTAAAAAGTAACCGGAACCGAACCGACAATAATGGTTCCGGTTCTGGATAGTCTAATATGGAACCGAAAATGATAAGAACCGGAACCGAACCAATAAGAACCGGTACCAATAAATAAATAGTGTAAAAATTCTCATATTCTCAAGATTTGGCCCAATGTACCCGGAACTGGAACCGGAACCGACATAAATACAAAATCGGTTCTGGTTCTGGATCCATCACTTTGAGAACCAAAACTGTTAAGGAACCGAACCGATAAGAACCGGAAACGATTGTTCTGATTCTGGCCACCTTAGGAATCAAACCGGACCCGACCCGTTGACACCCCTAGTACAATCGGGAAATGCATCCCCATTTCTGGGTAAAACTCGGCCCGAGCCTGAGTTCTGGTCGGAATTCTGAACCATGGGCCTGGGTTTCCTCAGCCAACCTGAAATTGTACCAGCTCGAACTCAAGCCCAATACCCGAGCCTTAGCTCAGTTTGGAAATTCTATCCATTGAATAAGAGTATTTTATGATTTATTTTTAAGAAATTATAATAAAAAAAATTCTGCCACGCCCACGCCCTTTGAAATGGCGTCAGCGAGTTACCCACATCCTTTGAAGGGCATCGCAGGTTCGTTTTTCAAAATTTATAAAAATGTGGTTTCATTTTTAAAAAAATTGATTAAATTTTGGATGTTTTTTTAAATTTCCGTAAATACCTCAATACATCGGATGGTGGGATCATGTGATCCGACAAAGTGGCTGGATTTGGGCCTAGGATCCATTAGGGCATGGAATGGAGCTTTGTCCAGCCAATCCATATTGTTATAGCATGTATGTATGCTTAAAATATGCTGTGCTTCAAAATACGTGTTAGTGGATCAGCTATGTTGGGCTCGATCTGGATCAACGTCAGATTGGATCCTACGTAAGTGAGTGGTTGGGTTATGTCGCAACATAAAAAGGTGGATTTCGGTAATATGTATGTGATCTGAACCGTTAATTATTTGTGGGTTTTTTGTTGCTTGTATCTGGATCCACCTGATCCAACCTAGATCCAACCCCGTTTCAAATTAAGGGGCTCCTTTCGGTCCGACCCATCCTACTCTCGACCCTATGAATATTTGGTCCACCACTTAATAGACGTACCAAAAGTAGCCTATCACCTTAATCATGGGCTTGGAGACCACCCATAGACCGTTCATGTAGCCTACGATGAAATAGTTCTCAAATTCAACGGCTAGAAATCACCACTAAGGCTGATTTTGGTGTGTAGTTCACCAAGGTGTGAGCCCAAATAGTGATTGGACTATGGGCCCAAAAGAGTGTGCCAAAAGGGTTGTTATAAGGTCACCCACGGTTTGACTGGATCGACCGATGTGGGCCCACATGTGGGAGCCCCTAGGGCTGATTTTGGGTGAGGATGATCTCCTCATCATTGAGATCATCCTAAAAAAAATCAGATCATTCTGAAGTTTCTGATCCCACCAAATTTGCTCTTCAGAAAATGAACGGCTCAGAATGAAGAGCACATTTTGGTGGGGTCAGAAAATTCAGACTGGCCTGGTTATTTTTGGCAGATGATCTCAATGGTGAGGAGATCATCCTCACCCAAAATTAGCCCTAGGGTCTCACTCATGAGGGCCCCACATCATTCGTTTGAGTCAAACGCCGTTGGACACTATTACATGCTAGAATTACTCCTAGAAAAGTGCTAAAATTTTGTGTGTAACAAGTTCCCCGCTTAAAACAGACGTGTTGTTTGGCACTGACGGAGTCCATAATGAAGTTGGAAACTTCTTAGGGTTACGCTTGACTGACTCCTATAAATTTCACCTTCGAGACGCACCAAGAGAGAGAGAGAGTCATGGCTGATTCTCAGTTCACAACCCGTATTACAAAAATGGATTTTTTAAAATCCAATGATTGCGTGGAGCATCCATTCCAAGAAACCAAGGTGTTCATAATATTTAATGTTCGTCAAACAATGCAATGGGAAGGACCCCCCAGCCAAGATGGTTCCCAAAGTATCATTCACCAGTGGACAACTAGTCGTACAATTGTGAGGGACAGGTCTACTGGTCTTCTTGGTATTCCGGGTTTCCTTTCAAGGATGGGCATGCACCAATTTTAGACGAAGAGGACTTTGGATGCAGTCGATGTAGAGGGGTCTCGCGCGTGGCCCTACATGGGCTATTTTTTTGGCCCTCTAACCGCATGGATGTGTACCCCACGCCTTAGTGGATATGCATACTAAAAATCAGCTTCGTTGATAATTTCTAGCCGTTTGATTAAGTGTCCAAAAAATATGCTTGAATCCATCGGTTATACTCAATCCTAAAAAAGTGCTAAAATCTATGGCTAGATAAAATCAATGAGACTAAGTTTTCGTATACACATCCAACAAGGGGTGGGCTAAACATCCATGCGGTTAGTGGGCCCAAAAAAAGAGCCATGTAGGGCCACAAGACCCCTCTGCATCGACTACATCAAAAGTCCTCTGCATCTAAATTAATTTTTTCCCAACAATAGTTACCAGCACTGTCAAAGGACCGAGAAAATTCTAGGTTGCTTACTTCTCAGTAGCCAGTAATGCACTGTCCCAGCGGCACAGGGAGTGCAGGACCAACCATTTGATAGGACCTATGGGTACCGAATTTTTTAGGCCACGCGATGTCCGACATGTGGCATGAGCAGACGTCCGTACAAACAATTCATCAGGAAAATAATGTATGATACATCCTAAGTGATCAACCGCTGGCAGTCGGGAGCTCATATTCCCATTTGCTAAATCAGCAAACGGGTCGATCTACGCACAGTCTTGCCAAGGGACCTCTCGGCCTGATGTCATCCACCTCACACGACCTCTCATCATATATAATATCAAACATCTCTCGGATCGACCTCTCAGCCTGACATCATCCACCTCATGGTATGAGAGAAAATTTTCGCTGGCCCCGGGGGACTTCAAACTTTGATGTCCCCCTCCCAAAATGTCTGACAAGTACCCCTTTTTGACCACTAACCAAGGGCTTAACCAGGGTTGAGTTAAGGGATTGGGGTACTTGTCAGACATTTTGGGTGGGGAGACTTCAAAGTTTGAAGTCCCCCAGGGCCAGCGAATGTTTTCTCATGGGATGACCTCTCAACCTGATATCAAACATCTCTAGGAACAACCTCTCAGCCTAACTCCAAAAATATAAGATCTGCATTTTTCTCAAATTTTCTAGATTTTCACAAGAAATGCCAAAGAATCATGAATAATTCACCAAAAACACGAGGCATGGCTGAATTTTTTTCTAAAATCTTCTACTAGAAACTTAAGTCTCTAACCCATGAGGGTGACGCGTGGCCGTACGACTGCTGACATCAATCATATGGACAATGACATCAGCAATGTCCTATGTACTTTGCTTCAGACTCTCAACGCATAAATCTGGATCTCCCCTACTCTGATACCAAGTTGTTTTATGTCAATCTAGGGTTTATAGAAGAAGAGACAAAACAAGAGAAGATCAGATAAGAGAAGAAATGATGCGAGACGAGAGAAAGAGGAAAAGAGAAGTGTGAGTGATGATATTCTATCTCCCACACCCTAATCTCATATATTAATAATAGAGGATTCCCATAATACCCTTCAGGAGTACAACACAAAATAAAGAACAGAAAAGACAAATTTGCCTCAGAAGAGGAAGGACAAACAAACGCACATTTACAACAAATCCTTCATCCTTTTCACCCCCTTTTGATAATCCTATTACAAAAATTGCATTTTAGATAAATAGAGGACTTCTTGGACTCGCATTTTGACCCTCAAACTCAATCCCATACTTCCATGTCGGTTCCTTTCTACCACTACCATTACTACTATTCCCTTGCTTTTTAGGAATTCCTCTCACCACTTCAATCATATCATGAAGAAAAACGAACAAAAACAAATCATCAAAGACGGGAAAAAATAATATTTTGCATGTTTTTATAAATAAATAAAAAAAAGGCAAACCCCAAAATATAGTTACCTAAAAAACTCTCTAATTTCATTTCTTGCTTGAGTGTGGTTAACAAGAAAACCATAGGAAGTGACAGAAACAAAATTTAATAAGATTTGAGCTCTTAATGAGAATTTCTTTGAGGAAAACTAGGGATGAAAGCTTACGATTTAGGCTTTCTCACAAAGTAAAAGGTTTGAGATAACAAAATTAAGAACTTTAAGGTCGTTGTTATCATAAAAGATGATTGGTGAGGGTATGTATTTTGGAAAAAAAAGAGTAAAAAAAAACATGAAAAATAAGGGTAATGATTTTGCGCTTTGATGTGTAAAGTGAGGTTGTAACCTCACGTGCACCTCGAGGCTATAGCCTTCGTGGATTGAGGCTTAAGCCTCAGAAATGACCTATGAGGTTATAGCCTTGAGGTTATTTCTTGGTGCCTCACCTCCAGGAGGTGTGCCTCAAGGCGTAGCTTAAAAATACATTTTTTTAAACACAGTTCTAAACTCATAGTTATACCAATAGAAGATTTTTTTTTTATGAAAACAAAAATCAAAATCATGTACTGTTGATTTACTGTCAAATCAAACAAGTTTCGTCTCTCATTAACAGTCTTAATTCTCAATCTTTCACATTGCGTGAATGGACGTTCAATTCTTGTCATTTGTGTTCGGTGGTGTTTCAAACATACAGCTATAGTATGAAATGGTTTTTCATAATAACTTTATTGCAAGAACTGCTCATTATAGAATATTAAGTATATGCTTCTTACTTGAATGTATAATCTACTTAATATCTTGAAAATGAGCAAAGATAGAGAAATTTTGAAAATAGATTAGAAAACTTGTTCATTTTCTTTTCCCTAACCCTCTGACCACTTATGTTCTTTGTTAAGATTTCTATTAATACTTTTTAAAATCTTTAAGGGACCTTTTAAGTTGAAATTTTTAAGAGGAAAATGACCCATGCTTGATGGCGAAACTAAGTTAAAAATTTGGGAAAAAATAAAATGTAGAAAATAGGAGTCATTGTGTTTACCTGAAAATGAGTCCCATGTTTTAATTCAACAAAAGATTTGAAAGAATCGTAAGATTCAAATCATGAATTGTATTTAAGATTCACGAAGGAATCGTAGGATTCTTATCTAACGGGATTTAGAGACAAGATTCAAATGTTTTGGGTTAAGATTTGTTCAAATCCTAAATCATAGGATTTTAGTGACACTGGTGTTAAGTATATTTTTTTTTTTCTCTTCACTATCAAATAGTTTTTGCATTGCTTAAAAATTATCTTAATTACGTGTTGATTTCTCAACAATAATAGTCATGTAAGTTACTGTCTTTCATAATCAAGGTTCCAAACTTCGACTTTGATTACAACTTATGTTAGTGAAAATGTAGAGTTAATTGTGGAAGTGCAATTTGGTTGGGAGAATTATTATATGGGTAATTCTATTTGCACCCCACAAATTCCATAAGCACCTCATTTGGGTCGAAAATGCCCTTAGACAAAAAAAAAAAACCCAAGCACCCCACCTCGTTGAAGAAAGAGGAGGAGGAGGAGGAGGATGTTGTCGCCGTCGCTGTTGCCGTCGCCGCCACCACCACCACCACAGGTACGTCTCTCTCTCCACCCACGGCAGTTAGTGTCGTAGAGAGAGAGAGAGAGAGAGAGAGAGAGAGAGAGAGAGAGAGAGGATGGTGAGAGGTGGAGAGGGAGAGGGATCGGGAGAGAGGTGGAGGGAGAGGTGGAGAGGGAGAGACGAAGAGTGGGGTGGGGTGCTTGGGTTTTTATTTTTTGGTCAAGGGCATTTTCGGCCAAAAGCACCCAAATGGGGTGCTTATGGAATTTGTGGGGTGCAAATAGAATTTCCCTTATTATATAATTCGCCAGCTTAAGGAAGTTGGAGAGATTTGCATAAAAACATTGGAATTAAAGATTTTTAAGGATATGGTAAGATATATAACATATAAATTATATGAAGCAAGGAATTACTATATAATTCACTATTGACACACATATCTAAAGTATGGTGTCTATAGCGAAGAACACCTAACCGAACAGGGCCCGCCAGGGACTGGATTGGACGGTTCTCAGTTCTTGAGCAAGCTCCTTCACTACTTGGTAAGGTAGGGTGATATTCGATGAAGAAAACACACACAAACTTTAAGAATCTGGGAGCCAAAACTTATAGTTAATTGCTCAAAATATTTTTATTTAAGTACATTGCAGCCAAAATAGCGTATGGCCTAAAGAGGTCATAGTCACATAATTCTATGTTACTTTGTTATCTTGGCCTTAGCTTAGGGCTTAATAAAACTGTTGTGCAAACAACCAACATGTGATTAAGTTAGAGTTTTAGTGTCTTATGCTTTTAGTTATACCATACTAGTAGGTGGCCCGTGCCCACGGCACTCCCCAACAAATCACTTGCCAAAATCAGATGTGAGCGGCTGAGCTCCACCATCCCATTGGGGGATAAGATCTAGGCCCTTCTTTATTGAAGCCTATAAGGGGGTATTAGTGGGGAGACAACCACTGTCACTTGTTATATAGACTAGTAGGTAGCCCATGCCCACGGCACTCCCCGACAAAGCATTTGCCAAAATCGGATGTGAATGGCTGGGATCCACTGTCCAGGTGGGGGATAAGATCCAGACCCTTCTTTATTGAAGCCTATAAGAGGGTGTATGAGTGGGGAGACAACCACTGTAACTTGTTATATAGATAAATATTTTAATGATCATAAGTAGGTAATTAACCTATATTCTTCTTTGTACTTTACTTTACCCTTAGGAATGATACCGGCTTCGGGGCCATTGTCCCTCAATTTGCCACGTAGTAGACTCTTTCGGGGCCATTGTCCCCTGAATGTTTGGCCTACATCTTGCTGGACCCACACATCAAAAATCAGTGTTGTTGGTGATTCCTAGCCATTGGATTTGAGCACTTTTTCATCATGGGCTTGGAACCAACTCATACGCCTGTTCATAATGTCCATGATGAAAAAGTGCTCAAATCCTATGGCTAGAAATCACCAGTCATGCTGATTTTTGGTGTGTAGATCTATCATGGTGTGAGCTAGACATTCAAGGGCAAGTGGGCCCGAACGAGTCTACTACGTTGCAATTTGAGGGACTTTTGCATTAAAATTTGATACTGAAGTCTGCATATCAAAGAACAACCATGTGTTATATTGGTCTGAACTTGCCACATGGAGATTGCTAGGTGGCAAAATGTACCCATTTGGGCCTGCCACTTCAGCTTTCGCATGTAAGAAATATGACACACACACACATACATACATATATATATATAGACACAAAATTTGACAACAAAAAATTGGCGGGGGCCAATATATAAATTAGAAGTTTTGGACTGGGATGATTTTTGGTGAGGATGGTCTTTATAGTTAGGAGATTATCCTCACAAAAATTCAAATCATTCTGATATTCGTAGCCTCGTTTACAAGTTGAAGAAATATATTTTTTACCGCTAACTTGAAAGGCACATTTTTTTTTATTAGTATAAGATTTTATTCCATTGAGACAATTTTTTTCTTTTTTTCTTGTAAGTCAGAATATATAGAAAAACCAAAAAAGAGGTCTAGTTCCCCACACTAGGCAACAAGGAAACCACCCATGATGGGGGAAGAGACCAAACAAAAAGAGAAGTCCAGGCAATATCTTTAGAAGCTATGCCATCAGCAATACTATTACATTCACGAAAGCAGGAAAGAAAGCAATAAGAGTCAAGTGTCTCCACCAATCACAATATGTCAGCACATATGGGTGAGGCATTCCAACACAAAAAGGGTAGTGAAAGCTTCAGTTGATCAATAACTACAGCAGCATCAGCTTCGATCTCCAACATTTTACAACCATGAGAGAGGGCAACCACGATTCCCCATCTTAGGACCTTGGCCTCTGCCTCCTCTGCAGATGAGGAGGGTTCTGGGCAGCCTCCTGCCAAAATAAAAGTCGCATTCGAATCACGGATAATAAAGCCTAGGCCGGCCGTTAGAGAATCAGATTTCCAAGCACCATCCGTATTTAGTTTAAACCAGCCTGCCGGAGGCAGTTTCCAATGAGCAGAGCTTCTATTAGCCACACGATGTCTGAGAGGAGGCCGGGGGAGAAAATAGGACCGTAATGATTTAAGCACCCCAAGGGGATTACCTCTGGATGGTTTGAATATTTCTGCATTCCGCTGATGCCATATGGCGCCAGATAAGGGTAAAACATACTGTAGACAACTCATTGTCGACAGTGGAGCTATTACGGGAAAGGCGGAACAAGTTGAGGAACCAACAGGCAATATCATTGGGAGTCATATGTTTAGTTCGGAGGCTAACGGAAGAAGCAAACCATATTTTTGCAGAGGGGGGACATAAGAAAATGGCATGGGCAATGTCCTCATTATAATGCCCACAGCATGAGCATTCAGGACTGATGTAACCCACCTTGCCACCAGAAATGGTTAGTCAATGAGTCAAGAGTAGAACATAATGTTTTGGGAAACAAAAAGGAGGACATTGAGTAAATCGGGATGGCTGAAACTACGGCCTTGATTAAAGTGGTGCGCCCAGCTTGGGATAAGGTGCGAGACCGCCAACCCGCCACAACTTGCTGGATGCGGTCCTGGGTAAAATTGAAGGCTCTGATTTTAGACCTGCCAAGAAAAAGGGGGTTCCCCAAGTACTTCTTAGAAAGGGAGAGGTTTTTGATATTAAGGATGAAAGACAATGCTTTTTTCTGGCGTCTATGGAGATCAAAACTAAACATCACACCGGATTTCTCGAAGTTAATTTGTTGCCCCGAACCTTGGCAAAAAGCTTGGAGAGTATCTTGGATAGTAAGGGCTTCCACTAAGTTGGCCTTACAGAAAACAAAACAGCCATCCGCAAAGAGTAAATGTGAGATAGGGGGGCAAGTTTTGGCAAGACGAATGCCATGGATATGATGCAGCCTTTCTTCCTTGGCAAGCATTTGAGAGAGCACTTCAGAACAGAGAATAAATAGGAAGGGGGACAGGGGATCACCCTGGCGAAGCCCTCGGCTAGATTGGAACAAACCCACAGGAGATCCATTGAGAAGTACAGTGAACAAAGAAGAGGATATACAGTTGTAGATTAAATTAATCCAATGCTCATGAAAAGCCATAGCTGTCATCGTGTTCCGCACAAAAGACCATTCTATTCGGTCATATGCCTTAGGCATGTCCAATTTAATGGCCATAAGGCCATGTTTCCTTTCTTCCTTTTGATGTGATGAATAAGTTCTTGAACAAGGGTAGTGTTATCGGAAATAAGATGACCCGAAATGAAAGCAGCTTGGTGAGGAGAAATGAGGTTCCCTATGATAGTCCGCAAACGACAAGTGAGAATTTTTGAAATCATTTTGTAGATCACATTGCACAAACTAATGGGGTGGAACTGAGTGATGGATTCCGGGGCATTGGTTTTGGGGATGAGGGCAATATTTGTATGATTGATCCTATGGAGGTCACAATTGTTGAGGAAAAACTCATGAACCAAAGCAATAACATCCTCCCAAAATTGCTGGAAAAAGAGCCCAATGAACCCATCAGGTCCAGGAGCCTTATGTGCACTTACCAATGCTAAGGAAACCTACCAAAAGTCAAAAAGAATACAAGAAAAACAACAATAAAATTTCAGAATATGAATTTGAATTTCAAATTTCAGAATATTTTTCGTTATTTTCTATTTTCGAAAATTTGAATTTCAAATTTCAGAATATGAATTCCAGCACCATTTTACCCACTATTTTTTGTTACTATCCGTTATTTTCTATTTTTACCCTGACCATTACAATTCGTTATAACGGCCGTTATGATGACGGAAAAAATAGTAACGACCCCGGTCCATTATACCGTTATAACGGCCCCTTTTAAACCTTGTCCACGACACGAAGATGCAATCACACACAACACAGAGATCTACGTGGTTCCCTCAAGATCGAGGTATGGACTCACATGCTGATTTCACTATGCTTTCACATGCCAATCCAGATGTTTGTCTATCAAATGAACGACCTAGATTCTCCATGCCAGTATCAACCTGCTAGATTATAAAGATTCTCCATTGAGTTGCTTTACAAAATCAAATAAGAGCAAAAAAAAATTTATTATTATTATAAAATTTTGCAATATTACGAAGCAAAGAAAATCAATAAATCAACAAAAGCAACTGAATCAAAGTGGCGGCATCGCGAAGCGACATAGAGGGCACGTAGTTCTCTCTTCCAACCATCGGACGATGCAACCATTATGGAACATATGGGAGCAAGGCATGAGTGTAACATCGACCCCGATCAAGAACTCATCCAAACAAATTGTACATGACTCGACCATCTCTCCTCTGTCAAATTTCTTTGTCTCCAATGCCTCCATTGAAGACCGAGATACAGGAAACACATTGAGTAGTTGCTTGGATTCCCTTGTAACACGTCGAATAACTTGTTCTTCGTCATAGTGTACCGACCTTAAAACTTCTATCTCTATGAGGATAATTATATTCTTCAACCTTACTTGCGAGGTAGATGCTGTGACTACAAGCCGGTAATTGTTTAAATCTCGCTTGAGGGGCTCAAGGAAACTTTGAAGAATCACGTACGAAGTTACAAGTGTATTGAGATCGAAGTGTTCGTTGAAATCAGGGGGAAAACAAGTGGATATATTTGATGGGAAATGACTTCACTGTTTCACGAGTGATTGCCCATCGGTGAATGAAAGTTTGGGAACCATCTTCTCTGGGAGGTCCTTCATATTGCAAAATATGACGAACATGAAATGCGATGAGTACCTTGGTTTCTTGAGATGGATGCTCCACGCAATCCTCGGACGTTATAAAATCCCTTTTTGTAATACGGACTGTTAACTGAGAACCAGTCATGGCTATCTCTATGTTGGTGTCTCGATCAGCAGGCATGGCGCTCTCTCTCTCTCTATCTCTCTGCATGGCGCTCTCTACCTCTCTGTTGGTGTCTTGATCAGCAGGCATGGCTCTCTCTCTGTATCTGTGTAGTATTGGGTGTCTCGCATAGAACTTATAGGAGTGACATGAAGCAAGTGTAACCATAAGATAGGACGTTTTCGAATTCGAACTTCATTACGGACTCAGTCATGCAACAACAAACTCTATATTATGCGGAAACTTAAAAATTTAGGTTGGATTAGGTGGATCTAGGTACTACAAACATCTCAACTTGATTGGTTATATAGATCTAACCAAGATTTTCGCACTTGACTCAAACGAACACACTGTGGAGCCCACATGGGTTAACCCCTAGAGCTGATTTTGGATGAGGATGATCTCCTAACCAATGAGATCGTCACCCAAGAAAACAAGGCCAGTCAGTATTCTGACCCCAGCAAAATGTGTTCTTCATTCTGAACCGTTCATTTTCTAAAGAGTAAATTTAGTGGGGTCAGAAACTTCAGAATGGTCTGATTTTTTTTTTTTAGGATGATCTCGATGATAAGGAGATCATCCTCACCAAAAAGTAGCCTTAGGGGATCTACCACGTGGGCCCCACATCAGGTGGATCTAGGTTGGATCAGGTGGATCCAGGTACAAACATCAGAAAACCTGGGAATACTGAACGGTTCAGATCACATACATAGTATACCAAAAGCCACCTTTTTATGTTGCTACATATTAAGGGTATGATCCGAGGCTATAACAATATGGATTGGCCTGGACAAAGCTCCATTTCATGCCCTAATGGATCCTAGGCTCAAATCCAGCACTTGATCAAATCACATGATCCCACCATCTGATGTATTGAGGTATTTGTGAGTGTTCCCTTGATTGTTTTAAGGCATATGAAGAACGAAAAATTTAAAAAAAAAAAATGGAAAATTTATTTGATTTTTAAAAATAAAACCTTTTTAAAAAAAAAAATTTAAATCGAAAGGGCGTCGGTAACTCGATGATGACACCATTTCAAAGGGCTTGTCAGAATTTTTTTTAATAACTCTATAAAGTGACGCACTTTTTTTATTTTTTTTGTAGTCACCATCGTGGAGGGCCCCACGGACTAGCAGGTGAAACCTGTACTGACCCGGTCAAGGGGATTTCTACTCCTAGTACACTACTCAAAGGAGGAAATCTACCTTTGTGGGTTTAAAGGGACGCACTTTTAAACCATAAAAAATACTCTAATTCGAGGGATATAAAATACTCTAAAAAATACTCTAATTCTATAAAGATAAATTTTGGTATGTATGTCATCCTAGGGATGAGCCAAACATCCATATGATATATGTTCTCTAAGAACAAACACGTGGTTCATATTGGTCAAGTGTAGGACATTTGACAATGGGGCATGTTTTAAAAAATGGCCGTTATAACGGATTCGGACCTCCCCCGTTACGTTACGTACCGTTAAAATGCCCAGAAATAATGGCCGTTATTTTTTGTTAATTTTCCGTTATAACGAAAATAACGCCCGTTATATTTCTGTTATTTTTCATTTTTTGAAAATCTGAAATTCAAAATTCAAAATTTAATTCCCCCCCTTTTTTCCTATTATTTTCCGTTTCTTGACCCTGATGGTCTGTTTGGTAACCCGGAATTGAGCCGGATTTGGATTTGTGATTCCAAGAATTACAAATCTCTGTGTTTGGGAGGACCGAATTCCAGGAATTAGTTATTTGAAACCGTTGGATTGGTGTATTTTTTTTTTGTTGATTCTTAACCGTTTGATATCTACCATTATTTAGGGTACTTAGATCCGAAGGTTAGAAATTTTTAATCAACTTGATTTTTGCATGTAGGACACCTACGGATGGGACAAACATCCATATGGTCTGTGGTCTCTACTAATGTTCCACATGGCTCATACTGTGGTCCATCATCAACGGATTACAACTTTGTAACCGTTTGATTTTATGGGTTAATTTTTAACTATAAGATATCTAGCATTATTTGGGTTACTCAAATCTAAAGGTTAGAAATAACTAGCCAACTTGATTTTTAGTATGTAAGTCCACCTGGGGATGGGATAAACATCAATATGGTCTATTGTCTCTAATAATGTGCCACATGGCGTGCTCAGAATGTGGTCCATCAGTGGTGTTGAAGATGGACATCTGTATTTGTTGCATCATGTACCACTTAGGCTTTAGCCATTGATATTTTGACACGGGTTAGTCATAGTAAAAAAAAATTCAAAATAATTTTAATTATTATTTTAAAAAAATATTTCTGTAAATTAGCATCGATAATATTTAATTGACGGATAACAAAAAATAGCAATCATTATAACATAAAGTTCATGAGATGGTACTTCTTATGTAGATGGACTAGTGGGTGGCACGTGCCCCCGGCACTCCCCGATAAAGCATTTGCCAAAATCGAGTGTGAGTGGCTGAGATCTACCGTCTAGTTGGGGGATAAGATCTCGGCCATCCTTTATGAAGCCGGATAAGAGGAGTAGACTACTTCCCTGTTTTGTTATATAGATAGAAATTTCAATTATGTCCAAACAGCTAAAATTAGAATTTATTGGGAATTCTATGTAATTTCCACGGTGCAACCGAACATAAGAAATTTCAATTCTTTGAATTCGAATTCTTAGAAATCACAAATCCTGAAATTTTATTTTCAATTCCAATCCGTGTCTGGTTGCCAAACGGGAAAAAAACGGTAACACCCCTAGTCCGTTATACCATTATAACAGCCCCTTTTAAACATTACAACGGGTCACATTTTGGGTATTATTTTTTAAATAAGTAACGGGATTACGGCGTTACCATTATAAGGGCATTAAAGAAACGGGATTGGAGCGTTACCATTATAAGGGCGTTATTTTTAAATAAAGCAATGGGATTGGAGTGATGACATCAATATGGATTTGAGTTGCTATAAAACAGGATGCATGCACCCAAATTCAACCTTTTGCTCTAACCAGAGTTCGGAACTTCCGATGTGTAAAGAATGAGCTAGGGAGCGTTTGGCAACACAAAAAGTTATAAAGTTAGTTTGGATGTGTTTTATATTTTAACTTTTGAAAAGTTAAAAACTAACTTAAAATTGAAGCTAAAATATTTAGCTTTTTAACTTCTAAGAAATTACGTCCCTCTCAACATTTTTAATTTCTCTGACTTTTTTAGAGGTAAAGGTCAAAATAATCAACTAATAACTTCTACTACAAGTAGGAAGTGCTTTTACTTCTCGTTCCCAAACACCCCCTTCATTGAGGAATGAAACAGATAATAGAAAGTATCAGTTAATCCCGATCAAATACCCACTTGTACAATCAGAAGGAACAGCATCTGCACTTATTGCAGGTAGTAGCATCAAAGGTTCTGGTTGATCGTGCCTAATAACATTAAAAGTCTGGATCGAAGAACTGTGATCCAAAATGTATATCGGATTAATTCCAGATGGACCCAGATCTTATCTGATAAAACTATTCCCATTTGTTATTTTGCTTGAGAATTTGTAGGCTCTGTCTACAAAAAAAAATTACTATGTCTATCCATCTGATCACCAATGTAGGGTTTGGCCCTGGCCTGGGTAGCTGATTGGATTGGATTGGATCTGGACCACATCAGTCCCAGATTGATCCTGATCCAATCCAAACTCGATGCACAGACAAGCCTAATGCCGGGGTGTCCAAACTCAACCCACATTGCAACATATCTACGAGTGAGATGGGAAGCGAAAAACACAGACTACAACAGATTATCTAAATTACAGAACATCTCTAAATCCAAAGATTAAAGCAATATAACTACTCATATGAAACCCTGAAATCAGAGGAGAATATGATCCAACTCTACCAGCCAAATTAGACAGGCAAAAAACAGTAACAAAGCTGAAACAAAATTCAATACCAAAGCAATTCTCCCCCAGAATTGTCATCTAAAAGACGAACTTTTAGCTACAATTTAGTACTTAACAGGGGCAAGGATTTCTAGTTGTGGACCGAGCTGCTCCTCAGCGGCCTTCTCAGCCTTGACTCTCAGCTTGGTCAGCTGCTTCCTTCTCTCATATGCAACCTGGGCTCTCTCCTTCCTCTTGTTCTCAAGTTCCTGCAGACAGACAAAAATGAATAATCAGGGAGCTCTCACATAAAGGCCCAGTCTTTAATCAATATTTTCCGTCGTCGCAGGGTTTGCTCATTAATTTGAAGTACATCTAGAACCATTCTCAAAATGGTTTCCTGGTGAGACAGGAATGCAATACAAGTGCTATAGCATGTGCTTGTAATTAGAATGGTTAAGACGGCAAGCAATAATCGTAGGGCCTTGCTACTAATTTATTCTCTGTTTCTTCTCGTATCTTTTTTTAAATAGTACCAAGGTTGTTACTTGACTCGGGTATCAAATTTATCAAACACCTTTCTCTTTATGGTTGAACAAACAACTGAAACATGGAAAACCTCTGACATCTCATCTTTCAGAGCACTTCACCAGTATAATTTGTACGAGTAGGAAAAAATACCATAATAAGAACATTATAACAGTCTTATCTTTTCCACATTCTCCAATTATGGTCTCTACCAGATACAATTCAAATATAGAACAGTTCAATACGTCAACTTATTTTCAGAAAGCCGAATCTTGTCCTGTTTTAAGGAAAAAATCTGAAAAATTGGGGACTGACAAAATGGGCCCCATGTGGTCATAAACACAGGCCAGAACTGGACCTGGACTGACCTTGGCTGGCCACACACAGGCCATAGCCCAAATTAGTTTGGTGCAAACAACGTGGATGTACGATACAAAATAGAGGGAAATGATAAGGTACAAATAATAACAGAAAGAGTACATTCACAGTTGAATGTACCTAGAGTTAACTATGTTATATGCAGAATTGTGTTCCAGTAACAGTTAAAAGATATATTTTTTCAACTGAGAGAACAGAGAAATCAAAAGCAACCAAACATAGTTTTATATTTAACTTGAGAAAGCCGAACAATACTTGTATGATTTCCTCAGTCCAGAGCAGAATCTTTGAGCATATGTAACAAGGATACAGACGCGTGCATCGAAGTCGGACATGGATACTAGGTGTCTGACACGTCAACTTAAAAAAATCGCAATACAAGGAAACATTCGTAAAACATATTAAAATGAGTCCATCTAGAGCTACACCCATTTCATACATCCAATTCTTACACACGGTTGTTGGGTCCACAGAGATTATGTTGTACAATCCAATAATATATTTAGTTGTCCTTGCCATGGTGATCATCATCACCAAAAATCAGTCCATTTCAACATAAAATCAGCTTTTCTGACATTGCTAACAATAAAAAAAAATTGACCAAAAATAGTAGTTTAATTGGATGGCCAGAATTTTGAAATTGAAGTCAATTTTCATGAAGTTAGGAATGTAGAAATGAACTGATTTTTTTTGTGGGGATGGTCACAACAGTATGGAAAACTCACGGTACAGTTGGATTGTCCCATGTGGGCCCTACCGCTGAGTGTAGGAAATGGGTGTAGCTCTAGGCGGACTCTTAAAATATTTAAATATTTTTACTTTTAAAATAAATTTCTGATGTGGTCCATTTAACTATGTTAGATGCAGAATTGTGTTTCAGTAATAATTAAATGATATATTTCAACTGAAAAAATAGAGAAATCAAAAGCAGCCAAACGTAGCTTTATATTTAATTTGAGAAAGCCGAACAATGCTAGTATGATTTCCTTAATCCATAGCAGAAACTTGCAGCCTACGTAACAAGGACACGGACATGTTTGTAGATGTTGGACACCAATACGAGGTATCCGACACAACAACATAAAAAAATCCCAATACAAGGACACATACGTAAAACATATTAAAATATTTAATCATTTTAGTTTTAAAATAAATTGCTGATGGGCCCATTATTTGGATAAGTTGAGAGCCATAAGAGCCACACCAACATCAATTAATTGATCATTGAGGTAGGCATCATTTTAAATCATATTATGTACTTGAGGTGCACTTTAAAGAAGACCATATACTATCATGTGACAGACCATAGTTTTTCTTCTACAAACAACTTGAGGTAAAAATGACAGCTGTAATTTTATTTAACAAGCAACAGTTGTCCTCCTATGTTTTTCGATTAAAATAGTTGTAATTCTCTTTGACTTTTGAGGTAATCTCTCTTTGACTTTTGATTAAAACTAAATTCAAATTATATTTTCAATTTGACATGCCATGGGAAGAGTTAACTCGGATAAAGTTGAACCTTTTAAAAAACAACAAGTCATACGTATCTAATACTGTGTCAACATGACAAAAAACTCTAAATTTGTCGTGTCTTTACATAGCTTGCAACTAACAATTTGTAAATATAACAGAAAGATAAACTCATCAGTTTAGAAGAAATAGAGCTGAGCCATGCATTGTATGCATTGTCCTAAAGCAGATTCATCTCTACACGTTAATTGTGATGTTATCAGGTTATATAGACTTCTACTCCAAGGATTCAACAAACTCAATTGAAGATAAGTTGCTACTCCAACACCCTCGATCCTAACTAACTTCCACAGTAACACCTTTAGAAAATGAAAAATTCTCATAAAAAGTAAAAGAATTCTTAATGTGCTCATAGATTTTTCCGTATCCTGCATAGAGGAGAGCGCCTCACAGAGGTCAAAGTTTGATGAATCGATGTCGCACACTAAGATTGCATTTGGTTCCCTTCTTTTTTAAGAAATGAAAACCAAAAAAGGGCCATTTCTTGATGTTTGGTTTGTTTGGAAAAGTGGGACCCATGGAAAATCAACTTCCCAAATCCCTCAAAATAAGGAAAAGCAACATCTTTTTTTAAAAAGTGGAAGTTGATTTTCCTTTGGACTCGTCCACTCATTCCCATGCCTAACTTTCTCTCCAAAAAACTCTATATACAACAACTCTCTTCCCTCTCTCTCCACAACAACTCTTTTGACCACCGTCATTGCAACTGGAAAGTTTGGAATAATTGCTCCATTAACTATCATTAATCTCGCTCCAAAGACCTGGGCTACCATCAAAAAAGATATCTCTATAATTGTTTTTATTTTTAGTTTTCCCAATGTCAACCAAACAGTGAGAAAAATAATTCCAAATGGGTTTCTCAAAAGTGATACTTTGGGGAAACCCACTTTCCCATGTACTCAAAAAAATCAGAAAAGGAAAGTAGCACTAACAGTCAAAAACAATCAACTAAGTTAATAAAAATAAAATTAGAAAGTGATGTTGAATACAAGTCTCCAATGATATAGAGAACAGAAGTCAAGAAACTTTGACCAAAAAGATAGCTCATTAGAGCCCAAAGCCCATTCGAGCCCATTGATGTGCCCAATTCAACCGGAGTCGACCCAACCTAGCTCGTCGTGACATGCAAGTATGTGGTGTAAAGCTGAGTACACGCGGTCTTGGCCGTGGGCCCAAATGGGCTTTGGGCTCTAATGAACTATATTTTTTGTCAAAGTTTTATTAACTTTTCTTCTCTTTACCATTATAAACTATTTAACATCACTTATATTTCAATTTTATTTCTTTAAATTATTTGACTATTTTTTGACTTTTTGTGCACTTAATTCTATTTCTATTTTCTAACGATTTGAGCACCTTGTGAGCAAGATAAGTCTTCAAACAACTATAGAGGTTCTCCCTTACGCAAAACACTAAAAAATCTATAGAGTATACACTAAACATTCTTAAAAAATTTAGAAGGTAATTTCATTTACTAAAAAGGTAGCTACCCCTGTTGAAGTTTGTTTGGATTGAGAATATTAGAATGCTACCTACCTTCAATCGAGCTTATTGAATTCTTCGAGTAGACGACCATAGAACCTAATAACATCACAATCAATGTGCAAAGACAAATTTGCTTTAAGACAACACATAAAATGTGTGCCTCAACTCTATTTCTTCTAAATCGATAAGTTTATCTTCCTGTTTCTATTTTAAATTATGAAATCTATGTAGCGACACAACTAAATTATGGATTTTTGTAGTGTCAACAAGAATACACCACCACGTGTAGACAGAATATTGGATACGTACGCCCATGTCATTTTTGAAAAGGTTCAACCTTATCTATGTTATCTCTTCCACATGTACCATTAAAAAAACTGATGTTAGTTTTGACCATAAAGTTGTCATAAAAAGATTACCTCAAAGTCAAAGTTAACTACAGTTGTCTTGACAAAAAAAACAGAGAATTACAGTAGTTCCTTGTAAAAAAAACTACAAGTGTCAGTTTTACCTCAAGTTGCCTGTAAAGAAATACTATAACTATCTTTAACTCGAGACCGCAACAGTGCATGGTCCTATTTAAAGTGCGCATCTCAAGTACACAATTTGATTTTATGCCCACCCAAAGGATTAATTGATGTTGATGTGGCTCTTATGGCCCTCAACTTATCCAACTAATGGGCTTATCAAAAATTTATTTTAGATATAAAAATAAATATTAGTCTACTTTTGTTGGCTAACACCAAACCAGGTGTCCGTGTATTTGTTACGTGGGTGAAATCAAACTAGTATTAGTCTACTTTTCCAAGTTGAACATAAAGCTACGTTGGGTTTTTTTGAGTTCATTGTTTCCTTAGTTTACATATAATGTGTTTTTGAACCTTATCAATCAAACAACCATAATACACCCCCCCCAGCGGTGTTAGTAATTTTGTGGTGTATAGGATTAATAGCTCTAAACAGAGCCAAATGACAAAATAGGATTCATGTTGCTGACCCCAAACATTTGGGATAAGGCGTGGATGATAATGATGATAATTGCCCCTTATTTCCTAGGAGGTAGACTAAAGTGCTTTTGTTTTTTATATCATTGACATAATCTCATGGGGAACAGTTTAACTTCTAAAGGATTCATAAATGAGCTTGTATCTGGTAACAAACAACATAAGAAGAAGCAAGGCACAGATTGAGTGCTTTCACAATGGGAACAAAGAGAAAGTGACTATCAAATAAGCCCAAGTGGTCAAGTGATGCCAAATTAGCAATGACATTGCTACAGTGAAAATATAAATGTTAATTTATTTACCAAATCAAGCTCATGTTTCACCTGTGCATAACCACCCAACAATGAAGCGTGCTCTCTACCACATTGATGTCTCAGAAAAGAATTACCGAGCAGGATTCACCACATAATTCAGGTTTAGTAAAGCAATAGAAAAGGAAAGATATTGCTATAAACTTGCAAACATGTTAACACTGTATCAATCAAAGCTGTTTGAGAAAAATGGTTTTAACATCAATTAAACCTGTGAAGGAGAAACAAAGAGGGGTATATGGTACATTGAAAGTAACTACAGCCAACATAAAAAATGCCCACAAATACTATTTCGCTCGCAAAATTTCATAAGATCCCAAACCAACATCACCATTAGCTAACTGAATCTATTAATTAATTAATTAAAATCCAACAAAACCCTAAGTAAACAAAAAAAATCTGACTAAGACAAACATTTTCAGTAACACGAAGGATCAAGCAAGTACACAAAACATGTTCAGAACAAAAATATAAAAATCTAAAATTGTGATAAGGCTTACTATTATAAGTTTCTAAATAGAATATCACATCAAAAGAAGATCATTTTTTAATTAATTCCAAATGGGTCCAACCCACAACAGCCATTCGACATGAAAAGTTGCATCTTTTCATAACAAATACTACTTGGTTTAATTAACACATGGATTGAGCTTTCAAATTTTGTTCTGCAACACTAAGCCAACAAGCAGGGAAATCAAATCTCACCTTGATGGTGTCGTAATGGTTCCATCCGACCTCCGAAGAAAGCCGGCCTAGCAAGCAGTATTTGTGTCCAGGCTGAAGCCTCAAAACCCTAATAACAATAACAGATTCTGAATTAACAAATAAAAAAACCAAAAAACCCCAAAATGAATCGAACCCAATGCAGTTTTCCAACAGATCAAAAATTTAATTTTTTTTTTTACTTGAGAGCATCAGGGATGACCATCCTCTTCATCTTATCATATGGAGGTGGAACTCCCTCGTAAGCCTTCAAACGAGCAAGCGCTGCCGCTCCACGCTTCGTCTTATGAGGAATCATCCTGAATAAAGGAAGGGCAATCAATCAATCAATTAGGTATAGAGGTTTTTGAGTGAGATCCAACCCAGACCCAAGTAGAACTAAGTAAGGTCGTCCATGTACCCTCGGATGGTCCTCCAGAGGATCTTGGCGGGAGCACGGAAGTGGATGGGACCGTGCGAGGGCTTGGTGTTCATCCTCTTCCTGAGGAAGCGGAGGTACTTCATCTTTTGGCGGACTAGACCGCCGGAGAGGCAGATCTCCTCGCATCGCACCACCACCACCTTCTGCCCATTGAGGAGTTCCTTAGCCAGAATGGAGGCCAGACGGCCCAGCATGTGGTGCCGCGCGTCCACCACCACTCTCCGAGCGCAGATACCTGAACCTGACACCATTTTCTCTCTCTCTCGAGTCTCTCTTCTTGTTGCCCTCTGGTCTAGGGTTTTTGCGTTGGGTGTTTTTTAGGGTTTTATTTATAGTGAATGTTTTTTAGATTTTGGAACATAGGTTTCTACGTATTTACATTTATGCCACTGCATGCACGAGTAAGGGGGCGTTTGGGAACGAGAAGTAAAACCACTTCTGTTTGTAGTAGAAGTCAAGGTTTAACAGGTACCGTTATAACGGTTACCGTTTTCCGTTATAACGAAAAAAATGCTCAGGGGCAAAAACTGGAAAAATGGAAAATAACGGGAAAAACGGAAAGTAACAGAAAAAATGGAAAAAAAAGGCAAAATTTCAAAAACAGAAAATAACCGAAAAAAACTAAAAAATGGCCATTTTCACAACTTTTTCCAGAAAATAACGGTCGTTATTTTTGTTATAATGGTTGTTATTTCTTGGGCATTTTATCGGTACATAACATAATGGGGTAGGTCCGAATCTGTTATAACGGCCGATTTTTAGACCTTGGTAGAAGTTACAAGTTTATTATTTACCTCCAAAAAAGTCAGAGAAACTAAGAGTAGGAATTTGAGTATTTATTGACAATTATTTGGGGTACAAGGATCAAAAGATTTGAAATCACTAATCATGCTGATTTTGGTTTGTAGGAGTGTAGGGTATAGGGATTGGCCAAACATCCATATAATCAAAGTCCTCGAAAAATGTACTGCATGGCTAGGGGTGTCATAGGGTCCTTAACGGTTCCGGTTCTCAAAGTGATGGATCCGGAACCGGAACCAATTATGTATATCTGTCAGTTCTGGTTCTGGGTATATTGGGTCCAATCTTGATAATATGAGAATTTTTACACTATATTTATATATTGGTTCCGGTTCATATCGGTTCGGTTCCAGTTCCTATTGGTTTCGATTCCATATTAGACTACCCAGAACTGAAACCATTATTTTTAGTTCAGTTCGATTTTGATTCCTTTTTAATCAGTTCCCAAAAATGTGGAATCGGTTCTGGTTCCGTTTAAACGGATAAAATTCTATGGTTTCTAGCTATTTGAATTGAGCTTTTCTTTTTGCAGTGGGCTTCATGGTTTTGGATCTCATTTCTATCCAGCCCCTGTTCATGAGCCCATGACAAATAAAATGGCTAGAAATCATCAACAGGCTTATTTTTTATGTGTTGGTTCACCAATACGTGTTTTTAATATACATGTATCAATATATACCAATTGACGGACCATAAAAATATTAGATTAAAATGTACGAGCACGGTGTACATCTAAATTTGTCGGATCAAGCCAATAAAAATGAAGCCCATGTTAACGAAACGAAACCTAAATTCGAAACTAGTGAATGATTATCAAAAATAGAAAAAGAAAAAAGAAATGAGAGTACGAATGAAGAGCGGTCTTATATGAAATAACAAGCCCACCCTAGGGTTAGGGTTTAGATTTTTTTTTTTTTAATATAACTCGTATCTTTGAGCCTTTCTGAAATAAGATTCATATCTCATGCGTTCAAAAACCTTCTATCTTATCATCAGATGACATAGTGGTGAATGGAGGAATATGATTTGTGCAGTCAAACCTATATATAGTTAGGATGAGGCTTATAATGATGATGATCTACTTCATTTCTACATGAACAATCAAACTACTTAAGCTGGATTAATGAACTAAGAGTATCTCCAACCATGATCTATTTCTCCAAAATGGAGAGCTACTGTTACCCTCCAACCGTACTCTAAAAGCGGTTTCCATTCTAGAGACCCCTTTCTAAGTCTCCAAATCTGGAGACCCCGGATGGATCTCTAAAAGGGGTTTCCATTACCATTCATGTACTATAATTTCTATTTTAACCGTATTATGTATTATATTAAATTTTAATACCAGTTGTGTCCTTTTACTTTTCAAATGAATGATATTTTCAGAGATACAAATAGAGATGGTGGTTGGAGTTTACACAGTAACCAAGGTGTTGTAAAAGCACAACAACAACAACAACAAAACAAAACGAAAGAAAAAAAAAAAAAACATTATTTTTGTTTTTCGAAATAGAGATCTCCCTTGGAGATACTCTAAATACCTACCTATTATTTAAACTTACCTAGGATGGTTTGAAACTAGGTAACCTTATCTGTATGTACTTGTCTTAAATTTAAAGGACCAAGCTCAAGGGACTTGTCTTTTCGCACTAATCTTTTCACTCGTGCTCTCAGCTGTGGATTTCGAGAATCCAACTGTGGTTGTTGGATTCTCAAAATCCATGCCATGTATGAAAGGGAAGATAGGGAAATAGGAGTAGTCCGGAGTTGGTTGGTCTGACTTGGGATAGTATTGGGAAATAAGAGACTTGGTTACGGGAATAGCGATAGCTAGGTTTTTTATGAAGTCCCAGGTACACACGAAACAAAGATATGAACTAAGTAAATAGAAATGAAAAAGAGAAGTTTCTAATTCATCAAATTCAGAAGCTTTTTCTACATCCATATGATCGGTATCGCCCATATAATGGAGCTATCCTATACCTATAGTTTGGTCTGGTCTGGTCTTTGAGCCAGTATGATGTGAACGTCGCTACCCATACTAAAGCAATATTGGTAGCTCGCTCTCAAACCACATATTAGAGTTTTGACAAGGATGCTGCAATCGTACCTGGCAACCAATCTCCTACTCAATCCCTTCAAGTTGTCAAATGCCATCCCTATATCTTCCATTCAATTCCGTCTCCTGAGCTTTCGTGCTCTGGAACTCCTTAACTTTGGTTGAACAAAAAAGGTTTAATCTCGGGCATGGATTCCGAGAATCCAGCAACCACCTTTGAATTCTCGGAATCCACGGCTGAGTGCACGAATGAAAAGATGAGAGCAAAAAAAAGCGAGTTCCTTGATCCCGACCCAAATTTAAATTCTTGAATGAAATTTTAAAGGAAAACTTAGTGAGTTTCCTGGTTTAGTTTCTGTTGTAACTTTAGTCCCATATTGCTTGGATAAGAGAGATTTATTTGGTTTATAAGGATGAAAATTGGACCTAAAGAATGGAACCCTTTGGGCATTTAAATTTTGTCCCCATAGAGGACAACTCTACTTTCCCGTAAACTCACGCGCGGGCGTGTGTTCCGTGACGGGTCGTGGGTTAAAGGAACATATGTCTTACCTTTTTTTTATTCATGTACTGAAACAGTGGGTTCAAATAGATTGAGCCAAGGGGCCGCTATAACGGACCGGGGGCATTACCACTTTTTCCGTTTTAACAGATTGTAACGCACGGGCAAAAACAGAAAAATGGGACAATGACGGGGAAAAACGGTGCCAAAATTCAAATTTTGGATTTCAAATTTTCAATAAACTTTATAATGAAAAAAAAAATAAAAACTAACAGAAATAACGGCCGTTTATTTTCGGAGTGTTAAAACGGTACATAACGTAATGGGGGAGGTCCGAATCCGTTATAATGGCTGTTATATTCGTTATAACGGCCATTTTTTTAACTGGCAACTAAAATTAGAAAAAGCCCCAACCACCAATAACCATATGGAGAAAGGCGTTCTTACTCCACCATCCGATCCCTACTCAACAAATCTCCTAGTTAATAAATCAACTGATTAAACAACAATAACCATTTGATCTTTCATTCTGTCGGATGATAACATAAGTCCAAGAAAGTCTCTTGATCGGATGGTCAAGATCAACCAATCGGGTCAATTGTGACCTATGAAATGTCATTGGTACATCTCTTGGATTGTTTATTCATGGATCCCATGCGTACAAGACACAATTGTGTCTGCCTTCTCCTGCTCATGCTACACATGCATGTAAGTGTGCATGCTAGGAAGCTTATCTATCCATCTATCTCAAACAATCTAGAGATATCAATCTATGTTTTAAAACTCGCTGTCAACTTAAGACTCGGCCAAGTCGACTCGACTCGATCATATTTCAAGTCGTCTCGGCATACAAACTCGAATTTGCAAACCTCGTCGAATTGACTTGAAGCTCGGCCGAGTCAACCATTTAAAGGCTGAGTTGACTCGAAACACAATGTTTTTTTTTTTTTTGAATTTCTAAATGTTTTAGTATTTTTTCTATATCTTATGAATTTTCAAAGTTTTTAAAAAAAATATTATTTTATATATTTAGTGACTCACAAAATCAACTCCTGAGTCGACGACTCAACCCAATTGACTTTTGAGTCAAGTCCGAATTCTGAGTTTTACAACATTGGTATCACGGTTCGAAATCTCAAGATCGGAGGTCGGATAGGTGGGCTCCGATCCCGATCCAGATCGGTCCAATCCAGAACAGGATTGGCTCATCTCGCCCGAGACAAAGTGGGACTCAGTGATCTCAAGGCGAGATAATCCTTTTCTGAATTGGATCGGTGGGTTCTGATCCCGATCTGGATCGCCCGATCCAGAACGGGATCGGCCGAGACTTCGAACCATGATTGGTATCAATCTATGCTTTATGCTTCTATATCTACATATATTTGTACATGCTAAATTCCAAAAATGGTTTATGACAAAAGGATGATAGATATATATATGAACCATCAAGATCCAAAGGGGAGAGGGCCCCACTCGAATACCTCCAAGAAGAAGTGTGACAATTCAACCCAATGTATAACAAGGTACGGCCATGTTGACCTTGAACTCAAAACCTTGCAGAACTTTGTCTCCACAACCTCCTCTCCTTCACCAAAACATTCAAAGCCTTCCATTAATTTATAGAGGGGTAGATTGCAGATGGGTTCTTCAAAATTTCGGATAAAGAGTAAATTTTACCTGATAAGTAGTTGTTCTACTAAGAGAATGAAGATCAAATCAAAAAACGAAAAAAAAAACTTGAGATCGAGGAAGCATAAACCCATCTGTCTTATATGGTGCTGCTTGCATGGATGAAATTGAATATCTGTTGAACCGAATTCGCAATGTCTTCGGCTGAAGACCTTGATTCGCTCGCGACCTGAAACATACAAAAGGATCTCAGCATCTTAATATGTAAAAGATGAAGATGGTTTTTCGAGATCGATCGTTATAAGAATGGTACCTTGACGTTAAAGGAGTAGAGAACAGTTTGTTCAATGGTCGTGATGTTAGTGTGGAAGATATTGAGTTGCAATTCTTCAAGGGATGCTATCATCTTGAGGAGCTGGCCAGGTCTTCTAGGAGAAAGGATCTTGATCAGGGCATCGAAGCCTAAGAGCGTAACTTCGACATCGGCTAAGCAGGACTTGTTCTTCGCCGTTTCCTCATGGAGTCCTAATTCGAAGTCGACAAGCTTGATCTGATCGTTGGGAAGAGACAAGGTTGGAATTGGATCACCAAAGAGTCTTCGCTGCTTTTGAGATTCTAAACATTGAAGGAGTTGCTCTAATTCTCTTACAAACTCGATCGCTCCACCGATGATGGATGCTTGATCTCCCTGTAAAAATTCACACAAATTTAACAAATCTCCTTGCACCCATTGACTGATAAACAAATCCTCTTCAGCACCCATCATTTTGTTGGATCTAACATGAAAAACTATGAATTATTGTTTTAAATTTAAGATTGAAATCTTTTGTTTTTGGCTTTGATTTACAAAACCCATCAGCTTTTTCATCAAAATAATAATAAAATTTTAAAAAAAGTCATCTTTGAAGTTTGTCTCTACAGATAATAACTTTGAGAGAGGAAAAACAGACCAAGTTTAATGCAGTATGTGAGATATATATTTATATACCCTTTGAACGTATGAGCCCGGCATTAGAGACCTCAACACTCTTATATGCTCATTCATATGCTTCCTTCTGTTGCGTTCGACTGCGATGTGAGTCATCCGTTGGCTCTCGACCTCCTCGCTCGTCTTCACTGATCGAAGCCTCTTCCGTCGATTCTTTGTTTCAGAGGTGGGGTCCTTATTCTGAAGACTTCCTCCAAGAAAACGAAACCGCAGTGAGGCCTCATCTTCGGCTTCTTCTTCGATGATTGTTGCCTTACTTTCTATACTCACTCCTTTAAATTTCTCTTCATCATTTCCAATTGATGGAGGAGCCATGAGAGTTTGATGATCCTGCGACTTATCGTTCAATACCGGAAACTTAAGGAAGTAAACTGGGTCAACGTTGATCCCATTTTCTTCGTCTGAGATGTTGGTCTGGTTTAAGGTCAATTTGGGTTCAAAATCAGCAAATTGCATCACTTCATTGATGCTCAATTTTTCAAGAGCGTTGGAGCTACAAAAACCAGAAGATACTTGTGGGGGTGGAGGGTTGTTGAACATGTAGTCCACCATCCCAGCGTTGTTGTCGCCGGAATTCTCTCCGATCCATGGCCTCATGAGCTGATGATGATGGTCTATAGAGTAGTCTAAACCTGTATAACTCGCCGGCAAACCTGCCTGCGATCATAATTCATGTTTATAGTAAAATAACATGGAAAATTAAAGATCGATCGACACAAAAAATGCAAAGAATTGATATAGGAATGATTGAGAGAAATTGTACCGAGTAGTTCTCTTCTTCTTTCTCCATTGTAATTTTATAAGATGATTTCACTGAGAAAACTAAGTGCACTCAATCATGTAAAACACAATCTTCTCAAGTTACGACGTAATAAGCCGATGAATTTACAGCCGGTAAATCGATAGATTTCGAATCATCTGATTCGGAAGGATCAGATTTGGTTGATGCAGTAGTGTTTCAAATCGGATGACTACTCGAAATCTAACTAAAATTGCACTAATGGGCAGTCAGAAATAGCATCTCTCAGGCCTGTTTGAACTTTGAAGATATAAAAAACAACAAAGAAAATTGTTCTTTGAAGCAGAGAATCATACAGAAGCATGTTCAGAGATCTGAAAATTATGGATGGGGTGGTGAGATTATCTTCTTATAGAGAGAGAGAGAGAGAGAGAGAGAGAGAGAGAGAGAGAGAGGAGCCTGTAGCATTAATTCAAGTGGAGATTAAACTCCACCTCACTTTCACCTCCTTTTATTTATATTTTTCACAGGCCAACAACGCTCTGTATTACTTTTTCTTTTCCCTCTCCCTCCCTTATCTCATGAGTCATGACACCGATTTTATTTAAAGCCAATTTCTGATTTTTGAAAAAACAAAAAAGGTTAGGTTCAGGGGACACAAAATTTCACAACAATTTTGGCGTACCCACATGGAAGATAAATCAATGGCTGATTTTTGGTGAGGTGTACAAAAAATCAGCCCATTCTGAAATTTCTAACCCCATCAAGTGTAGATTTCAAGTTAAGGGTAAAAAATAGATGGTCCATAATTCTTCAACTTGTAAACCAGGCTACGAATATCATAATGATTTGAACTTTTGTGAGGGTGAGATCTCTTCACCATAGAAACCATTCTGATCACCAAAAATCATCCCATTCCAAAACTTCTAATTTATATATTGGGCCCCAGTCAATTTTTCGGTTTGAAATTGTGTCCCTGATCCTGACCCTTGAAAAAAAGATCTACTACCAAGAAATAATGATCTCGTGTAGAAAATTCACAACAAAAAGTTAGTGTAGGAACCATTTCCATTAGGATCATGATGTAACAAGGTATACTTGACGCTTTTTGACATGAGGAAGTGCGATTTTTGTTACTCGCCACTGTCATCTGGGCCCACTGACCGCATGGATGTTTACCGCACTCCTTGGTAGATCTTCATACAAAAACCAGCTTGTTTGATGATTTTTAGCCGTTGTTTTTAGTATTAAAAAACATGGTTGAATTCAACGGCCAGAATCACGCCTTAAAAAGTAGTAAAATCTAATGGCTAGAGATTACCAATCACGGTGATTTTTGGATCGGATTCACGATGATAACAATTTAAGTCTGCTTCCAAATTGAGAACCACCAGCCCCAGCTCCAAGATCTATGAATTGCTCTTTGTAGTCATACTAAAAATAAATAAAAATCTACAATGTAAATGATCAATCTAAATTATTCTTCTCTGTGAGCTGATGTTATTGTAAAATGATCCTCCCTCGTACAAGTGTCAAGCAGCCAGATGATAATCTCTAAATATCAAAATCGTTCGGATTTTGTTCAAACACCCAAGTTTCTGAAGAGGGTGAAATCGACAAGTTCATTGACGATTTCATCGAAGTTGGGGTGTGCTCCGACTAAGAGTCCACCCAATGTAACATTTATTCTAACTTTAGATAATGCTACAAATAATGATTTAGTTGCGATAACTCTTAGAGAAACTTTATTTACCAGTGAGGGACCACTATGAAATTTCCTTCCCTCCAGCACTTGCTTCAATTATGAACCCTTGATACAAAATAAGGGTTTTAGCAATTGTTTTACAACTTACTCGCGGCGACAGTAAACACACATTTATGAAGAAACCAATAAAAATCGAGCTTTGGCCCGGCCCAACTCATACCAGACCCAAACCGATAAAAATCAGGCAGCTTATCCGGTTTCCCTCCTGTATGAAGAAAAAAAATGATTCCATCTCTTGGAAGTTATATTTCTAGGCTGGTATTTTACATTTCCAGGACACCCAACTTTTTCTGTACATGGATCAAAAGACCCGTGAACTTATCTTTTGAAGTAATGCTTTTCGTGGTCTTTTTGGACCATGTCCATTAAAGTGGCCTGGTAATATCCACCACCAAACCAGCTATGAAATCCCTCTTCTTACTACTCCTTAAACCCTGTCATTTTGCCCCATTAGATATATGATTTTGCACATCAGAGCAAGAAAACATCACTGATACATTGTGAATACATCCTGAGTGCGGGACATCAATTGATCACTGTTGCATTGGGTGTATATCTCTTTATTTTCTAGGGTATATACCAAGGCCAATGTACCCAAAGGATCTAGTCTGCCAACACAAACATACAAACAACATCTTGCATCATCTCCGGCGAGCTTAGACAGATGCTCTGGAAATTTAAAAGGGAGAAGAATGATTCATTGCAATTTGTAGAAAATGATGGAACCAATTCTGCCAGCTCGTCTGCCTCGATCCAATTGTGTTAAGTGGAAGATGAGTTTACTAAACACGCAAGAGGATGCCACTCTTGTACACGAGCATCTTTGTCCTCGACCAGATTTCAGTGAATACCCTTCTCAGTTACTGAGGGAGAGATACTGTCTCGGGTACAATCACAAATGTCTAGCACCCCCTACAACGGAAGGGAAACTGCAACTGATTTGAGGACAATTGTTTCATTTCTTTCTCCACATAAAGCACCGCCTTCCAAATAAATACCAACAGTATCACTCACCAAATGAAGTATTTGAATAAAACCACAATCATGCGGTGTACTCGAAAGGCTGAGGGGGCTGAGGCTCCTCATCGACAGCCATGGCTGATGCTGATCCCTGCTGACTTGTTGCCAATCCACCTGTAGATGACGCCATAGATGAGGGTGTGTCGGTGAGGGATAATACCTCTGGCTCAGTTGGTCGTAGGTCCCTCAAGAGAACAAACCCTGAGGGTGCTAACTTCACTGGCACATATCTGCTTTCCTCCAGAAACTTTATGAACTTCTCCTGAGCGGGTACCACCCTGGCTGGGTTGGTCAAAATCTCAAAAGATGGCTCATACTCTGTCTTTTTCTCTGATGGGATATCAACCTGAAAATCAAAATATAGCTATGGTGAGCTTATTAGATATGGTCCAAAAGATTTTATGCAAATGCATGTCAGAGTCCAGCAGCACCAGCCCGATGCCAATGATAGAGGTTTTGATGATTGTTTGTTTAATTAAAAGCTGCTTTAGCCATATCTACTATGAAACATTTTGTACAGTGTAGGAAGGAATATGAAAAAATATCAACACAGGGATGCACTCCTACTCTGAAACAGGAGATTGGTGGGCTAATTACTGATAATAGTCAAGTAGCTAGTAAGGAAAGCTTGGAAAAGAATAAACAGAAGAATACAAGAAAGATGAAAAAGGACGAGAGAGCACCCCAATTAGGCCGCTGAGGTAAGAAACACAAGAAGCCTCATACTCCAGTAGTAGTCCAGTCCAGGTTATGAAGAGGTAACATTAATTGGTGAGATTATTAGATATGATTCAAAAAGATGTTGTGCAAATGCACGAGTCCAGCAGCCCCAGCCAGATGCCCAATGATACTGAGGTTTTGATGATTGTTTTTCCTAACTAAAAACTAGTTGAGCCATCTCTACTATGCAACATTTGTACAGTATAGGAAGGGAAAAAAATAAAAAATCAACAAAGGTATGCACTTCTATTCTGAAACAGGTGATTGGAGGGCTAATACTGATAATAGTCAGGTAGCATGCACTTATGCGGATGAGGTAAGAAAACACAAGGGACTATTAGAAATACGCAAAACATCACAAAAAGTTTTAAAAAGTTTGCTCTTTCAAAATGACAAGGAGCCCTTTTGACCCCAGGCATAGTTTAAGACAGATTCTAAACAAAGAATTTGAAATTGGATTCCATTATGGCTCTCTGAAGAAATGTAAAGAGAAATGAGTAAATCTTTTCTGCCATATGTCTAACAGTACACGTTCCAAAATTGTGATGTGGTCTACATACTCGTTACTGAGGGCATAGTTTTCATATTTTGAAAAACCAAACAGCAGCAATGAGAGGATATATTACCTGCATAGAGTTCCCATCCTTCTCACCAGTTGATTTGCCTTTTCCCAAATTTGAACCAACTGAAGAAGACTCCTCGCTGGATAACTTCGCAGCACTAGCTTTCTGATCTGCCTCTTTCTTAGCTCTGGCTTTCGCTTTAACAGATGTAGACAGAACAGCTGAAGGAAGTTTTACTATGGAAATTGTGGTAGGTAGAGTAGTCGGTTGAGGATACTCGAAGAGAGAAGGTTTTGCATGCGACAGAAACTCAAATCTTGGAACTTTTAGATCATAATTCAGACCAATAAAAGCAGCAGGTGAGAATGACAGGCTTATGAAATAAATCAGTGGATACCAATACCAAAATTGGCTAAAAACAGCCAATCCAACCACTGCAGTGATTTTATCGTGCTTTGTCTTAGAGAGAAGCCTCATCGTCACGTTCCTACCCCCAGCATCAATAATACCAGAAGCTAAAATTGCCCCCATTTTGCTCATGGTGTCTTCATGCTTATCAAGAATTATCTTCTGTAATTGTCGTCTGCAACAAAAAGGACCAAATGAGATAGATATAAACTGCAAATTTTGATAATAGAGACGCAAACTACAATTGCAATACCTGAATGTTCCTACACGAGAGTCACTGGCCTCACTAATCTGAACCATGACCATAGCCATTGCCACTAGGGCCCCTTGACGAACGAAATCAACAACATCTGATGTTAGAGGCTCCAGCAATGATATGGCTTCACTCAAACCAGTACCGGCACATGAAATGCCTACTGCTAAAGCTGCTCCATATCGTACATGCGGGTTGTAAGACTCGGACAGCAGAGAAACAATTCGGGGAGTCTGTAAATTCAAAAGCATGGTGAAGTCAAGGCTAGTTGAGAACAAGCATGTTCTGGTCTGACACAGAAATCTTGATTCTTGCTCAAGTGTAAACTGAGTAAAGCTATAATGATCCTTAGAAACAAATGCCAAATACACAACTAAACATGTCACAAAAATAGATAGGAACTGCACCAACTGCCCATCAAACTCTTGAAACTTAAATTTTCAAATCACAGGAGCAAGCAATTCATTACATTAAGAAACGCGTGTATAGAACAAATCCAGTATAATGCATGCCATCTAAAGAGCTGATAAACTCATTAGATCTGATCCAAACTATAAATTTTGTTCGATCCCCAAGAGTAAAGATTCTTCTCAGACCAAAATTCCATTAAGAACTTAAGAGATATGTTAGATATGCTTTACTCCCCCCCGTCCCCCCCCCACACACACCCTCTCTCTCCAACTTTGCAGTACTCGGCTTCATTACTTTGCCCCAACTAAATCAAAACCAAACTTGCTCTGGACCTAATCCAAGGACGGGCAAAGCGAATCACCGCAAGAACCAACTCAACTATGAAGCTCAACAACAACAAATTCAAAGGGAAAAAGCACCAACCTGCTCAGGCTGAGAGTACATGACAAACCCAAGGGCCAGAACTGCAGTCCTCCTTACATCGTCACTTACATCGGACACAGCAAAGTGCAGCAGCTTGCGGATGGCCTTGTTGTTTGCAGTTCCCCTGTAGGCCAGTGCCAATGCATACATACCACCATAACGCAAAATTGGATCTGGGTCCCGGGTCATCTGTTCAATCAATGTGTCAGCTTCTTCTTCTCTTCCATACACTGTAAGGGCAATGCCCAATGCTAAACCCCTGCAACAAATTAGGATAAGCAGAGAAACAAGTGCCAGAAGACATCAATGACTTGAAGCCAGAAGCCTTGATCCAAGATCACAGGGTTCAACTTTACCTAATGATCTTCTCATGTTGTGTCTCATGTGCATATGCAAGCATCTCACTCGCCTTCTCACTTGCCGTACCAACCATGAGTAAACCCATACTGATGCCTGCAGCTTCACCAGCCACAGCACTGTCAGTATAGAGGACATTCTTGACTTCATCATAGATCTCTTCATCTGCCGTTCCCAGAGCTGCCAAACCAAGACCCAAGCATGCACCATGCTGGATAACCTACACAGCATAAAACATTCCCAATATGACTGGTAATGACCTAGAAAGTAGAAACCCATGACTAGTAAAGGAAGCCATGCAATGATTCCAAAGAAAGCACCTCAACACTGGTACCGCGTAGGCTGTCACGAAGAAATGGTTTGATGCCCTCACCATGGTTGGCATGAACCAAACCTAGAGCATAAAGGGCACCACCCTCTGAGTATGGACTTCCACCACCCGCAGCCCCGCTCTGTGGCAGGTAAGGTGCCATTAGCGACCTCCCTTGCCGCAGGTGGCCTCTGTGAATAACACCTAACCCAGCAGTAGCACCAAACTTGGCCCAGTTCGTAGCTCTGCTCAACCAGTCCTGTCAAGCCAATAAAAGAGATGGTTATAGTATATACAAGTAATGTAAATAGGCAAGTTATAATATTTTCTGAAATCATGAAAGCAAATGATCAATTAGAGGGAAAAAGGCAAGATATCTGAATTACCAGATTTTCCCGGAGAAAAGTATCCAAAGTTGTTCCGGCATGCATAATTGCATTGGCATAAATAGTAGCACTGTGGCAGACACTATTTCTCATTTCTACCGATTGTTTTATTGTCTTCAAAATTAGAAGATCCGACCTGCATGTAGAATCTCAATCACAAGAGGATAAGCACTTCCTCAGGATTACCAATATGTTTTATGCTTTAGACTTTATAATTTTAAGAAGCGATAAACAAATTGATTTCCTGACCTGTTATGGCTGTATAAAAATTGTAGGGTCAACTGTATTGTTGTTTCCCCAGACAAAATCCCTTTCATTTTTGCTAGCCTCTCAGAGTAACTAACTTCAGTAGGATCCATTTCTTGTGCATTTCCATTAGAAGCATGAGTTCCATCTGTCATATGAATGTCCTCTGACGCAGCTGAAAGATTTTCACTAGATCTATCTTGCACATCCTCCAAAGGTCGAGATCTGGGATCGGGGAAGTGATCTCTCACATTTAAGAGAAAAGCTTGGTGCTCATTCTCTACAAGATCAAAAGCTATCTGGAAGGCTAGTAGAGCTTCATCCTGAAAACCAAATTATTTAAGTGTTGCTAAATTTTAATACCAAACCTAAAAAAATACCATATAACAGACGATGTAAGTACCTTATTTTCCGATCGCAAAAGCTTCTCCAATATGTTCGCAACACTTTCATGTTCATCCAAAAACATAAGACATTGGCAAATGCTCAAGTAATCGGGAGAAGGCAATTTTTGATATATATTAACTAGAAGACGAAGAACCTGTAAGTACAAGAAAAGGATTACAACGCAGTCATGATGAAAATCATTATCAACTCCTTCAAGAGATTTTTGTTTAAAATGTTCTTTGTTTCTGCCATCTGACCAACTGGAAGCAAGCAGACCAAGCATACAATTCGATAATCACTAAGTAACAAAGCAATATGGCACACACAAATAGTTGTGCATATGATCACTTTTAATAATGAGAAGCTACTGGAAAGGTTTAAAGATATTATAGAAAACTATCTTGTTCCGGAAAGCTACATGAAATCGGTAGTTCGTAAGATCGGATGGTCACACTATAGCGAGCATAGCATTGCCATACGAATTCTAGTTTAAGTGAGTCAGGCGCCATTGGAAAGAAAATGAGGAGCCTTACAGACTCGTTTGCCCTTATCTCTTTAGCTGTAGGGATTAGGTAGAAGCTTCAAGACTCGTGAGAGTTTTGATGTACTTGTAACGCCAAATATGCTTTCGATAAAATTTGTACATTTATATTTTTGGACCTAGTATAATAGCAAGTATCATGTCCTCAAAGCTTCTCCTAGGTGATGTGTAGGCCACTACTGGCCTGGTCAAGACCCATAATGCCTTAAACATGGCTCGGGGGGCGTGCTGGTCGAGACCCCTAGTGCCTTAAACATTGCTCAGGGAGCGTGCTAGCTAAAGTCAACTCAGTTTTAGACCACTACTATGTTCAAAATCCTCCTGACCTATATCATGATCACTCAAGAAAAAACAGACGCTAGAATTATGAGAATCGCAAAAAAAAAAAGTAACAATTTCTCATATCACATATAATACAAACTATATAAAACGACACAATCTATAATAATATGAATGAGTACAAGCAAGTTGAGCTAGCAATACACATTTACGGAGTGTAATTAAGGGTGGAAAGGCACACCTAAGGCACTAGGGCCCTCTAACACCTAAGACTCAAGGTGTGCGTCTAGGCACAAACTATAATTATAGGAATGAGTAAAATCAAGTTGAGCTGGCAATACAAATCAAAAGTTGGTGCAAATAGTGGGTGAAAAGTGCACCTAAAGCGCTAGGGCCTCCTAGCACCTGAGGTCAATGTGCAGGCCTAGGCATGCACCTAATTAAAACAGAAGGCAATATTTTTAAAAACAATAATAAATATTAAAAGTCCACAAAAAAAAAAAAAAAAAATAGAAAGAATAACATGAATGTGATATAATCATGTATGATGTATGGTATTCAACATTTATTGTAAGCACTAAACATTAGTCAAGTAAGCAACAATCTTTTAAATGATTCAAAAAGAAGTATAACAATAACATAAAAGCACAAAGCAAGTAAGGAACCATAAAACTGAGACATCAAGTTGTAAAAGTTGTCATTATAACTTGGAACACAAAAGCCCATTCTATATAACCTGGGAAGTAAAAAAATGAAGTCCATGTTCATGTAATCAGTAACCATAAAAGAAAATTTGCATAACATCCAAGGTTTAAAATTTCGTTTCGGATGAATGTCTCGATCAAGAGAAAAACCGAGACAAACTCCGAAACGAACGAAACATTGAAAAAACGAAATTTTCGAAACATTTCCGAAACATTGCGAAACATTACGAAATATTACGAAACATTCCGAAACATTACGAATATTATTCAAAATCATTAAATTATATATTTTTTTATTTTTATTTTTTGGATTGTATCGGATTGTCTCAGTTTGTCTCGGCGAAACAAACCGAAACATTACGAAACGAAACATACGAAACATACGAAATATTCAATGTTTCGTTTCGGTTTCCTTACGAAACGAAACGAAACATTACGAAACATTCCGAAATTTTAAACCATGATAACATCAAATAAACCAAGGCAGCCCTAGACATCATCGTCATTGCCATCAATATCCGCACCCCCATTGTCATTAGAGTCAACCCAAACACATAACAACATATTACAAACATACAAAAAAATTAATGTAAACCATTGTTTATTGGCAAATGGCTAGGTGCACACCTGATGCCTCAAGCCAAGGGCGCAGCTGAGCACATAAGGTGTTTACCTTAGTTATTGCCCTCGTCTATGCCCACTTCATGCACCTCTGGTAACTCTGTTAACAATCGGTCATAGACCCCAATCATCAAATTCTTGCTGGTAAACTGATGATAGACTTCCATCTCGAGGACATCCCATGCATCCTTCTACTAACTCCCATAACACATCAAAGCACTTGGAAAGATAAGTAGGAACTCAATCCCCTTTTGGGATGTGTAGTTTGTAATTTTGGGAGAAGTTTATGAAATTACAGCAAAGCTAGACATTAAGTCTTCCTCCTATAAGTGACGTGGAGCCCAAAATTCAGGACAAATTTTCAAATGGGCAACGGAAAGAAACTCAGTTAGTGGTATAAAAAAGATGACAATGAAGACAACCTTTGTTGCCCTCCTAAACAAGCTTACCCCTTGTGTGACTTTCGATGGCCTTGACACACAAGATGTGGAGCCAAATTGGAGAGATACCTATTACCCAAGAGTTAATTTTACATTTGAAGGTTTTATATTTACATGATGTTCATTTTTTTTTTGATAATTGTGTAAATATCATTAAAAAAGGGGAAAACCCCAAAGAGAGCAAAGAAAGCCGAACAACCTCCTTAAGATGGAGAAGTTCCCCAAGTAAATCCTCCCATCTCTATACAAAGGAATCAAAAAAAAATCCTCTAAAGAGAGGGGAAACGGATGACCAAAGAAAAAGAGAAGCTTTAACGTGCAAGATCATCTTGGGAATCCCTTGCTCTTTGTCTTCAAAAATTCTACGATTTCTTTCCTTCCATACCACCCACAAAATTGCAAAGGGAAGAAACAGCCAAAGCAGTCTACTTCTCCCGAAAATGACTCAGACGCCACCCCTTGGAACAAACCACTCACGTGTTGTGGTTTAATGTACGGGATACCGAAAAGGCTAAACAACATCTGCCAAATGTCGGAAGTGACGCTACAGTGAATGAACAAATGATCACCCGACTCTGCTTCCACCTTACACAGCACATCTATTCGGCATCTGCATACCTCTACTAATCAAATGATCAAGAGTAAGAATCTTGTTCCGGATCGTCGTCCACACGAAAAACTTCACTCTGGAAGGGATGGGGGTCTTCCAAACAATATAGGCCGGAAACTCTTGTTGGCTCATCCCAAAGCTATGCTTATACATCGAGCGAACCGAAAATGAACCCGTAGTATCCCGCATCCAAATTCTTTTACTTGGACCCCCTCTCGGACTAGGGTTGGCACCTACCCGATCAAGAAGAGCAACTAGACTGTCTATCTCCCAGTCATTTATATTTTTTCTAAACCCGAAATTCCAAGAAGAACGGCCTTCACTACTAACTATACAGTCTTGTATGAATGCCCCTTGAAGTTCTGATAGCGAGAACAAATTAGGGAGGTCTTCTTTCAAAAGAACTTCCCCACACAACTTATCTTCCCAAACACGGACCCTGTCGCGCTTCCCAACTTTAAACCGGATGCCCGAGTCAAAGCACTCGGTTTTTCATGATTCCCTTCCACAAACTAACGCCATACGAGGACTGAACCAGATGGCTTTCCCAATCATACTCAGTCACCCCATACTTGCCACCTAATACCTTCCTCCACATACTATCGTCCTCTTAACAAACTACCAATCGCTCCACTACCGGGTCCCAAACTGATTTATCTTTGTACCTTGTACCCAATGGCAAACCAAGATTAGTAAGCAAAGTCGCAGTTCCACACCCCAAACTACAAGCCAGAGATGTCATTTTAGAAACTTCTCCCACACCGTATATCTTACTTTTCTGAAGATTCACCTGAAGCCCTAAAACTCCCTCGAAACATCGAAGAACGCATCTGAGATATCCAAGTTGTCTGTGAGATGCGTCTGAAAAAATAGTGTCATCAGCATATTGAAGGTGGGTGATCATCGGACCACCTGAGCCAACACAGAAACCCTCAACATAACCACCTTCGGCCACTCTACACAACATCCGCCCTAAAGCCTCAACAACACCAAGAAAAGATACAGGGATAGCAGGTCTCCTTGTCTTAGACCTCCCGAACTCTAAAAGAAGCCGGCCGGAGATTCGTTGACAAGGAACAGAGAAGGTAGCGGAAGATATACAAGCTCTAATCCAAGCTCGCCACCTGATCCCGAACCCCGTCCTCTCCAACATGTGATCCAGAAAAGCCCAATTGACATGGTCGTATGCTTTATCTATGTCGATCTTGCTAAGGATACCTCATTTACCATCCCTCAACCTTGAGTCAATACATGCGTTAGCGACCAGCACACCGTCCACCAATTGCCTCCCTTTCACAAAAGCACCCTAAAAAGGAGAGATGATCGATCCTACAACCTCCTTCATCCTGGTAGCAAGAATTTTGGCTATAATTTTGTAGGCACTACCCACTAAGTTGATAGCCCGGAAATCACTAAGAGTTTCCGCCCCTTCCTTTTTGGGAATAAGAGCAATAAATGTGCAATTTAGCACCCTGTCAAGATGGCCTCCTCATCAAATTCTTTGATCATAAGTAAAAAGTCCTCCCTAATAATGCCCCAACATTGTTGGAAAAATAGCATCGAGAAGCCGTCAGGACCCGGCACTCGATCGCTCCCAAGACTATGGATGGCTTGCACAACTTCCTCCTCATCACTCTTTCTCTCCAACCACACCTATTGCTGTCGGCTGATGTTGTCTACCTCCAAACCGTCTATAGACAGTCTAAATGGGCAAGTCTCGAAGTATAGATTGACATAGAACTCCACAATCGACCCTAATATCTTCTTCCCCTTCTACTATCTTTCCGTCAAGCTGATGTCTGACAATACTGTTACTTCTTCTTCTGGCATTAGCCATTTGATGAAAGAACTTAGTATTGTTGTCTCCTTCTTTCAACCATCTGACCCTGGATTTCTGACGCCAACTGATCCCTTCCATCTTAGCCCGGTTGTCGAGGTCCATCTTGGCTACTACTCTCTTCTACCACTCTTCCTCAAATAACCGTCTCGTTTCCTCCAAAGAGTCTAAGGATGCTATGACATTCTGGAGCTCAGTTAACTTTTTGTCCAGCATGCCAAACACAGCTCTATTCCATTCGATCAGTTTAAGTTTTAAAGCCTTCAATTTCTTGCTAAAAACCTCACTAGCCTTTCCAAAGAACACAAAAGACTTCCACCAATCAACCACCAACCCTAAGAAAGATGGTTCCTGAAACCACATATTCTCGAACTTAAACGAGCTTGGTCTTCTTCGAATAAACCCGCAGCCAAGCAACGCTGGATTGTAGTCTGATGCGGGTTTAGGTAAGACCTCTTGGGAGATATCTGGCTAGAGATCTGCCCATTTGTCAGAAACTAGGAATCGATCGAGCCTTGACATAGCAAGAATCGCTTGGTTATTAGTCCAAGTGAAACTATGGCCCGAACTCGACAAGTCCAAGAGACCGTTACCATTAACGAAATGATCAAATAGTCTCATTTTCTTCGTCATCCGACTACCTCCCTTCTTTCCATGGATGAATCTTATAACATTGAAGTCCCCCGCACCAAGGATGGGCCCATTTGAGTCCTATGGTGTTTAGTTCGGTCCAAAAATCTTCACCGAGTTTGTATATAGTCAGCCCATATACCCCCGTGATGGTCCACTTCAATTGTGCCTCCCGCTGAACTTATGGTTGGTAATGCTAACCAACCACAATTACAGTTACCCCAAGTACCGTCCACTACATGATCATGAAGGACCTCCAATTTAGTTTCTTGGATCACAGCCACATCAATCTTCCACCTCCTGAACAGCGTCCTGCATATCCTCCTCCTTTCGAGACTCCCCAACTCCCTCACATTCCAAGTGACAATGTTCATATTCATAAAGACTGATATCCACCCCCTCTCCCCTTCCCTCTTCTCCTACTACCTCTGCCCCTTGCAACCACCAAGGATTTACTCATATTAGATAGGCTAAGGAGTTATCTAGATAGTTTGCCTTGAAGATTCCCCAGACTATCCCTAGAGATAAAGTCGCTAACCTCCCCATCCTGAGTCCCAGACGCCTCCTATAGATGAGACTGCTCCATATTGTGTTCAAAAGGTGTGAGCTCCTGATAAGCTGCAATCTTTGGCTCCTGAGATTCCATATGTACCATTTCCAACCCGTCAAAAGATTCTTCACCACACACCATAGCTAAGGTATTCACTTCAAACACAGCTCATAAAATAGCTCTTAAAGCAGACGCAGCTCCTTAATGAGGTCTTTGTCTTGATCAACACTTCCCCCAATAATCATCTGTAAATCAACGACGTCCCCCGGGAATGCCTTCACAAGCCTTACCCACTATCTCACCCTCTGTCATGCCCATAAGATGAGCCATCGTGACTGCACCCTTCTCGGCTTTGTCGGCCCATGTAAGTTTTTTCTTAAGGCCTTTGTGGAGCCTACAATACGTTTTCTCAACTGGTGGGCTGATAGACTTGGGTAGTTCAGACACTTCTCCGAAGTTGTCGACCCCCTATCGAATAAAAAGATATGTTGATTCTCCATCTACCAATTCCTTATGTTGCAAGTCCTCTTCGATCGTGCAAAGTACGTACTCTTCAGAGTTGGCCTCCTCACCGCTCTCGAGATCTAATGGCGAAAGATGAGTAGAGTGTGCCTATTTCTCCAAACCAGATTCCTCTACTGAAGAACCCAACCTAGCTACTAGATGTTTACTCGAGCTTTCTCCCAAACAAAAAAAGGGCTTATAGACCCTTACCTCAGGTCTGGAAACGAAAGAGTTACTGGACTCTGACCTTTCTCTAAAGCAATACTTTTACCTTTGTCATAAATTGTTGGCAGCTCCCTCAATAACTTAGACCCCTTGATCACCCCTTTATCAAAAAACGAGATCCCTATCTCTAGCCTTCAAGTTGAGGGGATGACGTGTCGAGCTACTGAACGATGTTGGTAACTGGCAAGATGTTCTGGAACCCTCTTATCCCATTTTAAATCTTGAAAAGGGATATTTTTACGGAGTAAAGCTCTTGCACGATACCAGGTATCCCCCTGAGACCCTCCATACCCCTTTCTAGTAGCTTCCACCATGTGACGATCTAGCGACATAACCCTCTCTTCTGATGGCTCTCCTCTGGCACTATCCACTGATGTAAGCCACTTGTTGTGCGACCTCCTCTCTCAGGCCGGAAACGTCTGATCTCTTGCCATGTGTTCAAACCTTTGCTGGTTGCGTTGGAAAATGGGCCTCCTATTCTCATAACCTCCATACACCTCATGCCTTCTAAAACCAGCGAGAGTGTTCCATGTGTTTCTCCTATACTCGCCACCTCTCTTACGGACATCCACATCAGCAGAAGACGTCTAAGTCACCTCCATCTCCCTCACTTGAGAGGACGATCCTCCTCCCTAGTGGGTCTGAACCAAAGGTCGAACCAACTCTCTCCGAGAACGATCCAGACACGAACTCCCTAGCTACCTCCTTGCAGCTTGTTTAGTAGGTGCTTCTTCCCATACATGACGCGGAGCGTTCTCCAGAATGGGAACTTCCTCCACCCAGATCCAAACTCTGTACATGTACCCGTCTGATAGGAAACTCGCTTCGGTCAAAATCTCAATCCCGGTTTTGACCTGAAGTCTAGCCCATTCAACGCATTCCAGGTTAAAAGTGTGACTGTCTACACCCACGAAGCCGCCGCAAGTCCCCCAACGCTTGGAAAGAGGATAGACCCCACAAGTGAAGCAAAAGGCCATATATACGCGCCCATCTAGAATCAGAATGGTGGTAAAGACAGCGCAACCTGCTCTGGGGCTCCAAACATCTAACAGCAGGAACGCATCTCCCTTCGTCTTTCTACCTCTTCTAAGAATCCTTTCCACCTCTTTAGAAGATGGAGGATGAACAAACTCAGCCCCTTACTCATCCGTCTAACCTTCACTCCCATTGGAACCTGCCAGACCTTTTGAGCCCATTTTTCCTCTTCAATAATATCGTCGGGATCAGCTTCCCATCTACCGACTAAGCATGTATTAAGAAATGCTAGTTTGGCTTCAACACCTACAAAATCTAGAGCGATGTAGCTGCCGGAGCCCCACGACACCATTGTGCACCCTCCATCACTAGAAGCCTCGACAAACCAGCAATCTCCTTGAAACTACGTCGTTCGTGACCATACTTCGAATCCGGACCTACACCTTCTCCTGACAAAACCAAACTTGATTGTTTCTAGGTTGGGTCTTACCAGTTTCGAGTTAGGTTTGGGTTAATTAATTAGAACCCAACTTGGTTCAGGGTTGGGATCAATTAGAGTCTGGTCGGGTAGGGTTTAGGTTGAACCCAACCTATTGTCACACCTATTACATGGTAAAAAATAAGGTGAAATTTTTTTCTTCTATATTTACAAAAAAAATAAATAAATAAACACACATTTCAATTAATAGAGATACACTTAAACTATATAGGTAAGATAAATTTAAATTTCCTTCTTACTAGATGTACCGCCATGTAACCGAAAAACAATTTACTTCCAACTCTATTCCTAATTATATAGCCAACTTCATGTATAATATATGAATATGTATCATATGAAAACCAACTATAGCAACACTTCTTATATGATGAAAGTGCGAAATAATTTCAAACGATAGTCAAGGTATGAAAACCAATTATGTATCTTTGACAACCAAGGATGAGAATATCTCCTTACCTCACGACGATATTCTCTACGATTAACAGAGGAATGGGAGATATTGATGCAATAGGAAAGCGTTCCATGAACATTATCGCTCTTTATAATCGCTTCCTCGAGTTTATCCATTCTCCGGCACTCAATCGCCATTCCCAGTGCTTGTTGATACTTTCCATCCAAGATACACCTAAATGAAACAATGGTACAATAAACACCTAACCATTGTAGTAATACAAGAAATAGAATAACAAGCATTGCACATACTTTTCCAGCTTTCTCTCCACTATAGTCTCCAATCTAGGATCCATCTTTGCTGCCTCTTCATTCGATTCTGCTGCTTTAGACTTAAGACTAGCATATTCATCTATAGCTTTAGCTGAAAGCAAAAAAAAATCAAAACCCACAAAATTACAACAAAAACTAACTAAATTGCTTTCAAGAAAACATACACAGATCAAAGGAAATTAGAGTTCTTACCAAGAAGAGTATTAACATAATCAGAGTCCTCTAAAACATCAAAGAGAGGTCCAGCCCCTAGGGCATATGATAATGAGTCGTTTAGTTCACCCAAATAGTAAAAAACCTGTGAAAACCCACGGGAATCCATGTGAGGAAAATATGAAAGCTGATTAAATATACAAATTTTAAGCAGTAACAAGGTATACAGATGTCCAAGTTCCTTCTTTTCCCTTTTCTCTTCATTTTAATTCAAGCCAAACTAATGATACCAATATGAGTAAATGCATCAATATTTATGGATGAAAAGTTTAACTGAACTCTATTGTGTCATCGGCTATTTTCTGAACTCCAACAAATTTTCTTATGTGTATCATCAGCTATTTTCTGAACTCCAACAAATTTTCTTGTGTATAGTCAAGAAAACATAAATGGCAGTGGCACTCAAAGAATGATACCTTAAGATTCTCCAAACTGTAAATGATTAATGAAATTAGATATCTAGATACTTAAAAAAGGGCTACATCACATGCCCTACATCACTGTCATCAAATGTATAATGTCCCGAAGCTGACCATGTATTTTAAAACTTACAATTTTAGGGGTAATTGTCATTTTTACTTAGCTTAGATATTAAAATAACAATGAAAATTGGTTTATGGATAAAATTGTCAAATTTTACTTTAGCTCATATATTAAGATTCGGCTGAGATGTCTCCTTCTGGTAAGGAACCGAGACGATACATACGGGAATTTATCATCTCATGCCAAAAACTTAATTTAAGTAGTAAAATTGGTTTAGAACCTTATTTTCATAGTATATGTACTTTCTAAAACATATAAATGCTTAAAAATAAATTTGGAATCTAATTAAGTATTAAAAAATAGTTTAACCTTATCGAGACATAGCGTTTTTTTCATTGTGTCATTCCGTCTATAACACATGATGGTGCAAATACAAAAAACTATAAACCATCCTTCTCGAAGAGTGGACCCTAAAGATGTGTCTGGCTACAAGATTAATTTTGTCATCGTTCAAGATAAAAGCTTGCTAATCGTTAGCTACCAGCGAACCCCTTTTTAGTAATAAAATAATCCACCGTCCACGTCGAGGCATTCATATAGGAGAAGTCCTTCCCTTATCAACATAGAATAAAACAGAGTTACACAGTTAATGACAAAAAATCCTCTAAATTAGAGCTTGAACCATAAAAAGTTGATAATAAATTAAGGAACACATTCACCAGAGAGATGTGGTCATCCAATTAATATGATTATCGTGGCCAATTATTAAACTTGATTAATAAATACCCACTCTTAGGTATGTATTCACCCTGTGCACATATTTGTCATTGTATCCATAAATGGGCATGTTAGGCATTTAGATGTGCAGTTTTTTTTTGAGAAATTCATGGTGAAAATCAATTGCATCTTATATAAACTTTCTTCATGCAAGCAATGTAACAAAGACATCAACACCTGTTGGTGCCTGACACTAATAAAGTGTCAAACACACTAACCCCACAAACCTGATAAACTGACATGTCCGTACAGTTTATTCTAGATGTTGAAAGATATATTCTTTAATATACTTTTGTTTAAGTTAAGAATTGAATGGAGGAATAAGATTCATGCAGTCAACCCAGTATAGTTAGGATGATGATGATGATGATGACTTCAGTTTATGTTAAAGTATTTAATAAGCTGATATACATTATAGAATATATAAATTAAAAATGAAGATAAAATATTTGAATAAATTAAGACTTTGTTGAAGAAATGTGTCGTGTCCAACTAAGGGTGTCAACGGGCTGGTCCATGAGAGGTTTCGGGCCTATTCAAAATTTAACAAAAGACAAGCCCAGGCCTGGTCCATTGACACCCCTATGTCCAACACATGAGTACAAAACGTGTCCGACACGGCAAACTCTTAGAAAATGGAGTGTGCTTGCCTCCTTGTTACATAGGCCTCATGCATTTGCATTGACCATATACTCAAATTTTGAACTCATCGTCATCTTGCCAATATACCAGAGAACTCAGCTCAAGTCTTGCAAGTATTTGGTTATATACACCAAATAACAACAAACAAAGGTACGAGTCGAGAAAAAGAATGCTGATCAACATAAAAAAAAAGGCACATAAGAAGCTTGTTTAGACCTTCGAAACAAGCAAAGCAGCAAGTTGTCTTTCCTCAAACTCTTCATCTTCATACAAACTTTCACTACACAAAACAATGAAATTAACTCAATGAACTTCCATTTCTAGAGAACAAAACAAACCATGAACTTTGAAACGCAAGTATCTAACTAGAGCTTACATGTTCCTAACATAGAAGAATAAAGCAAAAACAGGTTTGATTAAACAATATAAAATGCTATTGATAAAAATTACACTTTTGAAATAAATTATCCAAAAGTTAAAAATTCTCACGGTCAAACTGAGAAATATTAAGTTGCAAACACCTTGAACACTAATAAAAAATGCAGTAAATATTTATCAGAGTGTGTGTTGGCGGACCTCTCATCATGCAATAAACAATAGTAATGACCTATGATACCCGGATACTTCAAAATGGATGCTGTATCCGTGTCGGATACTTCCATTTTAAGTGTAAATGCTGTATCCTCCCCGTATCCTTGCCATATCCGGGTAACATAGGTAATGACTCTCGCACCTCAAGAGTTGCCCACAGTGGCAATATAAATCAAATATTTCATCAAAAAAAAATTTGCCCCTCAGCTGATCCTTAGAACTAAACAAGCAAGGGGTTTAATTCCTTTCCATACTCCCACCCCGTATGAGAATTCGACCATCTTGCTATCCCAATTTCTAGGATGGACCCCATATGGCTAATGATTTCTACAGAAAGCATTATTTTCTTGTTGAATCTCCATAGCCATTTCTCTAAAACTGCCTTGTTCATCACCCTCATTCTTTTCAAGCCAATGCCTCCGCTACTTTTCATTCCACAAACCCATTTCCATTTCCATCTCACTAGGTGACATCCCTTTTTCACCCTTTACCATTCCACAATAAAACTCTTTGGATTTTCTCCACTCTATTTGCAATGGCAGCCAGTTCATTTGAGCAAGGACATGTAGTAATTCGGGAGGCTTGCTAGGGTGCTTTTAATAAGAGCAATTCTCCCGCCAAGAGATAATTCTTTTCCAGCACTCCAATTTTCTTCCTATTCTCTTGATCATTGGATCCCATATTCTTTTAGGGAATGAAAGTGTCCTTAGGGGGAGTCCTAAATAGGAAATGGGGAACTGGTCTAGGATGCAACCCAACCTGCTCGCACAATCTTCAAAAATGTATCCTTTGTCCTCCCCCGTGTCGATGAGCATACTCTTCCTAAGATTGATTCGGAGACCTAAAACAGACTCAAAGCATTGAAGGACACCTCTAAGGCTATCCACCTCGTCTCTGGAAGCATCTAGGATTCGTGTCATCTACAAACTGAAGATGCGAAACTACAAAACCTTCCATTCCCACTATAAAGCTGGATTTCATGCTAAATTCCTCTGCTAAGCAAAGGAACTTGCTCAGAGACTCGGCTACTAAGACGAATATGAGAGGGGACAACCCCTTGTCCTAAGCCCCTAGAACTAGCAAAGAAGTCTTCAGGTGACCCATTTACATGAATGGAAAATGACAGTTGAAACACACTCTAGGATCCATTGCCTCCACGTCAGCCTGCACCCCATTCTTCCCATTGAATAATCTAAGAAACTCCAATTCACGTGATTGTAAGCTTCTTCTAAATCAACCTTACACACCACTACCCTTCTTCCTCCATGCATTCTAGAATCGATGCACTCACTAGCGATCAGCACTCCATCCAATATGTGTCTTCCTTTTATATAAGCACCTTGGTATGCTCTAACCACTTTATCAATCACCTCCATTGGGCGGAGAGAAAGGACCTTGGCTATGATTTTGTACATGCCCCCACTAGACTGATAAGCTGAAAGTCCCTTAACTCATCTTGCCCCTCTATTTTAAGAATGAGAGTGATGAATGCAATATTCGATCCCTTTTCTCATATGCCTCTCTCATAAAATTCATCAAATGCTTATCAAAAAAAAAAAAAATAAATAAAATTCATCAAATGCCTTCATTATGTACTCCTTTATGGTATTCCAACAAGCATTGAAGAAAGCAACTGTGAACCTCTGGACCTAGGGTTTTGTCCCCATCTAGAGTCTTAATGGCAACCCACACTTCTTCTTCATCAAACTTTCTTTCCAACCACTTAACCGACTCTCGTTTAAGGATAAAGCTTTATTTCAATTCATGCATATTTTAACCTATCAAGAATTGATCTAGGGTTTAAGTTTAACAACACACAAGAAAAGGAGGATAAGAAGTGGCAAAGAAATCAACAATGAGGGAAGAAGCTATGGTCCACCCTACTTATAAAAAAAAAACTCTGGTTCACCCAACTAATATTGTTCGTTCATTCTCTTTCACATGCTCGACAATGTAAAGACTAAAGAGACTTTAAGAGAGAACACAAAATATGAAAATAAAGATGTAGAAGGAAAGAAAACAAGTTACTAATCTCGAGGAAAGGAAAGAGGGCAAAGAAGCTACACAATGCCTATATAAACTTCTCTCTCTTTTTCTTTTCCTAATTTATTTTATTTCTTTTCAGTCTGAATAAAAATGTAAATGAGGTAGGCATTCCAATTTTATGAAGGATGATTTCCTGGCTCTAAGATTGATGTAAGACAAATGCATGTTATACATCAATCTAGATTGTCTACGTGATAAACAGCATAACCTCAAAAATTATACTGAAAAAATGAAGAAAGTTAACAACTCATTAATCCTATGGCTGCAATTCTATATATAAACTAGAAAATATTTAAGAAAAAGGAGTACCATTTTTAATAAGACTATCTTTAAACTTTTAGTCCTTAGGTTTTAGTTTTTTTCTAAAAATCCATAGAAGCAAACACACCAACAAACCATAAGAAGGAAACTAAAAACATCATAAGTTTCCTTTCCATCTTTTATTTTTCAGATTATTTTTTTCTCCTTTAATTTTAAAGATCATGATCACAGACAGACTAACTGAAACAGACCAACAAACCACAAGAAGGAAACTAAAAACATGACATCTCAAGCAAGTCATGGAAGCAATATAGAGGTGCTCAATCCCATGCCAATATACAAGACAAAAGAGAAACAGTACAAATGTGAGACAACACTTCACAAAAGGTATGGTTCCAACAATGGTTCTGCATTAGTGAACAATAACAAAAAAAGCATAAGAAGCCCTAACAAAATAACCTCCAGATATGACTCGTTACCAATAAAATCTACCTTAAAGTCTATTGTAAACCTTAGTTCATTACATCAGACCAGAGGAATTCACCAAACCCTAACTTTTTTGCCAATCAGAAAAATCCTAGATCCAAACAAACCACAACAGACAAAACCCATCTGAAATCACCCCATGTGAAATCAAAACAAACTCAACAAACAGTGACAACAAAGAAAAACACCATCTTCAAGCATCAAACAGATCCAGAAGAAACACGAATCAAAACTCTACTCTACGAAAAAATAAACAGAAACAAGAAATCAATTGCAACATACATTAGGGGTACGCTAGCGGAGATCTCAGGCCAGAAGTAATCAACAAAACCATTCAGATTGGAAAGGGCATGGAGCTTCAACAATGGATGATGCTCGTTCAGCATTGCCAGCAAAGCACTGGCAGAACTCACCATCATCGCCATTCTCTATGGTTTCCTCTTCTTCTGGAGACCTAAAACAAAAACCCTACCCTAGTTAGAAATTTGTCATAAAGCAAAAAAAAATTAAGAGGAGAAAATTTTCAAGTATAATTCAGTTTCAACATTCAGAATACATTCAAAAATTTATAGCCTATTCAATTACAATCCCCCTAAGCATTTCTATTTTAATATTAACTGTGTATAAGCTTCCAAAACACCCCAAGCATTTCTTTGTGTACAATCTCCCAAGCATTTCTCATGTAAACCGAAACCCCCATCGATATATTTTAATAAGCTCTATGAGATAATAAAAAAAAATTCAATAAATCGATGAATGCTTCAACGATCAATCCATGGCAAACAAGGAATAAGAATTTCACATTGTTAACTAGCTTTCTGAACCAAATTCAAGAAAGAAAGACTACATGATAAATAGCAAAACAGCAACCAATCTCTCTGACTTTGATGTTGGAAAAAGAAAAGTAAGAAAGATCTGCTTACAACCCTCATTGAGGAATAACAACAAGCACTTAGTAAGCAATATGCAGCTATGAAATCAAATAAACAGATATTGGTCATACAAACTTTGAAGGGGTAACGAGGGAGAGAAATCGTACCTTTTAAGCTTTGAAAGAGTCACCGACGGCTCGGGTTGCAGCGGAATTAGAGGGACGGCTCGTCGCCGAGTTGCAGCGGAAGACTTTATGCCGTGGTCTGAGCGGGACCGGAGAGAGAACGTTGGGCTGTAGCCTGTAGCTGAAGAGGGTCGAGGTCTTGTTTCTTCTCGCAGCAGAAAAGAAGAAAGAATGTATTAGATTTAGGGCCCGTTTGTTTAACAGTACTAGGGGGACGCACGTGCGATGCACGTGTACCTTACACGTGGTATACTTTTATAGACCGCTGACCATATAGACGTTTGGACCATCGCTATTTGGACTTACATACCAAAATTCATTGTGATTAGTAATTTCTATCCGTTGGATTTGGGTCTTTTTCACGGTTTATTTTTAAAGGCCTGGGGCCTTACGAGTAAAACTTGTGGAAGCCAGTCACAGCATTCAATACGAGCCACGTGGCATACGATTATAGGACGATGACCGTATGGATGTTTGGCCAGTCCCTCGGTGGACCGGTGCACAAAAAATCAGCTTGATTAGTGAGTTCTAACCAATTCGGTTGAAGTTATTTTCATGGGTTGATTGTAACGGTAGGAATCTGAGCATTATTGAGCGTTATTTGCGTGCAAAAATCCAAAGGTTGTAAATCACTAATCAGGCTGATTTTTGGTTTGTAGGTCCACTGAGGGACTGGCCAAACATCCATACGGTCAGCGCCCTCTGATTGTGTGCCACGTGACTCGTATTGAGTGCTGTAAGCGGCTTCCGTCACAGCATCTTGTGACACAAGTTTTACTCGGGTGTTACCATTTTTTTTCCATTATGACGAATTATAACTGCTATAACAAAATGGTGACCAAAGCATCCCTAAAGTTAAAAAGAAATCAAAAAATAAAATAAGTCGCCAAAGCATCCCTAAAGTTAAAAAATAAAATAATGTTTATAAATTTAAAGAATTTGAGGGTCAAATTAAGAATAAGAATTTTTTATTTGTTTTAATAAGAGATGAACATTGAATGAGGTCGAAAATTTTTATTTTCACTCTACAAATTACAAAGCGCTTCAAGTTAAACTTTGCTGACGGCCCTTGATGATTGCCTACCATTACCATTGGAGCCACATAGCACACTTTTAGAGGGTCGAACGGATGTTTGGCGCCACAACCTGTTTTCAAAAAGCATTTCTGTGTTTGTCAGAAGCAACAGCTAGTTGTGGCGCTATGTGATTGGCCACTGCTTCAAAAAATTTCTCACCCCCACCCCCCTAGAAATAAATTTGTTGGGGTTAATCATTAAGCGTGTTACTGTTCAGGCTGGCTTAATGGACGGTTGGATGGGCTTGACTAAATTTATAACCCAGTTAAATGGGCCTGGACTTGATTTTATAGCCTAATAAATCATCAGGTCTGGCTTGGCAATGGCAATTTTTCTATTTATTTTCTATAATTATGTTTAAAATGTAACTAAAACTCAAAAATTAGTATCTATAACTAGAGTTGAAAACGGCTTACACAGTTACACACACACACACAAAAAAAAAAAACGGGTCAGACTCGGGTTGGGGGCCCACCTTATAGCTATATTCATGGGCCGGACTTGGGTAAAGCCTACTAGGCTCATCACAGGCTCGGACTAACAAACAAACAAATAGGAAAATAATAAGGAACAGGTACCCCGGACCTAAAAATTGGACAAATTTTCACCCAATTAATCTCTTGGGTGTGGATTTTGAAAATCCAATGGTGGTTTTGCTTTGGCAAAAAGTGAATGCCAGCTCAGCACTGCCAACTAACTACCATTGGATTCTTGAGATCTACGACTAGATTTCTGGTGAAAATTTATGTCTAAAAATTTAACGGCTGTTAAATTCAAAAGTGTTAAAACGTGTTTAAATGGTTTTAACGGAAACAGGCTTGGGGTGTTACCGTTTAAACGGCCGTTTTTAAAACCATTGTCTATACTATAGCAGGGGTGAAATATGTGTTTAGGACATTGTGTCCATGTAAGCATTGGTTACTGATGAATCATTGTCAATCCTTTATTTCCCTTTTTCTACTGATTTGCTTCGATTATACTTTTTTTTTATTCTTGTTCTTCTGTTATCTTCTTCTTCCTCCATTGAATTTCAGGGTTTTAATTTTCTCTAAAACCTACAACACAACCAACACATCATGGGCTTCTTAAACAAGCTCATTATGAGTTCTAAGCCCATAATGAAAAATGCTCAAATTCAACGGTTAGATATCACTAATCAGGTTATTTTTGTTGTATAAGTCCGCCACCAAATAATAGTTTTTTTTTTTTTTTTTGAAGTTGTTCTAGTAAGCCAAGTGGTGGTGACTTTTCCTAACACCAAAGTCTCCTAACTTGCCCAGTCCTCTATCTCTTTTGAAAAGTAGTTGCAACATTGAACTGGTTCATCAAATCTAAGACAAGTCTAAGGCCCTAAAGACATAAGACAAGATCATCCTGATTAGCTTCAGTTCGACATGGCAAGAAGCTAACTTTAGCGCCGATTGTTGCGCCTCCCTCTTGGGCGACTCTAGTCAATGGTGGAATGAAAGGCCTCCTTTTCTTTTGTCGGTGGATGATCCTTTCAAGATGATTAAACTCGCACTTTTTCAACGGGTTCACACGATTTGCTACCTATGGTTACACTTGCACCCATAGCAAATTAGGTTGTGATCAAGAAGTGGACCCATCACCTAACAGTTTTCCACTTCACCCACCCTTGACCACCATCAGATCACGATCACATGGTCGTTGTTAAAAGTTTAACTTCAAACTGAAGACTAGCGTGCTCATTTGCTTTTCTTTAGGTCAATTTGAGACTGAATATTCTCATCCAGTCAAGTTGCCTTTTAAAGAGTAAAAGCTAAGGTATATGTCACATGGATCTTTATGGAATTGGATTCCGATGTTCCTATTGGAGAATTAAGAAAATAAGGAATGTACCATGCAAGAAGATTCGATGATCGTCTTCTTCTTGATTTGAACCGAGGGTCCACAATTGTGCTTATAGATTGTCAGCAGTTTGATTAGTGGCACAATCTCCGCTGCTCATGCCTTGGTAGACTTACACAGCAAAAAATCAGTTTGATTAGTGATTTTTAGGCATTGGATTCAAGAATTTTTCGTTGGGTGATTTCTAGCTGTTGGATTCGAGCTATTTTATGGTACTGGAATTCAATGCTTAGAAATCACCAATCAAACAGATTTCCGGTGTAGAGATCATCCACCAAGAGGTGGCCAGGGTCTGTGGGCCCGAAAAAGTGCCACGTGGCATATTAAGAGAAGGGAGATTTTGAAAGCAAATTTCTGTCATATACTTAGATTGCTCACATGAGAATCCTTTGAAGCTGCCGACAAGGACGGTAGGATCCAATTTCAATGCGTTATTAACGGCGTGACCTTTTACCGTTGGAAGACCATTCAAGAAACGTCAGAGATTCTGTGTTTTAGTGGTCCAAATCGAGACACAACGCGGCAAACCATCTGCGAGCGGGGCCCATATTCTAACTTCTGTTATAATAAACGGTTTTTTGATCAACGGGTTTTTTTTATTTATGGAATAGTTTTTTTGGAGCTACATTCCAGAGCTTTTTTGTAGGAGTGCGAGGTTTTCTTTTACACGCAGCAGCTGAGGTGGCAATACTAAAAGGATTTTTCTCCCTTGGCAATTTTAACCCAGTAGTACTGTACCACGTGGCAAAAGGTTCATGCTCTTTTCCCTTTTGATGACTTACAATTTGAAGGGGAAGAGTAAAAAAAATGGTAGGCTATAAGGTGAGTGGGCAAGGTGCACTATCCAAATGATCAATCCAGAGGGTTTGCTATTAGATGGACGGTCTAGATTGGCCATCTAAATCCTCTGCATGTAAAGAAAACCCCGCAGCACAGTTAAGACTTCTGGAGTGTAGCTCCAGAAAGTCCTCTGTTCATTCATTTATTACAACATTTAAGCGCTATACTGGCTTAATGGCTTGGCTGGCTTTTAAGTCAGCTTTTAACTTTGCGACATCAACAAAAATCTACTTTTTCAATACAATTTTTTTCTTATTTGACATAAATACCCCTCTAATGAAACTGTAATAAGGGTGTTTCTGTCAAACGTGAAAATTGACTGGAAGAGGGAAAACGCTCACTGGAAAAATCGAGTAAAACTTCTGTCATAACGCAAAATACGAGCCACGTGGCGCACTAATAGTGGATACTGACCGTATGGATGTTTGGCCAGTCCATCGGTGGACCTATAAACCAAACTCAGCCTGATTAGTAATTTACAACCTTTGGATCGTTGCAACCAAATGACTCTCAATAATGGTCAACTTCCTACCGTTAAAATCAACCCATGAAAATAACTTCAATCGAATTGCTTAGAAATCACTAATCAGGCTGATTTTTGGTTTAGAGGTCCGCCAAGGGACTGGCCAAACATCTATACGGTCACATACACTAAGAGTGTGCCACATGGCTCTTATTGTGCGCTGTGACAGAAGCATCCCTCACAATGCTTCTGTCACACTCTTAGGACATGTCCTTAAAGAGAGCAGCTCTAGAAGCCTTTTGAGTTATACCTTGATGACAGGGCGAATATGAGACACGAGGCACATTCTTAGGGGACTCTGACCGAATGGATGTTTGGCCAATCCCTAGGTGGACCTACAAAGTACAAACAAAAAATCAACTTGATTAGTGATTTCAAACCTTGGGATCTTTGTACCTAAAATAATGGTCAATAATGCTCAGATTCCCACGGCTAAAATCAATCCATGAAAATAATTCCAATCCAACGCCTGGAAATCATTAATCGGGCTAGGGATAATCCAAACATCCATACGGTTAGAGTCCTCTAAGAGTCTGCACGTGGCTCATATTGCGCCCTGCCATCAAAGCTTTACTGAAAACCTTTTGCCTCTATTCAATCATTTAATACAACATTTAGGATTTGTCTGTATAGTACGGCTCCACCTGGCTTACTAACTTGGCTGATAAAATCTTTTACGTCAACTTTAACTTTGCCAGCAATAAACATCTAATTTAATTATGTTCAAAGGAAAATAATGATATCATCTAAGGACGATGTCATCCCTAGGGTTCAGATGTTGATCGTCTTCCAGATTTGTGTGGTGTGAAATTGTGAATCCAAGGGCCAACAGCGATCTAGAACTAGGGATGATAGCAACACTGTTCTTTACCAAGACATGAAATCACAGTGGCGCATTTTCTAAAAAGATCTATTAGGTCAAAAGTCAACATAATTGGGTGATTCTAACCGTTTATCGTGTTTTCTTTAGAAGTGATTAGAAGCATGGTTTTAAAAACGGCCCTTTAAACGGTAACACTCCAAGCCCGTCTTTGTTAAAACCATTTAAACATGTTTTAACGTTTTTGAATTTAACAGCCATTTTTTTTTTTTGTTTCAACGGCAGTTAAAATCGTTTAAACAACCGTTAAATTCTTAAAGAATTTGTGAAAAAAGCAGCCGTCAAATCTATTTAATTCCGTTAAATTTCTGTTAAAATCCGTTAAATTCTTTTTTTTTTTTTTTCAAATTTCAAAATTTGAATTTTAGCACAATTTTTCCGTTAAAATCTGTTTAATTCTTTTGAATTTTAGCACCATTATTTTCCATTTTTGCCTCTGAGCATTACAATTCGTTATAACAGAAAAAACACCCCAGATAACGGCCCCTTTTAAACCTTGATTAGAAGTGCTATTGATTTGAACCGGATCCGAAACAAAATCTGTGATCGAAAAGGTTCATAGTTGGATCTGAATCTGAATCTGAATCCAGATCTATCTAGGTCCAGCCCTGGAGCCAAACAATTTCATGCCCAAGGTTTACACATGCTTTGATTGTGGGCAATGTACTGGTTTATCATGGAAATGGTATGCTTATTTCTAGTATTTTATTTTGGGTCAGGATCAGGCCGGGGGACAACCATTTTGGCAGTCCCACATAGAAGATAAATCAATGGCTGATTTTTGGTGAGGATGATCTCCTCACCATATAGATCACTCAAACAAGAAATCAGCCCGTTCTGAAATTTCTAACCCCATCAAATGTGGTTTCAAGTTACACGGAAAAAATAGACGGTCTATAATTCTTTAACTCTACCAGTCTACAAATATTGGAATAATTTGAATTTTTGTGATGATGATCCCCTCATCATAGAGATCATCCTGACCAAAAATCAGCCATTGATTCATCTTCTATGTGGGTCCTCCAAATGGTTATCCCCCGATCCCGAACCTTTTACTTTTTATTCTTACAGTATGGCATCACAACTAAATAATTTAAACTTTTGCTTATATCCCAAGTCTTTTAACACGTGAGAAGGTGTGAGCAACTTGTATCTTTGCGTCTTAATTACGAAGGGGCAACAGATCTATCTCACCAATTACTGTGATTCATCTTAATTAAGAAAATGTTAATTACCTTGCCATTGACCGTTAGATTCAAGAGATTTATGGTCCACGAGCAATAACTGCAAAGGGTAAAATAATTATTTTTTGCCTGGTGGACCATGGATCTCTTGAATTCGACAGTCAATGGCCTCAACCACAATTGATGTTATTATTATTATGGCTCAGACTCCAGCTACCGCCCTAAAATGACAGGCTCCCCTTATAGGACACAATATGAGCCACATGGCACACTCTTATAGGACTCTGAACGTATGGATGTTTTGGCAATTCCTAAGTGGACCTACAAACCAAAAGTCAGTCTGATTAGTGATTTATATGTGTTGGATTGGACTTATTTTCATAGGTTGATCTCAACTGTGGGAATTTGAGTAGTATTTAAGGTATAAAGATCCAACGCTTAGAAATCATTAATCAGGCTGATTTTTGGTTTGTAAGTCCACCTAGGGATTGGCCAAACATCCATACGGTCAGAGTCCTCTAAGAGTGTGGCTCATATTGTGTCCTATAACGAGAGCCTGTCATTTTAAGGTAGTAACGAGAATATCATTTTAGTGGATTACTGTGTGATGTGTAAAGCTAGTGGGGAAAGCACTAACCATCTTCTTGTACATTGTGAGTTTGCCAGGCAGGTGTGGTCTCTCTTCCTAGATATTATGGACTTGTGTTGCGTCTTTCCGGATTCGATAGGGGATGTTTTGAATAGTTGGCCCCTAGTTCCTAAGTCTCCTAGAGGCAAATTATTTTAGAAGATGATACCGATGGCAGTCATGTGGGGGGGGTCTAGCTAGAGAGGAACAAAAGAACGTTTCAAGGCAAGGAGAGCTCGTTCCAAGAAGTTATGTTAAATATAATGGCCTTATTGTTCAGTTGGGGTAGCACTTCTAGGGAGATGCTTGGCACTTTTTTTAGTGATTTTGTGTTTAGATTTGATAAGATTTTATGCTAACTTTCTCCCTTTTCCCTCTTGTACTCTTTGAGATCTTCTCGATCTCCTTTTGCAATGATATTTGACTTATCAAAAAAAAAAGGTAACCGGAGCCTGGCCCTATTATTATTATTATTATTCTTATTAATGTGGTATGACATTCTCTTATCAAATAAAATGCAAGTAGGTGATTAAAAAAAACTGTAATGTTGAATTTAGTTATTCTAATTTATTTAGGAAAAGGATGTAACAAGGTATGCCTGAAAATGTTTCAAATGCGGAAGTACAATTTTGGTTGCTTACTGCTGTCATCTGGGCCCACTGTCCGCATGGATGTTTATCCCACCTCTTGGTGGATATACAAACCAAAAATCACCTTGATTAGTAATCTCTAACCATTATGTTTTACTACTTTTTAAGGTGTGCTTATAGCCGTTTAATTCAACTATTTTTGAGTACTAAAACCAACGGCTAAAAATATTCAATCAAGCTGATTTTTGGTATGAAAGTCTGCGAAGAGGTGGGCTAAACATCCATGAGGTCAGTGGGCCCAGATGTTAGCGGTAAGTAACAAAAATGAGCTTCCGCATTTGAAAAGTATCAAGAATACCTTGTTACATCACGACCCATTTAATTATTTACGGGTCAGGCGTCTCGGGGGACCAACTTTTTTGCACCAATAAATGCGTACGTTATCGGGCATCGTCGATTCGGAGAATCTAACTGTTGTTGTAAGTGCTGAGCTGGCATTAACTGTATTGACATTTTGCCAAAGCACAACCACGTTGGATTCTCGGAATCGATGCCCGATTTATTGGTGCAAAAAAGTTGGTCCCCGGAGGGAGCCCGACCCTTTAAATAAATTCAAAAACTCAATTCAATCTATCATTCCTTTTAGACGAATTTCATGTTAAGAAATGCTAAGAATGTGCGTTATCTCATGTGCTCAAGCTCATGTGGCTACTTCATTGTAACATGCTAAGGCTGAATAAAGTTGGCGCATGAACAATAACACGTGGTGTTGAATTTCTGCATCTCATTTTTCTTTCCCATTTCTCTCATTTTTAAGCACGTAGTTGGAGAATTTTGATCTCCTTCAACTTTATTGTGACATGCTAAGGCTGAATAAAGTTGGCGCATGAACAATAACACGTGGTGTTGAGTTTCCTCATCTCATTTTTCTTTCCCATTTCTCTCACTTTTAAGCACTTAGTTGGAGAATTTTGATCTCCTTCAACGTGTAATTCTGGTATTTTTTCATCTTTTAATTTTACTAGGAGACATCACGTGCGATGCACATTTACCTTACACGTGGTAGACTCTTAGAGATCATTGACCATATGGATGTTTGGCCCATTCCTAGGTGGACTCAAATGCAAAAAATCAGCTTGATTTGATCGTAGATTTTGAGCATTATTTTGGATATAAAGATCCTAAGGTTTAAGATCATTGAATAACATGTAACGTAATTAGGAGTTCATTTAGGGAGAATATTGAAACTCAAGGAGAGAACACATTAGAGCATCTCCAACGGTGCTATATATTTCCAAGATAGAGAATCGTCATGCTCCAACCGTACTTCAAAAGGGGTCTCTATTTTTGAGATTGGCCTCATTACTATTCATTAAATTATAATTCATATTTTACCATTTTTCATGTATTATAATTTAATTTAATATCGGTTATGTCCTTTTTATATAAATCGTATTTTTATAAAATTAATGTAACTTTTAATCTACAAATTTGATTTTTTAAAAATTAGTATCATCGAAAAGATATCATCGATACTTTCAAAACGAGACAAATATTGAATATTTTTAACGTATATTTAAAAAAATGATATAATTTTTATTATATATTCATTAGGGCTGGCAATGGATTGAGTTCAAGTCAGATCAATGTTGATCCGGACCCAATAAGAAAATATGTCAAACTGTTTTAATAAGGAAATCTAAGAATAGTGTTTTAGAGTTGTATGGTTGGAGTTGGAATAAGAATCAAGGTGCTCTAAAAGCACTTTTCAATAAAATTAATTTTTTTGAGCTTTATAATAGAGATCTCGGTTGAAGATGCTCTTAATAAGCTTTTGCATGTTGAAGACATGTAGGCAAAGGAGTAGAATGACGTTCCTCATCAATGATGATAAAGAACCACAATATGAGATCACTGGCCGTATGGATCTGTGGCCCATCCCTAGTTGGATCTACATACCAGAATTCAGCATAATTAATAATTTATATTCATTAGATTCATATTCATGATTTATTTTTAACAGTGGATTTTGAGAATTAATTGGGTTGCTTAGATCCAAAGGTTAGAAATCACTAATCAAGTTGATTTTTTGCTATGTAGGTCAACTTATGGATATAACAAACATCCATACAATCAATGTCCTCTAAGAATGTGCCACATGGCTCATATTGTGGTTCATCATAAACTTACATTTTTTTATTTATCAGCACGTGAAGAGGGTATTTTTTTTATTATTAGAGATTGCATTTAATGAGCACACCAAAAGACCAAAGGACCCTTTCTAAATGAATAACTTCAAGAAAATCTATATAACAAAACAGGGAAGTTGTCTCCCCACTTATACCCCCTCTTATCTATTTTGACAAAAGACAGCCAAGATCTTTTCCCCCAAATGACGGTGGATCTCAACCACTCACACCTGATTTTGGCAAATGCTTTGACGGAGTGCCGAGGGCACGGGCCACCCACAATAAATATAACAAGTGGTGACTGTGATTTTCTTATACCCCCTCTTATCTTATATGGCTTCAATAATGAGTGGCTGAGATCCACTATGCTTCATATTGATGGCTGAGATAACTCTCACACGATTCTGACAAACACTTTGTCGAAAAGTGCCTCATATAACAGGACAACTCGGTTGTATATATTCTCTTATCTTATCCATCCATCTAATGTGGACGGTTAGATAAAGATTGGTTGAGATCAAATCCATCGATCTAATGTGGATGGTTAGATTTCAGCCACTTAATCCGCCTCATTTGACATCAATTTATTCAAAATTTGAATTTCAACACCATTATTTTTTGTTATTTCTGTTATTTTCCCATTTCCCCCTCTATGCGTTACAATCCATAATAACAGCCGTTATAATGTAAAAAATGGTAATGCCTCAGTCCGTTATACCGTTTGAGTGCCAAAGGCACCCAATTTTTGCAAACGCTTTTGTCGGAGATCGAGTGCCATGAGCACAGGCCATTTACTATATAACAAAACAGGGAAGTTGTCTCCCCCTCTTCTAGGCTTCATAAAGAAGGCCCAAGATCTTATCCCCCAACTAAACGGTGGATCTTAGCCATGCACTCACACCCAATTTTGACTAACGCTTTGTCGAGGAGTGCCATGGGCACGGGGCACCCACTAGTATATGAACAAAATAAGAACATTTTTGAAAATTTAGGGCATTTTGGCATGAAGCAAGAAGGACCTTTGCTTTATAGATAGTAGAATAGATGTATGAATTAATTTCTTTCATGTTCCACCCCATCTGAAATAAGTTTATATCGTCTGAAATATTATTATTCGAAAAAGTGAATTTTCATTGGATTAGACCTTTAAACCAAGGTTTAAAAAACGGCCGTTATAACGAAAATAACGGTCGTTATACCAGATTCGGACCTACACCGTTACATTATGGACCGTTAAAACGCCCAAAAAATAACGGCCGTTATTTTCCGTTATAACGAAAATAATGACCATTATTTTCTGAAAAATTTTGTGAAAAAATGGCCGTTATTTTCCCATTATATTCCGTTATTTTTTTATTTTTGAAAGCGCCATTTTTTCCGTTTTTTCTCATTATTTCCATTATATTCTGTTATTTACCATTTTTTTTCCATTTTTGCCCCCTGAGCATTTTTTTTCCGTTATAACAGAAAAAACGGTAACACCCCCAATCCGTTATACCGTTATAACAGTCCCCTTCAAACCTTGCTTTAAACGTCTAAAAAAGAAAACACAACTTCTTTTCCTTCTTGGCAACAAAAAAAAATATAATAATTTAAGCAATATCTCATCGATGCTTTGTCCAACATATATACACCACACACTTACATATATACCCACTGTGATGTTGTCAGCGGGAGAGTCTTTCTCCAATGATAGTATAGACCATTTTAATTTGGACAAGACAAGAAAGGAACTCGCCCATTGACAATTGATACCAAGGGATAAGAGCAATTGCCAATTGTTGTCATCGTGCGCAGGTCCTGAATCACACAACAGGAAGGAAAAAGAAAGTTGCTTAGCAATTTCATTCTCTAGTGAGCTGATAGATGACTCGTATGGATGCTACATGTCAATTAGAGGGACTTGTGCACCAAAAATTTTAGATTTTTCCACATTTTCTTGTTATTATTTGAATTTTTTTTTTATGTAGAACAACTTTAGCCGTAGGTTATAAGGACCCAATTAGGGGCAGCCAACTGTACACGACACTGTTATTAATCTCTCTCAGTTCACTCTGCCATGTATGGACAGGAATTTTTTGATCTACAACTTTTTGATCCAGCATCCTGCAACGTATAGTTAAGTGCCACCTGTCATGGGGGTTAAGGTGGCCCATTAACTGTAGTTGCTTTACTATTAAGGGTAACTACCGTTAAGGGGCCACCTTAACAGGCTTAACCCCAGGACATGTGGCGCTTAACTATAAGTTGCAGGATCATTTGATCAAAAAATGTCTCTGTGGGTGGACAATGGCTCTTAGCTAGGGGAGCATCAAAGTTTTAGGAAAATTAAAAATATATATGATACAAAAGTTTGATACAGAAATCCCTCAAAATACCACGTGGAACACTACTTCGATTAACTGATCCATGAATGTTTGGATCACAATTGGTGGGAATTATACACTAAATTTTAATGTGATCGGTGATTTTTAATTATTGGATTTGAGTGTTTTTTTTGTGGCATTATTTGCACCCATCATTTTCATATGTACATACACATCTTATCTATACACACTGTAAGTTGCACAAAAAAAAGAAATATGACAAAGAAGAGGAAACCAATACCACCATCCTCTTCTTCTTCACCACCACCACCACAATCGCACCTCCACTATTGCCTTCTTCTTCTACCACCACCACCATCGTCTTCTTTTTCTTCTACTTCTTCCACCGCCACCACCACCACTGCCGTCTTCTTATTCTTCTTCTTTTTCCACCGCCATCACCATCACCACCACCACCACCACCACCACCAAGGCACCTCCGCCCCTCTCTCTCTCTCTCTAAAAAAATAAATTTCCGTGCATGTCGGCAGGCTAGGGATGACATGTCATCCCTGGCCTGCCGACATGCATGAGAATTTTGTTTAAGAGAGAGAGAGAGAGAGGAGGGAGGACTGGGGTGGGGTAGTGGTTGGAGATAGTGCGGTGGTGATGGTGATGGACGAAGAGATGACGGTGGTGGTTCCTCTTCTTCATGAGGTTTGAGTTTTTTTTTTTTTAAAGGTAGGTGTAGATTTAGGGATACATTTGTCATTTTTTTTTATTATTAGGGTGCACTTCATAAAACATGGGCACAAATAATGCTACCCTTTTCTTTTTTATCTCGGGCTTGGAAAGCCCAAGATAGAAAAGTGCTCGTCCAACGGTCACCAATTATGCTGCTTTTTGGTGTGTAGGTGCCAAACATTCACAAGTCAGTGGACCCAAAAATGGTTCCTTGTGGCAATTTGAGCGGTATCAAAATTTTGATTCAGAATTTTATATCATAGAACGACTTGAAGTATGAACTCACCCTCAGAGGATGCCACATGGCACACATCTTTAGGCACACTGATCATGGATGTTTGGTTCACTGACATGTGATTTCTAACTGTTGGTTTGAGTATTTCAATGGGGTGATTTCTGCCCGTTGATTTGAGCTATTTTTTGGGTAATCCAACTGTCAGGAATCAATCACTCGAGCTGATTTTTGGTCTGAGACTAAGGTACTAATTTGTCGACAAAAGTGATAGCAATATATTGAGGATGACACTCTCCCTAGGACCAAACGAGTAAAACTTCTGTCACAATGCACAATACAGGCCATGTGGCGTATGCTTAGTGACACTAACCGTGTGGATGTTTGACCAGTCCCTCTGATGGACCTCTAAACCAAAAACCAGCCTGATTAGTGATTTCTAAGCGATTCGATTGAAGTTATTTTCATGGGTTGATTTTAACGGTAGGAATTTGAGCATTATTGAGCGTTATTTGGGTGCAAATATCAAAGGTTGTAAATCACTAATCAGGCTGATTTTTGGTTTATGGGTCTGCCGAGGGACTGGCCAAACATCCATACGGTCAGCGTCCACTAAGAGTGTACCACGTGGCTTGTATTGTGCGCTGTGACAGAAGTTTTACTCGGACCAAACCATTTGGATGGTGTGAGATTTGCTTCATGTGAATCCTGAAGAACATCAGCAGTCTAGATCAAGGTTTAAAAGGCGCCGTTATAATATAACGGACTGGGGGCATTCCCGTTAAAATAAATTGTAATGGACGGACAAAAATGAAAAAAATAAAATGGAATTTA